>OY728147.1:1475034180-1476234180 GCA_963277665.1 Viscum album | reverse complement strand
AAAGTTTTAGCCGAGCTACTGCTAGACTGTGGCTACCAGTATACCGAGCTATCAGTACGCCGCGGCTACTGATAAACCCAGCTACTGGTAAGTGGTGGCTACCGGTAGGCAGCAACTAGGGGATAAGTCACCTTGACCTCCCGGAACACCTCCAACACCACATTTTCACAAATTAATGGACCAGGGAGGTCCGGGCCATTACATACAATATATATTGACCTGACTTTGCTTCTTTTTCAATGCCATTTGCAGTTACGTTATAGACTCAGTGAAATTTATAATCATGAATAAGGAAATTTTATTCATATTATGTGAATTTTATATGTTCTTCCCACCCCCATTATTTTACACAATGGTTCGCATGATGGTTCCCTTGGTTAGAGAGATTCAACTATGTGGTCCTATGTATTACAGATGGATGTACCACATTGAATAGTATATGAAGATTTTAAAAAGGTGTGTAAAGAACCAAAATTATCCATAATGTTGTATTATAGAGTGATATATTTTTTAATAAGTTATTGAATTATTTATGGATTACTTATAAGATATTGATAGCATTGGTCTCCCAAAATCTCATCATAGTGTACACCTTCTGGGTGAATGGATTTCTGGAAGAGATGTTACAATTACCATTAAAGAGTAGGAGCAAGCTCGCATTTACATTTTATATAATAGTGTTGAGGTTTTTTCACACATTGAAGCCCAAAAATTACTCCTAATACATTTAGATCCATCAAGGCCTGAAGGATGGATATCAAATTCCTATAATTAATAGTTTATAGAATGGTTTTTGGATCATATTTATAAGGAGTTATCTACAAAACTGAATTCAATTGTCGAATGACTTCAATGGATAGTCATGGGACCAAACGTAAATGTTATATATTAAACTAGTTTGATAATTAATGGTTATACGTTATATACAAAGAAACAAAATGAAATTGGTATGATAAAAATGGTGGATTTATGCTTGTGGAGAAAGTTATGCATATATCTGATTCTAAGCATAGAAATCCAATTTATGTGAATATGTCATATTTATTCATCATAAAATAGATCTATGATTTGGATTATACAACATTTAAATTATAGGTTTTTTATTTCAAATAGTTTGAAAATATTAGTGGAGTAAAAATTGATGAATTGGGATCCATGAAGGTTAATTTCAGTGTGGAAGGATATAATTATAAACTACCCATTATAGCATCACAAACAGTGCAATTATTTTATATCATAGATATTTAAAACAATAATTGGTCAATTTTTCTATTGGTAACTAAAAAAATTATAGGGTTACATGAAAATTCAAATGTGGATGAACCTTTAATTTTTAGAGCATAATAATTCCATGGCAGTTCCAATGTATCCAATATCTTGTACATTACAAAGGACCACAAGGAGGGGATTTGGATAATCAATGTAGGTGCCAAATCACTTCAAGATTTAAAGAAAAAAATATAACACAATGAGAAGGTTAAATTATTTTTTAATATATTATGTTTTCCCTCATAATATTATGTGTTCTCTACTACATTTACAAATTATAAATTAAATTTTTGACTAATCATGTAGATAACGACTTCTCCAAATACTAATATTACTGATATTGAGGAATAACACACAATTGATACTGAAACTGTGGAATTGATAGGGGATCAACAACATGTTGATTAAAAAACAATAATGATGCATAATCATCATGTTAACTAAAATTATCAAGTCAATAAGTAATGGTATATAATTTGATGTTGTCAGGAATCAATGTGTCCAACCTTTTGACCCCAAAAATTCAATATCCATTAGTTACATTGATCTCACAATTAGAATTCATGTGGATATTGATATGGATATGTGGTACAATGTCATGTGTTCATTGATAGCATCCATTTGGGAAGATATTAGGGTGATGTTATGATATACTTTCCCTATTTTACTAAAAACTTATATAATGAAATATTGATTTAATTTTCATTCTCCCTTGAAGATCTCATTTATTTTAGATTATTTTCATAATAAATTTATCTTAATGGTCACTATAAAAGATCATAGAGGATTCTGGACACTTCGTATAAAGCATCATCTCAAGTATGCTGAGGGGAAATTAAACCCCCACCCACTAGTTATATATTCACACATTTTAAAACAACAAACATGGAAAGCCTTAATTAGTTATTGTGATGAGGAATCATTTTAGTTGTATTGTGTTAAATAATATTTTATTTTAAATTATTTATTTTATCTAATTTGATTCAAAAAAATTAATTTATGAAACATAAAAGGAGTGTTGAAAATAAGAAACATACAAAAAACCAATTTACCCCTGCTATAAAGAAAGGATTGGGTGTGCTTCACTTAAAAAGAAAATGGTATGTATTTTAAAACTTTATTAAAAGTTTTATGTGATGTGAAAAAACATTTACACCTTTTTTTATATGTAGATTGATGAATCAAAATCCAAATCCACTTCCATCTCATGTCATGTGCTATAAAAGGAGGCCTGTGTAAATAAAGAGAGAAAGCTAGTATATGAAAACACACAAGCGGTATAGGGATCATGTGTGAGTATGACATAATAGTAGTTTTTTATATTTTATAATAATATTATATAAAAACATATATTTATGTTAGTATTTTTTTATATAGTTTAGATTCAAGATTCGATATCAAATTTACCTGAATAACAACTACTTTCAGTAGTTTTTAAGTGGTCAGAACAGTATGGTCACATTAGAAGTGAAAGTTTTGGAGTGTCACCTCAGAACTATTTCGATAAGAAAAAGACACAATTAAATATATTTGATATGAGTAAAGGCATGCAGGTGCAGATAAATTATTTAAAATCTATTATTGTCTATTCTGGTTTGGTGGACCAATATAAGCGAAAGGATCAAAGAAAACCAGTAGTGGAACATTAATTAGTACATGAAGAGTCATATAAACCCACGATAATTTAGCATATCTATTCCCATAAACCATTTGTCTTACTCGAGGTAATCAATTTTTTTATAACTCTTTCTCCTAAATTTGAATAAAAAAACTTATAATAACTCTATATTACTAAAATTATTCATGGTGAAATTATATGTGATTTATATCTATCAAAAACCAAACATCTCATTATTATAAGGTTTATGGTGTATAATATCTCAGGAGACATGATACATAATAAACAACTCCCAAAATATCATGTGAGAGTGGGGATTGAAGTATCTATCAAGTAGATCATTGAGTTGTATATTCTTCTTGATGATTTGGATATTTCCAAAGTCGATAATTCTATAGGAACTTTTATTGCATGGTCATTTAATCTTTATAATGATACATGAAGTATTTATTTAAAAAAATAAAATTAAAAAACTTTAACATTTGATGATAAAAGTTCTGAAATGAGGTATGGTATTATAGACAGACAAAATTAAGGGGAAACAAAAGGTTTAATCAAGACAATTCAGTGGATTAGGCAAGAAAACAAAAAAACCTTCTAAGAGTACCTTCAACCCACTAGTTGTACTACAACATATATTAACATTACTAGTTCATGTGGATACAAAATTCAAATATGAAAATATTTCCTACATCAAATATGAAGAATAAATATTATAGAGACCATTACAGACGTGATTGGTCTTGATATTATAAATGAGATTATCAAGTTTGAATGGCTAGGAGTCTTGGTTTTGAATACATACATGATGTATATATTCATAATATGTTTGTTAAAAAAATTATATATTGTGGTCATTATAGTGAATAAATATTCATATTTTATTTAGGTGTATAAATTTTTGAAATTGAAAATATTGAGATGTCGGTTGATCTTTATAGGGTAATTTAGTTTAAAACATATTTCATATTGTAAAAACTGAGCAAATAAGGTCAAATTATTTTCAAAATTTAGGACAATGATCCATAATTAATTTTATGAGTGTAGGAATTGAACATACATAAATCCATAGTTAATGTTATTAGAATGACTCTAAGTATATATTTTCAATATAAAAGTGTCATTTTACTTTAAAATAAAAATCACATTATCAAAACAAAGAAAAATATCTCATATTGTCTTGATAATTTATGAAAATGATCTATATTACATTTATGGCATGTATGAATCAACCGCACATCAATTTGACACACAATGTAGCATATATGACTCAAAGTGCATGTTTTCACATTAAAAGTGTCATTTTAGTTTAAAAAAGGTATCACATTTTCAAAATCAACGAAACAATCTCAGATTGATTTTAAAATTTAATAAAAATATCCATAATCCATTTTTTATGTGTAATAATTGACTTCACATAAATCTTACACATAGTGTGGCTAGTATAGCTCAAAGTGAATATTTTCAATATAAAAGTGTCATTTTAGTTTGAAACGCATGTCACAGATCCAAAACTGAGAAAACAATATTAGATTATTTTATAAATTTATTAAAATGATCTATAATTCATTTGATACATTTATGAATTGACCGCACATTAATCTGGAATATGATGTGGTTGGAATGACTCCAAGTGCGTGTTGTTAATATAAAAGTGTCATTTTACTATAAAACACATGTGACATAGCTAAAACTAAGGAAACGAGCTCTAATTTTCTTCAAAATTTAGAAAACAAATCCATAATTTATTTTTGTAATGAAGGAATTGATTTTATGTTAATATAACACACGATGTTGTTGATATGACTCCAAGTCTGTGTTTTTAATAGAAAGTGTAATTTTAGTTTAAAATGCACATCACATATCCAAAATTGATTAAATGGTCTATAATTGTCTATAAACATTGGTAAAATTGTCCATGAATCATTTTTTGCGTGTAAGAATTGATTTCACATCAATCCAACACACTATATGTCCATTATAATTCAAAGTGCGTGTTTTCAATATAAAAGTGTCCTTTTAGTTTAAAATGCTTGTCACACTGTCAAAAATGAGAAAAATGCCTCATATTATTTTCAAAATTTAGTAAAATGGTCCATAATTAATTTATTAGTAGTAATTGACCAAACATCAATCTAACACATGATTTTTCTAGTATGAATCAAAGTGTGTGTGTTTTCAATATCAAAGTATCATTTTAGTTTAAAATGTGTGTCACATAGCCAAACCTGAGAAAATTATCTTTTATTTTTATCAATATTTAGTAAAATGATCCATAATTAATTTGAAATGTGTAGTAATCGATCACATTTCAATATGACAAAGGATGTGGCCAGTATCACTAAAAGTGTGTGTTTTCAATATAAAAGTGCCATTTTAGTTTAAAATGAATGTCACGTATCCAAAACTAAGTAAATAATATCATATTATTTTCAAACTATATTAAAACCATCCATAATTAATTTTTGAAATTTAGGAATTTAAAACACATTAATCTGACATAATATGTGTCTAGTATGACTCCAAGTATGTGTTTTCAATATAAAATTGTCATTTAGTGTAAAATTCAAGTCGCATAGGAAAAACTGATCAAATGAGCTTAGATTGTTTTCAAACGTTAATAAAATGATCCATAATTAATTTTCTTTATTTAGAAATTGACTAAAGATCAATCTGATACATGATGTGGCTGGTATGACTCCAAGTGCATATTTTCAATATAAAAGTGTCATTTTAGTGTAAAATGTTTGTTAAATAGAAAAAAATGAGTAAATGAGATCGTATTATCTTAAACTTTAAGAAAATGATTCATAATTAATTTTTGGTTTGTAATAATTGACTAAACATCAATCTGATACATGATGTGAACGGTATGACTCTAAGTTTATGTTTCATTATAAATGTGTCATTTTAGTGTAAATCACACATCAGATATAGAAAACTAAGTAAAAATATCACATTGTCTTGAAACTTTAAGAAAATGATCCATAATTTATTTTTAGTGTGTAGGAATTTACCTCACATCAATTTAATATGCTATGTGGCTGGTACTACTCAAATTACATGTTTTCAATATATTAGTGTCATTTTAGTTTAAAATGTGCTTCAGAAATCCAAAACTGAGTAAAAAATCTTGTATTTTCTATAAACTTTAGAAAAATAATACATAATTAATTTTGTACATGTAAAAATAAACTGCTCATAAATCCAACACATGATGTGATTAGTATGACTCAAAGAAAGTGTTTTCAATATAAAAGCATCATTTTAGTCTAAAATTTATGTTGCATAGACAAATTGAGTAAATGAGCTCGGGTTATGTTGATACTTTAGGAAAATCATCCATAATTTATTTTTTTTGTGTATGAATCAATCTCATATAAATCCAACACATGATGTGGCCAGTATAAATCAAAGTTCATGTTTTCAATCTAAGTGTCATTTTGGTTTAAAACATGTGTTATGTTTTCAAAATTGAGAAAACAAGCTCATATCATTTTTAAAATTTAGGAAAATTATCTATAATCCATTTTTGATGTTTGTGAATCTAACTCAAATCATTAAGACACGTGATGTGTCTAGTATGACTCAAAGTGTGTTTTTTCAATATAAAAGTGTCATTTTAGTTTAAAACATGTGTCACATAGACAAAAAAGAGAAAAATATAGGATTTATTTAAAACTTTAGGAAAATGATGCATAATTCATTAAATATGTTTAGTAATCTACCACACATTAATCTAAAACACAATGTGGATGATATGAATCCAAGTGCGTGTTTTCAATATAAATGTGTCATTTTAGTGTAAAACACATCACATATCCAAAACTAATTAAATAAGCTCGGATTGTCATGAAACTTTATGAAAATGATTCATAATTCAATTGTGACATATAGGAATAAACTTCATATCAATTTAACACATGATGTTATTAGTATGACTCCATGTATGTGTTTTCTATATAAAAGTGTCATTTTAGTGTAAAACACGTATCACCTAACTAAAACTAAATAAATGATCCCATATTGTCTAGAAACTTTAGTAAAATGGTCCATAATTCATTTTTGGAATATAAGAATTTACCACATATCAATCCAACACACGGTGTGGTTGGTATGACTCCAAGTGTGTTTTTTTAATATAAAAAGTGTCATTTTAGTTTAAAATGCATGATATATAGTAAAAACTGAGAAAATGATCTTGGATTTATTTTAAAACTTTATGAAATTGATCCATAATTTATTTTTTATGTGTAAGAAATGATTTCATGTCAATCTAACACACTATGTGTCCCGTATGACTCAAAGTGCATGTTTTCAATATAAAAGTGTCATTTTAGCTTAAAACATGCATCATGTAGCCAAAACTAAGAAAATGAGCTTATATTAGTTTTAAAATTTAGAAAAATAATCCATAATTTATTTTACATGTTCTGGAATCAACTACACATTAATCCAACACACAATGTGGCCAGTATGACTCAAAGTATATGTTTTCAATATAAAAGTTTCATTTTAGTTTAAAATGCATGTCACATAGAAAAAACTAAGAAAATGATCATATATTTTTTAAAAAAATTATAAAAAAACTATAATTCATCTGTGATGTTTAGGAATCTACCTCATATTAATCTGACACACAATGTGGCTGGTATGACTCCAAGTACAATTTTTCAATATAAAAGTGTTATTTAGTGCAAAACATGCGTCACAAATCCAAAACTGAGAAATTGAGCTCAAATTGTTTTCAAACATTAGTAAAATTATCCATAATTAATTTTTGGTATGTATTAATTCATCTCACATAAATCTAATACATGATGTGGTTGGTATGACTCTAAATGCATGTTTTCAATATAAAAGTGTCATTTTTGTGTAAAATATGTGTCACATAGCCAAAACTGATTAAACAAACAAAAAATGTTTTAAAACTTAAGTACAATGATACATAATTATTTTGGTAATGTATTAATTGATTTCATGTCAATGCAACACACGATGTGACCAGTATGACTCAAAGTGCATGTTTTCAATAAAAAGGTGTCGTTTTTGTTTAAAACATGTGTCGCGTAGTCAAAACTGAGTAAAAGAGCTCATATTGTCATAATAATTTAGAAAAATTATCCATAATTCATTTAAACCATATAGGAATTGAATACACAACAATCCAACACACTATGTGGCCGGTATGACTCCAAGTATGTGTTTTCAAAATAAAAATGTCATTTTAGTTTAATGATATAATTATTAACAACTATTTATGTAATTAAGATTATTAATAACTGATAATATCATTAATATATTTAGTAATTGATAATATAATTTATATAAATTATTAATTAACAATGTAATTAATAATTTATAATATCATTATTAATTAATAGTATAATTAACAATTAATAATTAATATAAAATTTATAATAAAATCATTAATAATATAATTAATAGTATATAGGATAATATCATTAAAATATATAGTCATTAACAATATAATTTATCATATGTGGATTATATAACATTAAAATTATCATTTTTTTATTTATTGTTACTCAAATAAACATTGGTTTTATTATAGAGACAAGTTGTTGTGCGAAGGTTGATCATTGGAGAAACCTACTATAAGAGTTATGATTTTGTATATTGGTTGTAATTTTTTTATTAATTTTAAATATCACATCAATGTAAATATTTTCTATGTAAATTATTAATTTAAATGATAGTGCAATGTTATATTTTTATTTTTAATCTAGTTTTATTTATATTTGTATTCCTATAACGACCCTGACCCCAGTAGCTTGGAGTCGATGTCTTAATTTATTACATTAGCATATATACAAGATTCAAATCCCAAAGGACCAAATAGTTTAGTAGTTTTGGAAAACTAGATTACATACATGATACCCATATTACACTGGTAAGATAAAATAAATCATAATAAAAGTAAAATCTCAGTATCCTTGAAACTCATTCTAAGAATTCATCTTTATATCCTAGAGAATGGAAAAAAGATAAGGGTGATCTCAAATTCTCATTAAGTGTTAAGTACAGTATAATATATCATGAATCAATAGTCATAATCAATATAGAAAGGTAGATAATATATACTACCACAAAAACAATTTTTCCCAGCACCACCCTTTTATCAGCGCTAATGAAAAAGCGCTGATAAATGTACCCCATTTAACAGCGCTTTTTTTACCGCTGTTAAAGGTACCCCGCTTTTTCAGCGCTTTTTCGTTAGCGCTGATAAAGGAGGTCTTTATCAGCACTTTTTTTAAAAACGCTGATAAAGGGTCTAATTCAAAAAAAAATCATTAAAAAATATATATTAATATTTAAATATATAGATATAGTTATATTGATATAAATATAATATATATTTTTTAAATATAATTTTAAATATATTTTAGATAAGTATAAATATAGAGTTACACTTAATATATAAGATATTTAGTGAAAATGGATTATAAAAAAATTAAAAAAATATTTTTAATTAATAATTTGCTAATTATTATAGAAGAATAGTCATTTAATAACAATTTGAAGAACCAAAAAAAATTTAAAAAAAAGATCCAAAATATGTTGAAAACGCAACTCGAACTTCAAACAGCCATAACTTTAGATCTGGGTGTCCGTTTGAGCTCTACCATATATCAAATCGAAGCTTGTGACGATCTCTACGTCACTATGACTAGGGGATCCGGGTAAAGGTTTTTTAGAGGCCAAAAAAGGCCCAAAAATCCTCCAAAACTGAGTTTTTAGTCGGGGTACCCCGATTTTTTAACATTTTGTGGATTTTCAGCCTCATTTAAGGGGGTATTATTGGATTTTTTTGGTGGGTACTGAATTTATTATAAGGTATTACATTCATATTGATATTATGTTTTTAAAATTTTATCATTTTTTATAATTCACTACTATTTATAATCAAATATATAACAATATATACATATTTTTTATATATTCACACATAAAAATTTAATTATATAAATATAAATAATAAAATATATTTACATATAAAATATATTAGCTTTATTTAAATAATAAATAATATCCATTTTATTTAAAATAAAAATATATGAATATTTATATACCTATATATTAATCTAACTATATATATATATATATATTAATCTAACTATATATATATTAATATAACTATATATATATTAATATTACTATAAATATATATATTAATATAATTATAAATATATATATTAATATCACTATAAATATATATATTAATATAAATATATATATATATTAATATAAATATATATTACAATCCGAATAAATATAACTAAATATATATAGAGAGAGAGAGATGTATATTAATATAACTATATATATATTAATATAACTATATATATATTAATATAACAATATATATATCAATATAAATATATATTACTATACGAATAAATATAACTAAATATATAGAGAGAGATATATATATATCATGAAATGGAAAACAAATCAAAATAGAGGAGTGGTAAGGGCTCAGGCGCACAGGGGGAGGTCTCGAGTTCAAATCCTGGTGGAGGTAGGGGCGCGTCCGCATGGGGGAATATGGGAGCAAGCGCTGTAAAAGGGTGGAGGGGGTTCATGGGGCACTGTAGGGGGTGGAAAAGCATTGTAAAAGAGGGGGGTCAAGAGCTATAAATCCCCCCCCCCCGATTGGTAGTATTATTTTTATTTTTTTTATTTTTTTTTATTTTTTTTATTTTTTTTAATTTTTTTTAATTTTTTTTAATTTTTTTATTTTTTTAACTTTTATCAGCACTTTTAAAAAAGCGCAGATAAAAGGGGTCCTTTATCAGTGCTGATAAAGGAAGTGCTCATAAAGGGGTCTTTGATCAGCGCTAAAACAAAGCGCTGATAAAGGACCCGTCTATCAGTGCTTTGTTTTAGTGCTAATAAAGGACCCCTTTTATCAGCGCTTTTTTTAGAGCTGATAAAAGGGGTCTTTATCAGCGATTTTTGGAACGCTAATAAAGGGGACCCCCCCCCCCCATCTCCGCCAGCTATAACAGCGCTTTTCTAGCATTGTTAAAGGCCGTTGTTAGTACTGATAAAAGCTGTATTTGTAGTTGTGATAAGACACATTCCACATAAATATCTAGATAAGGCATAGTCAATATGGAAAGTTAAATTACTAAAACACATTTCATTTAATCAATAAACTAAAAGGGAAATACATCCATAGATAATTTCATAGAAAAATATCTTGGATAATAATAACTGAATTATCAATGAATTAAATGCTTAAATATTAGATGTCATGTTTCTCAGGCACATGGAACCTTTACTGTCAAGACCTTTTACAAGATAGTTTAAAACATACTAGCTAAAAACCCATCTGATTTTTCCAAATGATTCATCTCATGAGACTACTGATACATCGAGGTGATTACTTTAAATGGTCTAAACCTGTTTCATATTAGTCCAAATAATTCCTCAAATATTTAATAATCTATTTAATTTATAAATAACATACCTTAGAAAATTTCTATATTGAGTAAAGAATACGGATTTATCAGTATTTCCCTAGATGATCAAATAACTATCAAAGTGAACAAAGTATGTAAAAATGGTATATGGTTTAGGAAATAATCATATCCATGGTAAATAATTTGGATATTTAACAGAAATTTAATGTCTAATGATCACAGGAATGTGAACATTTCAAAGAAAAGTTATTAACTAAAAAAAATGGATTAAGTGAATGTTAATACTTTCCTTAGTCATAATAATCATAAACCATCCATATGATTAAAAAGGATGGTATCAATATAAGATATACCCAATGGAGTAATAATAAAGGGTTTTTTCATTGATTAATATAAATTCCATAAAAATATCTTTAAAATGTTCTTGAGGAAAATTTCCTTTTCATTTTTAAAAAAATGAAAATACTTTTCTTGGAAAAATCACATTTAAAAACATTATCTTTAAAAAGATAATCATAAAAATGTAGAGGAATTTTAAAATAAATGATATTGATGTCAACAGGTAATTTCTTACATGTCATAAAAATATTCCTTTTACATGGTAAAATTTTAGAAAAGTGCCTTATTTAGAAAGAAAAAATAAGAATCCTTTGAAAAGAAATAAAAAATAAAAAATTGGTCATCATTTATTTTAATAAATCATTTTGAAAATGACAAATAAAACATTTTGAACACATTTTTAGAAAATATGGTTTTTTAGGAAAATGGATTTCCAACTGAATAGATAAATGAAATCAGATTTTATTAAAAAATATCAATAAATTTACCAAAGAGAATAAAATGGTAATATAAATTAAAAAAGATAATTAATAACTATCATAAAATAAAATTAAAGCTTCTATTAAATAGTGATCATTTAATTTCCTTTAATGTAAATTCAAGAATAAAAAATCTCGATTATAATGAGATTGTGAAATAAAAAATTAAAATGATCGTAACATTGAATTGAAAATTAATCAATGAATAGATTATGTGTATAAACTATAAATCCAAAAAAAAATAATGGATAGAAAAAATTCATTATACACATAATCATATAATATCAATGATAATGAAGAAGTAAAATAACCCAATGAAAATAAATTGAGTTATGGAATTTATTTACTACTTGGTAACTTTAAGATCAAATCCCCTTAGATGAAATAATTCAAATTGAAACTTAAAATACCATTATTAATGAATAATTTATGATATTTAATATAAAATTTTCAGTATATACCCCATATAAAATTAATTAGATGCATATCATTACAATATGCCTCAATGAAATGAAATTGGGACGAAATCCCTTACCTCATGCTTTCCTTTTGGACATACTTGATTTAACCTCATATATAGTAGTTTTAAACATTTTATTAACTTATAATAGAACCATATTAATATCTATAATTTCATATATGATCCCTTTATAACATCTTATCACCCTTTTGTTAATAATCTTTCATTATTTTCATTGTTTCAGGTGTTAATTACCTTATTTTTTAGTATGTTTTGAATTGTTATTTTTTTATTCCTCTTTATTTGATCATGATTTAATAATATATAGACTTTATTCCTTGATTTAAATATTATATATATTCAATATAAATTTATTTAGAGTAATCCATAAAATTTGGTGCTAATAAATGAAATACATCGTTCATGAAGATGGTAAGTCGTATATATGGATGAACGTTGTTTCCATTTTCTTTTCGTATTAAAAGAAAAAAAGTAAATAATATATATATATATTATCATTATAGTATCATTATAGTATAATTTTTATTTCATATATATCATATATTTTTATTAAACTCATCTTTAAACATTACATGTAAAATGTGAATGAATCACATTGCTCAGGGTGGTAGTCTGTCGTACACATAAGCGATGTTATTGTATTCCCACAAAATAGAAAGCCTAAAGTTATGTGTGATATAATAATTATTGAATCATAATAACATAATAAATATAATATACATCATATAAAAACAATAAATCCATCATTATTCCCAAGATTTAAAGGTGGTAATGGAAAAACGAACGACATAGATTTGTGAGGCGGTAGTCCTCCGCACACACAAATAATGACTTTGTAACCAATTTGATGGAAGTATGTGAAGTTTCAGTTCATAAAATTAACATAAAAACATCTTAGTGTATTTAATATACTTATTTTATTATATAATCATGGTATAATATTAATTTAAGGAGGTGTATAATGAAATAATATAAAAGCTCTTTTAGAAGAACATTACCTCTTCTTCGGGTATCCTCCTTAGGTTTGAACTAATACCTTCCTAAGTAGAATTTATGCCCAATATAAGGATTATAGTATGAGTGGAGTAAATTTGGGAGGTTATTTTGTTTGTTATTGTCTGAACCAAAGTTTTCTTAAGGTGTAAAGTGGGGAGGATAGGGGATGGCCCTTTATAAGTGGGTTAAGTGGTACAATTTTAATTTTTTGAAAGAGTGAACCACCCACATTTTTTTCATTTCAAAAAGCCCTAGTAATGCTCTAAAATAACAAATATATGGGATAAGGTATAAATATTGTCATAAAATGGGTTTTTTAAAAGTTTTTATGTCATTTTTCCATTGAGATTCAATTTTAATCCTTTAATAAATTCGTTTTTACCTTAATCAATATAATTAATTTTAATTATTTTCACAAATCAATTTAGTAAAAAATTAATTTGGACCTATTAGATATTATAAATTATTATTATTACAAATATGGAATCCATTTTTCCAAATTCAATTCAGATAATTGGAAAAAATTAATTTAAAATTAATCCCGCAGATGCTGCGAGAAAGCGGGTTTTTAAAGTGAAAAGCTTCAAAAGTTTGAAATGTTTTTATATTCAAATTCAATATGAAAATGATAAAAATAAACTAAATTAGATTAATATATGTAAATTTTAACTAATTTTACTTTAAAATTAAAAATATAATTTAACATTATAAATTATTTAGATGAAAAGTCAGTTTTCAATTAAAATCCAATATTTTTCACTATTCATCAAAAAATGAAAAATTTAGAAAAATACCAAAAATTAACCCTAATATAATTTAGATATTATGATTTAAAAATTTAATTTTATTTTTTCATATAAATTTACTAAAATTTGTAAGAAAATAATTTTAACTTATGTGCACCAAGAATTATTAAACTGTCTTTTAGATAAATACTATTTTTCAGGAAAAAATTGTTTCTTTAAAATTTATCTTATTATAATTTATAATCAATAGATAAATAAAAAATGTGTATATAATATATATTTTCATAATTTATTTAATCATATTCATTCCCTTAATCCAAAATTCTAGGTGATAATTTTCATATTAAATAATAATATTAATAATATATTTTTGTTCGGTAAAACTCGATCTTGCATGTAACGCAAGTTGTCAAAGAAACTCATTATTGCATGAAACACAAGATAAACTTAGTGTTACATTAATTTAAATCTATATAATGTATTTAATTAATTTAAAATATTAAATATATCATAAAGTCTTAGGATGTGATATTATTTTCTATGCTTGGTGTCGTGTGTCACCCATGCTATTAAATAAAATGTCATTATTTTAGAATTTTGGGGTGTTATATTTTCCTGACCTTAAATAAATTTTTTTCTCACAATTTAAACTTGATATTGGTAATAATGGGTTTTAAATTGGGAAATAACATTGTTGAAAACCCCAAATCATGAGAATGGTTGATAAAATATATTCTTAATAAGAGAGAAAGGGAACTGCAAAGGTCATCTGAAATAATCACATAACTAGGTTTCTGAGTAGGATAACATTGGTGGGAAATGAAAACATGATTATGGAAGATGAAATTAACACCCAAATACTAATGGAGATAGATATATAACATTGATAACAATAAATTGGGTGATCTAGATAAGGTTAATGACCACAAAATCATAAACTAAATAGGTGTGAAAAGGGTCACTGATAACATCAAAAATGATGAGAGTAAGAAAAATATTTGTTTCATGATAATTTTCCTAATGTTGATGAAATTTCATGATAATATATACTTAATTTTTTTCATTCCATTTCATAAGAAAAATCTCATCCTTTGGTTGTGCCTTGGACTATTTCCACTTCATCTCTTAGCACAAGTTTCATCATATGGTGAAGTAATACATTAATCTCTAAAACCTCATCCAAATTATAACTTAATATATTCCATAAATTGTTAACATTATTTCCCTTACAAGATATTAATATCCATAATTATATAAATTAGGTCACTAGATTTCCAAAATGAACTTATCATTAATCTTTAAACAACTTGAAGTAGATCTTAATCATCACATGCAAAACATGTGAATACCTTCATCATGTATTATTTTAAAACATGGTAATAACCTAAATTGCTATAAAAATTTATTGGAAACATGCATGTTCCCTTATTAATTAAGTAAAACACAGGTTATTATATATATTCCTTAAATCCAAAAGTTTTTTAAACTCCATTAATGATAGCATAAACCACTTTTTTGAAAAATCATTAATATATTCCAAGGTAGTCAGCACTTATCAAATTTAATTTATAAAAATCAATCATTTATTTATCCAAAAATCATTATATAAAAATCAGAAACATATTAAGGGTTATATTTCCCCCAATCATGTGTTTTATAAGAAGATCAACTTTCCACTGAATCATTTTTCTTATTCATCATCACAATTCAACACAGGATTTCAAATCATTAACAAAAAATTACTATAGTACAATCCTTATATATTTCATAATTATTTTAACCATGACATCATTGATAAAATACTCAAATGAAATAATTCTGGAATCCAAACACAATAACATTAATCATTCCTCATTGTCTATAGTAATAGCATAATCTTGATCATGGTCCATTAGCTTCATTTGATGTATATTCCTTTGATGCTTAGGTAATTAATCTACATAGTTTCCTATCTCCTTACAATTGAAGCAGTAAACATTGGAAACCTTTTTATTTCCCTTGAAATTATGAGCATGGTGGTCTTTCTCCCCACACTTTTAGAAAACTTCCATTTCATTTATCAAGCACCAGGGTGTTTCTTTCAACAATTATCACATGTAGTAGAATACTTCTTTTTTCTTCTTCCTTTTATCCATCATTTTCTATATCATCCTATTCTTTGATTTCTTTCCTTTTAAACCATAATACTTAGATAATTATCTCTTTATCTGTTTATCACATGATACTATTTCCTCATATGATAATAATGTTTGGGATACTACTTCCCTTTGAAATATTGACATAATCCTATTGAAGAAAAGATTATTCTTACTCTTTGGATTATAGGTATTGATGAGGTTATCATTACTTATGTTAAGTTCCATTTATAAATGATTCTATACACTATATTAGATCATATCATTATGAAATATAATTTATAATACCAAAACTAGTGAAATACATAAATTTAAAAATTTATTTATAGCTAATATTATAATCATAAACATGGTCTCTTTGGGGATGTCATTATTTTTTTAATCCTTTATAATGGTTTATAAAGAAAATGTGAATTATCCTAATAATATCCCTCAAGAGTGTTAAACTGGTTTCACATTAAGGTCCATTTTTGGGTACTAGCTAACTCTCGAGTCAAGCCCTACATGAATTTTTTAGAGTTATTACCCCTAGGTGTCTATGTGCCAGAACCACATCCACTTTTAGTATCTATACATAGATGTATTTATAAGAAAAATATATATAATATATACCTTATCAAAACATTATGATGTTATTATATACTTTTCCTCAAATTATTTATTTGGGTTATATTCCCTAATCTATGTTTTCCTAAATCTAGTTCCTGAGGTTTTTACTAAACTTACTTAGATGCCAAATATAATAACCCCGACCCTAATAGCCCAGATCCAGTGTCTTACTTTATTACATTGGCATATATGTAAGATTAAATCCTAATGGACTGGACAGTTTATAAGTTTTTTAAAATATTATTACATGCATGACACCTATATTACATTGGGAACAAAATAAATCATAACAAAAGTAAAAGATCGGCATCCTTAAAACTTATTCCAATAATTCATCTTCATATCCGGGGGAAAGGAAACAAAATGGGGGTGAGCTCAAATTATCAGTAAGGGTTAAGTACAGTGGTATCTATCATGAATAAATAATCGTAATCAATATATAAAGGTAGATAACTTATCACACATACCACATTAATATATGGATAAGGCGTAATCAATATGTCAAGGTAAATAACTAAAACGCATTCCATTTAATCAATAAAATAAGAATGAAATGCATCCATAGATAATGTCATAGAAAAAATATCATGGATAATAATAATAAATTAATTCCCAATGAAGGAAATTATTAAATATTGGATTCCATGTTTCCCAAGTACATGGAACCTTTACCATTAAGACCTTTCACAAAACGGCTTAAAATATACTGAGTAAAAACCCATCTGATCTGGTTAAATTATTCAACTCATGAGACTACCAATGGATCAAGGGGATTAATTTAAATAATCCCCAACCCATGTCATACCAGTCCAAATCATTCCTCATATATCTAATAATAGATTTAATTCATAAACAATTTGGCTTATCAAATTTCCATATTGAGTAAAGAATACGGATTTATCAATATTTCCATAGATAATAAAATAACTTTCAAAGTGAACTTAATATGTAAAAATGGTATATGTTTTAGGAAATAATCATATCCATGATAAATAATGTTTATATTTAGAGTAAATTTAATGTCTAATGATCATAGGAAAGTGAACATTTAAAAGTAAAGTTATTGAATAAAAATGAATTAAGGAAGTGAATGTCAATACGTTCCTTAGTCAGAATGATCATAAATCATCCATAGGAATAATAAGGATGGTATCAATATAACATATACCCATTGGAGTAAGAATAATAGGTTTTTTTTATTTATTAATATAAATACCATAAAAAATAACTTTAAAATGTTATTGAGGAAAATATTCTTTTCATTTTGAAAAACATTTTGAAAATCCTTTTCTTTGAAAATCACATTTAAAAAAATTATTTAAAAATATCATCATAAATTTACAGAGAAATATTCAAATAAATGATGGTTATGTTGGTGGGTAATTTCATATATTTCATAAAGAACATTCTTTTTACATGATAAAAGGTTAAAAAAGTGTCATGTTCAGAAATAAATAATAAGATTCCTTTGAAAAAAAATTATAAAAATAAAAAATGGGTAAAAATGTATTTTAATAAATCATTTTGAAAAGTATAAAGAAATTTTTTTATAAAACATGATTTTTTAAGAAAATGAATTTATGAATTAAGAGATAAATGAAGTCAGGTTATATTAAAACATTTTCTTAATAATTTGAAGTACCAAAGAGTGTAAAAATGGTACTATCACTTGAAAAATATCATGAATAACTAGAGGAGAAGAAAATAAAAGGGTTTATTAAATAATGATCATATAATTTCCTTTAATGTAAATTCAAGAATAAACAATTTACATTAGAATGGGATTTTAAAGTAAACCCTTAAAATAATCATAACATTGAAGTGATAATTAATCAATGAATTGATTATGTGTATCAACTTTAAATCCATATAAAACAAGTAGGAATAAAAAAACAGATAGTCAAAAGTTATTATACACATAATCATATAATATCGATGATAATGAAAAATTAATTAGGTGTATAGAATTAAAATATACCTCAATGAAATGAAATTAAGATGAAATCCCTTACCTTTCACTTTCATTTTGTTCATACTTACTTTAACCTCCTGTATAGTGGTTTTAATGTAATGACCCAACCCATAATACCATCTAAACTGGTACCCAATATGATTTGTCACTAACTAAAAGAGCATTCCCGATCTCCACAGGCTGGCGACAAGCACCTTCACATCAATAAATAATCATTAGGAATTATTTTTCCCTAAAATAATACAATAATAGAGTAAAATGTAGAAACATCAACAGATATATATCAATCAATACATACATATCAAGTATAAGGAAACACTAAGAAAACTAAAAGAGGAACATAACCACTAAAACCCATCTCTTGGTGGTCCATGACCACCCACCATTTCCCAAGTCACCCACCCTTGATCACCCTAACTCGAAGCCACAAAGGAAACTGAGAGAATCAACACCTGCTATAATATAATAAAGGGTTGAAAACACCAAAAGGTAAAATCAGGGTGTGAGCTAAAGTGACCAGTAGTATTACACTAAAGGTTCTATGCAATTAATTCATAATTCAATTAAAATATACTAAAATATGAGTAAAAATGAGATAGTAAAAGGATTAGTTTAAAAAAAAGAGTTTTAAAATTTTAAAATTCATTTATTAAATTAAACCTGTAAAACATTCCATTTCACCTTTTAAAAACTAAACATTTTCTTGAAAAGATTTGAAACTCATTTCACAATATAAAGTCATATAATCCATAAAATATGATAATATGAACCTAATATGTAAATATGAATAATAATAAATACAACAGAGTTAAGGTGCATAATAATAATAAATGAAGAAATAAAACCAACTCCAGTTTCAAATAGTGAAAAATAACGTTTTCATGCATCAAGATCAAGTACATAGATTTCATGGGGACAATTAGTGTATATAAATTGAAAAGTCATGTAAAATATTTCTCAATAATAATGGAATATATTTCAAATACAATAAATAGAGCCACATGGTCAAATCCCTAAGAAGGTATGATAGTTTTAGGCTAAAGGGGCTCCACACACACTCAAGGTAATGCTAAAATATGTACATATGTCCCTTTGAGATCAGGTCAAAGAGGAATCATCACCATCACTTAAGGGATGTGATGTGCTAAGTTATTGTTTTATAATATTGTATAATCATATAGTGTTGTCCAAATAACTCACTAACTACCTAAAGATTTTATGTTCTCAAGTAAAAAATCAATTATGGGCAAATAATTTTATAACAAAAATGAAAATCATCACATTCACCATTTCAAATATGCCAATTTTTCATTTAAAAACCATAACTGGGTTTTTAATCAAAGCATGCTTTTTTTTCATGATAAAACCCAAAGGCTTATATGAAAACTAATTTAATCCATTTTTATCAAATAAAACTTTTAAATAAATTCCATAAAATAAATTTCCATAAATTAAATTCCACAATTTAATTTTAAAAAAAATTACATCAAATTTAAAAAGTAATAAAATTTCAATTCAAAAACCTTTATACAATTATATATTCAAAAGGGTAATAATTCTTTCTTCCTTTCACAATTCATCATAAAAATTTTAAAACAAGCCTTTAAAATAATCATTTGTTTCAAATCATTCATAAATCATTTAAAGGAAGTATTAAAATTCTAAAATGATTGAATATATTTCAAAACATGGGCTTACACCCTCCTTCCATGAAGATAAATCATTTATTTCAAATAACCCAAGAACACCCATTTCAAAACAAATTCAAAATTATTCAAAGGGGGTTCTTGGTCATTTAATAAATTCATGAATTTAAAACTATTTTGAAAATGTCAAATAGTTTAATTCATTTAATTCAAATCATGGGAGTTCATTTTATAAATCAAAACTCATTTCAAAGTCCTAAATTTCACCAAAATACTCTTTAAATCTCTTTAAAATAAATAAAAACAAGCATGTCATTTTTTAATTTACAAAAAGGTCAAAGAAATAAAATTCAAATCCATTTAATTCATGCCATATTCAAATTGGAGTGAAAAGAGTCAAAAAATATTTTATGAGGAACTAAATGATCATATTTCATAGAACATATGTTAGAAATTAGGAAACACATGTCCATGAATTTATCAATAAATTATGAATTAAAAATAAAGGAAAAGTATAAAAACAACTACTTGGAATATTAAGAATCCAACTAAAGTGAATCTAAGATGTGTCACCTTCGATGGCGATCACCAGATCTAAGAAGATAGGTCTTGAAAGAATAGAGAGGAGACCCTAGATCTACAATTACACATCAATAAATCAAGATGAAAAAAAAACTCAAGGATTTTATAACCTTTAGGAAGAAGGAATCAAGATGGGAATGGAGATCTAAGAAAATAAGAGAATAACTCACCAAAATAGAAGATCTTTCCTTTAATTGGTGCTTCGATCCGCCAAAAAATGAGTTTTGGGGATCCAAAATGGATCTAGAGGGCTCCCAAGATCCAAATAATCGATTTAGGTTCGAGTGGGAGGATTTTAGGGTTAATTATGGGGTTTTATGGGTTTTAATTACAATTTTAGTAACTTTAATTACCACATGCACGGTTTATGGTGTTAAGTCGCATAGTTAGTACTAACCATGCACCCAAAGCAGAGCCACTGGAAGGGTTGCACGGTTTGGCTACACACTTAGTCTAATAATGTTCCAACCGTGTGATCCCCTACTATCTAGGCTGCACACTTTTTCAAACTATGCTCAAACCATGCACAAACTATTCACATGCCAATAAACCTTCAAAAAATTCTGAAAACCCACCGGAAACAACCCACGATGATATCCAATCATTGGGTAATAAAATCAATGGATCAAAATACATAAAAAAATGGTATATTAAATTTAAAAATGTTATTAACTTATATCATAACCATATAAATATTTATAATATCATATATAATACTTTTATAACATATTATCACCTGTTTGTTAATAATCTTTCATTCTTTTCATTATTTCAGGTGTTAAATGCCTTGTTTTTCGAGTATGTTTTGAATTTTTTTATCCTATTAATTAGATCATGATTTAATAATATCCAAAATGTAAACTATGATTTAAATATCATATATATTTAGTGTATATATATATTAATCCATAAAAAAATTTGATAGTAAATGAAATACATTGTTCATAGAGACGGTAAGTCATAGATACGCATGAACGTTGTTTTTATTTTCTTATCTTATTGAAATAATGAAAAGTAAATGTTATATATATATATATATATATATATATATATTATCATTACAGTTTCATTTTTATGTCATATATATCACATATTTTTATTAAACTCATCCTTAATATATTCTATGTAAAACGTGAATGAATCACATCGCTTCGTGAGGTGGTAGTTCGCCTTACACATGAGCAACGTTATCGTATTCTCACAAAATAGAAAACATGGAGGTATTTGTAATATAATAATTACAGAAACATAATAAAATCATAAATATCATAAATATCATATATGAACTATAAATACATCACTATTACCAACACTGAAATTTGGTAATGTAAAAATGAACAACATCGGTTTGTGAGGCGGTAGTTTTCCATACACATGAATGATGATTTTGTAACACATTTGATGGAATTGTGTGAATTTTTAGGTCATACCCTTAACATAAAAAAATATAAGTATATTTAAGATACTTATTTTATTATATAACCATGGTATAATAGGAATTAAATTAGGTGAAGAATGAAATAAAATAAAAATTATTTTAGAAGAACATTACCTCTTTTTCAGGTATCCTCCTTAGGTTTGCACTAATTCCTTCATAAGTTAGATTTATTCCCAAGATGAATATTATGTTATGAGGGGAGGTAATTTGAAAATTTATTTGGTTATGTATTGTCTGAACCAAAGTTTTTTTAAGGTGTGAAGTGGATATGAGATGGGATGGCCTTTTATAAGTGGGGTGAGTGGCACACTTATAATTTTTTGAAAAAGTGAATTCCACCCACATTTTTTTCATTTCATCAGGCCCAAATAAAAATAAATTATCAATAATATAATTCTTAAGGTTTAAATATGGAAATTTAATGTATTTTGAAAAATTTTCTAGTTCATCTGTCCCCTTAAGTTTAAAGTTTAATCTCACGGTAAACTAGTCTTTACCTTAATCGTTTAATTAATTTTAACTATTTTCACCAATCACTTTGGTAAAAAATTAATTTGTCCTTATTAGACATTAAAATTATGATTATTTAAAATATTGAATCAATTTTTCCAAATTCAATTCATAGAAGTAGAAAAAATAACTTGAAATTAATCTTGCATACGTGATGGGAAAGTGGGTTTTTAAAGTGAAAAGGTTCAAATGTTTGAAATGTTTTTATATCCAAATTCAATATAAAAATAATTAAAATAACCTAAATTTGATTAATAAATTTAAAATTTAACTAATTATATGTTAAAATAAATTAAAAATATAATTTAACATTATAAATAATTCAGAGGAAAAGGTAGTTTTCAATTAAAATTCGGTATTTTTCACTATTCAACAGAAAATGAAAATTTTCAAAAAAATATAAAAAAATAACCCTAAGATAATTTTTATGTTACTATTTTAAAATTTAATTTAATTTTTTCATATAAATTTTATAAAAGTGTTAAAAAATAATTTTAACTTATGTGTGTCAAGCACTGTTAGCCCGTTTTTTAGAAAAATATTGTTTTTTAGAAAAAATCATTTTCTTTTAAATGATTATTATTATTATTATTTATAATAAATATAGAACCAATAAATATGTGTAAACTATATATTTTAAAATTTTATTTAATCATATTCATACTTATCATTCCAAAATCTAGGCGATATTTTTCATATTAAATAATAATATTAACAATATATTATTGTTCGGTAAAACTCAGTCTTGCGTGCAACACAAGGTATTGAAGAAACTCATTATTTCATGTAAAAAATATAAAATCAGTGTTGTGTGCATTGAAAGTTAAAGAATGTATTGAATTTATTTAAAATATTAAATATATCGTAAAGTCTTATGATGATATATTTGAATAATCCAAGTGATTTGTTGAGGTTGAAATTGTTGTCAATTAGTTAAGAAGATAAAAAGTAAATGAATTTTTATTGTGACAATTTTTGAACTGATCTGTAGTTTAGAAAACATGTTCCATTGGTTATTTGAATTAAAATAATTTTTATAACATTAGAAGAATCCATGAAAAATAAAGTTTATTTTACATGAGGATTTGGTGTTGGTTGTGGTTTTGTTTTGAGAAAGTTGAATTGGTTGAATTTTCACTTCATGTGGATATTGGAGAAGTATTTTAATGGTTTTAATATTAAAAATAGACCAACCATACTGGATAGCATGAGGGAACCTCACCACTGCTAAGGTGGGACCGTGCTACCTCTAGGCCAGACCAGTATGGCAACAGAGACTATGCAAGGTGTGCCTGCACAGAGGTACATGAGAATCGGTGAGCCACAATGAAGGTGGCATGGAAGTGGTGGAATAGATTTTCAACACAAGGTGGTTCCAGCAATTGAAACAAGTATACAAGACACCAAATATATCCAATAAAGGATGCACCTTGTATTACAAAGTAGTGCTAAAACTAAGGGTGTTTCGATGTGGGATAAGAAGAGTACAGGTATTGTAGCCCCAACTTTAATGATACATTTAAAACCATGAATTTAAGATTGGTTGTATGTGATCTGTTGGATTGAATCCACACATTTTCTTCTCCATCAAGTCATTTAAGGAGTTAATTTTTTCAAGTTTTTCATGTAGCAACCTCTGATGATCTAGCTGAAGTTTTCGGTCACCATTTGAATCACCTGATGATCTGAACATGATCAAAACCTCATGAAAATTAGTTTTCATATTTAAATGAAGATAAAACCATGGATGTGCAATGTGTTCAAAATTGTTTTTTTGATGATGGTTATTTCCAAAATCTCAAAGCATGAGGTAAGGCTTTGTGTGCTTGAAGTTGTAAATGAGATAGGTTAGTGGAAGTGTGTCTATAAATACCACTTGAAGAGTTTGGTTGTGTTATTGAGAGTAAGATAATCTCATATCCAAAAGAAATATTGGCAATGTGAATCCCTATAGTTTTAGAAAATAAGTTCCTTATTATCTCCTTTTTGTGTGAAGAATAATAGTTCTCATGATGCAAACAACATGTGTTTTCTACACTCATTTTGTTTCATAAAGATTTGAGATCCATGAGGAAATCGGGATAGCACTATTTGTGTCTCCCTACCTTTTTCAAAGAAGGTTTATAATACATACTTGTTGCATGAAATACAGTGCATACACACATGAATATAGTGTACTACACTGTTTCACAAAGAACCATGAAAGTATGTATGGTTTGCATGATTTGTGTAAGAATCACCGCATACATTACGCAAAGAAGGATGTTTCATGCATGTTGTACATGTATGTGATTTGTGCAATGATTGTGCAAGTGTTTAGTGTGTGTGAAGGTGAGTACACAAGAAGGCAGAAATTGTGTGTGAACAGTGAGTGTGCAAAGTGGATAGTATGTGATTGAGGTTCCTTGTGAAAAACAATTACATGAATTCATGCATGATCACATACACACATGAAAGATTAAGTATATTTAAATGTGTTTTCATTATACAAACATGTATTCACATGAAATAATACATGTGGGAAGAATTATAAATATCCTTCTATGGGACTCAAGATTCACTTGTGTAGGTGGGAACTTGTTATCTCTAGTGGGACTCTAGAGAAGAACATGGTGGGACTCAGTGTTGAAGGGAATGGAATTTTACCTATTATAACCATCTACATATAGTGAAAAATTTATAGTTGGGGATATAATTATTTTTAGTAAGGATGTAGGTATTAGTACCGAACCTTGTAAAAATATTATGTGTTGTGTTTCATTTACATTCTACATTTCATACAAGAACGACTTATTCCGATATATGCCATTGGTTTGAAGGGAATTTAAGAAAAGAAAATAATTTATTAAAAAAAGTTATACCAGATTCACCCCCCTCTCAGTATGAATTCATGATCCATTGGAAACTTCAATTGGTATCAGAGGACAAGGAAACATCTATTTTGATCTACTATACTTGTACAGTTGTTTATATTAGAATAATATGAATTTCATATTCAAGTTTGAAAAAAAAATCATAAGAGATTCATATGGAAAAGATTATATCTACTCATGATGTTATAAATATTGAAGTTTCATTAAATACTTGGAAAAAATGGGAATAAAATAGTGGAAAAGAATCTAAAAAAGAATTCAAAGATAAATAAAGATCAGATTCTAGCTTAAGGCACTTAGAGTGGAAATTTTTCAGTGAAATCTATTGTTTATAATTCTGATGATTCAAGTTCAAGTTGTGATGAAGATGTGATCAATTTGAAAATTAGGGAACATCTGAAGAAATTTTCCAAATAATTGGTCGTATGTATGATCAATGATTTCAAGGGACTTCGGGATGAAAAATTATATCTAGAAGAAGAGGCTAATTCTATGGAAGAATCATTGACTAAAAGGGTAGGCATATCGAACACTCACAAAACTTGTAAAAGAAAAGGAAGAAACAATATCTATTTGAAAATTAATATACACTAGATATATTAAAAAAATTCAAAGTAATGTTTGTGAGAAATATGTTTTTGAAATTTTTTTATAGAACTTATCCATGCACTTGAAAATCCGTACAATACATCTACAAACTTTAAAGATGATCAGATGAATGATAAAGTAGAAATAATCACAGAGCTTGAAAATTTGTTACTAAAGGCTAATCAAATTCATGATGATGAGATTCAGAATATGTGGATTCAGTGTGAATTAAGTATGAAATTAGTTTAAGACAATAATAATGATCTCAACTTAAAATGTCTTGAACTAGAAGTGAAACTCGAGAATATGGAAGAGAAACAAGTTGAGACTTACCAAATTGTTGAGAAAATAAGTATTGTTAGGGATTAATTAAGTATCCTATTCCAGCAAATGATAAATCTAATGGAAATAGGAACTTGAGATTATCCATGTATAAATCTATTACAAGCTCATTGAATAAGGTAACCCTTTGTCATGATAAATCTATTTTTACTAATGTTGTTTTATTGACTAGATCAGATTCAACATTTAAATCTGGAAAAACATGGGTAAAGAAAAAATTTCAAGAATCTCTAACATCTTTAAATATGGATGTGAAGAATTTTAGAAATTTTTATTCCCCAAAGAAATATCAAAAGAAGAAATGTAATTCCCATAAGCAGAAAAATATCAAAGATAGTCAGAATGTGTCTCAAAAGAATAAATCAAGATTTTTTATCTATTGTTGGTGTTTTTGGAAGTTTTTATATCAAAAAATAATAATTTTTTCTAAAAATATATCATTATATGAAAATTATAGAATTCTTACATTTATGGGGATAAAATCTGAAGATAATTGGAAACCTATAAAATAGAAGAAAAACTCATAGAGATAGAATCATTTTATCAAGAAAATATATGATTACTTTTAAAAAATTTGTGATTATTATAAAAAAAGTGATCATTGTTGTGATGAGTTCTGGTATGTACCAATAATGCACAAATCATCTATTGATTCAAATAGAATATCAAAACAAAAAATAAAGTAAATAAGAAATGGAGATGATAGGACAGCCTTGGGATATGAACAAAAGAAGGTGATTGTTAAACAAAACACTCCCATGAAGGTTGTGAAGAATCATGTGAAGAGTATTACATCAAAGAAAATATGTTTATATTATAGTAGGAAATGTCACATCATGTATCATTATTAATTGGAGATGAATATTCATACTAAAGGAAGCAAGATGGAATCAAAGTGGAAATCAATCTAGAAGAGAAATAATAGGATTGATTCTATGAAAGTCATATCTAATAAAAAATATGATAAGTTTCCTAAAAAGGGTAACTTGATAAATGCTAAAGTTGTGTGTGAAAGTTGTAATGTGTCTGAACATATAGGTAAAAAATGTTTGATATGGTGTCCTGGACAAGAATAATTCTTGAAGAAGAAAGGGAAAGCACCTGTGACTTCTAGTGTTTGGAAAAATAATTCAACCCATAAAGTGAATACTGAGCATATTCCTAAATAATTCTTGATCATATATCCATAATAGTTATAAGAGGCAAGAAAATTGAAACAAGTAGATAAAAATGAAACTTATTTGTTATAAAATTTGAATATCCCTTTATCATCTAAAAATATTGTTGGGCTGAGAAGCAACTCTCATCCCTATTTCTCTAATTGATAAACATTTAAGAACCACCTTATTCACATGTATAAATTATGTTTTTTTTTATGCAGGGAATTAAAGGTAAAGCATTTAATTAAGAGGGAGACCAGATTTTTGATAAAATTTGTGAACATCTTATAGCTAAAATATGCCCATCATGGAATACTATCAGAATTATGTTGTATTTTTAAAACATTTTAAATAATCTCATAAGATGGTTAGAGTTTATTCTTTTCATAAATTCAATCATGATGAAGATGTATTGAGTGAATCTCTTGAGGGGGATCATAGAAGATCAATTACCAGATATTTCTATCTCATTTGATATCATATTAATATTATAAGTTCTGATGAGGTATGCATCTAATAATTCTAAAAACTAAATGTATGTAAAATAAATCTTGACATCATTAAGGTATGTTGGTCACATTATTGTATTTTTAGGGTAAAGAATTCATTAATTATAAAAAGAAGATATTTATTACATGATGACAAAGGGGAAGTACATTTTTTCATTAAAACTTTTTTTAATCTGTTTTCTAAGATGTATGCAAGAGATTAGTTGAAAATATTGTGGAAATTTTCTAAAAAAAGTTTTAGTGATTTTTACCACATGTTGGTAGTTTATTGACAGAATTGATGGTAAATTTGATCACACTTGTTTTCTACATAGATAATTTATCACGTAGACATATATTTGATTAATTTTATCTATTTTATAAGCTAATAGTGATTCCATCCATATCTGGAGTAAATCATATTATAATTTTCATAAGAGAAGAGGATATTCTTAAAATTTGAATTTTGGAAATGAGAATTCCTTCTCGTACCCTATATCTTTGGATTTACTGCCAATAAGGGGGATAAGATATAATTGAATTTTATTTTGAAGTGGTTATTGAAAATAAATACAAAGGTCTAGATTGAAGAATCCAATTGATTTGTTGAGGTTGAAATTATTGTTAATTATTTAAGAATATGAAAAGTGAGTGAGTTTTTATTGTGATGATTTTTGAGCTGATCTGTAGTTCAGATAACATGTGTCATTGGTTATTTTAATTTAAATGATATTTAAATCATTAGAATAAACCATGAAAAATGAAGTTTATTTTTCATGAGGATTTGGTGTTTGTTGTGGTTTTGTTTTGATAAGTTTGGCTAGGTTGTCTTTCCACTTCATGTGGATTTTGGCTAAGTATTTTAATGGTTTGAATATTAAAAAATATCCAACCTTATTGGCCAGAAAGAGGTACCCCCACCATTGATGAGGTGGGAACATGATACCTTTATGCCAAGCTAGTATGGCAGTAGAGATTATGTAATTGGAACATACACAGATGTGCATGAGCATCAGTGATCCACCATGCGGGGTGTCATAGAGGTGGCAGAATAGAGCATCGGAATGGAGAGGTTCTAAAAAGTGATCCTAGTGAACAAATAACCAATTCTGGATAATAGAGAATGTTCCTTTTATTATAAAGGATTTCTCTAACTACTATCATTTCGATGTGGTATGAGAAGAGTGCAGGTATTGTAGACCCACCTTTAATGATATAGTTAAAACCATGGATATCAAATCATCTATATCTAATTTGTTGGATTGACTCCGCACATCATATTCTCTAGAAAGTTGTCGAAGGAGTTTAGTTCATCGAGTTCTTTCATGCAGTGACCTCTGATGATCCATACGAAGTCTTCCATCACCATTTGAATCTTCAGATGATCTAAACATGATCAAAACCTCCTAAAAATTTGTTTTCATGTTTAAAAAAAACATCAAACTGTGTATGTATAGTGTGTTGAAAAATGGTTTTCCGATGATGGTGATTTCCTTAATCACAAATCATGAGTTAAGGCTTTGTGTTCTTGAATTTGGGTATGAGATAGGTTGGTGGAATCCTATTTATAAATACCACCTAAGAAGTTTGATTTTGCAGATGAGAGTAATAGAATCTAGTATCTAGAAGAAATAAAGGCACCATGAATCCCTCTGGTTCATGAAAAGAAGTTCCATGAAAACTATGTTTTGTGTAAAGAATAAGAGTTCCCATGAGGCAAACAAAATGTGATTTCCACACTCATTTTGTTTTGTGAAGATATGAGATCTGTGAGGTAATCGGAAGACCCTACAGGTCACCCTTGTGTTGGAATAAGATCTGTGATACATCTCTTATAAAATCCATATACTTTTAAACATATTATTACATGATTTTAAGCATAATTATTTATTAAATAAAAACTAGGGACTGTAAAATATACAATCTTTGGAATACTGGGTAGATGAATTTAAAAATACAGAACCAGAATAAATCATTTTTTTTATTAACCTCCATAATGAGGTCCTAACTTCCTTTGAGCTCCTACAACTTCATAGGATAACCTGGGGAATAAATAGACAAAATGGATGATCTAAAAAGCCCAGTAAGAGAATAAACATGGGAATAAAGTATAACACATGAGTTAGAAGGAATAACATGGTAACATAAAAGTTGTGGCTCATGAATAAACATATGGAAGAACAGCACATAGAAGGATGTGTCATTCATGCTTTACATGCACATGATTTTTGAAAATATTGTTCAAGTGTTTAGTGTGTGAGAAGGTGAGTGCACAAGAAGGTAGACAGTGTATGTGAATAGTGAGTGTGCCAAGTGGACAGTGTGTGGTTGAGGTTCTATGTGAAAAACACTTACATGCATTCATGCATACTCACATGCACACATGAAAGATTAAGTAGATTTAAATGTGTGTGAATTATACAAACATGTATTCACATTTAATAATACATTCATGAAAGTGTGAAGTATATGTATTTGTATTTTTGAAAATTTTACATTGATAATACCATGCAGTGTATTATATAAATTGCATAATTAGTGTGTAATTATTTGAGACCGAAGTTGAGACATAATTTCCATCAGTGATTCAGAAGGAATTCATATCTGAGTTCTCAGTATTCACTGAGGTTGGGTCTTTAGTAGAAGAAAGAATATTCATCCAAGAAGTTTTTTTACTGAGCAAGATGACTATCTACAGGTGATCATAATCAATTGAGTGAGAATAGCACCAGTGAAAAGGTTCTTGAATTGTACATGGTCTAATTTAATCCAGCAAGATCATGGAGGAAGATTATAATATCATCCCATTAGTGGATCAAATATTATGTGACTCAAGATTGTGTAAGTGTTCAGTGGGACTATGAAGAAGAAGAAGCCTCTAGTGGGACTCTGGAGTAGGTTGGTGGGATGCTGATAACATTGTGGGAAGAAGTATAAAGATCCTCCTATGGGACTTAATATTATCTTGTGTAGGTGGGAACTTTTGATCTCTAGTTGGACTCCAGATAAGAACACTATGGGACTCAGTGTTAAATTGAATGGTATTTTCCCTATTTTAACCATCTACATAAAGTGAAGAATCTATAAACGGAGGTATAACCATTTGCAGTAAGGATGTAGGTCTTAGTACCTAACCGTTTAAAAATATTGTTTGTTGTGTTTCATTTACATCCTAAATTTCATACAGAATCCAATCATCCTAACATGAGAAAAAGGTCTGAAGGGGGTTTAAGAAAAGAAAATAATTCATTAAAAACAAGTCAAACCTTGTTCACCACCCCCCCCCCCCACTCTTATTGTGACTGTGCAATCCATTGGACACTTCAATATTCCTTTCTATGATTGGTGTTGCATGTCACCCATCCTATTGAATAAAATTTTATTCTTTTGTAATTTTGGGGTGTTATAATTCATATATATTTATGTTTTATTATTTTTTTATTGTTATAGGCAAACTACAGGGCTATATATTTTCACCAATTTCATGGCCTTTATTAGTACTAAAACTAAGATGATGATAAAGGTCGATCTCTTTTAATAGAACTCTAATTTTCTTCACTTTTTTGCACTGACATAGCCTATTTCTAGTGCTGATATAGTCTAATTCTATAATAGTGGCTCACTAGTTCTCATATACCTATGACTCACCAATCACTACATGAAAAATATCATTTAGTTATGGTTTTTTAGCAACGGTTTTCAAAACTATTGTTAAATGTTCTATTTTGTTTTTTTATCTACAGTTCTAGAAAATTATCGCTAATTCACAAAAAATTATTAAAAAATTTCTATCATTTAGTGGTGGTTAAAACCTTCGCTAAATATGTAATTTTATTTTTTATTTTTTATTTAATTTTAGTACTGTTTTTTTAACCTTTATGAAATAAAAATAATTAATTATCTTTATTATTATAAATTAAAATTTTAACTACTTGTTAATTATTAATAATTTGTTTTTAATTATTTTATAATTATTTTTTTATAAGTATTTATTATTTATTATTTATTATTTTTAATTCATTGACAAGTGGGGAGGCATAATTTTATCTATTCAATGTTGGTCACATTCAAAACTCAGGGTTTGGTACACCCGTAGGGGAACGAGCTATACTGGGAAGAGCATGACAGGTATATTAGGTGGGGTTTCTATTTAAAAAGATATTATTATTATTACTAATTTCTAGTTATTATTTATAAATTATTAATCATTAATTATGTACTAATTTTTAATTATTAATTTTCAATTAGTAATTATTAATCGGTAATTATAAATCAGTAATTATAAATTATTAATTATCATTTATTAATTATTAAATATTAATTATCTTTAATTAATTATTAATTATCAAATATTTATATTTATTATTTATTATTTATTATTTATTATTTATTATTTATTATTTATTATTTATTATTTATTATTTATTATTTATTATTTATTATTTATTATTTATTATTTATTATTTTTTATTTTTTATTTTTTATTTTTTATTTTTTATTTTTTATTTTTTATTTTTTATTTTTTATTTTTTATTTTTTATTTTTTATTTTTTATTTTTTATTTTTTATTTTTTATTTTTTATTTTTTATTTTTTATTTATTATTTATTATTTATTATTTATTATTTATTATTTATTATTTATTATTTATTATTTACTATTTATTATTTATTATTTATTATTTATTATTATTAATGATTTACTCATTATTAATTATTAATTAGTTTTTTCAAATTCCCCAAAGGCCTAAAGACATGGGCCTTAGAAGATACATGACCAAAAGGCCTAGAGAACTTGAAGGCCTTATATAGAACCCAAAGACCCACACTATAGTAGACCCTTTTTATCTTTCTATGAGTTGTTTATGCTAGTCTCGCCACTCTTGATGTCGTGTTTTCAATTCAGTATTGTCACCCCATTTAGAGGCCTTTTCTGGTTGAACATTGATCATTAAATCATGGTTTCCACCAAGTATAACCTACCTACTGGCCTAAAGGCCCAAACCATAAACCAAAATCCAAAATTAAGTGAATACTCATTGGTAGAAAAATATTTAATGTTGTAAATTTAATGTCAATTTTATCATAACTGGCGTTAAAAATGATAGGGGGGATTTTAACATCAGTTATGATAAAAACGAAATTAAAATTGATCTAGAATGACTTAATGTCAGTTTATTATAAAATTGATATTAAAATATTTTAAAAAATCTAATATTCATGACCTTATCCTTGTTTTTTTAACACGGTCTATCTAAAACCCTCATCCTATCAACTTTCAACCACACCCCGCCCATGCTCAATCTTATGTGTTTGTTCAATTTCCCTATATACTTTTATGTTGTTTCTTCTCAATATTCTAATGTTCATCCTTCCATGACCCTCAACTTCATTCAGTCCAATGAAACCCTAATCTACTCGACTCATGACCATGGTCCAACATTTTTTTTCAATCAATTTTCTACATCATTTTTTCAAATTTTTCTACTTAATCTTGCATCATTTTCTTTTCTTCCACCACCCTAGAGTTCATTTTTCATAAATTGGCCTCAATATTTTGTATTTTTTTTAATATTAATTAATTATTGTTAGTTATAAATCATTAATTTGGAGTAGGTTTTTATGTTTGTGGACAGATTTTGACCTAAGGTCACATGGGTTAGCTTGATCGGGTATGTTATTTGTTTTTAGTGCCTTAGTAGTTTCAGCTAAATCAAGCATCCCTAATTTTTTTCTTCCTTTATTGGGTGGTGCACCATATATGTGGAGTTTTTTATGTTTAATAAAATTGGTTATTAGGTGTGACTGAGTTAGAGGTGAGATGAGGGACTGCTTTTATATTATATCACTTTATCCCTTTTATTGTTTTATTTTTTATATTGATCATTGTATTTGATGTGGGTGTCCAACATCTAGATGTGTCATTCCAAAAAAAATTTATAATTACACTGGTTGTTAAATTTATTTATTCATGAGAAATAATTATCACTGAGTATTATCTGATTCCCAAGTGCTTTTCACAAACTCGAGGGGATCAGGAACACCCCTTGGGCCCTTTCATGGGTCAGCTCAAGGCATCCAATAGATGGAAAGCTTGGGTTGGTTCATAAAAAAATTAATTATTTGTATGTATATCATTTTCAATTATAAATTTTTGTTATAATTTTTGTAAGGTTATAATTTTATCATAATTTATAGGTATAATTTGTTTTTAGGTGTAAATTTTTTTATTTATAATTGTTTGTATTTATAATTTTTTTATAATTATATTTTTTTGTGGTTAAAATCATTTTTTTATTAAAAAAATTTTAGTTATAATTTTTTTTTATTATAATTAATTTTTTATATAAATTTTTTGTTGGTTGTAACTTTTTTTCAGTTATAAATTGTTTTCTAGAAATAAATTTTTTATTAAAATTTTTTGAATATTTATATATTTATATGCTTATAAGTTTTAAATTTATATTCTTATATGTATGTTTAAATGTTTATATGTTTAAATATATTCATCTATTATATTGTGACTTTAAAAAATTAATAGATATGAAATATCTAATTTTTTATCCATGCATGAAATATTTTAATATGAGAAAATTAGGGTATAGAGAAATCAAAGGTCATCTGATTTATTATGGTTTTAATTATAATTATACATGATAGATATAATATGGGGAAATAACAAACAATTCAAGACCAAATGATGAAAAATATGTTTAGCATGAGAGAGAGAATCATGTTGAATAATTAATTCATGATATATGTGTTAAAACCATTAAAAAGAAAACAAGTGTTAAATAATTGTACAGAGATTTTAAGAAACCATTGTTCTCTTATTTCACTAAATTTACAGTGTTATAAATATTGTTAATATTAGTTAACGTGAAATAAAAAAGGGTTGGAGTGATAATAGTTTCACTAAATTGTTTAAACTTTTAAAGGAATTAATTCCAAAAGGTAGTGAACTTCCATATTCCAATTATGAGGTAAAAAATATTATGCCTAAAAGGATTGGGGTATAAAAAAATACATGTTTCACTCAACAACTATGTAATGTATATAAAAGAATATGAAAGTTTATTAGAATGTCTTAGATATGGGACATCACAATATAAAATGAATGTAAAATTAAATCGTGATTTATTCTCAAGAATAGGCACCAAACCTCCTACTAAAACAATATGATATCTTCCAATAATTCCACATTTGAAGAATCTATTTTCAAATTCAAATGATGAAAAGAGTATAAGATGGAATACAGATTAACATATCTCTAATGGAAACCTACACCCTACTGATTCACCACAATGAAATATATTTAATCACAAATTTTCTGATTTTGGAAATGAAGTAATAAATATTATAATGGGACTATGAATGGATGAAAAGAATCCATATCAGATCCTCATTAGACAATATAGTTTGTGGCCTATTATGTTAGTTGTCTACAACTTGTCCCTATATATATGTATAAAAAAGAAATATATGACGATGAGATTTTTTATTTTTTGACTAAAACATCCTAGAAATTATATTAATGTTTATTTATCTCAATTAATTTATGGTTTGAAAAAAATTTGGGGAACATGTTATATTATTTAATGCATAGAATAAAGAGTATTTTCTTTTTCATGATGTAATAATATTCACTATAAATGAATTTCTAGCATATCAAAACTTATCTAGATATGGTGTTAAGGAACATAAATATTATCTAATTTTAAAAGATGTAACTTTATATCATTAATTAAAAATTGGAAGAAAGATAGTGTGCACGAGACATCAGATATTTTTGTGAATAGATCATCCTTAAAGATTAAAAAATTCATTTAAAATTTTATAAGAGTATGTTTTTTCCTCTAAAACCATTTTTAGATTAAAAATATTACGAAAAAGTGAAAAAAATCGAGATCACATTTGAAAATAATAGAATTTATGGTCACTAAAAAAATACATGAAAGAAACCATCCATTTTATCAAAGCATAACATTGATGTTATACATGTTAAGAAAAACATAAGTGACAATCTGAGTGGAACTTTTTTAAACATAAATGGAAGGATAAAATATTTATTTCAGGTAAGACTAAACTTAATAACAATGATAATACGTTTGTATTTATCTCCTGATATAAAAGTAAATATAACATATCTTCCTCTATATTATCAAACATTAAGAATGAGTGAGAAGATAAATTTTTTTCAATGTCTACATGGTATTAAAGTACCTAGTGAATTTTCTTCAAATGTAAAAAATTTAGTTTCATTGAAAGATTTAAATTTAATATGTATGAAATCTCATGACCATAATTTTGGAGTTGGTGTCCTAGGACCAACTGTTATTAATTTTATTACATGTATATTTGATGAATTGAATATTAATAAATCAACTTATTACATATTATTCATTATTCTACATGAATTTAATGTAATAATTTACTAGAGTATTTATCACATTAATAAGGTCATATAAGTTCCCTACTATAAAGAGAACCTTAAAATTCCATGAAGATGTTCTTAAATACAGTTCTAGGGTCAGATAACATTCTGTGATGTGTGTCATGACCTGACCCGATGGGGCTCGAGCTGCAACTACCCCAAGCCTACCTCTAATAGGATAGGTACTGTTGACCAACACCGGGTAGTCATATAACACACATGGGAGGAATTTTCTGAATGTAAATATACACACGCACACTCCTCCAAGCCTATAAAATATTGAAATATAAAAAAATGATAATAATTCATGCATACATCTATAATCCCACAATCTGAGTATGACATAAAGTATCGAGAACCATAAAAAGGGGCCAAATACAAGCCCACCCAAAAACTAGAATGTAAAGTTTGACCTACTCAGAAGGACGGGGCTTCTATAAAATGAAACACTAGTATACAACTCAGTTTTTATATCTCCAACTAAGCTCCACCTACTACTGATCATCCAAGGACTCCATAAAAAGGTCCTTCATTTGCATAAGAAATGGCATGTGCGGAAAGATCCCATATAGGGGTGAGTATAACAATACCCAGTAGGACACCCCAAAATCACTAAGAATAAAGAATCAAGAGTATCAAAATCATCAAAAAAAGGTATGTAAAATAAGATATGAGACATTACAATAACCAAGGACATCCCATATATTCTCATAAATGACACTGAGTTGCAAAAGGTCTCAACCACTTCCATCCATAGATCCACTGTGAGGTTTCAAGGTAACAATCATCAAGGAGATACTACTCCATGAGCCCTACCATCTTTAATGGCACTCAACTGAGATATATCACTCATCGGGTATCTCAAATATAATGGAACATCCCTATCATCCTAGAAGTCATGATCATCCAGGAGGAACCACTCCCCAAGATATATTTCCACGGATGAAACTCATCCCAAAGGTCATTCTCATCAGGTATATATAAGAAGAAACACACTAGAAACTGAGAGGGTTCATATGATATACACACTCCATTAGACTAATACTCCATAAAAAAATATCAGATCTCAGTACATAGCTAGGTCTTCAACACTCGGGTCTCACTGGGGGGACACCAGACCCTACTGGAATTACCCCCTAGATAGGGTTTTGAAACCCATTTAAGTGTTGGTCACACCAATTCCAAAAAACCTACCTAGGGAATCAAATATGACATGAGTACCACTCTGGGCCTCTCAGAGGAATACATGCTCCAAGCTTCTGAAGGATCTTGTTGAAGTAGACTCAAAAAACTCCCTCCAAAATAAGGGAACTTTCCCACACTGTACTAGTCATCAGAAATCTATAGAGGGGTCACCCTCTGTTATGAGAATTGGATGTTTCACAAAACTCTCATAGTAATGGACCAAGGGAACACACTCAACTGATACTAGTCTAAGTGAGCTCACACAAGCTCACAACAAATTTGATATAATAAGAAATAGGACTCTAACCTATCCTCAAAAGGAGTAAAAATCATGTCCCTAAAGGTACACGGTGTGTATCTCAAATATTAGCACTATCCATACCTTGATCTTACACATAATACACTTTTCCAAAATACACATCATATCCCTTGAGGTACATGTCCTGTAGATATCACTCTAGAACTCGACGTGTCGTTATTCCTGTGCTCATATACACTAGGATGTTCCCATGTACTTGTTCATGTGTAATTATAAGGATTTGTCCATGTAATCTGGATTTCCCATGTAATTCCAAAGTACATGGTGTGTGGGGTCACATGGCCACCTCGATGTACACTCTCTATACATTCTGATCCATATTCTATGTATTACACAGCGTGTGACTAGGCAAAAATGGTATGTAACACTACATGGACTCCTAGGCATGTACCCCCTATACACACCAAGATGGTTGGTTAAGGGTCACATGGTAGGTAAAATGTGTCACACGACATGTGATACTTATCTCTGTGAAAAAACCTTATCACCACATAGAAGGTCCCACATAGTGTATATCTCCGGATTACACACTGTGTAACTCAGGATTTTTCAAAACCCATGGGATTTTCTTTTTATCTTCTCCAGAGCATTTGTATCTTTCGATTTCACTAGAAATCATGCCAAAAATTGCGTATCGTGAGTTTACCGAACCCTCTTTTAATCATTGTCTAAATTTTGATCATATCTAGTGCTCAAGAAACACTTGTCGTTGTGCCTCATCGGTGTCGTGTGCCAAACTGGTATCATGAACCCCCAACCTATCCATGGATCTACTTAGATCATCATATACCACAACTATGGACTTGAATCTATATCCCAAACCCATCTTAAAGATCTATTATTCCAAAGGATGAATGTGTAGTGATCATTCACTAAGTATTCATCAAATCATAGGCCAAAGGAAAATATCAACAATAATCATACGTAGAATAGGGAGAGAGAAATAAAAAATAAAAACATTAGTAATGGACCTTAACCAATGTTTGTGTTAGCTTTAATTCATTTTCATAGGGTAATGAATGAAGATAAAATAAACTGAATAAATATCAATTCTAATACCATAGGAAGATAAAGAAATTACCTAAATCAAATGATCAGTCAATGATTTAATTTGTTAGGAGATTAATTCATGTTCATTATGGGTAAATAAAAGTAGTGATAAATCCAAATAACAAACATCCTTCCTTTATTTGGATCAATTGATGATGAATAATGAATCTATGATGTTTTTTTTGGAGAGATCCTCTATTTCCATTGGCACACTGATCGGAAAATCTTGATCTATTGATGTTCATCTACAGAATATCCTATATTAGCACCTCTCTCAAACTCAATGGTTATGAGGAAAACCCTGAAATTTGGTTATAATTGGGTTTATTTAATATTTTTTTAGGTCTCTATATAATCAAATAAAATAAAATTAATTTATTAATTACACCTGTGATGAATTTTTCACAAACTCCCGATGTTGTAAAAAATTATGCCGCACCTAGGGTAAACCCTACATTATAAACTTAATAGTGGTCTCATATTTATGATCTGAGATTCCTTTTGGGATTTATTTTACTTTTTAATGAAAATTGCACACACGTGATTTTAATATATTTAATATTTTTAAAATATCAATTCTATACTCACCGGGCCTCAGAATCTCACACCGTCTTGGCACCTGGCTCTTGAAATATTCCTAGTAATATTCTGAAGTCTTGATTGGAAAAAAATTATACATTAAATTATTCCCCCTTCTTGGAATTTCATACCCAAAAATAACAATATAAACAAAAAGTTTGGGGATACTAAGATCTCAAATGGATCTTCAACTCCCACAAGCTCTCTTGATGGTTTCATGTACTATAAACAAATACACACCCAAGGAAAACACTTAACCATGAAGGGTATTTCTTTTACAATTCTCAACATCACCAGATCATTGAAAAAAGAAACTCCACTCTCATGGCCTAGCTTACCCAGGTCGATATCATTCAATGATTCATGCACATGCCTCCTTAGTTACGACATGGTGAGGATACCAAGAAACCAAAACTACAATTGTCATGGGGTTAATTGATACCCACCTCACCAACCCGACACAGCAGTATAAAAAATAAAGGGCCTAAGAACCCCGAAGATATTATATTTCCTTGGATAAAAGTCCAAAACTCTCAAACTCTAAATGCATTTATCATTGTTCCTTAAATAACTCCTAACATTTATGGGCAGTCCTCATCCTCCCTTGGATGAACTGCACCCTTACAACCATCACTAGCACCAAAAATAGGATCTAAGTACTATCACCCATTGGATCCAACTAGTATAACAATGAACTACAAGGTCCCTCATACATGGACTTAAAAATTTTGTTACACCGATGGTGTAGTGGTAGTCACTCTAATACAAAACTCCAATGGTATATGATCATCCCAGCTATGGCCCCAAAACAACATGTGAACCCAAAGCATATTCACCAAAACCTGAATGGTCCACTTTACTAGGCTAGCTGAATGGGGTAAAACATTGTGCTAAACTACAACCAAGTCCCCAAAGACTTACCATATCCTATCCCTAACAATGTCTTGAAGTAAAAAATCACAGTCTTCAATGATTTTCAAGGGAATTACACAAATCCGGACTACCTTTTATACACACAAGTGTCCCAAACTCTCCAAATATATATATTGATCATCAACCTCAGATAGGCAAGATAAAAAGGGTTTATCATGAAAAATTGTTAAAACTCCCAAGGATTCCCAACTGATACCAAGATATCCTTGTACATCCTCACCTCTACCAAAAATAATGTTAAGGGAAAAAAACCTCCTTAGTACCTCCTTCTACGGCATGATTGGTGTCACCGTCCATCCTTGAACAATGATTATGAGCTTCCTGCATTTGTAAAATCCATCAAGAACGTATACAGTGTATATCTAGTCACACAACATCTCACAATTGATATCACTAAATTGTACCTCCCCAACTCTCTGAAGAAGCAGAGGGGTAACAACTATTGACTGGAAGTAAACCGCACAATCCTTAGGTGTCTCATATGCTCCAACTCAGATGTCAAGTATACATAGATTTCATCAAATAATAATATCATGAACTTTATCCATAGAGGTCCAAGGATCCAGTCCAAAAGTCTCATGATTCTATTCTAGCATACAACTCTCCAAAGGTTATCACCTAGAACTCAAAAAAAATATAGCAGATTTGGAAAGTCACTTCTGGTATATCCTGTTGTAAAACAAGAGACGGTGATAACCTATCCTAAATATTTCCTCATGATCTACCAAAACTACAAGAAAAAAAATATTATAGTATCCATTTCTATAGAGGTATCACTAGTCAACTGATAAGAAGTCGATTATAACCTAATATACATGATCTCATCCTACTCTGCTTGGGATCACTACTTATCAAAGGAGGAAAACTCTGTCCCAACAAGATTAAAATACTACCACACTCACTGGTGGAAAAAAAATGAGCATGTATTGTAGGAAACTAGTCTATACTGAGGAAAAAATTATAAGGTCTTGCCACCACTATGAATATATTCTTCGTGAGGATCTATCTCCTCTTAGAGTCAGGTCACACTGTTAGTAAAAGCATGTAATCACTAATCCTCTATATAGGATCCACCAATATAAGGGTTAATCAAAAAATATCCACTGGTATCACTAGGTCTAAAAAAGGAGATATGCTCAGGGATAAGTGGCTCATGACTCCATATGAAAAATTCAATTGGGGAAGTGAAGACACACATAGTACCTTGAACCACACTCAAATACTTTGTAATATCCTACTACATAGAGCTCATCCTTTCCATTTCCTAACTATTTACCCTAACCAGGTCTTACTCTAACACCTTATCAAAAAAACTCAAACACAAAATGTATAGGAACACATCCTCCACACCTTGACACTATTTGATTTGGGTGACACTGACTTTCCCGCATGGTTTTTGGATTACATGTCATGAACGTGACTCTGTGGGGGAATTTTACCTCTTCCTTTAATGTCCAAATTCATGCCAAACATCTTCAACATATGTCTATACTAATTTCTCATGTCTCCTTAGAAAAGTCGTAAGTAAAGGAGGAAAAAAATGGCTCGTACCTATGTCTAACAGTACTACAACAAGAGTATATGGAACATATATCATACCTTGAAATATGCATGGAGCCTTTGAATAAAGAAGCTATAGTGCCTATAGATATCTGAGATTATGACCACTAGATTACTGATACTAGATCAATCCACCTAGGCGTGGTGGTGGTAGCATCAAATCAAAGAACTTTCCACCTCCTACTACTCCCCAAGATCCAATATCATGTTTTTCTCCCTATGGACCTTCTTTGTCTAGCTGTTACCTATGCATAGAAGGTTCTTTGACTAAATATATGACTATATCACAATGGGTAGGAAAATACCATGTGATATTTACTCTCCCACCAAAAGTATAGTAATGTATTAGCTTTGGTGAAATGATATGTCCCTGAGATCTCCAACGAAACCCCATGTTTCGTGACTTGTGTCTCATGCCTGCTATTGTTAGGTCCTTCTAACCTTGCATCCCAGGAAATCCAAACCTCAAAATCTCATGATATGTGCTTGAACCCTACACATCATCATCCATCACCAAAATATCCACCTAAAACTTAGTCGATCATATTTCATCCACCTGAACCACTGTAGGTGGGTCTAAGAACTAATCAACAATAGAAAGAACTAATTTTTGACCATCTTGAAGAAATACTACCTCGTGACTAACCCCCTTCAGAGAGACCTCATCACTCATTAGGTCAAAGTCTCCACCCTACTATGAAAACCTCACTGGTTTTTATTATGAATAAATCTTTAAAAAAAAAGACAAGACATACCATGGTCAATGATTATATCCAGTGAAATGACTCAATAAGGACATGAAAACCACAAATCATTCCTATATGTTTCATATACCAATGTTTTACCTGCAACCAATGCCTATATGTACTAAGTCAACAAGTAGTTTATCACAGTACTGGTGAATGGATACATCAACCACTGCACCAATACTAGATTTCCTATCCTAAAATCCAAACTTGAAACACTTAACATTGTTTCCAAAAAACCCAAACCAATATCACATACTCTAGTCCTAGGATGGAACTCCTTGTGGACCCTATATCTCAACCTTAGTGGTGTTATAACACTTCAGGATGGGTAACCCTATAATACCACTTTTTCATGACCCAACCTGACATGGCTCAAGCCACAACTAACCCAAACCCACCTCTAATAGGCCAAGGTCTAGCAACTAGCACTAAGTAGACATATCACACACATGGTAGACATTTTTCTAATGTACCTATACACATGCACACACCTTAAATCCCATAAAATGATGAATTCTAAAAAAACTTATAATAATGCATTCATACATATATAATCCCATGATTAGAGTACAACATAAAGTACTAGAAAGAATAAAAAGGGGTCAAATACAAGCCCAACCAAAAACTAGAAAGTAAAGTCTGGCCTTCTTAGAAAGAGGGTACTGATGTCAAATAAAACACCATTATACACTTCATTATGCATATTACAAACTAATATCCACCTAATCTTGGTCCTCCAAGGACTCTGGAAAAAGATTCATCATCTTTATAAGACATGACATGTGTAAGAAAATCCCATGCAGGGGTGAGTATAACAATATCCAATAGGACACCCCAAAATCACCAAGAATAAAGCATGAAAAGTAGTCATCTCATCAAACATAGGTATTTCAAACAACATATGAAATATAATGATAACCAAGGATATCCTAGATATACTCATAAATTACTCCGAGTTACAAAAGATCTCGACCACTATCGGCCATAGATCCAATATGAGGTTTCAAGGTAACGCTCATCCAGGAGATCTCACTCCATGAGCCATATCAGCCCTGATGGTACTCAACCAAGATATATCACTCATTGGACATCTATAAACTAATGTAACATCCCTTTCTCTCCAAATTTCATGCTCATTCTAGAGAAACCGCTCCCCAATCTATATTAGTGAGGATAAAACTCATCCAAGAGGTCATGCTTTTCATGTCTATCCAAGAAGAAGCACATAGAAAACTGAGAGGTTTCATCCAAGATACACACTCTATCAGACTAATACCCCATCAAAAAGATCAGATCTTAATACACAGCTAGGGCTTAATGCTCGAGGCTCATTGGGGGGACACTAGACCCTACTGGAATTACCCTCCTAGATAGGGGATCGATGCTTGTGTAAATGTTGTTAATGAAAATTCCACAAACCCTTACTAGGGAATCATGAAGGACATAAGGATAGATCTGAGACTCTCAGTGGAATACATGCTCCAAGACACTAAGGGATCTGGTTGAAGTGAAATGAGACAACTCACTCAAGAACAAGGGAACTCGATTACACTACACTGATCATCGGGAAGATGCAGAGGGGTCACCCTCTATGATGAGAATGGTATGATGCACCATACCCTCATAGGAATGTACCAAGGGAACACACTCAACTGATATGGGTCAAAGGAAGCTCACACAATATCATAATGAAGCTAATATTAGAATAAAGAGTACTCCAACTTATACTCAAATGAGTACACAGCGTGTCCCTGAGGGTACATAGTTTTCCATTCAAAGCTTAGAATAGACTGTGACTTTTTCTTATATGACATACACTTTTCCAAAATACATAGAATGTCCCTTTTGGTACATGACATGCAGATGTCTCCCTGGAAATTGGTGTATCATTTTTCCCATACTAGTGTGCATTGGATTGTACCCACATACTTGACCATGCCTGAGTACACAGTTATGCCCATGTACTTTTGCTTTCATGTGTACTTCCCAAGTACACGACATGTGGGGATACATGGACACCTAGATTTGTACTCCCTATACACATCAAGCTTTATGCCATGTATTATATAATGTGTAGCTAGGAACATATGGTGTGTAACACTACATGGCCACCTGGGAATGTACACCCTGTATACACCATGATGGTTGGATGAGGGCCACACAACATGTGTCATACATCACACATCATGTGATACTTATATCTTCATGGAAACCCTCACATTGCACAGAAGGTACCACTCAATGTGTATCTCCAGATTACACACCGTGTAACATGGGATTTTCTAGAACCCATGGTATTTTCTTTGTTTCCTATAAAAATCCCAAAAATCCACTGATTTCATCAAAAAACATGATTTACATCATAGATATAGATTTGAACAAACCCTCTTTCCATCATTGGCTGGATTTCGGCCATATCTGGTGCTTAGGAAACACTCATCTTCATGCATTGTCAGTGCCACACACCAAACCAGTATCATGAACCCCTGATCCATATATGGATCTAATATCATAATATTGTATTGCAATCATGATGTTGAATCCCCATACCAAACCCAAATTAGAGATATTTGTTCCAAAGACTGAATGTACAATGATCGTTTACTAAGACTCGTTGAACCACAAGCCAAAGGAAAATGGAATTGATGATCACACATAGAATGGGGAGAGAAAAATGCACAAACACAAACATTAGTATCATACCTTAGACAATTTTCATGCTATCCTTGATTCATTATCTTAGGGAAATTAATAAAGATAAAATAAACTAAAGAAATATCAATTCAAATACCACATAAAGATAAAAAAATTAACTGAATCAAACATCAATCCATGAATTAATTTTTTAAGAGATTAATTCATGTTCATCATGGGTAAATCAAAATGAGGATAAATTCAAAAAAATAAAAATACTAACTTGGTTTGAAATAATCACTGATTATGGACAAATATGCATTGTTTTCATTGGTGAGATCCTTGATTTATGTTGGTATGTTTATCGCCAAATATTTATCTATCGATGTTCTTTTATAGAATTATTCCACTAGATCCTCTCTAAAACTCCAAGGTTATGAGGTAAACCCTAAAATTTATTTATAACCAGGTTTATATATGAGTTTATTAGGTCTTTGAATCATAAAATAAAAATAAATTAATTTATTAATTTATTTATTAATTACACCCATGATGACTTTTTCACAAACTCCTAATACCGACAAAAATTATGCCATGCCTAGGGTAAACCCTAAATTCTAAAATCAATGATGGTATCATATTTCCAATCCAAGACTCTATTTGAGAGTTATTCCAATTTTTCATGAAAACTCCATGCACATGATATTATTTTATCTAATATTTTTAAAATATCAATTTTGGTCTGAATAGGCCTCGATATATCACTCCATCTCGGCACCTAGCTCCAAAAATATTCTTAGAAATACTCAAAATTATTAAATAGTGAAAACAAAAACATTAAAATGGGACACATATAATGTGACTGTCAGGTGAGAGTACTCGTAAGTGGATGAGGCTTCTTCTCATGAAGTTTGCACTTGGTAATCTCTAAGATAGAAGATTATGAGAACAGACCCACTAGTAGGAATTATACATGTTTTAGTGTCATCAGATATTCTTATTTTTGAGCATGTGTAATGGTCCATAAACTTTAAGATTATCATTTATGCATTTCATGACTCATTCACTTAGATTTACTGACGAAAACCATCACGCCATATCTTGGTGGGAAGTAGGGTACCTTGGGTGCATCATCAATGACATATTATTAATTTATAAGATGAGGAATAATTCTTACATTTTATCTTTATGAAAGTTGATATCTTAGTTATTTGATTTGAATAAAACTATTGCATTAAATTTCATGGTCATGGTGTAATGATGTGTTTATTTCAAATAGTCAAAGAAAGATGTATTGATCATATAGGTTGTTGAGATTCATGTGCATGGTGCTGGATGTGGATATTGTGATAAAGGGGTTATATTACATAGTTAGTGTTCATATATGGTTGTCATCATTGTGAAATTAAGTTCTTTCTCTTGGTTTTCTTGACCCTTTTCTAGGTAATAATTTTGGACTTTAGGCAATCCCGCTTAATGCCAATGATAAAGAATTTAATAGGGTCACACACTAAGTATTTTTATTGATCGAGATTAAATTATATTTAAATTTAATTAATGGAATAAATATTATTCTCAATACTGAGGAATAATTTTATTCAATTTTTCTTGATTGCATAAATTAAATAAGTATTTATTCACCAGATTGTGAATAAAATATATTTTTTTATTTTATTGAATATTTAATTAATATTTATTCATTGATTTGTTAATAATATATTTATTTAAGAGAATAAAATATTTTATTCAGGTATTCGATAAATTTTGAGGAGTTTGAATGGACCAAGACCATGTTCAATGATGAATATTTATTTTCAATATAGTAAATAATATTCATCACTTCTCAAGTTAGCGCACTCCATAAATTAATAATATTTTTATTATTATTTAATGAAATGGGGTTTTATAATGGTTATTATATTATTTAAGGTATAGTACATAATTAAATAATATTTTAACTTAAACTCTAACTCTACAAATAGATTTTTATGTCTACTGTGTAGCGTTAATCGAGATGTAGAGAATTATTGCGAACAACAAACTCTATCTCGAATTACTTTTTCTCTCTCCCTCTCAAAAACAAGAAATGGAAGAGAAATTCCTTCAATATCAAAGGATGATCTATCAACATGAATGAGAAATAAAAGATAAATTTCTTCAATATTGAAGGATGAGTTATTAACATGAATGAAACGAGACAATATATTTGTCATGCTAGCACCCAGAAATCAATTGGAATTGCTCAGAGATCAAAGGATCATGTGTGGATCACTACTATAGGTATTCTACACTTGGATGCTTACAATGCGATAAAGGTAATATAGAAAACGGTTGTCATATAATAAATATCTATATAAAATAAACGATCTTAAGACATGGTAAATCATTTCTTTATATCTAAATTAATTAATTATAAATTTAACATGCAAGATCCTCTATTGGGGTTTCGGGACATTTTATTTAAAAATAATTTTAAATATATCACTGACCATTGGAACTTCCACAATTCTCGAAACCTTAAAGTGGTATCAGAGTGGTCACATTCAAATTTATAATTATTTATTTGATTTTTAATTATTGTGTATTTAAAATTTAAGATTCATTTCATGTTTTAATTCTCTCTTGGTATATCATCTAAATATATTCTTCATCTTCTTTATTTTTAAAAAATATTACCAATATTTGTTAATAATTAATGAAGTTTACATATAAAGATATCATCGAGAAGTGACAAGGATATTGGATGGTTAACACAAGAATACAAGTCATATACGCTTTTATTACATGACGTGTATCCTTGTTCATTATTCAAGGATACCTGTGTGGATTCTGGGTTTTCATGTAATAAGTGCACACTGTGTGCAATAAATGCACTGTTTATAGACCATATATGGTGGCACATGGATTTTCCAGAGTACATTTCATCTAGTTTTACTATATGTTGTGTAGATCATGTGTTTTCAAGATGGAAAAATGGGGTCAAACCACATCATGTAATTAATTCATTGCATTTAATTAATACATAGCATGTTCAAAATGGAAAATCTTATAACTATAAGTACATGATGTGTATCCTATATACACTGCATGTACTTCATAAATATTCATGAGAATTACACTTCAATTCCCTTGTCATGTGATGTGGATATTTGGTGAAGATAATTACACGTCATGTAGTTGGATTATACACACTTTGTAATTAACCTGTTTATGCAGAAATATTAAAATTAATTAATTAATTTTTAAGTCTTATTGACTCAAGTGTTGTGGAAGTTGACTGTACACACCAGACATTAGGTTTTATATTATATTAAATTCTTAATTAATTCTGTGTAATATTTGAGACTAAAAATCATGTATAGATATTATATATTTAATACTCAACGCATTAAATTGTATATACTTTATAAGGCCCCAGCCTTAAACCTTACTTAATCTTGAGTTATTACAAGATTACACTTTGAGGATCTTTTCAGGTTTAGAGTTTTAGAGAATTAGATCATGAAACTTTCATTACATTCCACATTTAACCAAAGTGGTTACATAAAAGACAATATTCATTCTTCCCATCAACGGAAACATATTTAAAATAAAACACGGATTCTTTCTTGACACATCCTTGACACTATCATCACATCATGTACCTTTCCCTTGACCTGTGAAAAACATTTCAAAAACTTTGGATGAGCATAAAAAGCTCAGTAAGGGTTATAAAAATATAGAAAGGAAATATGAGTTCATATATACATAAGAATGAAATCATACTTTACCCATAAAACATAGGCACTTTAACATACCTCATCAAACCATGAATAAATCATAGAAATCATAAGACATAAAGGTAACTTGAGGCATTCATAACATTATTACATAGGGAGTAACCCTCTTGGTTACATTTGGAATACCCATCACAGTATATTCCCTAAATCTCTTCGGAGAAACCTTAACGTTTCACTCCTTTGCGTTACCCAATGCATTGGAGAGCTATATCGGGCTCACCTACCCTTAGTTTATCACGTAACCACCTGTTTTCAAAACAATGCCCAAGAACCATAACATAAACGTATCACATAAAACATTCATAAAGGAAACATAACATTTCCACATTTCAATCACAATATAACATTTTAGTATATTGAAATGATGAATCCTTTCAAAAAGAAACCATTTAAAACATTTAATAAGGAGATTTTTGAATCAAAGTGTCCCATACCACCTTGAAGCTTTTAACATTTTAAACCATTTATATCCATATAAATAAATCCTTAAAACCACTTTGAAAACATGGATATTAATAAGAACAAATAATTAAAACATTTAAAGCGATATTTTGGTTAAAGGGGTTCCACCAAAATTAGAGACACTTGAATACAATAATTGAGGAATAACATTTAGTCAGAACTTTATAATATCATGAGAATAAATGGATTCATGATATAATATTCCCAAAAACAGTATATACACCATATAAGAGTGAATTGGTGCATAACAACAATGAAGTCTCAGTAGAGATGTAAAATGTGATGAAATCCCTTATAAAGAAGGTATCCTTAAATTAAGGATAAATAAATCTCAAAATTAAGTGTGAAAAATATAAATACACCCAATATAATTGGATATTAAGCGTAAAACAATAAAAGGTCATTCACACATATTCAAAGGATGACATATTCAATAACTACATGTTGAACCCAAAGAAATCGAAATTGGGTTAAAAAGTTCCCTTGGTAAAATTCGACAGCCTAACGGCGTCACTTCAAAAATTCAGAAAATGAGTTGATGAGAGATAAAAAGGGAATCTCATCACTTGGACATAAAATTTACATCAATCAGGATATAGAAGAACATATCCCAACATAATAGTATGTGAATTAAAAGACATAATAAATGAAGTCTTTTAAAATGAGGAGGGTGAAAGGTTCTCGTACCGACATGGGTATCTTTCGAAACATACACCTCATGAAAGAAGGACAATACAACATTGATGTAAATACTAATAAAAGAAATTATATTACACAATGAGTAAAATAATGGGCAGTACATACACCACTCAAAGGAAATTTTGGAAAATGTAGCATAAATCTCACGGGTATAAAAGTGAGATGAAAAATCCCTTACGAAAACTCGGCAGCCTAACGGTGCCACATAAAACTTCCAAAATGGATTGATGAGAGAGAATAGGGTCTCTCATCACATGAACATAAAAATTACAGTAATATTAATATAAAAGAACATCCCAATAACAAGAAATATGAGCTTAGAAGGAATGACATAAAAGAGTGTACTTAAAAAGAAAGAGAGGAGTATGATCCCTTACCTCGGGTCCAACTTGACTCGATCATTCTTTAACGTCCTGAATAATAAACTTGAGTTAATTTAAACTTTATTAAAAACATTTTTCTAGTTCATTATTCCTTTTAGATCACTTATTGTCATGTTATAAACATTATATAATCATTTAAGTTAATAATGTTTGTTTTGTCGATATTTGGTTCTTAAGTCGAAAGTGGACTTCTTACAATTACATGTTGTTCGTGTGGTCAAAGGTTCTTTATATCCAGAATGAAATTCCTGATTTGGATAGCATATATATCATATATATCCATCATATACATGTATTTATAATATTACATAATCATTTAGAGGTAAGAAATGAAATGCACCGTTCATGGAGACGGTAAGTCGTACGTACGCATGAACGCTACTTTCATTTCTATTTCGTATTTTATATAATGGAATCATACTGATATAAAGGTATATTATAATTCCATTATAATATCATATATAATATCATAGTTCCATCCTTTATACGTCCCACATATGGTATTTAACGAATCAAATCACTTTGAGGGGGTGGTAGTCCGCACTTCCTTAAATGAAGATATCGCGTTTACCCATAATGGAAACCATAAAGGTATGACCAAAAAGGAAAATACAGAAGCTTAAGGAAAACATAAACATATTATATATCATATATAAATATAGTGACATCTTAATGTCCATCTTTGAAGGTGTTAAAAGAATGTTGAACAATCATCGTTTTGGGGGCATAAATTCACCATCCACGGAAACAGTATGTTCGTTAACCATTATATGTAGGTGTGTGTAAGTGTAGCTCGAATAATTATTATAAAAACATCCTAGTATATTTAGGATACTGGAGTTGTTACAAAATAAAATAATAAGAAGAGTTTAGGGGGTTGGAGAAGCAAAATAAAACAAAAGGACTCAAAAGAAGACATTACCTTAAAATCGGGTAACTCCCTTTGGTTTGAGCTCAAATGCTTCCTTGGGAAGACTTATGCCCAAAGTGAGGATTCAAGGAGTAATAGAGGGAATTTTAGAGACAAAATGGGCAGGAGTTGGTCGAGCCAAAGGCTTTGGGAGTGTGGGTAAGGAGGTAGAGGTGGGGGCCTTTTATAAGAGGAGAGGAGGGGCACTCTTGGAAGGTAAAGAAAAGTTACATTATTTTAAAATGGGTTTCGGATTCAAAAGGTCCAACATTGATGTATTTCGATGATAAGGTGATAAGGGTTCTAAATCCACCCATCCAATTGGTTTTGGCCATGTTTAGGTCTTATATTGTATATTATCATTCCATTTTATTTAAATTGTTAAATAATGAGGTCATCGTTGCATCATCATGCTGTCATAAATAATTTAATTTATTTAATGTCTAAAAATTATAAAACTAATACTATGATGTAGGAAATATTTTTATCTTTCTAATGAATATTTATAGTCAGAAATCTTATATTTATAACCCCATGTAAAAATTGTTTTAGTAAAACATTTCATGTTTGTCTCATTTTTACTTTAACTTTAAATAAAAAGATATTAATGTCATTTTCCAACCAAAGTGGCTTCATGGGGTCCCCAAGTTGACCAATGGGTTTTCTTGGTCGTTCATGACTCATCCAATGAAGTTAGGACATGTTTCAAGTTCATTTCATATTATTAAAACATTATTTTTACCTTAAACTACACTAATTTCCTCTAATCGTGATTAAAAACTTAATAAGTTACTATTCACCAAAAAATTATTTTTATCCCATTGAACCAAATTTTACTTCTTAATGACAACCATGTATGTCGGATTTTTTAAATTCAAAACACAAAGATGGCAAAATTTCATTTAAACAGAAAAATCAGTTTTTATAAGTACCACTTAGTGGTTTCACTATTCATCAAAAATTGAAGTTTTTCAGAAAAATCCCAATAATTCACCATAAGCTATATTTGATATTCCGAATTCAAAAATGAAGTCTATTTTACAAAATTCAAAACATAAAAGTCACATTAATTAATTTAATAATTAATTCCCGCTGTCAAAGAAAATAGCGTGTTTTTATGAAACAATAAGTATCAAAAGATTGACACTAGTTTAAGTCTGATTTCAAAGTGAAATTAATTCCAACGGCCACTATTGGATTTAATGGTAAAAATATATTATAATTTCACTTTAAAACCAATTCAAAAGATAATCTAATCATATAAATAAATTAGATTAAAAATATGTTTTGAATTAAAATACAACATTTTATACTATTCATTAAAAAAATGAACTTTATCAGAAAGATACCAAAAATTTACACAAAGTAAATTTTGATGTCCCAATTCTTAAGAAGAGTTCTATTCGGTCCAAAAGGATGTATAAGAGTGAACAAAACTATATTTAATGATGGTTCTCCATCAAAAGGCGATAAGTGAACCTTTAGTGAAAACTAGGGCATATACGCCTAAAATTGAATTCTTTCCGTATTTTAAGCCTTTATATTTTATTGGATAAATGTAAAAAAATTTAAAAACATATATAATCATATTTTAGTTATTTATATCCATTCCCACCAATACAATGGCTACATGTTAACTACCATTTAAAATAATATTATTTTATTATTAGAGTGCAACGTGAGATTTCCAAGAAACTCATTGTTGCGTGTTGGGTACGCCATCGAGCATAGTGTCCCCTTTAAAGTCATACTAATATTTTATTCACAAATATGGATAAATATGAAAATTTCATATTCTTTATTTACCTGGGGTGTTACATCCTTCCCCCCTTTTGGGAATTGTGTCCTCGCAATTTTTAAAATTGGGCTTGGAAACATCCTTGAAAGTCCCACATCGGAACAAGAGTCGGTAAAACAATCACTTTAAAATAAATAAAGATAAGTACAAAGGTCACCCGAGTTAACCTATACTAGGATGTAGAAAAAAAATATGGACATGGAGGAGAAAACATAGGGTCATGTTCTGATGGAGAGTGATAGAAAACATGTTTAGGAGAAAGTTAACAATAAGAAAATCACAAACTTGTGATGGGTTAAACGGTGTTGGGTTCCCCAGTAGGAAATGTTAATAGACAACATTTTTGTTTTAAGTTACTTTTTATTAAGGAATTTATTCATAAGGAAGCATAATCACTTATCATGTTGACTTTAAACTTTTACTAGATTCCTTAATCAAACTCATACTTTTCTTCAAAAGACGAGTATTTAGGGAGACTTGTTCGCATTAAGAGTACTATAATCAACTTCTAGAGAATCACCTAATCCAAAAAAGAGAACTATATACTTCCCATGTCTTTAGACTTTAACAAAAACCAAAACCAAAAAGGCTAGTACAAGATCAGATAATCCAGAAAAGGATAACCCTTTATAAAAAGAAAATCTATTCTTAATCTCCAAAATTTGTCCAACAAAACCCAAAGTTCAACGATGACCATTAGATAAACAATTTGTCCATAAAATTCTTCAAAGTAAACCAATATAAGATTGAAACCCAAATATTTGAAGGATTTAGTCACATAGTCTTCCAAGTTAAATCGTAACATTTATCTCTAAACAACATCAGTTGCTCCTAAAGTCTCGTATTGAAAAGTAATTAACCAAATCACATATCCTCCATGATAGGTTAATCATTTTCATAAATAACCCAAAATAAACTTACTCTTAATTCATAAAATCATATAACTAAAAAGAATCAGTCAAAATAACTAGGGACTTCACGTAGTCCAGTGGTAGGCGATAAATACCAGTCGTACTTTGGTCGTGGGTTCGATTCCCACAGCATTGTCCGACGCGACGGGTTGTCACACGGTCTGCGTGTTGTCCTTTTTCCAAAGCTATATAATTCTCAAAACATTTCCCAAAACGAGATAAAATCTTCAAAAATAAACATAACATATTTTAACCTCAAGTTTATCTCATGCCTTTCATTTTCCATCATAACATATAATAACCCATAATTACCTCAAAAGTAAGGATCATATAAACCCTAATGGTTACCTTTTTAATTATTACCTGAACTTCCACATTGATTGGTCATCTCATACATGATGCATTATAGAACATACCAAGGTTCACGTGGTTGATCATGACTTCTTGATAGTTTGATTAGAACAACCACGAGTTTCCTCATTGAATACCCCATTTCATCGAGTCTCTTAATCAGAGAACCACCACAGTTTCCTTCCAACCAATTGTCACTTTGGTGCCTGCGAGATCCATCCATTCACTAAAAATAGAAATGTCAGTGTGAGTATATCAACAAAACCATCATGTACTAATGAGGAAGGTAAACACTAAGATATACTTACTCATTCACTTTATCTAAAACTAGGACTCTTTCTGAAATCCTAACCATTATGGTAATGTCACTTATGCTTAGAGAATACCCTAACCTCTAAAGTTATCTAAACTGACCTTTGATGCCAACTATAAGGCCCCAGCCTTAAACCTTACTTAATCTTGAGTTATTACAAGATTACACATTGAGGATCCTTTTCAGGTTTAGAGTTTTAGAGAATTAGATCATGAAACTTGCATCACATTCCACATTTAAACAAAGTGGTTACATAAAGACAATATTCATTCTTACCATCAACGGAAACATATTTAAAATAAAACACGAATTCTTTCTTGACACATCCTTGACACTATCATCACATCATGTACCTTTCCCTTGACCTGTGAAAAACATTTCAAAAACTTAGGATGAGCATAAAAAGATCAGTAAGGGTTATAAAAATATGGAAAGGAAACATGAGTTCATATATACATAAGAATTAAATCATACTTTACCCATAAAACATAGGCACTTTAACATACCTCATCAAACCAAGAATAAATTATAGAAATCATATGACATAAAGGTAACTTGAGGCATTCATAACATTCTTACGTAGGGAGTAACCCTCTTGGTTACGTTTGGAATACCCATCACAGTATATTCCCTAAATCTCTTCGGAGAAACCTTAATGTTTCACTCCTTCGCGTTACCCAATGCATTGGAGAGCTATATCAGGCTCACCCGCCCTTAGTTTATCACGGAACCACCCATTTTCATAACAATGCCCAAGAACCATAACACAAACGTATCACATAAAACATGTATAAAGGAAACATAACATTTCCACATTTCAATCACAATATAACATTTTAGTATATTGAAATAATGAATCCTTTCAAAAAGAAACCATTTCCAAAACCATTTAAAACATTTAATAAGGAGATTTTTGAATCAAAGTGTCCCATACCACCTTTAAGATTTTAACATTTTAAACCATTAATATCCATATAAATATATCTTTAAAACCACTTTGAAAACATGGATATTAATAAGAACAAATAATTAAAATATTTAAAGTGATATTTTGGTTAAAGGGGTTCCACCAAAATTAGAGACACTTGAATACAATAACTGAGGAATAACATTTAGTCAGAACTTTATAATATCATGAGAATAAATGGATTCATGATATAATATTCCCAAGGACATTATATACACCATATAAGAGTGAATTGGTGCATAACAACAATTAAGTCTCAGTAGAGATGTAAAATGTGATGAAATCCCTTATAAAGAAGGTATCCTTAAATTAAGGATAAATCCATCTCAAAATTATGTGTGACAAATATAAATACACCCAATATAATTGGATATTAAGTGTAAAACAATAAAAGGTCATTCACACATATTCAAAGGATGACATATTCAATAACTACATGTTGAACCCAAAGAAATCGAAATTGGGTTAAAAAGTTCCCTTGGTAAAATTCGACAGCCTAACGACGTCACTTCAAAAATTCAGAAAATGAGTTGATGAGAGATAAAAAGGGAATCTCATCACTTGGAAATAAAATTTACATCAATCAGGATATATAAGAACATATCCCAACATAATAGTATGTGAATTAAAAGACATAACAAACGAAGTCTTTTAAAATGAGGAGGGTGAAAGGTTCCCTTACCGACATGGGTATCTTTCGAAACATACACCTCGTGAAAGAAGGACAATACAACATTGATGTAAATACTCATAAAAGAAAGTATATTACACAATGAGTAAAATAATGGGCAGTACATACACTACTCAAAGGAAATTGTGGCAAATGTAGCATAAATCTCACGGGTATAAAAGTGAGATGAAAAATCCCTTACGAAAACTCGGCAGCCTAACGGTGCCACATAAAACTTCCAAAATGGATTAATGAGAGAGAATAGGGTCTCTCATCACATGAACATAAAAATTACAGTAATAGTAATATAAAATAACATCCCAATAACAAGAAATATGAGCTTAGAAGGAATGACATAAAAGAGTGTACTTAAAAAGAAAGAGAGGAGTAGGATCCCTTACCTCGGGTCCGACTTGACTCGATCATTCTTTAACGTCCTGAATAATAAACTTGAGTTAATTTCCACTTTATTAAAAACATTTTTCTAGTTCATTATTCCTTTTAGATCACTTATTTTCAAGTTATAAACATTATATAATCATTTAAGTTAATAATGTTTGTTTTGTCGATATTTGGTTCTTAAGTCGAAAGTGGACTTCTTACAATTACATGTTGTTCGTGTGGTCAAAGGTTCTTTATATCCAGAATGAAATTCCTCATTTGGATAGCATATATATCATATATATCCAGAATATACATGTATTTATAATATTACATAATCATTTAGAGGTAAGAAATGAAATGCACCGTTCATGGAGACGGTAAGCCGTACGTACGCATGAACGCTACTTTCATTTCTATTTCGTATTTTATAGAATGGAATCATAATGATATAAAGGTATATTATAATTCCAGTATAATATCATATATAATATCATAGTTCCATCCTTTATACGTCCCACATATGGTATTTAACGAATCAAATCACTTTGAGGGGGTGGTAGTCCGCACTTCCTTAAATGAAGATATCGCGTTTACCCATAATGGAAACCATAAAGGTATGACCAAAAAGTAAAATACATAAGCTTAAGGAAAACATAAACATATTATATATCATATATAAATATAGTGACATCTTAATGGTCACCTTTGAAGGTGTTAAAATAATGTTGAACAATCATCGTTTCGGGAGGCATAAATTCACCATCCACGGAAACAGTATGTTCGTTAACCATTAGATGTGGGTGTGTGTAAGTGTAGCTTGAATACTTATTATAACAACATCCTAGTATATTGAGGATACTGTAGTTGTTAAAAAAGAAAATAATAAGAATATTTTAGGGGGTTGGAGAAGCAAAATAAAACAAAATGACTCAAAAGAAGACATTACCTTAAAATCGGGTAACTCCCTTTGGTTTGAGCTCAAAGGCTTCCTCGGGAAGACTTATGCCCAAAGTGAGGCTTCAAGGAGTAATAGAAAAAAGTGTAGAGACAAAATGGGCAGGCGTTGGCCGAGCCAAAGGCTTTGGGAGTGTGGGTAAGGAGTTAGAGGTGGGGGCCTTTTATAAGAGGAGAGGAGGGGCACTCTTGGAAGGTAAAGAAAAGTTACATTATTTTAAAATGAGTTTTGGATTCAAAAGGTCCCACATTGATGTATTTCTAGGATAAGGTGATAAGGGTTCTAAATACACCAATCCAATAGGTTTTGGCAATGTGTAGGTCTTAGATTTTACATTATCATTCCATTTTATTTAAATTGTTAAATAATGAGGTCATCGCTGCATCATCATGATGTCATAAATAATTTAATTTATTTAATGTCTAAAAATTATAAAAAAAAATACTATGATGTAGGAAATCTTTTTATATTTAAAATTAATATTTATAGTCAAAAATCTGATTTGTATAACCCCATGTAAAAATTGTTTTAGTAAAACATTTCATGTTTGTCTCATTTTTACTTTAACTTTAAATAAAAAGATATTAATGTCATTTTCCAACCAAAGTGGCTTCATGGGGTCCCCAAGTTGACCCATGGGTTTTCTTGGTCGGACATGACTCATCCAATGAGGTTAGGACATGTGTCAAGTTCATTTAATATTATTAAAACATTATTTTTACCTTAAACTACAATAATTACCTCTAATCGTGATTAAAAACTTAATAAGTTACTATTCACCAAAAAATTATGTTTATCCCATTGAACCACATTTTACTTCTTAATGACAACCATGTATGTCGGATTTTTTAAATTCAAAACACAAAGATGGAAAAATTTCATTTAAACAGAAAAATCAATTTTTATAAGTACCACTTAGTGGTTTCACTATTCATCAAAAATTGAAGTTTTTCAGAAAAATCCCAAAAATTCACCATAAGCTATATTTGATATTCCGAATTCAAAAATGAAGTCTATTTTACAAAATTCAAAACATATAAGTCACATTAATTAATTTAATAATTAATTCCCGCTGTCAAAGCAAATAGCGTGTTTTTATGAAACAATAAGTATCAAAAGATTGACACTAGTTTAAGTCTGATTTCAAAGTAAAATTAATTCCAAAGACCACTATTGGATTTAATGGTAAAAATATATTCTAATTTCACTTTAAAACCAATTCAAAAGATAATATAATCATATAAATAAATTAGATTAAAAAGATGTTTTGAATTAAAATACAACATTTTACACTATTCATTAAAAAAAATGAACTTTATCAGAAAGATACCAAAAATTTACACAAAGTAAATTTTGATGTCCCGATTCTTAAGAAGAGTTTTATTTGGTCCAAAAGTATGTATAAGAGTGAACAAAACTATATTTAATGACGGTTCTCCATCAAAAGGTGATAAGTGAACCTTTAGTGAAAATTAGGGCATATACGCCTAAAATTGAATTTTTTCCTTATTTTAAGCCTTTATCTTTTATTGGATAAATGTAAAAACATTTAAAAACATATATAATCATATTTTAGTTATTTCTATCCATTCCCGCCAATACAACGGCTACATGTTAACTACCATTTAAAATAATATTATTTTATTATTAAAGTGCAACGTAAGATTCCCAAGAAACTCATTGTTGCGTGTTGGGTACGCCATCGAGCATAGTATCCCCTTTAAAGTCATACTAATATTTTATTCACAAATATGGATAAATATGAAAATTTCATATTTTTTATTTACCTGGGGTGTTACATCCTTCCCCCCTTTTGGGAATTGCGTCCTCGCAATTTTTAAAATTGGGCTTGGAAACATCCTTGAAAGTCCCACATCGGAACAAGAGTCGGTAAAACAATCACTTTAAAATAAATAAAGATAAGTACAAAGGTCACCCGAGTTAAACCATACTAGGATGTAGAAAAAAAATATGGACACGGAGGAGAAAACATAGGGTCATGTTCTGATGGAGAGTGATAGAAAACATGTTTAGGAGAAAGTTAACAATAAGAAAATCACAAACTTGTGATGGGTTAAACGGTGTTGGGTTCCCAAGTAGGAAACGTTAATAGACAACATTTTTGTTTTAAGTTACTTTTTATTGAGGAATTTATTCATAAGGAAACATAATCACTTATCATGTTGACTTTCAACTTTTACTATATTCCTTAATCAAACTCATACTTTTTTCCAAAAGATGAGTATTTAGGGAGACTTGTTCGCATTAAGAGTACTATAATTAACTTCTAGAGAATCACCTAATCCACAAAAGAGAACTATATACTTTTCATGTCTTTAGACTTTAACCAAAACCAAAACCAAAAAGGCTAGTACAATATCAGATAATCCAGAAAAGGATAACCTTTTATAAAAATAAAATCTATTCTTAACCTCCAAAATTTGTCCAACAAAACCCAAAGTTCAACGAGGACCATTAGATAAACAATTTGTCCATAAAATTATTCAAAGTAAACCAATCTAAGATTGAAACCCAAATATTTAAAGGATTTAGTCACATAGTCTTCCAAGTTAAATCGTAACATTTATCTCCAAACAACATCAGTTGCTCCTAAAGTCTAGTATTGAAAAGTAATTAACCTAATCACATATCCTCCATGATAGGTTAATCATTTTCATAAATAACCCAAAATCAACTTAATCTTAATTCATAAAATCATATAACTAGAAAGAATCAGTAAAACTAACTAGGGACTTCACGTAGTCCAGTGGTAGGCGATAAATACCAGTCGCACTTTGGTTGTGGGTTCGATTCTCGCAGCATTGTCCGACGCGATGGGTTGTCATAAGGTCTGCGTGTTGTCCTTTTTTCAAAGCTATATAATTCTCAAAACATTTCCCAAAACAAGATAAAATCTTCAAAAATAAACATAACATATTTTAACCTCAAGTTTATCTCATGCCTTTCATTTTCCATCATAACATATAATAACCCATAATTACCTCAAAAGTAAGGATCATATAAACCCTAATGGTTACCTTTTTAATTATTACCTGAACTTCCACATCGATTGGTCATCTCGTACATGATGCATTATAGAACATACCAAGGTTCATGTGGTTGATCATGACTTCTTGATAGTTTGATTAGAAGAACCACGAGTTTCCTCATTGAATACCCCATTTCATCGAGTCTCTTAATCAGAGAACCACCACAGTTTCCTTCGAACCAATTGTCACTTTGGTGCCTGTGAGATCCATCCATTCACTAAAAACAGAAATGTAAGTGTGAGTATATCAACAAAACCATCATGTACTAATGAGGAAGGTAAACACTAAGATATACTTACAAATTCACTTTATCTAAAACTAGGACTCTTTCTGAAATCCTAACCATTATGGTAATGTCACTTATGCTTAGAGAATACCTTAACCTCTAAAGTTATCTAAACTGACCTTTGATACCAACTATAAGGCCCCAGCCTTAAACCTTACTTAATCTTGAGTTATTACAAGATTACACATTGAGGATCCTTTTCAGGTTTACAGTTTTAGAGAATTAGATCATGAAACTTTCATTACATTCCACATTTAAAAAAATTGGTTACATAAAAGACAATATTCATTCTTACCATCAACGGAAACATATTTAAAATAAAACACGGATTCTTTCTTGACACATCCTTGACACTATCATCACATCATGTACCTTTCCCTTGACCTGTGAAAAACATTTCAAAAACTTGCGATGAGCATAAAAAGATCAGTAAAGGTTATAAAAATATGGAAAGGAAACATGAGTTCATATATACATAATAATGAAATCATACTTTACCCATAAAACATAGGCACTTTAACATACCTCATCAAACCATGAATAAATCATAGAAATCATAAGACATAAAGGTAACTTGAGGCATTCATAACATTCTTACGTAGGGAGTAACCCTCTTGGTTACATTTGGAATACCCATCATAGTATATTCCCTAAATTTCTTCGGAGAAACCTTAACGTTTCATGCCTTCGCGTTACCCAATGCATTGGAAAGCTATATCGGGCTCACCCACCCTTAGTTTATCACGGAACCACCCGTTTTCATAACAATTCCCAAGAACCATAACATAAACGTATCACATAAAACATGTATAAAGGAAACATAACATTTCCACATTTCAATCACAATATAACATTTTAGTATATTGAAATAATGAATCCTTTCAAAAAGAAACCATTGCCAAAACCATTTAAAACATTTAATAAAGAGATTTTTGAATCAAAGTGTCCCATACCACCTTGAAGCTTTTAAAATTTTAAACCATTAATATCCATATAAATAAATCCTTAAAACAACTTTGAAAACATGGATATTAATAAGAACAAATAATTAAAACATTTAAAGCGATATTTTGGTTAAAGGGGTTCCACCAAAATTAGAGACACTTGAATACAATAATTGAGGAATAACATTTAGTCAGAACTTTATAATATCATGAGAATAAATGGATTCATGATATAATATTCCCAAGGACATTATATACACTATATAATAGTGAATTGGTTCATAACAATAATGAAGTCTTAGTAGAGATGTAAAATGTGATGAAATCCCTTATAAAGAAGGTATCCTTAAATTAAGGATAAATCAATCTCAAAATTATGTGTGACAAATATAAATACACCCAATATAATCGGATATTAAGTTTAAAAAAATAAAAGGTCATTCACACATATTCAAAGGATGACATATTCAATAACTACATGTTGAACCCAAAGAAATCGAAATTGGGTTAAAAAATTCCCTTGGTAAAATTTGACAGCCTAACGGCGTCACTTCAAAAAATCAGAAAATGAGTTGATGAGAGATAAAAAGGGAATATCATAACTTAGACATAAAATTTACATCAATCAGGATATATAAGAACATATCCCAACATAATAGTATGTGAATTAAAAGACATAACAAACGAAGTCTTTTAAAATGAGGAGGGTGAAAGGTTCCCTTACCGACATGGGTATCTTTCGAAACATACACCTCGTGAAAGAAGGACAATACAACATTGATGTAAATACTCATAAAAGAAATTATATTACACAATGAGTAAAATAATGTGCAGTACATACACCACTCAAAGGAAATTGTGGCAAATGTAGCATAAATCTCACGGGTATAAAAGTGAGATGAAAAATCCCTTATGAAAACTCGACAGCCTAACGGCGCCACATAAAACTTCCAAAATGGATTGATGAGATAGAATAGGGTCTCTCATCACATGAACAAAAAAATTACAGTAAGAGTAATATAAAAGAACATCCCAATAATAAGAAAGATGAGCTTATAAGGAATGACATAAAAGAGTGTTCTTAAAAAGAAAGAGAGGAGTAGGATCCCTTACCTCGGGTCCAACTTGACTCGATCATTCTTTAACATCCTGAATAATAAACTTGAGTTAATTTACACTTTATTAAAAACATTTTTCTATTTCATTATTCCTTTTATATCACTTATTTTCATGTTATAAACATTATATAATCATTTAAGTTAATAATGTTTGTTTTGTCGATATTTGGTTCTTAAGTCGAAAGTGGACTTCTTACAATTACATGTTGTTCGTGTGGTCAAAGGTTCTTTATATCCAGAATGACATTACTAATTTGAATATAATATATATCATATATATCCATCATATACATGTATTTATAATATTACATAATCATTTAGAGGTAAGAAATGAAATGTACCGTTCATGGAGACGGTAAGCCGTACGTACGCATGAACGCTACTTTCATTTCTATTTCGTATTTTATAGAATGGAATCATAATGATATAAAGGTATATTATAATTCCAGTATAATATCATATATAATATCATAGTTCCATCCTTTATACGTCCCACATATGTTATTTAACGAATAAAATCACTTTGAGGGGGCGGTAGTCCGCACTTCCTTAAATGAAGATATTGTGTTTACCCATAATGGAAACCATAAAGGTATGACCAAAAAGGAAAATACAGAAGCTTAATGAAAACATAAACATATTATATATCATATATAAATATAGTGACATCTTAATGTCCACCTTTTAAGGTGTTAAAATAATGTTGAACAATCATCGTTTCGGGAGGCATAAATTCACCATCCACGGAAACAGTATGTTCGTTAACCATTAGATGTAGGTGTGTGTAAGTGTAGCTCGAATCCTTATTTTAAAAAAATCCTAGTATATTGAGGATACTGTATTTGTTACAAAAGAAAATAATAAGAAGAGTTTAGAGGGTTGGAGAAGCAAAATAAAACAAAAGGACTCAAAAGAAGACATTACCTTAAAATCAGGTAACTCCCTTTGGTTTGAGATCAAAGGCTTCCTTGGGAAGACTTATGCCCAAAGTGAGGCTTCAAGGAGTAAGATAGGGAAGTGTAGAGACAAAATGGGCAGGGGTTTTCTGAGATAAAGGCTTTGGGAGTGTGGGTAAGGAGGTAGAGGTGGGGGCCTTTTATAAGAGGAGAGGAGGGGCACTCTTGAAGGTAAAGAAAAGTTACATTATTTTAAAATGAGTTTTGGATTAAAAAGGTCCCACATTGATGTATTTAGAGGATAAGGTGATAAGGGTTCTAAATCCACCCATCCAATAGGTTTTGGCCATGTTTAGGTCTTAGATTTTACATTATCATTCCATTTTATTTAAATTGTTAAATAATGAGGTCATCGCTGCATCATCATGATGTCATAAATAATTTAATTTATTTAATGTATAAAAATTATAAAAAAAATACTATGATTTAGGAAATCGTTTTATCTTTCCGATGAATATTTATAGTCAAAATCTGATTTGTATAACCCCATGTAAAAATTATTTTAGTAAAACATTTCATGTTTGTCTCATTTTTACTTTAACTTTAAATAAAAAGATATTAATGTCATTTTCCAACCAAAGTGGCTTCATGGGGTCCCCAAGTTGACCCATGGGTTGTCTGGGTTGGCCATGACTCATACAATGAGGTTAGGACATGTTTCAAGTTCATTTCATATTATTAAAACATTATTTTTACCTTAAACTACACTAATTACCTCTAATCGCGATTAAAAACTTAATAAGTTATTATTCACCAAAAAATTATTTTTATCCCATTGAACCACATTTTACTTCTTAATGACAACCATATATGTCAGATTTTTGAAATTCAAAACACAAAGATGGCAAATTTTCATTTAAATAGAAAAATCAGTTTTTATAAGTACCACTTAGTGGTTTCACTATTCATCAATAATTGAAGTTTTCAGAAAAATCCCAAAAATTCACCATAAGATATATTTGATATTTAGAATTAAAAAATGAAGTCTATTTTACAAAATTCAAAACATATAAGTCACATTAATTAATTTAATAATTAATTCCCGCTATCAAAGCAAATAGCGTGTTTTTATGAAACAATAAGTATCAAAAGATTGATACTAGTTTAAGTCTGATTTCAAAGTGAAATTAATTCCAACGACCACTATTGGATTTAATGGTAAAAATATATTCTAATTTCACTTTAAAACCAATTCAAAAGATAATCTAATCATATAAATAAATTAGCTTAAAAAGAGGTTTTGAATTAAAATACAACATTTTACACTATTCATTAAAAAAATGAACTTTATCAGAAAGATACCAAAAATTTACACAAAGTAAATTTTGATGTCCCAATTCTTAAGAAGAGTTTTATTTGGTCCAAAAGGATGTATAAGAGTGAACAAAACTATATTTAATGATGGTTCTCCATCAAAAGGCGATAAGTGAACCTTTAGTGAAAACTAGGGCATATACGCCTAAAATTGAATTCTTTCCGTATTTTAAGCCTTTATCTTTTATTGGATAAATGTAAAAACATTTAAAAACATATATAATCATATTTTAGTTATTTTTATCCATTCCCGCCAATACAACGGCTACATGTTAACTACCATTTAGAATAATATTATTTTATTATTAGAGTGCAACGTAAGATTCTCAAGAAACTCATTGTTGCGTGTTGGGTACGCCATCGAGCATAGTGTCCCCTTTAAAGTCATATTAATATTTTATTCACAAATATGGATAAATATGAAATTTTCATATTCTTTATTTACCTGGGGTGTTACATACTTCATGATTTTCATGTGTTTCATGGGTCATTTATTTGAAAATACATGCCATAAAATTATGACACATGTCTTGTACATAATATGTCATATGAGTGCATTGTTTACAATTAAATCATATTGAGTAATTCAGATAGGTAATCATTGGGTTGCTTCCAAGTACAAATATTTGCACCACTTTATTGATTTTTTAATTAAAATTAAATTATTATTTTATTTAAAATTACATGGGATGGTAATTTTTTGGACTATTGGATGAAATAATATAAAATTAATTAACTGATTAATAAGATAATTAATCATATTAATTCGTGTTCATTTTATCTTATTAAATAATGGATTTAAATGAATGCTAGATAATTATTTTAAATGCATAATCATTACATGTTTATGATTGATCATGATCTAGAAAAATACTAGTGTATGTTTTGGAATTTATTTCATTTAATTTATTGCATGAGTTTTCAATTATTAATTATTGAACTAATCTGATGGCATGTGATTCATCCCTCCCACCATTATTATGTAAGACCTATGTGTGTAAGTTTATTTATGTAATCAACATTAATCAATCCTTTGGTTCCCCTCACCTATGTGTGAATCATAAATAATTATATTAAAAGGATAATCCTAAAGTGTGTGGAGGCAGTTCAAAACAAATCCATAATGATACCAACCTAGGTGATACACAGGTGGACAGGTAGAATGCTGCAACTCATGCCAAGACCAGCACAAGGAGTTATTTCCCCTAAGTTAAAGATTGGTTTAATTTATAATCATTAAATCATCCATTAGATAAGTTCAAATGGGGCATTTAATTATTTATTTATTTATTTGCTTATGTATTATTTATTTTATGGATGTAAGACCGCGATCACATAAATAAATGAGTTAATATGCAAAGATGGAATATAAATAACTGTATTATGTGTAAATTTTTTATCCAAAATGGTTAATTAATTAAGTAAAATCCACTCAATATTAAAAATACATATAAAGGATAAAACAAGATAAAATGTATACAGAATAAATTAAAATAACTCAATTAAATATTAATTTAGACTTATCCTTTCAGTACTTGATTAGGAATGAAACCAATAGAACAAAGTGTTTTACCATCCCTTATTGGGACACTTACTTTTGTAAGGGGATATCTTATGAAGGTTTTGGGTTGACTTAACCATTTTAAATCAAGATCATTAGCTCTTGATAGACTTGGTGTAACTTAGAGGCAAGTGTTAAGGAAATATGAGTTAGGATTTCAAGATTGGGGAATCCAATCAATGGATCAAGGAGAAGAAAGTACTCGATTGGAAAATACTTGCCTACCTAAATACCTTCAAGTATATTTATCAACCCTTTTTGTGGTTATGAAAAGGGTAATATGGATTCTTTCCACTAAAATTTTCAAGTGACTAGACATTATAAGTTCAATGGTGAGGGGTATTTGGACTTGATAAAATAGTGAGAGACTTAATAAAGTTATTTATTATTAATTCTCACATAATTTATAATTAAAAAAAGAATTAATAATATTCTATTTTATAATTATAGAATAAATGTAAATTTCATCATCTACACTATACCTATGATTGGTATTGAAGAAATACCATCTCCTCACTAGTAGTAAATTCCTGGAGTGGTTCAGACACCTTCAAGTTATATTACTCCATGAATGGAAATATTATGTTCTATAATCCTCAATGTTTTATCCACATACAAGGAGGCTAGTGATAAAAATTTCCTTGTATGGAAAACATATGAATGATGTGGTTGATGTTCAATGTTTGATGTTATCATCTATGTCTAGTAAACTCAAAAAGTCTCACGAAAACATGGATTCTTATAGATTGATCGAGAATCTCCATAGTATTTATGAAGATAGAGAAATATAGGAAAGGTTTGAGGTTTTCAAAGTACACTTTTAGATTAATCTTATGGATGGTGGGCTAGAAGGGCCTCATTGGACATATTGAGAACCTAAAATTTCTAGGGTTTAAACTCCTTGTTGAAATTTTCATTGATCTCATTCTTTCATCACTCCCTTGGAGATTCTCTAGATTTGTTGTAAATTTTAACATAAAAAACATTGAGAGGTCTCTTCCATATCTACTTACTCTTCTTTTCTAAGTAAATAAGGAGATGAAGTGTGAAAATCCTTTGGTCCTTATGGTGAACAAAATAAAATGGAAATAAAAAAACTCCAAGCTTAAATCTTCTTAAATCCCTTCCAAGTAAAGTAAAGGGAAAGAAAGAGAGTATGATGTTTTTTGTTTCACATGTGGTAAGAAGGGTCACTGGAAGAAAAACTACACCCAGCTAAAGAAATAAGGGAAAGCTTCAGGTGCGTTTGTTATCAAGGGAAATTTATCTATTCCTAAAAATTTTGTATTAGATGTAGTTTTTGGTATTCACATATATATTAAAATATAAGAACCAATTAGATTTAGAATAATTTATTGAGTGGAGGTAGATTTGTGAGCATCCAATGAAGCTAAGCATGTTGTTGTAGCTATCGGGGACTACCACCCCATTTTTACAACTAGGATTGTCACACAATGGTTTTTATTTTTTATTTTATTTTAGGTTTATCATTTTTATTTTTGATTTACCCTTTATATTTTGGTGTTTTGGATCTAATTTTTATGTTTTGGGCTATATTTCCTCTATTGCACAGTTAGTGTGCATGGTTAAGTGGAAACTGTGCGACCTCTAGACACATAGTTCTTTTTCGGTTCATTTTTTTCTTATATGGTTAGAGTTTCACAGGTAGCACATGGTTAGATTAAAACTATATAGATCATAGGGGTAGTCTTATGGTTCTTGGGTGTCCTTGTATGAGGGAACATGGCTTGATCATGGTTAGTCCAAACTATGCGAAAAGCATGCACATGGGTCTACAGTTTTTGATAGAACCAACTGTACTGTTGGAGAACTGTTTCCCAAACCATGTGTCCAAACCCTAAAGGTGTCTTGTGAGTCTAGTAAGGGATTCATGGTTATCTCATGGTTTTCCAAACTATGAATTCTAACCATGCACAGCTCCCAAGTTCATTAAAAATGGATTTTTAACACTTTTTAATTCCCGAATTTTAACCCCAAAACACCTCTCTTTCTCCCCATTTGGATCATGTGACCCTAGAGAGCTCATAATCTCTGCCTCACACATACCTCCTCCTTAAAATGGTGATTCCAAGTGGTTTATTCGTTTTTTGGGGCTAATTTCTCAAGGAAATCCTTTCCTTTATTCCCCCTCTTCTTTATTCATCCATTTTCTCTTAGGTTTATCTTCTCCCTTGGTTTTTTTAGGTATAGGGTTCATGTTTGTAACGCCCCGACCCCAGCTACCCAAAGTCGGTGCGTTACTTCATAACATTGGCATGATCACAAAAGATCAAGTCTCGAAAGACCGATTAGTTTAGTAGCCTTGGAAACACTAGATACATTCGTAAACATTATATTACATCATAAAGTGAAAAACTACAATAATAAAGTCTCCATAGTCCACACTCATATCCTCTTCTGACTATCCCTGCAGGTCATTCATAAAATACTTCTTCACATCCTAGAAAATTTTAAAACATTGAAAGGGGTGATCTCAGATGCTCAGTAAGGATAACAATAATGCGGAAGCTTTCATAAATAAACATTAACATTTAAGGAAATGTATAACTAAAACAAAAGCCTTTTAAACATGAACTTCAACATAATATGGCAAAAGTAAAATGAGATAATGCCATTTACTTATTCACATGGATATTCTACTGGTCGAATAATCACATGCAATATCAATAACCACTTTCATAATGATGGAATGCATAATGCCAGACATTCTGAAACATTTTGTCAAGGCCTCGGCCAAGACGTCTAAAATGATTAAGGCCTCGGCCAAAACCATAAATCAAATTGGGAAAGGGCCTCGGCCAATTCCACGTCTAGTTGTCTCATGAGACCTACCGATGCAATTTTTTTTAGAAGATAATTACGTTTAAAATTGCTAAAATATACTCCAGTGTTTTTCTGAAAACATTATGCAAGCTTCTGAAAAAAAATAACTAATTCTGAGACTACTTGACTAATTGCAGGCCATGATGGGTCCACGCCCAATCCCTTCCTGTCTACCACACTCGAGAGTCGGGTTTTCTGAAAACATTTTTAAGCTTGCGTTAAATACATATACATTTTCACTATATTTTCATATATTTGAGAGAAATATCTCTCTTTTTTTTTTTGAAATCATTTATAAAAATGTTATGGCTTGTAGAGGAAGCCTAAACTCAAATAATGGTCACAGCGGCAGAGAAGTCATTGTCGCCGCATAAGTACGGAAAGAAAAACATTCGCTTTTTGTCATTTAGTAAAACGCTTCGTATAAAAAAGATTCCTTTTGAATAAACGTAAAATTCAAAGGGGTTTATACACCGTATAAAAGAAAGTTGTGTATAAAACCAAATATGCCTCAATGAAAGGAGATTGAGACGAAGTCCTTAAAAAGATCATTTTTAAAATAAAATAGATCTATTATGTGTATTCACTATAGGTACACATAAAGAAAGTAAAAATACAAAATAATACATAATAATATCATGACATAATTTGAAAGTAGGAGATTAACCCAAAGAATGGAATTTGGGTTAAGAAATTCCCTTACCTCGTGTCTGACTTGACTCAACCGTTCTTTAACCTCCTCAAAATCGTGTAAATCTTTTTGATTTGAGCCAAAGGCTTCCTTGGGAAGAGTTATTCTCAAAGTGAGGCTTCTAGGAGTAAGAGGGGGAAGTTGGGAGAGTATTTGGGCAGAGGTTGGCCGAGCCAAATGGCTTGAAGGTGTGAATAAGGTGGGAGAGGTGGGGCACTTTTGGAAAGTAATAAAATGTTATTCTATTATACAATGCTTTTCGGATTATAAAGGTCCCACACTTGTATGATTAGAGGATAAGGTGATAAGGGTTCGAAATCTCCTCATCCAATAGGCTTTGTTCAAGTGTAAGCCTTGGATTTTACATTATCTTCTCATTTTATTTAAATCGTTAAATAATGAGGTCATCACTGCATCATCATGATGTCATAAATAATTTAATTTATTTAATGTCTAAAAATTATAAAAAAAATACTATGATGTAGGAAATCTTTTTATCTTTCTAATTAATATTTATAATCAAAATTTGGACTTGTGTAACCCTACTTAAAAACTATTTTAGTAAAACAACTCATGTTTGTGTCAATTTAATTTTAACATTAAATAAAAGGTATTTATGTCATTTTCCAACTAAAGTGGCTCCATGGGGTCCCCAAGTTGACCCATGGATTGTCTTGGTCGGCCATGACTCATCCAATAGGAGTAGGACAAGTGTCAAGCCCATCTCATATTATTAAAATATTATTTTTACCTTAAACTACACTAATTACCTCTAATCGCGATTAAGAACTTAAAAGTTACTATTCACCAAAAAAATTATTTTGATCTCATTGAACCACATTTTACTTCTTAATGAAAACCATGTATGTCGGATTTTTGAAAATCAAATCACAGAAGTGGTAATATTTCATTTAAACGAAAAATCAGTTATTTAACTACCACTTAGTGGTTTCACTATTCATCAAAAATTGGAGTTTTTCATAACAATGCCAAAATTTCACCCTAAGCTATAATTGATATTCCAAATTCAAAAATGATGTCTATTTTACAAAATTCCAGACATATAAGTTTCATTAATTAATTTTATAATTAATTCCCGTTGTCACAACAAATAGCGTGTTTTTAAGAAACAATTTATATCAAAAGATTGGCAATTGTTTATGTCCAATTTCAATGTTAAATTAATTATAATGACCACCATTGGATAAAATGGTAAAAATATATTCTAATTATACTTTAAAACCACTAAATATTATAATTTATCACTATAAATTATTTTTATTAAAAAAGTTGTTTTTAAGTATTTTTCACTATTCATAAAAAAGTAGAAGTTCTCAGAAAAATACCAAAAATTCAACATAGGCTAATTTCGATATTCCGAATCCAAAAATGAAGTCCATTTTGAAATATAAAATTTCTATAATTTTAAAAAGTGGTTATTACTATTCATAACGGCTACTTTGATTAGTCGCGGTGTTTTAGAACTCGAAGTTGCGTACAATGCAAGCTATTGCATTATTGAATGAGAAGCGTATCATGGAAGCTCGGGGTGTTACATTCTCCCCTCCTTCAATAAATTGCGTCCTCGCAATTTGAAAATTTTTCTTTAAAAATAAAAGGTTGAAAATAGAAAATACCTTTGTGGAAAACCCACATCGGAAATAAGGTTAATAAATATATAACATTAAAAGAAATCAAGATAAGTACAACGGTCACCCGATATAGCCCATTCTAGGATTCTATGAAAATATGGATATGGAGGAGAAACAAACCATAAAGGTCTGATGGAGAGTTATAGAAAACAGGATTAGGAGAAAGTTTAACTACAAGAAAATCACAAACTTGTGATTGGTTAAACGGTCATTGAATCCCCAGTTGGAAAAGTTAACCGACAACATTTTTGTTTTAAGTTACCTTTTATAATGTTGAGGAATTTATTTAGGATATTTACTAAGAACGTAAGGGAATATACATACTTGTTATGTATACTTTCATTCGTTAATAAATTTTTACCACAAACCCAACTTTTACTCCAAATGGTAACGGAACTCAAAAATATTCTATTTATCCTAATTGTATAAGGTTACAAATGTTAACACATACCATTTAGATTAGTAAAATTATTTTGTAATAACCAGGGACTTCCTGTAGGCTATTGGTAGGAAATAAAGGCCTATCGCACTATGATTGTGGGTTCGATTCCTGCAGCTTTGTCCGACGCGACGGGTTATGCCCCACCCTGCAGGTTGTCCTTTTCCTAAAACTATAGTATCATAATATTCCAAAAATAATCTTCATAAATTCTTTAACCTTAAACAATACTATCCATGGTTCAACTTAATCCATTCCAACCTTAATAGTTATCCAAAATACCTCCCTCCAGACTTTCTCTAAAAGGTCTCTAAATTCCAAAATCAATTGTAACATCAGATTCCCCAAACAAAGAAAAGTTTCTCTTATTGTCACATACTAAAAATATGATTACCTTAATCATATTACCTTAATCAAAAAGTACTGCAGTACAATCTTTATATATATCACATTATTCTTATAACCAAAATATAATCCTGGAGTCCAAAAGCACCAATACATTAATTATTCCGCTTCAACTGTAGTCATAGCATAAGATTGGCCTTGATCCCTTGGCCTTTTCTGAGGTAAGTTTCCTTGACGCTTAGGACATTCATTTGCATAATGCCCCATTTCCCTACAATTGTAGCATTCAACTTTGACAGCCTCTTTCTTTCCCTTGAAATCACGAGCCTGGTGACCCTTTTCTCCACATTTATAACAAACTCCCATTCCTTTTAGGCACGTACCAGGGTGATTCTTCCCACAATTATCACATAATGGAAAATCCTTCTTTCCCTTTTTCCCTTTATCTGTCTCTTGTTCCCCCGTTCTCTTCTTCTCTTGCTTTACTTTGTTGTCATAAGACTTAGAGAATTCCTTTTCTGTCTTGATAGCACACGAGACAATATCTTCATATGATGAGAAGGATTGTGATACTAAAGCTCGAAGGAGAAATGGTTTTAACCCATCAAAGAAATGATCAATCTTACTCCTTGGGTTACGTATATAATCGGCAGCATGCCTTGCTAACCTTGTAAAGTTAGCCTCATACTTTGCGACATTCTCATCCTCCTTCTGCCTCAAACTCAGAAATTGCCTTTCCATGTCTGCTCGATGGTCACGAGGAAAGTATTTTTCTAAGAAAAGCTCTTTTAACTCCCTCCATTCCACATTCGATACGTCATCATCTTCCTTTTTGTTTTGAATCAGCGACCACCACTGATCGGCATCTCCAGTGAGGCGGTAAACTGCCATGACAACCTTCTCCCTTTCGCTACTCCCCAAGGCATGGAATATTTTCTCTAAGGAGTTTATCCATTGCTCAGCTACTAATGGATTTGTACCCCCATTAAATGTTGGTGGTTGTTGCCTCATGAAGCGGTCTAACATTGATCCTCCATGTTGCGGATCAGGGTGCTCCATACGAGTAAGGTTATTATTCATAACCTGAGTGAGTTGTCCCAGTATGGTAATAAGTTGATCAGCACCAGTTGTATCTCCAGATCCACAATAATTATCTTGAGCAGGAGGGCAATCCCTACACGGAGTTCGTGCATTGATACGGTTTCCATTCCTTCCACTAGGCGCCATTTCTATACAATGGCATAAACTAGATTAGTTTATGAATCAAAATACATAATTCCATACTTATAAAATACTTAACATAAATTGAACTATTTATGGATATAATCCATAATCATAAAAAGGTTTTCATTGAGGAAGTATATACTCATAACCGTTCATAGTGGTTTGTAAAGAAAATGAGAATTATCCTAAGTATATCCCCTGGGAGTGTCGTAACCAAGAGTGCAGCAAGGCCCGTTGTCGTGCACCAGTTCCCATTCGAGTCTAGCTCAAAGCGGTGTTTTTGGGTTTTACCCCTAGGTACATCTGTTCCAGAGCCGCCTCTACCTGCTTGTATCCAGACAGGGATGTATTGCTCAGAAAACTCATAACATCTCTATAATACCAAAATTCTAGGAAGTTCTTCTATACTAATCCTCAAAGTTCATCTTAGGTCTACGTGCTCTAATCAGAGTTTGTCTAAATCTAGCTTCCAAGGTTAGTACTAAACTGCCTCTGATACCAACTGTAACACCCTGACCCCAGCTACCCAGAGTCGGTGCGTTACATCGTAACATTGGCATGATCACAAAAGATCAAGTCTCGAAAGACCGATTAGTTTAGTAGCCTTGGAAACACTAGATACATTCGTAAACATTACATTACATCATAAAGTGAAAAGCTACAATAACAAAGTCTCCATAGTCCATACTCATATCCTCTTCTGACTATCCCTGCAGGTCATTCATAAAATACTTCTTCACATCCTGGAAAATATTAAAACATTGAAAGGGGTGAGCTCAGATGCTCAGTAAGGATAAAAATAATGCAGAAGCTTTCATAAATAAATATTAACATTTAAGGCAATGTATAACTAAAACAAAAGCCTTTTAAATATGAACTTCAACATAATATGGAAAAAGTAAAATGAGATAATGCCATTTACTTATTCACATGGATATTCTACTGGTCGAATAATCACATGCAATATCAATAACCACTTTCATAATGATAGAATGCATAATGCCAGACATTCTGAAACATTTTGTCAAGGCCTCGGCCAAGACGTCTAAAATGATTAAGGCCTCGTCCAAAACCATAAATCAAATTGGGAAAGGGCCTCGGCCAATTCCATGTCTAGTTGTCTCATGAGACCTACCGATGCAATTTTTTTTAGAAGATAATTACGTTTAAAATTGCTCAAATATACTCCAGTGTTTTTCTGAAAACATTATGCAAGCTTCTGAAAAAAAATAACTAATTCTGAGACTACTCGACTAATTGCAGGCCATGATGGGTCCACGCCCATTCCCTTCCTGTCTACCACACTCGAGAGTCGGGTTTTCTGAAAACATTTTTAAGCTTGCGTTAAATATATATACATTTTCACTGTATTTTCATATATTTGAGAAAAATATCTCTCTTTTTTTTGAAATCATTTATAAAAATGTTATGGCTTGTAGAGGAAGCCGAAACTCAAATAATGGTCACGGCGGCAGAGAAGTCGTTGTCACCACATAAGTACGGAAAGAAAAACATTCCCTTTTTGTCATTTAGTAAAACGCTTCGTATAAAAAAGATTCCTTTTGAATAAACGTAAAATTCAAAGGGGTTTATACACCGTATAAAAGAAAGTTGTGTATAAAACCAAATATTCCTCAATGAATGGAGATTGAGACGAAGTCCTTAAAAAGATCATTTTTAAAATAAAATAGATCTATTATGTGTATTCACTATAGGTACACATAAAGAAAGTAAAAATACAAAATAATACATAATAATATCATGACATAATTTGAAAGTAGGAGATTAACCCAAATAATGGAAGTTGGGTTAAGAAATTCCCTTACCTCGTGTCTGACTTGACTCAACCGTTCTTTAACCTCCTCAAAATCGGGTAACTCTTTTTGATTTGAGCCAAAGGCTTCCTTGGGAAGAGTTCTTCCCAAAGTGAGGCTTCTAGGAGTAATAGGGGGAAGTTGGGAGAGTATTTGGGCAGAGGTTGGTCGAGCCAAATGGCTTGAAGGTGTGAATAAGGTGGGAGAGGTGGGGCACTTTTGGAAAGTAATGAAATGTTATTCTATTATACAATGATTTTCGGATTCTAAAGGTCCCACACTTGTATGATTCGAGGATAAGGTGATAAGGTTTCGAAACCTCCTCATCCAATAGGCTTTGGTCAAGTGTAAGCCTTGTATTTTACATTATCTTCTCATTTTATTTAAATCGTTAAATAATGAGGTCATCGCTGCATCATCATGATGTCATAAATAATTTAATTTATTTAATGTCTAAAAATTATAAAAAAAATAATATGATGTAGGAAATCGTTTTATCTTTCTAATGAATATTTATAATCAAAATTTGGACTTGTGTAACCCCACTTAAAAACAGTTTTAGTAAAACAACTCATGTTTGTGTCAATTTAATTTTAACATTAAATAAAAGGTATTTATGTCATTTTCCAACTAAAGTGGCTCCATGGGGTCCCCAAGTTGACCCATGGATTGTCTTGGTCGTCCATGACTCATCAAATAGGAGTAGGACAAGTTTCAAGCCCATCTCATATTATTAAAACATTATTTTTACCTTAAACTACACTAATTACCTCTAATCGCGATTAAGAACTTAAAAGTTACTATTCACCAAAAAAATTATTTTGATCTCATTGAACCACATTTTACTTCTTAATGACAACCATGTATGTCGGATTTTTGAAAATCAAATCACAGAAGTGGTAATATTTCATTTAAACGAAAAATCAGTTATTTAACTATCACTTAGTGGTTTCACTATTCATCAAAAATTGAAGTTTTTCAGAACAATGCCAAAATTTCACCCTAAGCTATAATTGATATTCCGAATTCAAAAATGATGTCTATTTTACAAAATTCCAAACATATAAGTTGCATTAATTAATTTTATAATTAATTCCCGCTGTCACAACAAATAGCATGTTTTTAAGAAACAATTTATATCAAAAGATTGGCAATTGTTTATGTCCAATTTCAATGTTAAATTAATTATAATGACCACCATTGGATAAAATGGTAAAAATATATTCTAATTATACTTTAAAACCACTAAATATTATAATTTATCACTATAAATTATTTTGATTAAAAAAGTTGTTTTTAAGTATTTTTCACTATTCATAAAAAAGTAGAAGTTCTCAGAAAAATACCAAAAATTCAACATAGGCTAATTTCGATATTCCGAATCCAAAAATGAAGTCCATTTTGAAATATAAAATTTCTATAATTTTAAAAAGTGGTTATTACTATTCATAACGGCTACTTTGATTAGTCGCGGTGTTTTAGAACTCGAAGTTGCGTACAATGCAAGCTATTGCATTATTGAATGAGAAGCGTATCATGGAAGCTCGGGGTGTTACAATGTTAACTTTGATTTATTTTGGTGGTTTTTTCTTCTTAAGTTTAATTTTTGGGTATTATTTCTACTTTGGGCCTCCTTGAATCCATTTTGAGTTACCTTCAACCAAACACCTTGAGTTTGAGGTAGGTTTCGCTTTCATTTGGCCTTTAAATTTAAGAAACATTGATTACTTTATGTTCTAACCACGTTTTGATGATAATTAGTGATATTTACTATTTAGAATAATTATTGGAATGAAATTAATTGAATTTACATTGAATTTAATTTTATGGAATTTTTTTATTTGGAATTCCACGCCAAGTGTTTGATAAAATGTCTGGTTGGACTAAATAATTGGTTTGTGGTTTCTAAATTATATTTTGGTTTTCCAAATATGTTTCTAATATTTCATTAAATTATAAGTGGTGTGTTTGTCCCAATTTTAAATGCTTTTCCACTCAAAGGATATTTGAGGTCCGGTCGGAACTTTCAGAAAATGGTTTTCTTTAGAAAACTCTCCTTGGGTTAACTCTCCCGTGCCTTTATCTTTGTTAAATGAAATGTTAAACTCTTTGTATGGGACCTCCCTTGTGAATTGATGGTATTAAGGAAAAATGGATATCCCTTGGGGTGATTAGGGGGTGATTCTTGGTTGCATGATCCATGTGTTGTCTAGTACTTATTATATATATATATATATATATATCATGGATTATTTTATTCTCCTTGGATCACTCCCCATAATGAACATGTCATGGGAAATTAGCATAGATAGTGGATTATCTGAGAAGACTTGTTTCACTAGTTTAGGATTACACTATGGCTAGTGGCCCCTTAGTTTAGAAATTCTCTTCTTTTGGGATGTTACCCCTCAGTTAGGATAAGTAGGGTATAACCAATCATTAGGTTTGTTTTATTTCATTAGGTGCACTAATATAATGGATCAGGTTTCAGTTTGTTCTATATTCTCCCATGATCTCCTAGGTATTTTCATGTCTCTCGAAACTTGTTTATCTACAGCAGATAATATAGGTGCCACTTTTCAGTATGGTTACTTGAGTACTATTTTCCCATTTCCCACTTTATGGTATTGTCTCTGTTTCTCTCCTTTGTTTATTTTTATACCTTGAGAAAATTAAATGTTTAGTTTTATTAAATGTTCTCATAAAAATGTTTTGGAATATTATTCACACTCTCTCTCTCTCTATCCCTCTTACAATTTCTTTTAAAATTCTCAAACCTCCCCTTCTTAGAAAAAACCTTTTTAAAATAAAGAGGGAAATGAAAAATCTTTTTTTATATTATTGTATTTTAAACTTTTAGTAAATGAATATTTTATTTAAAGGAAATGCATAGGTAATAGTTTTACTTGGTCATGCCTATTGTGTTTTAATACTCATTAATATGCTTATATTCTTTTTTAGCTTCATGTGGAGGTTCTTTTTGGTTTTTATCACTGTGGAGTGATGTTGGGTTTTGGGTTTGGTGATTAACCCATGGGGTCCCATAGAGATCTATTTGGTCATCAAGTTCAGAATTTTTTTATTTTTAGTTTATGTTTTTTTGTTCTTGATGTTTATTTTATTTTATATCAGGCTACTTGTATGTATTTTTACTCCTTTTTTATTTTATATTGGGAAAAATAATTCTCACTATCTCTCGTTGATACCATTGGTGCTTATCACCACCCTAAGCTGATTGGGAACATGCCTCTAGGATGACACGGGTCGAATTGGGTGATTGGTTTGGGGTCGACCTGGGTTAGTTCATGAAAAAATGGTATTAGAGCATAGGTTCTTTAAAGGACCTATCCTTCATAGTTCCCTTTGTTATTTGGGATTTAAAGGTAGAAATATTAGGATTATTGGAACTTTGGGTGTAGTTATGAGGATGTGTTTATCCAATACTTATAGTGTGAAACCTTGGGTTACCATTGTAATATTCTATTCCTTATTGGTCCATTAATTTGCTAGTTTTGAGTGTTGGAGGTGTTTGGGGGAGGTTATGGGAGTTTTTGGTGGAAGATACAGGTGAAGTAGAACTACTGTAGGAAATACACATCGTGTAAGTGTATTGCATGATGTGACAGTTGATTTCATGTCTAATCCAGTTCTATTTCACAACATTTAGTTTTTTGGGTTAAATAATAAAAAGGTGATTCATTTTTTGGTGGAACCTGGAATCCTGGGATTACATAATGTGAAAGGGGATTACACATTGTGTAATTATCCAATCCTTTATAGTTTTAAAAGTTTTAGCTGCTTGGGTTTTCTATAAACTCTATGGCTAGTGGATCTCTCTTGTTATAGGAATTATACAACCTTATCCTTCCATTTTTGGAGATTCATTTTGACGGGGATCAGTCCTTGGGATTCCGTCCTCGATCTATGGGGATTTCTCTCCTTGTTCTCATTTTTTCCCTTCCATTCTTCTTCGGGGTTTCACTGCGGTGGGGTGGTTTGGTTTGTGATGTAATTTTGGGATGCATTTTGATGGTATTTAGTTGTGTTATAGTATTATTTGTGTTCTCTCATGGTGATTTTTTGGGTTTTGGGTGTTTTTCTTCGCCCTGTGATGTGCAGTGATTCGGCAAAGATTATTTAAGGTAGGGTTTCCCTCATTTCTCTTTATTGTGTATCATGTAGGAGGGGTTTGATTTTTGTTAACTATGAGTTATGTTTGTTCTAGATTAATGAAATATAAATAATTGGTTAAGTTGATATTAATGGTTAAAGGGGTTTGATTCGCAAGTTTTTAAGGCTTTAATATTATTGTGATGTTGTGGATTATACGGGCTTGATGCCTCACTAAAAATTGTGGTCATTAGGGGATTTTTTTGTGCTGGATATGTGTGATGTGATTTTTTTTTTTTGGTTGTGACTGTTTGGTGTCACCCTAAAATTGAAATTGGTTAACCACATATATTTGGATAATAAAATGGTTTCCCCAGGATTTTTACTTATGTGATAACTCCCTAAAGAAATAAAGTAGAATGTAATAAAATCCCCTTTGTAAATTTGTAAAATAATCTTAATGTGTTGTGATGTGTGTGGTCGTGCTTGTGTGATTGAGATGTGTGGCTGGAAACTTTTGGGATTATGGTTTGTGGGCCATGATTTGGGGGTAGTGAGGTGGTGTTTCTTTGGCCATGCTTTTTGGGTGGCAAGGTGTGTTTGTTGGGGATGATAGGTTTCTGGTGATATATGGTTTCTTTATTATATATTCCTTGAGTAGTGATGGAATAAATGAATGGTTAATAATGTTTGAAATGGTATGGGTTGATTTTGTTAATGGGATAAAAATATTTAATGGAAAATTAAATGATGGGTTGTGTGATAAAATGTGGTTTGTTGGTCGGAGTGGATACTCAAGAGGGGGGTGAATTGAGTTCCAATTAAAAATTTTGTTAAAAACTTTATGATCAAAATCCCCCAATTCAAAACAACCCATCCAATTAAGGAAGTAGAGATATAAATGTTTAATTGCTCATCAAGTTTCTATAAGGTTGATTAGTCCTTAGTTGAATCAATGAAATCACTAATTCAACTTTTCAAATAGATTTACTGAATTAATCACATATACACACTAACCAAAACTAACTATCAAAGTGAATGCAAAAACAGTTTTCTATCTTTGAAAAATATAAGCAGCAGATAAAATAAAACAGATTACTTGAAGATTATCCCAAAAATGTAAACAAGGGGTTCAGTATCAAGTCAAGACTTAATCCTCTCTACTTGGTGATCACCTACCACCAAGAATTTTATATAAATAAACTTGATACACAACCTATATCAGGTTTTACAATAGTTTTTACAAACTATCCAGGTTCTATAACCTCTACCACAGTTCTATGTGGGAACAAAAGCAACCAATCCACACAAGGATTCTTCCACAGTAATGTGTGGGAAACAAGATTTGAGAGATTTTTGAGTGGGCATTTTCAGTATCCCCCAGTTAAAGCACAGGAGAAAGTGTGTGTGTAACAAACACACACTGCTCAGAAATGTAAAATAAGGAACACATTAGAGATAAAGAAATTAGGGTTAAGTTTAGAATGCTCTATGTGTTTGATGATCAGCTCTGGACTTCTTGGAGTTGAGGAAATGAAGGTTTTGTTCTTCTCTGCAAGTGGCCTCTAGAAACAGAGTGTTGCAACTTTCAGGTACTGGCTTCCAGGTACTGAGATGTTTAAATTCTTAGTACAAGGGTTCCTTGAACCACAACAGTACAGCCTTGAATATGTTCTTCAAAAAGATCTTTGTGAAGCTCTTGGATTTTTAGTATAAGAACTATTCTTATTCTTATTCTTCAGCATTGTTGTATATGGTCTGGTTTTTTCAGCTTGCACTTACTACTCTCTTTATTTTAGCCCGGTCTCCCTTTTTAATTCTACAGAGTCGACAAAGGGAATGATCAAACCATGTGTGGTCTTTCTCATACCTTGTACAGTTTCCCGGCATGTCTGCAAACAATATTAATTCATGTCAGATGCATTAACTCAATCAAATATGATCATTATGATAATATTAAGAAAAATTGATAAAGTATAGAATATTGTATCAGTAGAATGGTAACAGTATCCTGTCAATCAGTAGCATCTTCGACAGAAAGCTTCCTCAGTAGTAGAATTCCAACAGTAGGCTTATCCATTGGTAGTCTTCACCAATGGTAAACTTGTCCAGCGGTAGACTTCACCAACGGTAGACTTGTACAGTGGTAGACTTCACTAACAGTAGACTTGTCCAGCGGTAGACTTCACCAATGGTAGACTTGAATAGTGGTAGACTTCACCAATGCTAGAATTATCCAGTGGTAGACTTCACCAGTGATCTCTTCCACGGTAGACTACTTAACAGTAGACTTTTAGTAATAATTCTGACAGTGGAATTCTAATAGAAACTCTTTGTAACAACAACCTTGTCACAACAGTGACCTATCACATTGACTCAGCATCTGTATGCTTTGGTAAGTACTCTAATGCTAGGCTTTACAATAGTGACCTTGTACTGGTGACTTCCAATAGTACCTTTGTAACTATAGCTCTTATAATGGTAACCTTCATCAGTAAGGTCTTCAACGGTGACCTTTTCACCAGTGACTTCTAGTGGTAAGGTTCAGTTTTAGGTTTGTCAACAGTGACCGTGACAGTGGCCTAAAATAGTGACCTCTTACCAGTAACCTTTAATAGTGACCTTTGACTTAGAGACTTTTTATACTGTAAACTGATTTTAGCAAAGGCATGAGATTAAAATATATTGAAATATATTGTCAAATAACTAACCCATTATAGAATTAAACGTGATTTGGGATTATCAAAATAGATGGGTCCAACAATCTTCCCTGTTTTGATAATCACAAATTATGCCATTAAACTTTAGAATAATTATAATATTATCATAGATAATGAAAAACATAGGTAAGTTAATAAAATAAATAGGTGTAATAGATAAGTGTATCACATATCTATCACATATGTAGTAGCAGAGATTAATGTGATATGAATATTGAATTACTATTGTTGTATTTTCTCCCCCTTTGTGATTAGAAAAAATAAATACAATAAGAGAAAAAAGAGAATATTTTTATTAATGAAATATCATTACATGATTCAAGGAGAATTATAAAACCCCTATCAAAAGATACAACCACACTCAATCCACATCAGAAATAGGTAAGGTCTCCTTCCTTTTGGAAGAGGAAGAGGGAGGGTCTGCAGGTGGAGGTGTAGGCCTTGGAATAGCCGCAATGATGGTAGTAGGAGCTAAAACAAAGGCTTCAGTAGCTCCATAGTGAGTGAATTATTGAGGAATCATTGGAGTCAAGCTTCTGATGGCTTGAGCAAGAGACATCACAGTAGCAGCACTGTTCGAGGATAAGGCAGTGTAAGCAGAAGGTAAGGCAGGAGTAACAATAACTCGAGTGTAGTCCACATGAAGGAAGGGTAGGAGAAGGTTTCTGAAATCCATGATAATGCTTCCACCTCTCTCCATGGTTGAGATAAAGTCATCCTTATTCTCCATAAATTTCTCCAAGGAGGGAGTCAACTATCCTAAACTGCTAACCTAGTCCTTAAAGGATCTGGTAACCGGAGGTATTCTGAGGTTTTCCAACAAAATATTAAAGTGACCATCCATTTGATGATTGGTATAAACCCTTTTTTAATAGAATTCAACTTTATCCTTGATGGCCTTATGATCTTGAGCATCTTCCCTTAAATAATTTCCCATAAGGGTATGAATTTCCCTGGTAATAGAAATGACCTGAGAGTCTGAGGTACTAGCACCAGAGATCTTTTCCACTTCTTCACTAACAATGGATCTAAAAGATTCAATGTCAACTAGAGGAGAGGCTGAAGTGGAAGCATATGCACCTAGAGGTTCCAGAGAGAAAACTATTATCTCCTTAAAGGATTTGTTCAGGCCACTGATCAGTCTTGTCACATCATCATCTTAACCTTTCACATGTGTTTCCATGGACTTCTTAAAGTCCTCAAACATAGTTACCAACTACTGAACCACGCTCTTGATATATCTGAGATCTATATCCACTTGAACTCGTGAAGCTATATGAGAGTCCAAACTTATAATTGACTATTTCACATTTTTCATAGACTCTGTCATCTCACTCATTTGACTCTGACCCTGCTTACTTCCTAAAATAGATTAGATTGAATACTGGAGTGTATTTTGGCTAACTCAGATGTTGAATGCTCTTGAACTAGAGCAATAGTCTTGTCCATCTCAGAGGACCTATCCTTATACATTTTATGAAATTTGGATTTCAAGGATTCAAGGTCTGCCTTACTGACATAGTCTTAAGGGAAATAGATTACTGGAGGTACGAAAATGAAGTCTGAAACAGAAGGCATTGAAGGTCTTCTGGTGGGCACTTCATCTTCTGAGTCATTATAATCTAGACCCAACACCAGAAACCTAGGGTCCTCAGACCACCCCTAAATTTCATGAACAAAAGATATTGATCCTTGGTAAAAGGGATGATCCCCCTCACGTGGAGCTACCTTCTAGACAACTATATTGATCTCTTCCAGTCTTTCCCCTTCAGTTGATGATCCTGCTTGATCAACTGACTCATCAGTAGAGTGAGTCACTACTTCTACTGAGTCATCCACAATATCCATAGCAAGGGTAGTAGATACAACTTCTTCTTCTTGATCACTTACTTCCCTTTATGTAATTCCTATTAGAGGACTTAGACTGAGATTCTCTCCTTCACTATCATCAGTGGTTGTACCATATTCTTCATGGTCATAATGACTAGATTTAGCATATTCTTCCTCTTCTAAGGTATCTCCAACAGTAATATGATCCTCATAAAAAGCTTCTTCACTAGTTTCTTCATCCTCATTATCCCTTAGGACAGATTCTCTCCTTGGTAACTCTCTTGGAGGACTGGCCTCTCCAAAAGATACCATTCCAACTAGAGGACTGGCTGGTAAATCAGGATCACTCTTATCATCGATAGGAGTACCCTCTTTCTCAAGTTCCATAGCCTCCTCTACTTCTTCATCAGAATATACAGGTTCTTCCTCATCAGGCTTTAGACCTGGATCCCTCTTATCCTTTGGCCTAGAAGGATTATTTATAGGGTCAAACTTCTCATAAAGCTTCCCTTCATCATTTACCAATTATTTTTTCCAGGGATTCCAGCTGATCTTCATGAACTTTTAGATTATCTTGGAGACACAAAAAAAATTCTTGGCTATAATTTTTTCCTCTTTATCTCTAGTAATTCCCTTAACCTTCAGCATCACAAAAATTAGTTTGGCATGAAATGGATCATTTGATTTAGAACTTGGCTTAGTCATGTCTTCCAACTGATCCATCAGCAACCTACACTGGTTGATCTTATGTCCATGCTTTAGAAAATACAATATGAATTTGTCCTAATACTTCAACATAGTGAAGTACCCTCTCCTGGTACTTATCACATGTTGGATAAACTTGAACAAAATTCTATCCTCTCCATTCATTTTAGAAGCAATAATCTTCCTTGAGGTCCCATTTCCTATCAGCTCTTCCAATGCTTTCTCATACCCAAAAATCTCACTTTATGGAGGAATCACTCTAGAGTATTAGTCACATATACCCTCATAAGGTACCCTTAGACATTCATCCCACTCAATAGATGAAAATCTTACCTCAATTCCATTTACTCTTGACACCAGTCGATTCTAATCATCTGACTTCTCAAATTTTAGATAATCATAAAATTATTTGACTAGCCTCGCGTAATATAGCCCATTATTTTTTACAAAGCACTCCACCCAACCTTGAGTCTCTAGTGCCTCTAGTACTAAGGATTTTCTCAAGAGAAACCAATCTTCGCTTAACTCTTTTTCATCCATAATCGATCTCTTTGATAGATGCGGGTTAACAGGCTCTTTTGGTATATTACTGCCACCACTGGACTTGGATCGGGGTCTATTAGGCCTTGGTGAATCTCCATCATTAGCTGAAGGTCACTTGGATCTTGCCATTGAGGTTAGAAGCAGTTTGAGGGTTCAGTAGAGAGTTAGGGTTTAAGGATTTTGAGAGCAGGAGTTCGAGAGTGAGGAAGTGAGTGGATCGAAATGTGTTTGTGATCTAATTTTATCATTTAGGGATAAAAACAAAAACAAATCAAGAAAAATAATACTAATAAAACAGTTCATATTCCCACATTAAATACAAAGTAACGGTAAAGTCCAAAAGTGAGGTCCCCAACAGTGATGTTCTAACGGTGAGGTCTTAACTGTGAGGTGAAATAGTGAGGTTCAACGGTGAGGTGCAACAATGAGGTGCAACGGTGAGGTTCTAATAGTGAGGTGTAATAGTGAGGTGTAATAGTGAGGTTCTAATAGTGTGGTGCAACAATGAGGTTCTAACAGTGAGGTGCAATGGTGAGGTTCTAATTGTGAGGTGCAACGGTGAGGTTCTAACAGTGAGGTGCAACGGTGAGGTTCAACGGTGAGGTTCCCTATACTGAAATTAATCATCCCTAACTCATGTTTAATGTAATTTAACCTCTCAAGATTCAAGGTCTTTGTGAATATATCAGCTAATTGATGTTCAGTGCCAATAAATTCAAGATTGATATCACCATTTTGATAATGATCTCTCAAAAAGTTATTTCTCACATCAATATGCTTTGTCATAGCATGAGATACTGGATTTTTAGAAATGTTAATAGCACTTGTATTATCACAATTTATTGAGACATGTTTGAATTGATATCCATAGTCTAGTAAAGTGTGTTTCATCCACAGAATTTGAGAACAACAACTACCAGCAGCTATATATTCATCTTCGGCAGTAGATAATGAAACAGAATTCTATTTCTTAATACACCATGATATTAGTGATTTGCCTAAAAGGTGACATGTTCTAGAGGTACATTTTCTATCTAACTTGCAACTAGCAAAGTTAGCATCATAATAACTTATCAGATCAAATGATTGTCTTCTTGGATAAAATAGTCCTAAGTTTGGAGTATATTTGAGATATTTGAAAATCCTTTTAACAGTAGATAAATGAGATTATTTTGGATTATATTGAAAGCGAGCACACATACATACACTAAACATAATGTCAGGTCTACTAGATGAAAAATAGAGCAGACTCCCTATCATACCTCTGTAGTTGGTTTGATCCACTGGTTCTCCAGCTTCATCTGCATCCAAATTACAAGTGGTACTCATAGGTTTATCACTACCTTTACTACCATCCAAAGAAAGATTTTTTAAAAGATCTTTAACATATTTACTTTTATTTAAGACAATACCATCTTTATTTTGAAAAATATGAAATCCAAGGAAAATTTTAAGTTCTCCCATTAAACTCACTTCAAATTCATATTGAATTATTTTTTAAAAATCAGTACACAAAGAATTTTTAGAAGATCCAAAAATGATGTCATCTACATAAATTTTTACTATCAAAACATCTTTGGAAATTCTTTTAATGAAGAGATTAATATCATCTATTCCTTTGGTAAAACCATTTGAAATAATAAAAGAGCTAAGCTTATCATACCAAGCTCTTAGAGCTTGATTTAAACCATATAAATATTTAGAAAGTTCAAAAACGTGATTTTAAAAATAGGGATTTGTAAAACCAGGGGGTTGTTCAACAAACACATCCTCAACTATATACCCATTTAGAAAAGTACTTTTAACATCCATTTGATAAAGTTTAAAATCCAGATGATCTTCATAAGCAAGTAGTATCCTAATGGAATCTAACCTAGCTACAGGTGAAACGGTCTCCTCATAGTCTATTCCTTCCTCTTGACTATACCCTTGTGCAACTAACCTAGATTTGTTTCTAACTATATTTTCAGACTCATCAACTTTGTTCCTAAATACCCATTTAGTGCCTATTGTCAAAGTGTCCTTAGGTCTTTCAACTAGTTCCCAGAATTTTTTTCTTTTAAATTGATTTAATTATTCTTTCATGGCCATCACCCAAAATTCATCATTGATAGCATCATTAATATTTTTGGGTTAAATATGTGAAATAAAATCTTGATGTTCAATATGGTTTCTCAGAGAAGCTCTAGTTTGTATTCCTATATTCAGATCACCTACAAAACCATCTAAAGGATGATTCTTGAGAGTCTTAATTTCTCTAGAAAGGGTCGAACTAGATTCCTCGAGGTTTTTTGTTGGTTCAGACTCAATAGGTGCAGATTCTGGAAGATTCCCAGAACTGGTTACTTTTATAGGAGGTTCACTATTTTTATCATTAAGGTCCAGAATTTAAATATCTTCCTCAAGATATTCAAGGGGGGTTTTAGGTTCATGTAGATCAGTATCATCAAATTTTATATGAACTAACTCTTCCACACATTTGGTTTTCTTATTAAATACTCTATAGGCTTTACTCGAGATTGAGTAACCTAGGAAAATTCCCTCATCACTTTTGGGAGAGAATTTTTCAAGATTATCTTTAGTGTTAAGGATAAATAATTTGCAACCAAAAACTCTAAAGTAATTAACCTTAGGCTTCCAATTGTTCCATAGATCATAAGGGGTTTTATTATGAAGAGGTCTAACCAATAATCTATTGATGGTATAACAATCTGTATTTACAGCTTCAACCTAAAAATAAACTGGTAAATCATACTCATTGATCATTATCCTAGAAATTTCTTGAAGGGTCTTATTTCTTCTTTCCATGACTCCATTCTGTTGAGGTGTTCTAGGAGCAGAGAAATTGTGACTATATCCATTGTATGAGAAATAAGATTCAAACTCTTAATTTTCAAACTCACGGCCATGATCACTTCTCAAGGTCTTAATTATAATTCCACTAAGATTTTCTACACACTTTGAATACTTAATAAAGTAGGAACAAGATTCACTTTTGTGAGCTAGAAAGTATACCCAAGTATATCTAGAAAAATAATCTACAAGAACATAAACATAGTGTTTCCCATTTAAACTTGAAACTCTTGATGGTCCAAAAAAATCCATGTAAACCAACTCAAGTGGTTGATAAGTAGATACCTCTTTCTTTGGTTTGAAATAAACTTTGTGTTGTTTTCCCTTTTGATAGGGATTACACACTTTTTTAAGTGGGAATTCCAATTTAGGTAAGTCTCTAACTAGACCTTTCTTAGATAGTTTCCTAAGAGAGTGTACATTATAGTGTTCTAATATTCTGTGCCATAACCAAGATTCCTTATGAAAAGCATTTAAGAAATAAACATTTTTCTTGGATAAGGAATTTAAATCAATAGCATACACATTTTCATTTCTACAGGTAGTGAATACTAAATCATTTTTGGAATTAAAAACATTACATGCATCATTTTCAAACTTGACTTTAAAACCATCAATACAAAACTAATAGATTCTAAGTAAATTGTACTTTAATCCATCAACAAAGAGTACTTTTTAAATTAATATTGTATTAGGGTTACCAATCTGGCCTAAGCCGACGATTTTTTCCTTTACATTGTCACCAAAAGTTACATGTCCACTATAAACTTTGATTAGGCTCTTGAAGCAAGAATAATATTCTTTCATATGTTTTGAACATCCAATGTCCAAGTACCACAAGTTCTTATAGGAACTCTTTAGGAAACTTCCCTGCAAAACAGATTAGGCATGGGGTAACTTTGGTACCCAGATTTTCTTGGGTCCATAGAGGTTAGCAAGAAAAACTTTGGGAACCCATATTAACTTTATAGGTTCCCTAACATCAACATACATATTTGGAGGCATAAATACTTTGTTAGTTCCTTTAGAAAATTTTCTCTCAAAATATGATCCAGAACTAGAACTAGTAGTGAACTATCCAGATTTTGGAACAAATTTGGTTTTGCTGATTTTTCTCTATCCTGGTTGATATCCTAGACCAGCTATATATTTTGGGGCAATCTGCTTTCCTAGAAACTGAGTCAAGGTATCCCTACCGGCAGTAAACTTCTCAAGATCTTTTCTTAATTCCTCATTGGATAATTTTAATTATGTATTTTTTTTTAACAGCTAGGATAATTTCTCTTTTTCAATATCCAGATTTGATTTATAATTTGCATTTAAAGCTTGTTGTCTCTTTAATTATTTATATTTATCCTTGATCTCATTAAAGGTATCCTCAAGAATTTCACAGTATTCAAATAATTCATCCTTATTCATATCTTCATCATTATGTGACTCACTCTTATTCTCAGAATAACAAGAATTATCTATAGGAGAATTAAGTGTTACCTCATATGTTTCTGTCATGAAACATAAGTTGGAGTGATTGTTTTGTTCACTATAAAAAGCATCAAATCCACTAGATATGTCTTCTGAATCAATCCAAGTAGCTTTTATAGTCTTTTTATAACCCTTTCCCTTATCTTTATATTTCTTCTTAAATTTCAGTTTGGGGCAGTCTTCCTTCACATGACCTTTTCGTTTTCACTTATAGTATATTATTTCATTTGATTTTTCATTCCATTTTCTGTATTTCTTATGTTGTCCTTTAATATCATATTTTCCCTTGTAGTTTGACTTCTAAAATAATTTATTCTTCCAGTATAACTTTTTGAACCTTCTAGCAAGATGATTCATCTCCTCATCACTATCTGAATCTGACTCTTCTCTAGTAGAACTGTCTATAGGAACTTGAAATTTTTCTTTGTATTTGCTCTTTGAGGTTGAAGTCTTGAATGATACTGAATTCTTCCTTGGTTCTTCTTCTACTTATTGATTCACCTTAATCTCTTCTTCATACATAATAAGTTTTCCAATTAGCTTCTTTACTGGTATCTTTCTTATGTTGCATGATTCTCGAATGGAAACAGAAGTTCCCCTCCATCTATCAGGTATGAATCGAAGTATTATCATGATTTGGTCCTTGATATCCACTTGTTTTCCAAGTAGACTCATGGTGTACACTATTTCATTGAACCTGAGATACATTTCAGATATAGTTTCATCAGGCTTCATTTTAAAATTATCATATTTAATAGTATAAGTATTTAATCTCATTTCGTTAACATTGGTTGTTCCCTCATGAGAAAAAACCAAGGTGTCCAAAATTTCATAAGCAGATTTACAAGTATATATTCTATTGAACTCTTCATCACCTAAATCATAGTACAGAGCATTCATTGATTTATAGTTATTGTTATAAGTAGCTTTAGTCAACTGAGATCATGTATCCCTAGTAGTAGCAGGTAATGCATGTTGTTCTTCAATTGTGTCCCAGATTTCAAGACCTATGCTTTCCAGATACATTTTCATTTTCAATTTTCACTGACCATAATTATTTCCATTAAAGAGAGGTGGCCTGTTAGTAGCAGCACCCTCAACTCGGTTATCCATAGAAAACTGGAATTTTAAAGAACTAAAAATTTAGATATAACATAAATTTTAAGATCTTTAAGGTACAACTAAAATTATAGTCGAAAAGAAATTTAAAAGCTTGAAAAACTGGTTTGATGGATTTAATAACCTTTCCTCTAATACAAAATGTTGGTCGGAGTGGATACTCAAGAGGGGGGTGAATTGAGTTCTAATTAAAATTTCTGTTAAAAAATTTATGATTAAAATCCCCCAATTCAAAATATCCTAGTCAATTAAGGCATTAGAGATATAAATTTTTAATTACTCAACAATTTTCTCTAAGTTTTATTAGTCCTAAGTTGAATCAATGAAATCACTAATTCAACTTTTGAAACAGATTTACTAAATTAAGCACATATACACACTAACCAAAACTAACTATCAGAGTGAATGTAAAAAATAGTTTTCTATCTTTGAAAAATATAAGTAGCATATTAAATAAAATAGAGCACTTGAATATTAGCCCAAAAATGTAAACAAGAAGTTCGGTCTCAAGCTAAGACCTAATCCTCTCCACTTGGTGATCACCTTCCACCAATAATTTTATATAAATAAACTTGATACACAACCTGTATCGGGATTTACAACAGTTTTTACAAACTCTCCAGGTTCTACAACCTCTACCACAGTTCTACATGGGAAAACAAGAAACCAAGCCACGCAAGGCTACTTCCATAGTTATGCATGGGAAACAAGAGTTGAGATAGTTTTGAGTGGGGATTTTCAATATCCCCCAGTTAAAGCACAGGAGACAGTGTGTGTGTAACAAACACACAATGCTCAGAGATGTAAAATAAAGAACATAATAGAGATAAAGAAATTATAGCTGAGTTTAGAATTCTCTATGTGTTTGAAGATTAGATATGGAATTCTTAGAGTTGAGGAAATGAAGGTTTTGTTCTTCTCTGTAAGTGGCCTCCAAAAACAGAGTGTCGCAACTTTCAGGTACTGGATTTCAGGTACGGAGATGTTCAACTTCTTTGTATAATGGTTCCTTGAACCACAGCAGTACAGCCTTGAATATGTTCTTCAAAAAGATCTTCGTAAAGCTCTTGGATTTTTAGTATAATCAATGTTCTTATTCTTGTTCTTCAGCGTTAGAGGATATGGTTTGGGTTTTTCAGCTCACACTTACTACTCTCTTTCTTTTATCTCAGTCTCCCTTTTTAATTCCACATAGTCGAAAAAGGGAATGATAGAACCATGTGCGGTATTCCTCGTACCTCATACAGTTTCCTGACATGTCTAAAAACAATATTAATTCATGTCAAATGTATTAACTCAATAAAATATGACTGTTATGATAATATTAAGAAAAAATGATAAATTATAGAATATGTTATCAGTATACTGGTAACAGTAGTCTGTCAATAGGTAGCATCTTCAAAAGCAAGCTTCCTCAGTAGTAGACTTCCAACAGTAGGCTTATCCAGTGGTAGTCTTCACCAATGGTAGACTTTTCCAGTGATATAATTCACCAACAGTAGACTTTTCCAGCAGTATACTTCACCAACAGTACACTTGTCCAGTGGTAGACTTCACCAATGGTAGACTTTTCCAGCGGTAAAATTCACCAATGGTAGACTTTTCTAGAAGTAGACTTCACCAGTGAGCTCTTTCACAGTAGACTACTTAATAGTATACTTCCAGTAATAATTCTGATAATGGAATTCTAACAGAAACTCTTTGTAACAGAAACCTTGTCACAATAGTGACCTATCACATTGACTCAACATCTATATGCTTTAGTAAGTACTCCAACTGTAGGATTTAAAACAGTGGCCTTGTACTGGTGACTTCCAACAGTACCTTTATAACTATAGCTCTTATAATGGTAACCTTTATTAGTAAGGTCTTAAATAGTTACCTTTTCACTAGTGAATTCTAGTGGTAAGGTTCAGTTGTAGGTTTGTCAACGGTGACCATGATAGTGGCCTAAAATAGTGACCTCTTTCTAGTAACCTTCAACAGTGACCTTTGACTTAGAGACTTTTTATACTGTAAATTGATTTTAGAAAAGGCTTGAGATTAAAATATATTGAAATAGATTGTCAAATAACTAAACCATTATAGAATTAAACATGATTTGGGATTTTCAAAATAGGTGAGTCCAACATGGTTGATGATAAATAATTAAATGAAGGGATCTTCACCATCTGAAATTACTATTACAGATACTAATAAATGCATTTAGAGGTATTAGTAATGTAGGGAAGTCATGGGTTATTTAGTTATTTTTTTATAAACCCATAGGTTGGGATTGTGTTTTTTCTCTATATATATGTATACACTGTATATTCTTGTGATTTCTATATGTACCTCACCCATGTTGAGTACTATGTGTTGGACACACACATCATCATGATAGGGTGTCTTTCCCAACATCCTGGTGGGAGGATGGATGGTCGGCCACCCCCTCTTCCCTGCTCCCACTTCCAAGAGATGATAGCCTAAAATTCTTCAGGAAGGATATGATGATATGTGGTATCCCAAGTGTCGTCAGTATGAGTTGTGATGTGGTGTCCCTAGTGTCTTCACGATGAGTTGTGATTTTCTTTCCCAGGTGTCTTCGAGATGAGACGTGACGTGTTGTGAGGCCCAGGTGTGTGTGGGTGGGATGTGTTCTAAGGACCGAGTGTGTGCAGGCGGGATGTGATGTGGTATATTCAGAAGAGGTGGGAGCACCAAGATTTTTTTCATTAGGTTGTGAGAGTGTCTAATCAGTGGGAAAGTGGTGTGGTGTACCCTATAATCTTTTTTATTTACTTTATATTATATTACTTGTTTGTGTTATTTGGTGAGCATGCCTGGTGAGGTTGGTATGTTTATCATACCTTTATAAGTGCTTTGGTTCTGTTGTTTTCTCATTGGTGAATTAGTATGCTTCCTTAACATGTTCACAAGATACCTGTGTTTTCCTAATGATTATATTTTTATACTCATACTATTTATATAAAACTATTTTTAGGTATCCAGGAGGATTATGGGGACCGTACTGGGTGTTACTAGCTCAGACCTTGGGATAGTTCTCATTTCATTGCTTAGTTTTATTTTGGGTTTTTACTCTTGTAAACTTTTATCTATAATAGTTCTTTTTACACGTGCATTTTGAGATGGTTTTTGGTTTTCTTATATTCATTTCATGGACTTGATTATAGTTTATATATCCTATCTCTCGATCGTGTTTCCTTATAAAGGGTAATTCCTCCCATATTGTGATATTTTTACACCCTTGGTGCCAGTCTCCAACCCAGGGCCTACTGGAGGTAGAACTCAGGGTTCATTATCTCCATTTCTTTACTTTCATCCCAAGAGGGCTATCTTTGGAGGGAGGTGGTCGTGACAACCATGGGAGGTCAGGTTTTGAGTTTTTATTTTCAATTTTTTTCCATTATTTTCTTGATATTTATTTTTTAGGTTGATGATGTTTAGTTTATTTATCTTTTTTAGATATTTTTATGAGATTTTTGTTCTTGGAAAATGAAATGGGAGTTAGACCAATAGTTTTTGGTGATATCATAGAGCCTAGAAATCCATGTGGTCCAAAGGGTGTGGTTTTGAATAACTCTTTGTGGAAGTGGTGTGATTGGAATACAAGCACCAACCATGTGTCCAAGTCACCCATTGTCACTAGTCTACCCCAAGAAATTTGTTTTGGGTATTTCCTATTTTTAAAATTGTTTTGAAAACCTCATCATAAATTATAAAACCTGAATTTCAAATGGTGATTTTTTATTCTCAGAAATGAAAAAAAATATGGGTTTTCAAAATTGATTTGAAGGAAGTTTTGTTAAATGAATTTTTATTTAAATGATATTTGATAAAATGAGGCTTGTTTTAAAATGAGAAGTGGTTTTAATGGTAAAATGTTCAGATTTATTGATGTAATTAAACTAATTTTTGTGGAATGAAATGGATTTGAGTGCAGAGTTTAAAAATGGTTTTCAAAGTGGTGGTTAATGGTCATTTTGAAAGAGTTTTTTGGAATTTGTTGGTTGGTTTCCTTTTTCTGTTTGGTGTTTAGTTGTGATGAGTTCTTACTGATGATTTTTTTTATTGATTTTTTTCCCTTATTGTTTAAAGTAAACTCCCACTAAACTCTAAGGAATCTTGAAGAATATTTACGGGTGTCTCTTCCATCATTTTCTTTCAGTTGATCAAATTTCCATTTCAAACATGGATCTTGGTGGTCCTTAGTATCAAGAATTAATCAATAAGTTTCAAGATTTAAACCCTCATCACTTCATTGGGAATCTGGAATCTAAAAAATGGAGGAGCGGTTGAGAACCATCAAGAATATTTTTTCTCTGCTCGATCTTCCCAAGCCTCTTAATATCAAGTTTTCAACCTTTCTGCTTGAAGTTCTGAGTTGGAAGTGGTGGAAGTCGGTCATTTGGAGAAACATTTTAGAAAACCTATCATGGGAATACTTTAAGGCCTAATTCATACGATGGTACTTCTCTAAGGTTGTGAAGGTGGCGAAGGTAATGGAGATGTGATGACTTCAGCAAGGAAATTTTTTTATGTTGGAATTCATCCTTTGTTTTGTGGATCTAGTCCCCTATATCCTAGATTTGGATGAGGATTATTCTATAAAAGATAAACATTTTGATAATGGGATTCATCCTAATCATCAATCAAGGGTTTTAAAATTTTCTCTAACCTCCTTTTCTAATGTGGTAAGGCAATCTATTCGGGTTGAGGCCATGTTAGCAGGGGTGCTCTAGAAAGTCAATCCCCCTTCAGTCCCTGAAAGCGATGAAGGGAATTCCAGTAAAGAGATGGGAAAGTTGACTAAATTTGATTATTCTAGTGGTGGAATTAATAGGCCTTATGATCTTTAGTCAGCTTCTTCTAAGAATAGGAACCTAGTGTGTCGTCAATGCGTAAAATAGGGTCACAAGAAGCCATTTTGTCCAAAAGCACCAAAAACCTTCTATATCAATAGACGCTTAGTTCACTTGAAATGGTTTTTCTAGGGTATTTCTAGGAAGTGATTTGAAGCCAGGTCCACCCCTTCAAATAACTCCCAGTCTTTTTACAAGATTAGGGTGTTGATATGAGTTTAGTTTATAGTTTATTTTATTGTAAATTTTTTCCATTTTGGGTGTTGTATTTAGTGATTTTGTCTTTTGTTTAGGGATGGAGAATGTTGTTGTGTTCCCTTTCTTGTAATTATGTTCTTAATATAAGTACCTTTGGAGAAAATTTTGAATATTTCTATTTTTGGATGGTGGAATTCATTGTTTCATGCATCATTTCCTTAGGTTTTTAGTTTTCATTGGGATTCGATCACTATTCTAGATCGAGGAATCAACTAGAACTCTAATATGTTGGGGACTCCACCATGACCACCTAATGTTTTTAAATCTAACAATTTTTTCTACCTTTCCCTTTTTCCTTATTTTCCATTGATAATTTGTTGGGTGGTTACCTCCTAAGTTTTCTAATTATGAGTTCCCTTACCTTGGAAAATGTTGGGGCTTTTGGAGTAGGCCTGATGGTTTTGGTTTTGGTAGGTTCTCGGGTTTGTGGTCTAGGACTTTCATAATCATTTGAGAAGTGGTTTGAGATAAATGGATTGTTTTAGGTAGGTATGTAAGTTTTGTCTTAGTGGTGTTCTGTATATTCTTTAGTTTAAGGAGTTGAATCGTGTGATAGTGTGGACCTTTGTCTTTATCTAATCAATTGAAAATAATGAGGATTTCTAGGGGAATAAAGCATTATAGTGGGGATAATTTTCACATCCTGGTTTTTTTCTCTTTTATTTTGGGTTTATCATTTTGATTTTGGATTTTCCATTGATTTTTTGGGTGTTTCCGATCAAATTTTTAAGTTTTGGGTTGTTTTTTCTTTATTTCAAGGTTAAGTGGAAACCATAGGACCTTTACACATAGAGTTCTTTTTCAGTTCATTTTGTTCCTTCATAGTTAGGGATTCATAGGTAGCATGTGGTTAGATTAAAACCATGTGGCTCCTTGGGGTAAATTTTTGGTTCTTGGGTGTCCTTTGATAATGGATCACGACTTGATCATGGTTAGTCTAAACTGTGTGAGAAGCATGTGCATGGGTCTATAGTTTTTTATATAACTAATCACACAGTTGGTGAAAATTTTCCCAAACTATGTGGCCAAACTGTATGTGTGTTTTTTGAGTCTATTAAGGGATGCATAGTTTGTGTATGGTTTGTAAAACCATGTATCCTAACTATATATAGTTCTCAGGTCTTTAAAAATGGATTTTTACCATTTTTTCCTTCTCATTTTTTAACCCCAAAACACCTCTCTTTCTCCCCATTTGGATAGTGAGACCTTAGGGAGCACCTCCCCTCTTCCTCACGCCTCCCTATTACTTATAATGGTTATTATAAGTGGTTTATTCAAGTTTTAGGGATAATTTATCAAGTTAATACCCTTATTTCTTCCCCTTATTCCTTCTTATTACATTTTCTCTTGGGTTCCTCTTCTCCCTTGGTTTTTTGGATCTAGGGTTCATGTTCCCTTTCATTTATTTTTGGGTTATGTCTTTTTAAGGTTCCTTTATGGATATTATTTCCTATTTGGACCTCCTTGAATCAATTTTGAATTACTGTCAACCAAGCACTTGAGTTTGAGGTAGGTTTACCTTGTCATTTGACCTTTAAATTTAATAAACATCGATTGCTTGATGTTAATACCACTTTTTTATGATAATTAGTGATATTTATTGTTTATAATAATTATTGGAATTAAATAAAGTAAATTTACCTTGAATTTAATTGTCTGGAATTGTTTTATTTATCCTTGCACACCAAGTTTTCGATAAAATGTGTGGTTGGACTTTATAAGTGGTTTATGGTTTCTAAATGATGTTTTGATTTTACGAATGTGTTTATAATATTTTATAAAATTCTAAGTGGTGTGTTTGGACCACTTTGAAATGGTTTTTCACTTAAATGATATGTGAGGCCTGGTTTTCACTTTTGGAAAATGGTTTTATTTAGAAAACTCTCCTTGGGTTGACTCTCCCTTTCCTTTCTCTTTGTTAAAGGAAATGGGAAGTTCTTGGTATGGGACCTCCCTTGTGAATTTATGGTTGGAAAGTAAGGGGATATCCCTTGGGTTGATTCGGGGGTGATGCTTGGTTTTATGATCCATATGTGGTGGCTAGTACTTATATATATATATATATATATATATATATATATATATATCATTGATTGTTTGATTCTCCTTGTATCATCCCCATTATGGACATGATATGGGAACGTAGCATAGCTAGAAGAATATTCGAGAACACTTGTTGTACTAGTTTATGATTACGATATAGATAGTATCCCCTTAGTATAGACATGCTCTAATTTTGGAATGTTTCTCCTTATTTAGGTTGGGTAGGGTATGACTGAGCATTAGGGATATTTGATTGTATCAGGCACACTGATGGGGTGGAGCATGTTTCAGTATGTTCTAGATTCTCCCCTAATCTCCTAGGTATTCCCATGTTTCCTGACACTTTTTTATCTGTGGAAAATAATCTAGGTTCCTCTTTTGGGTATAGTTGCTCGAGTACTGCTTCCCCATTATACTCAATATGGTATTGTCTTTATTTCTCTCCTTTTGTGATGTTTATCCCTTATGAAAATTGAATGTTTGGTTTTTTCATATTTTTTCATGAAAAATGTTTTGGAAGATTATTCTCACACCCTATCTCTCTATCTTACTCTTCTAATTTCTTTAAAATTTCCAAACCTACCCTTTTTAGAAAAACCTATTTTAAATAAAGAGGTAAATTGACTGTGATTTTTTTTGGAATTGAATGGATGAAAAACCTATATTTATATTATTGTATTTCAAACTTACAGTAAATGAATCTTTTATTTAAAGGAAATGCAAAGATAATAGTTTTATGTGGGCACACCTATTGAGTTTTAATACTCACGCCTATATTTATATTCTTGTTTTTATATTCAAGTGAAGGTTATGATTGGTTTCAATCACTATGGATCGATGCTGGGTTTTGGGTTTGGTGAGTGACCCATGGGGTCACATAGAGATCTGTTTGGTCATAAAGTTTGGACTTTTTTTAGTTTATTTTTTGTTTTTCTTGCTATTTATTTTATTTTATATTGGGTTGTTTATTTGTCTTTAAAATGATTTATTTATTTTATATTGGGTTAAATTTTCCCACTATCTCTCACCAATTTTCTTGGTTATTGTCTCTACCCCAGGGCAATTGGGAATGTGCCTCAAGGATGTCACGGGTTGCCTTAGGTGACTGGATCATAGTCGACCTGAGTTTTTTCATGACATTGATGATCTTGGTTTTAAATGGTTGTTATTATGTGCCTTGAGTTACCAAAAACATTATTTCTATATCTAGACTTGATATATATTATTTTATTTTCATGTTAGAAAATAAATATTACTAATTTTTTAAATATAGAATTTTTTATGTTAAGTCACATTTAAATAATGGTCTTTATGTGTTAGATTACACAAACCAAGTAACAGAAATTGATAACAAAACTACTTATTATGACTCATACCACACTCAACTATAGAATCACTGACTAGGTCATGTAAATGAAAATTATTTTACTAAATTACATTGAGATGGATATTTATATTCATTTTAACTAAAACCACTTGGTGTATGTCATGCATGTTTATAAGGAAAAATGACTAAATCCCCATTTAGTAAAAAATGTGAAAGGGAAAAATAGCTTCTTGAATTAGTTCATACCAATGTGTGTGGACCATTTTCTATTTAATTAAGGGGTGGGTACTCATACTTTATAATTTTTACTCATGATTTTAGTATATATGGATATGTCTACTTGATGTGGTATAAATTAGATTCGCTTGATAAATTCAAAGAATACAAGAATGAAATTGAGAACCATCTTAGTAATAAGATTAAGAAAATTAACTCAAACCATATTAGAACGTATCTTAATCAATAATTCATTGATTACCTATGGGATTTTTTTATTCTATCCCAAATCACTCCTCCTTATACACCTCAATGGAATGGTGTAAGAAAAATAAGGAACCGCGCCTTGTGAGGAGATTATTCCATTATCCTTTTTGGGATACGTGTTATGGACAACAATACATATACTAAACAAATTTCTAACTAAATTGATAAATGGTATTCCATTCAAACATTGGAGTAGAAGAAAAACTATGTTTTCGAATTTAAAATGGTTGGGGCTAAGAATAAGTTATTAAGGCCTCTTAAGATAACAAACTTTCACCTCGAGGCACAAAGTGTATCTTTATAGGATACCCCAAAGAAACAAGGGTTTATTACCTATATCAACCCACATAAAAAAGGCCATAGTGGAAAGGCATTTCATATTACTTGAGAGGGATAATGTCTATAAAATAGATGGTGGGAGTGTGATAGAATTCGATGAAGTTGAGGCTCAAGGTACAAAAGAGTTAGCAGAGGAAAAAATTTCATAAATCCTCATGTAAGAAGATGTTTCATAGACACAAATATTTTGTAGGAGTACAAGAGTGGTTAGAAAACTAGAATGATATGGTTTTTTAGTCACTGAGGATGGTGAATAATTATTAGTTGATAATAATGATCCTATAACTTAGAAGGAAGTAGTAAGTGTCACAGATGTTTCCAAGTGATAAGAAGCCATGAATTCTGAAATGGATTCCATGTACCAAAACCAAGTATATATTTTGATATATCTTCTATTAGATGTAAATATTGTTGGTCTTAAATTTGTATTCAATAAGTAACTGTACATGGATGGTAAATTAGAAACCTATACAGCATGATTAGTTGCACAAAAGTTTAAATATAATCAAGACATTAATTGCAATAAAACATTTTCACCAGTTGTAATACTGAAATCCATCATAATTCTACTTATTATTTCTACCTTACAAAACTATAATATTTGTAAAATGGAAATAAAAATAGACTTACTTAATGGTAACCTTTAGGAATATGTCTATATGATATAACCTAAAGTGTTTATGACTCAAAAGGATACCAAAAAGGTTTTCAAATTGAAAAAAAATCCATTTATGGATTTAAACAAGCATCTAGATCATAAAACATTTGGTTTAATGAGGCCATAAAAACTTTTGGTTACATGAAGAATTAATGTGATCCTTATGTTTATAAATAGGTTAGTGGGAGTGCGGTCATTTTCTTAATAGAATATATTAATGACATATTACTTATTGGAAATAAAATTCCATTCTTGCATTCTGTTAAGGTGTGGTTGAATAAGTACTTTTTCATGAAGGAATTAGGTGAGGTAATATATATTATTGGAATCAAGATCCATCATGATAGATCTAAGATTCTTCTTAGCCTCAGTCAATGTACATATATTGACAAGATACTTAAGAGATTCGATTTGGAAAAATCTAAGAAGGAATTTTTTTTCAATGTCATATGGCATTTATCTTTCTAGGAAAATGTGTCCATGGTCACATGAGGAAATAAATAGAATAATAATAATTCCATACGCTTTGGTGATTATATTAGTCATGTATGTTATGCTATATATGAGGCTACACTACTACAAAAATAGGCAAGGGAAGCACCACCTTTTATCAGCGCTAAGAAAAAAGTGCTGCTGAAGGTAAATCTTTATTAGCGCTAATTAAAAGTGCTTATAAAGGATACCTTTATCAGAACTTTTCTAGCACTGATAAAGAAGCCCTTTACCAGCTCTAAAAAGGCGCTGATAAAACCATAGTCCCATATTTTATAAAATCGAGTGCACAGTATCCTCTGTTTATCACGCCCTCAAGATCTCGCAGTATTGTACCCCTGTGAACCCTACTTCTCATCCTCCCTACTGGACCCTACTCCCCACGAAACCTACTCCTCCATTTCTCAATGGTTGGAGGCTCCTCCCATTCACCTCCCCCTCTGACGGTCGCGCCTTCCCCTCCCGACATAGCGCAGAAGGCTCCCTGACCGCTCGACGCTTCTTCTCTCCCTCAATCGCAGGTGAGATCTACTCTAGGTAAGTCTCCCACTTCTCCTTTTAGGTTTATTTTTGGTAATTTATCTCCCTTCTCTACATGTGTTCATCATTTTAATTCTCATTTTTCTAATGATTCAATTAATAATTAGTGAATGTTCATTGCACATTCCATAGTTGGAATCACATAACACTCCATGTGAAAATGAGACATGGGTAGTTCTAGTCTTTTTTAGACACACTATATACCCCTAGGGACACATCATGTCCTCCTTTAAGGATAGTTTTGAGCTCTATTTCCTTTTATTTCAGTTTTTTGTGAGATTTTTGAGCTTCCATGGACTAGTATTGGTGGATTGTGTTCCCTTGGTCCATTCCTATGAGGGCTTGATGTAGCTTCATGACCTCTTCCAAGGATGTTGTCCCCTCTATATATTCTTAATGATCAGGGTATTGTTGGTGAGTTCCATTATTCTTGATTTATTTGTCTTGGTCCACTTATATGAGGGTTATTATGGAATTAGGACCCGTTTATTGGAACTCATACCCCTCAAAGACTTGGAACATGTAACAATTAAAGGGACCCAGAGTGATCCTCAATTCATTCATGTTGTACCTATATTGGGTTTGTTGAATTTGGATACACTGACTGAGGTGTATACCAATTTTGAATTAACATATGTCCCCTCCTTCTATGTAGGTCATACATTATTTTCCATTTTTTGGTTGGATTGTATTTCAGTTATTTTTATTAAATCCATTAATTCATGTTGTTTAATTCATAGACCGACCTCTAGTGGTTTGGGGTAATTCAACATGTAATACTAAGATTTTGATGGCTATATTAGTGTTCTATTATTATGCCTATGGTTTGAGTTCATATCATAATTTTTTAAGGTAGTGATCTTCTGGGATATAGGGTTAGCAGCACCCACCCATAATAGGTGTGTGATGAGAGTCTCATCTCAAGTGGAACTGTCATTCATAGGTACCTCAAAGATAGCCCATTAATCCAAGGAATTTAATATGATTATGATGGGTATAGACATATCACATTTCATTTTCTCAACATTTATGCCACAGTCAAAGAGGCAGTCGATGAATAGCTTAGGCAGAGGAAGGAACTGGAGAAAGGTGGCTTGTACAGCACTAAAGTGATGGAGGAGATCAGGGAGCCGCATGAGGTGGATGGAACTTTGGTTTGATTCTACTAATTCTACCCCTAAGTATACCACTCCTATATTGGGAAGTTAGTGGTTAGAGTCTTGGATAGTTGTAGTCACTAGAGTCTTTTTACTAGGAGGCTCCAAGAGTGTTTGGAGGTACGATCTTTGTTCATTATACTTTTCTTGTAGTACTATTAGAAATAGGTACAAGAAACTATTTTTCTTAATTTTTTCAATTATTTTCTAGTTATATGGTAGGTTTTGGTAGATCCCCATGTTAGTGATGTTTGGTATGAATTTGGACTTGCAAGGAAGATGAAAAATTTCCCCATCGAGATTTGTTCTTAAGAGGAAATCCAAAAACTTTTGGGCAAGTCAGTGACTCCTAAAGTGGTTACTATATAGGTGTTGTAGATGGGGTCCTTTTAATTGTGTGTTTGAGGCACTTTTTATGTGATAAGGTGTCATAGAAATCCCTATTTTTAGTGAAATATTGTGAAATGAAAAGGGTGTGTTCCAAGAAATAGGATCTCATAGAGGCTTTGAGTGAAGTTCTAGGTACGAGTTTGGGGAAGGTGAGGGAGTGTTATTGCATATCCTTTAGATGTTCATGATAGAATTTATGTTCACTAACCTTAATTTTCTATTTCTTGTGTTAATTTGGGTAACAAAACCTATGATATTCCATAGTAATTTTGGATAAACCTAGGTTATTTGTATCCCTCATAAACTGTAAGAACCCAGATCTTCTTTTCAGGTATGTTTTTCCTTTTTCTAGAGTTTTTGAGAAAAGAGGAGTTTCTGGAAATTTTTGAAGTACACGCAGTGTACTTTCTGAGTACACACCGTGTACTTCGTTGCCATTCAAGGTCGTGTGTTGTCTGTGTCATGGCCACACACACAACCATGTAGGGGTGACATAGAGGCCGCCTAAAGCAGATTATGGAAAATCCTAGTACACGCCATTTACTCTAAAAGTACATGTCGTCTACTTTCTTTTTTTCATTAAACAGGTCGGGATCACGTCTTAACCCTAGAACCATCTTATTCTCCATCTTCTTCAACTGAAGGCATCCCGTACAGCCGCGACACTCCTCCGAGCCCCTGATCCTCTGTCCATTCTCTGAATCGACCATCGTCGACTGCGTTGGAACTGCAGTGGTAATATATTACTTCTCCTAGAGCTTCATCTTCCAATTCCTCCTCTTTCTCAAGTTATCGTGGGTTTAACGTTTAGACATTTTTGCAGATATTCTCATTTCTAGGATTATTCACAGTATGTGGTTCAAGTATATCGATCTCCTAGGATGGAGGTAGGTGGTTTGTTGCCTTACGTTGAATGTCTTTGAGTTTTTGTGCAAAAGTACCGGATTCCCATGAATCGGGTATCTCGGGTTAGGGTTTTGATCCTGCATTAGTATCTACCTTATATTTCATGTATGATTGAGGTTATTAGATGAATAATGATTTTTTTTAGCATGTTTGAGGATCACCCCATGGGTTTTTCCCTTGTTTTGGCTATTTATCACCATTTGGATTAGGTTGCCTATGAGGCAGACCTCGTTGCATTGATTTCCTACCTTGATATAATTGATTTCATGTATTGCCCAATGTTTATATGATTTTGATGCATTGTATCTATTATACAATTAGTTTGTTGAACTTACTTAGGGCTGATTACAGTCGTTTATGCATGACGGGACTGCTCAGGGCTGTGTGAACCTGGTGCGGTAAACTAAAGAGGGAATTGACGATTAAGGGCTTCCCTAGAGAGTCTGTTATAAATTAGTATCATTCGCAGGACCTATGGGAATTTTACTTTGTGCTTCCTCAGAGTGTCCTTAGTTACGTATCAAGACTATAGGGGGAATTAGACGTAAGTGATTCCTCATAGAGTATATAGCTATCATTGCAAGATTGTAGGGGAATTGATGGTGAGAGCTTCCTAGAGTGTATGTGCCTTTGTATGATTATTTGACTAGAGGGGTCTGCCAGTATGATCCACCCAGAGAGTCAGTGTAAATATTGTTTGGTTGGTTGTGATGAGTCCACCAAGCCAAAGAACAAGCTTGGGTTTTGTACTGCTTGTTGTTTAGGTAGTATGCTGAGATACTTGTTGTGTTACTTACTATGCTTTGGGATTATAGAGTTGTTTTCTAGATTCCTTGGTTGATAACTAAATGATTGAATTAAATTAATAAATAAATGTGAATGTAGATTTGTAGGATTTTTTACTTTAGTGTACTCATGTTTCTCTGCTACATTTATTTCCATTACTTTTGTTATATTGCTCACTGACAGTAGGGCACAGATCTTGTGGTAGTTGCCTACTGGGATTAGTCTCAAACCCTGTTTGGGTCCTGTTTTCGGCCCAAATAGGTTATATGGTTGCAGGTTTGAATAGGGATTGTGGCCCCTCTACTTCAGTTATATTATTGTTGGTTGGAGCTAGAGAGCATAGGACCGAGCTTAGGCTTGCGATGCTGCTGGAGTTACTGCTTACTTTTCGTACTTAGTTTCTCAATTGTATTTTAGCATGTTGTTGTGTTTTCTGCTTTCCTTATACACTTGTACCTACTGCATCATTATCATCATTATTATATATATTCATTTCTTCCACTATTTGGTTTCAGTTATTGTATGTTGTTTACTGCTTCTGCTATTGACTTTTATTTCCTTTCCCTTGTATACCTTACCAAATTAGGGCATAGTTTCCCCAATGACTTTCTAAGGCCCTCGATGCTAGTTGGAAGCCTCTGGAGTTTGTGGAAATGAACTTGAGGTCATGTGGTGAACCAGGTACGGGGCTCCAGTTGAGTGGTTCCGGATTCGGGTCATTACAAAGTGGTATCATAGGAGGTTCTTTTCTTTTCTTTTCTATCGACTTACTATTTGGTGACATTAGACAGGGATAAGATGGAATATTTAAATGGTAAATAGCTATTCCCGGGAGTTCTAGAACCCATGTACAGGGAAAAATCTAGGTTACCTCGAATATTGCAATTTTCGAGTTTTGTAAATGTTACAGTTTAATTGACTTCACCATTGGGTGGTGCACTTGTTTTGTGTTGTTATTGTTTATATGATTTTGGTTCTATTTTGTTGCAACTCGATTAGATGATGGTATACCATCTCATGCATCATATAGGCACTTGTTAGAAAATCACATGTCATGCATTTTTTCATGCCATCTAGATTGCATTAGAATTTTCATGTTGTTGTGATAGAAATTTTGATAGACTATGCATGTTGTTGTGATAGATGTTGTGATAGAATACCTTCTATGTTGATAGGGTATCTTTTAATTAGAGCTTATTTATCATGGACTCCAAACTTTGGTATTAGAGGTGTTATGGGCCCTCGAGGATCAGAATTTGGTGGGTCATGAGTTTGTTATACTGTTTACTTGTTATATGCATTGTTATGATGCCAAGATTTGATTCGCTGGGAGTATGGGCCCCCACAGATCAGAAATTGGCACTTTAATGCTTTATTTTATGTGTTTTCTGGGCTCCAGTGCAGTTCTAAGGCTACTGTCTAGAAAAACCCAGAATACACGGCGTGTACTTTATGAATACACATCGTGTAGTTTGTAGCTATGTCACTGACCATGCGAGCAAGGACACGGGGTTGTGAAGAATCTTATAGGAGCACGCCGTGTACTAGTTTAGCACGTCGTGTAGTATGAAATAGGTACCCGACTGTGTCACAAACAACACGGGTCATGTTATCTTTTCACATACACACCATGTCTGAATTTTACATGCCGTGTAGTTTGATCTAGGTACTCAGCCGTGTCACGAACAACATGGGTTGGTGTTATCCTTTCTCATACATGTCTTGTTTGCCTAAAACATTCCGTGTAGTGTCAACCGTGTATCTGGTCGTGTAGATAACCACACGGTCTATTAGGACTTCTTAGTACACACCGTTTCCTTTTCAAACACGCCGTGTAGTGTGACCTGGGTACACAGGTTGTGCCACTAATAACACGGGCCAGGTGAAGCTTGTTGAGTACACACCGTGTGTTCTTTGAACACGCCGTGTAGTTTCATCATAGGATAATCATGTGTCTTAACCGTGTAGAAGGACACGAGCAGGGAAGAGAATTCAAGTACATGTCGTGTTTTGGGATAACACGCAGTGTGTTTGGGGTGTTACACAACCAGTTTTGGAAAAATTACATGCCCATGTAAATAACTTAAGGGAACACGCCATGTAGTCTTTATACATGTTGTGTAGTCATGTTTTTTTTCTTTTGAATGATTCTTTCCCCTGTCCCATTCTTACGCTCCTAGTTTTCAGTTCCTGGTAAAGTGATCTAAAGTGTGCTTTTGACCTTACAGAGTCATGGCACTGAGACGTCCTCTCATTGCACGTCAGGAACCAGGTAGTGACCGTACGCCTGATATGGCAGATCAGGGACTACCAGTAGTTCCGCCTATCTTTCCGGACATGGAACCTGCAGTGATTCCAGACATTGGTTCTGACACTCAGTTTAGAGAGGGATTCATGAGATTCATTAAGACCTTCCAGGGAGCTCAGCATCCTACCCCGTCTATGGTGGAGCTGACGTGGGTTTTTCAGCAACAGCAGCATCCCACGTTCACAGGGGATGGAGGACCGCAGGCTGTGGAGTCATGGCTAGAAGCCATGCTATCCATCTTCGACCACCTGGAGACGACCCCGGAGAGGAGAGTGAATCTCACAACTTATATGCTGCGAGATTCTGCCAAAAGATGGTGGGATGTGGTTTCACGGGCAGGGCTCCAACAGGCTATGGCTTGGGGTGAGTTTCAATGTACGTTCTACGACTACTTCTACCTAGAGACGCTGAGGGATGACATAGCCAGAGAATTCATGAACCTGTAGTAGGGTACTCTCATAGTCATGGAGTATTCCTCTCACTTCAGAGAGTTACAGCGTTTCACTCCCGTTTTGGGGAACGACGAGCTATTTTTAGCGAGGAAGATTGAGGAAGGCCTCAGACCGGACATCAGATCACAGGTGAATGTCTTTCATTTGACTTATATTACTCTGATATTAAACCAGTCACTTATCATGGAGAGAAATCTGAGGGATAATGGAGCTATGAACTAGGGCGGTTCATCACCCATGGCTGATTCATTTCAGATATATAGCAGGAAGCGCCACCGAGAGTCTACATGAGGTGACTCGAGGAAGAGAGGTATTTCTTCTAGTAGATGGGGTATTTCTTATGGAAACCAAGTAGTGTGCTATCAGTGTGGAAAAATTAGTAATAAGAATCCTCAGTTCCCGAGGGACCCAATAGAGTTCTGATCTTTCAGCAAGATGGGCCATCTGCAGCATTTCTGTAGGTTTCTCCTTCCAGCGGCTAGTGAGGGAGGATCAATTTCGACTTTGCGTACAGGAGCAGGATTACCAGTTCCATAGAAGACTGGGGGCTGGAGTTCTTCAGGTCATTCAGGCCAGGGTAGAGGCCATGGATGCAGTGGTCAAACTCAGGGAGGGTCAGCTCAGGGATCTCAGGCTGCTACACAGGGTCACGGTGCAGGCCAGACTTTTGCGATATAGCAGATTCATCAGGAGTAGGATCCTGGACCTTCTACAGTTCGAGGTGCGATTTTAGTAGCCTCAGTTTTATCATCTGCACTTTTCGATATAGGATATTCTTATATCTTTATTTCTGTGCATACTGTAGAAAGCCTTAGACTTACTTTTTATACTTCTAAGGATATGATGATGATAGACACTACCTTGGGAATTAGAACTACTAGCGTGTGTCAGTGCCTAGACTGCCCCCTTGAGGTTGGTGGGTGTCATTTTTCATGGAATATATATTTTTTGGAGATAACAGGTTATTATGTCATTCTCAGGATGGACTGGTTAGTTTCCTTCCAGGCCTTTGTCGATTGCTATCATTGTAGGGTTAGTTTCACATCACCGAAGGGAGGATCTTTTCTTCATAAGGGCGAATGGGATGTCCTGGCGAGTAGAGATGGACCAGAGCATCATGGTTTGGGCGGTGTTACAGCCCACATTTCTAGATTATATCTAGATGACCAGGGGACTTCTCTGACTGATTTTCCTCCAGTGGTTGATCTCTTTCCAGATGTATTTCCAGAAGACTTTTCGGGTTTGCCTCTGGAGTGAGAGGTAGAATTCTCTATTGATCTTGTTCCAGGAGCAGCACCAGTATACATACCTCCTTATAGGATGTCTACACCTGAGTTATAGGAGCTTTAGAAGGAGTTGTAGGAGTTGAAGGAAAAGGTTTTTATCCGACCCAGTACCTCTCCTTGGGGATCGCCCATTCTATTTGCAAAGAAGGCGGATGGTACTTTACAGCTTTGTGTGGATTATTGGAAGCTAAAAAAGTTGATAGTTAAGAACTGATATCCATTTCCATGGATAGATGATCTCTTTTATCAGTTTAGAGGATCCAGAGTGTTCTCAAAGATCGACTTGAGATCCAGCTATCATCAGTTGCGTGTCAGACCATCTGATATACCTCTTACAGCCTTCTGGAGCAGGTATGGTCTATATGAGTATATGGTTATGCCATTCGGCCTCACGAATGTTCCTTTAGTTTTCATGGTGTTGATGAACAGAGTTTTCCATCCTTACTTGGATTCTTTCATGGTGGTTTTTGTGGACGATATCTTGGTGTACTCTCATACTCGACATGACCATGATACCCATCTTGAGATCATTTTGAGTAAACTGAGAGAGCATCAGTTATATGCTAATCTCTCAAAGTGCCACTTTTGGATGGATGAGATTCACTTCCTGGGTCATGTCATCTTAGAGATAGGAGTATCATTAGACCCAAAGAAGGTGAGAGCAGTAGTTACCTAGGAGAATCCAAAAAATGTCTCCGAGGTACGAAGTTTCTTAGGGATGGATGGTTACTATAGGCAGTTTATACAGGACTTCTCATGCTTAGAAGCATCGTTTATGGGCTTGATAAAGAAGGGGGTGAAGTATGTTTGGTCAGAAGCCTACGATTCAGCCTTTCAGGAGCTAAAGGGGAGATTGACTTCAGCACCGATTCTAGTTTTTCCAGAGCCGATAAAGAGTTATACAGTTTTCTGTGATGCATCTGGAATTGGGCTTGGAGCAGTGCTTATGCAGGAGGATTGTGTTGTTGCATATGGATCTCGATAGTTGAGGCCACATAAGAGGAACTATCCTACGCATGACCTAGAGTTGGCTGCAGTTGTTCATGCTTTGTATTGTTGAAGACATTATCTTCTGGGAGAGAATTTTGTGGTATATACTGACCACAAGAGCCTCAAGTATATCTTCACACAGCGTGACCTAAATCTAAGACAGCGGAAGTGGGTTGAGTACCTACAGTATTTCGATTTTGAGCTTGCTTATATTCCTGGTAAAGGCAATGCTGTGGCTAATGCACTGAGCAGGAGGACTCAGGTACAAGCAGTTCAAGAGGCCAGCAGTGAGTGGAAGCTTATGGATCTGTTCTCTGAAATTCATTTGGAGGTGCACGATAGACCGGGACAGACTTATCTTTCTTCTGTAGCTGTTACCTCTACCCTTCTTGAACGAGTTCAAATGAGGCAGTTATCAGACTCTGAAGGCCTAGTCCTACGAGAAAGCATGTCAGGAGAGGACCCTCTTCCCGGATGAACCATAGGTGAGGGTGATATCTTTCATTTCTAGGGACGCGTATGGGTGCCAGTAGATATACGCAAGGAGATGATGTGAGGCTTTCATTCCTCAGTTTGGGCAGTTCATCCTGGTGTCACCAAGATGTATCATGATATACACCACCAGTATTGGTGGCCAGGTATGAAGAGAGATGTTGCTGGTTTTTTCATGAGGTGTTCCACCTGTCAACAGGTGAAGGCAGAGCACCAACGACCAGCAGGGATTTTTCAGCAGCTGCCCATTCTCGATTAGAAGTGGAATGATGTCACGATGGACTTTGTGACAGGGTTACTGAGATCACCTTGAGGGAATGACATGGTATGGGTTGTCATTGACAGGATCACAAAGGTTTCTCACTTCTTTCTGATTAAGGATACATTCAGTGTTGATGAACTCAGACAGTTGTACATCCGTGAGATTGTACGCTTGCATGGGGTTCCGAGTACTATCATTTCAGAAAGGGACGCCCGCTTTACATCGAATTTCTGGAAAGGGATACAGAGGGCTTTGGGTACACAGGTACTTCTGAGTACAGCTTACCATCCCCAGACAGATGGCCAGTCAGAGCGCACGATTCAGGTGCTAGAGGACATGCTACGAGCATGCATCCTTGATTTTGGAGGTTATTGGGAGAGACATATACCTCTAGTTTAGTTTTCCTACAATAATAGTTTTCAAGAAACTATTCAGATGGCACCTTACGAGGATTTGTACGGTAGGCCGTGTCGATCACCCTTGTGTTGGCTGGAGGTAGGAGAGGCAGCTATGTTGGGACCTCATCTTGTTCAGGAGACCACTGAACAGGTGGAGTTGATTCAGAAAAGACTGGCTATTATACAGTCTTGGCAGAAATCTTATGCTGATCAGCGGAGACAACCTTTGGAGTTCAAGGTCGAAGATCAGGTTTTCCTACGTGTTACCCCGAGGTTGGGAAAAAAGAGGATCAGGATATAGGGTAAGCTTTCATTGAGATACATCGGGTTGTTTGAGGTTCTGGAGAGAGTCAGGATGGTTGCTTATAGGTTATAGTTACCTTAGAGGTACCAGGCTATGCATGAAATCTTCCATGTTTCTCAACTTCGACGCTATTTCTCAGACCCATCTCATGTTTTTCAAACTGAGGTTGATATAGAGAAGGATGCATCATTAGAGGAGAATCCTGTCAGGATTTTTGATCATAGTTCAAAGGTACTTCGTGGCTGGTCTGTTCCTCTGGTATGGGTGCTATGGCAGCACAGCCGTGTACAGGACGAGACTTGGGAGAGGGAGGCCGATATGCGATCACAGTGGCCAGAGATGTTCGAGGTTTCTTATTTTCCACCTTGTTAGGGAAATTCAGGGATGAAATTCTTTAAGGGGGGAAGTTTTTAAGAACCCATACCTTCTTTTAAGGTATGTTTTTCCTTTTTCGAGAGTTTTTTAGAAAAGAGGAGTTTCTGGAAATTTTTGAAGTACACGCCATGTACTTCGTTGCCGATCGAGGTCGTGTGTTGGCCATGTCATGGACACACACACAGCCATGTAGGGGTGAAATGGAAGCCACCTAAAGCAGAGTATGGAAAAGCCTAGTACACACCGTGTACTCTAAAAGTACACGCCATCTACTTTCTTTTTTTTCATTAAACAGACCAGGGTCACGTCTTAACCCTAGAACCATCTTATTCTCCAGCTTCTTCAACTGAAGTTGTCCTGTACAGCTGCGACACTCCTCCGATACCCTGAGCCTCCGTCCATTCTCCGAATTGACCTTCATAGACTACGTTGGAACTGCAACGGTAATCTCTTCCTTCTCCTAGAGCTTCATCTTCTAATTCCTCCTCTTTCTCAAGTTATCGTGGGTTGAAAATTTAGACATTTTTGAAGATCTTCTCCGTTCTAGGCCAATTCACAGGCTGTGGTTCAAGTATATCGATCTCCTAGGATCAATGTAGGTGGTTTTTTGCCTTACATTGAATGTCTTTGAATTTTTGTGCAAAAGTGCCAGATTCCCATGTATCGGGTATCTCGGGTTAGGGTTTTGATCATGTATTAGTATCTGCCTTAGATTTCTTGTATGCTTGAGGTTATTAGATGAATAATGATTGTTTGTTAGAATGTTTTAGGATCACCCCATGGGTATTTCCCTTTTTTTGGTTGTTTATCACCGTTTGGCTTAGGTTTCCTGTGAGGCAGACCTTGTTACATTGATTACCTGCCTTGATATAATTTATTGCATGTATTGCCTATTGTTTATATTCTTTTGATTAATTGTATCTATTATCCAAGTAGTTTTTTGAACTTAATTAGGGATGATAATAGTCGTTTACGCACGATGGGATTGCTCAGGGCTGTGTGAACCTGGTGTGGTATACTAAATAGGGAATTGACGATTAAGGGCTTCCCTAGAGAGTTTGTTATAAATTAGTATCATTCGCAGGACCTATGGAAATTTGAATTTGTGCTTCCTCAGAGTTTCCTTAGTTACGTATCGAGACTATAGGGGGAATTATATGTAAGTTCTTCCTCAGAGAGTCTATATCTATTGTTGCAAGACCATAGGGGAATTGACGGTGAGAGCTTCCTAGAGTGTCTGTGTCTTTGTATGATTATTTGACTAAAGGGGTCTATCAGTATGAGCCACCCAGAGAGTCAGTGTGAATATTTTTTTGTTGGTTGTGATGAGTCCACCAAGCCAAAGAACACGCTTAGGTTTTGTACTGCTTGTTGTTTAGGTAGTCTGCTGAGATACTTATTGTGTTACTTGCTATGCTTTGGGATTATAGAGATGTTTGATAGATTCCTTGGTTGATAAATAAATTATTGAATTAAATTAATAAATAAATGTGAATGGAGATTTGTAGGATTTTTTACTTTAGTGTACTCATGTTTCTCTACTGCATTTATTTCCATTAATTTTTCTATATAGCTCACTGACAGTAGGGCACAGATCTTGTGGTGGTTGCCTACTGGGATTAGTCTCGCACCCTATTTGGGTTCTGATTTTCATCCCAAACAGGTTATATGGTTGTAGGTGTGGATAGGGACTATGGACCCTCTACTTCAGGTACATGATTGTTGGTTTGAGCTGGAGAGCATAGGACCGAGCTTAGGCTTGCGATGCTGCTGGAGTTACTGCTTACTTTTTGTACTTTGTTTCTCAGTTTTATTTCAGCATGTTGTTGTGTTTTCTGCTTTCCTTAGAAACTTGTACCTGCTGCATCATTATCATCATTATTATATATATTCATTTATTCCACTATTTAGTTTTAGTTATTTTATGATTTTTACAGCTTTCGTTATTGACTGTTATTACCTTTCCCTTGTATACCTTACCAAATGAGAGAGTAGTTTCCCCAATAACTCACCAAGGCCCTCACTGCTAGTCAGCAGCCTCTGGCATTTTGGGGAATGCGCTTGAGGTCATGTGGAGAACCGAGTACAAGGCTCCATTTGAGTGGCTCTGGATTTGGGTCGTTACGTGAACCCATTTGTGTTTGGAAATGTATCTACTATATTAGTTTTCTCATCAAATTTGTATCCTTGTTTTAAATTTATTTGAGTTTGGTCACTAGTTTTGGGTTGTTTAATGTGATTATTTTATTATGAATGAGGTGGATGGTAGGGGTGGTTAAAAGGATGTTTAATGTTTTGTTATAAGGGTGGTGGGTGCTAGAACTATTGGTAAGGGGTCTAGAAAGTGTATTGATTTTGATGGGGGTCTATCCTGGTTCTGTTGATTTCTAAATCTTTATTAGAAATGGTTAGGCTCTATTAATCTCTATTTTTATAAGGAATTGGTTATCTTATACTATATTTTGAAGTCTTTTTTTGTGTATTTTAATCATAAATACTAATATTTGAGATTCAAATAGGATGGAGATGAATAAAGATTGGATGGATGATAATCGTTTGACAATAGAGTTTGAGAATGGAGTGAAAGATTTCATCAAGTTTGAAAAGGATCATGTAAAGGATCCTTCTCAAATCCTTTGTTCATGTTTACGTCATTGTTATTCCAGACTAATTACTCTAGAGGAGTTGGAAGAACATTTGATATGTCACAGAATAGATCAGAGTTATAAATGTTGGAATAAACATAGAGAAAAGTCGAATGTAGCTACTGGCTGGGATAAAATTGCATCTTATGGATCATAAATGATTAAAAATATGGATAATAAAGAAGATCGTATGGATCATGTGATTACAGATGTTAATGATGATTAAGATCATATTGAGGAAATGACAAGGGCGGTTGAAGATGAACTTCGTGATTGCCCAAAATTGTTTGAGAAGTTAAAGAGTTATGCAAAGACGTCAATGTATACTGGTTTCACTAAATATACAGCATTTTCATCTATACTAAAGTTATATAAATTGAAATCAGGGAATGGATGGAGTGATGTCAGTTTTACGGAACTAATTTATCTCTTAAATGACATTCTCCTAGAAGATAATGAGCTTCCATGCCGGATATATGAAGCTAAATGAATGTTACGCTCGATGGATATTATTTTTAAAAGAATACATGCCTACTTGAAATACTATATATTGTTTATCAAGGAGAAAAAATCACTTACAAAATTCCCAAATTGTGGTTCTTCCCGATACAAGAAAGATGAATCTAGTCCTAAAAAATTTGTATGGTACTTTCCAATCATTACAAGGTTTAGGAATCTATATAGAAGTGAAGAAACTGCATGAAAATTGTCATGGCATGCAGAGAAAATAAATAAAGATGGGAAATTACATCACCCGACCGACTCTCCTCAGTAGAATAGAATTGATCATGAGTATCCTGAATTTGGAAATGAGCTGAGAAACCTTCGTCTTGCGTTATCTATAGATGGAGTGAATCGTTTTGGTTTTCAAAATAGCACTCATAGTACATGACCTGGTATGTTGGTAAATTATAACTTGCTACCCTGTTTATGCATGAAATAGAAATTAATCATGTTATTTATGCTTATATTAGGACCAAAACAACCAGGTAATGATATTGATGTTTATTTGGCTCCTTGAATCAAGGATTTGAAGTTATTGTGGGATTCGGGTGTTATGTTGTATGATGCTTATAAAAGTGAATACTTCATGTTGAGATCAATGTTGAATGGGATGATAAATGATTTCCCTGCTTATAGAAATTTGTCAAACTACAACATTAAAGGAACTCAAGGGTGTCCCATGTGCGAAGAAGATACGGAATCAATTAGGTTGAAACATTCATCAAAATCTGTGTTTCTAGTACATCGTAGATTTCTAACTCGTTGGCATAAGTACCGATCTTGGATGAAATCATTCAATGGAAGTTTATAACAACGCACAACACCGTCTCCACTAATAGGTGATCAACTGTTTGAGAAAGTAAAAGATGTGAACATTGTTTTTGGTAAACCATTTTTGAAAAAATTATAAAAACCGGTTGGAAAAAGAGGTTAGTTTTTTTTTGAATTACCATACTGGAATTGTCTGTACCTCAGGAATTTTCTTGATGTGATGCGTGTGGAAAAAAATGTATGTGAAAGTGTTATCAGAACATTGCTAAATGCCCCTGTAAAAATAAAGTATGGAATTAAGGAAAGGTTGGACATGGTTTACATGCGAATATGAGAAGAGTTGGCTCCTATGAAGGGTGAAAATCGAATGTTTCTTCCTCCATTTTCTTAAACTCTTTACAGGGAGGAGAGATATCAGTTTTGCAACTTCTTAAATGATGTAAAGGTTCTAGAGGGGTATTTATCAAATATCAAGAACATTGTGTTAATGAATGATTTGAAGTTAAAAGGTTTGAAATCACATTAATGCCATGTTTTGATGCAAGATTTAATTCCTATAGATTTACATTGCATTTTTTTCAAGAATTTTTATCAAATATTAACCAAAATTTGTTTCTTTTTCAATGCTATATGCAGCAAAGTTTTAGAACCGATGAAATTGCCAACTATGGAAAGAGAAATTTTCATCATATTATGTGAATTAGAAATGTTATTCCCGCCATCATTATTTGATATGATGGTTCATTTTATGGTTCAATCGGTGAGAGATATTAGACTTTTTGGTCCTGTGCACTATAGATAGATGTACCTTGTTGAACGGTATATGAAGATTTTTAAAGGGTATGTCAAAAATCAAATTCGTATAGATGGGTGTATTGTGGAGAAATATATAGTTAAGGAAACCATTGAATTATGTACCAAATAATTTTCTGATGTGGAAATCATTGGTCTCCCAAAATCTCATCACACCGGATGGATTGAGGGTGAGGGAATTTCTGGAAGAGATGTTGTGACAATCAATATTACAGATCGGGAGTAGGCCCACCTTTATGTTTTGCATAATAGTTGGGAGGTTTCTCCATATATTGAAACCCAAAAAGAAATTCTTAGGTAGTTGAATCCATCAAGGGATGAAAAATGGATATCAAATACACATAATCACCAATTTATAAGATGGTTTTGAGACCATATTTTAAAGGAGTTAGCTGAAAATCCGAATTCAATTTTAAAACAACTTTGATGGATAGCCCCCAGACCAAGTGTGTATGTATTATCTTACAATGGTTATGTAATTAATGGTTATACATTCTATACAGATGAACATGATGAAGATAGTACCATGAAAATTGTAGAGTTACACTTGTGGTTGAAGAGATGTATGTTTCTTTTAGTAAGGAAAAATATCCAATTTATGAGAATATTTCATACTTTTGCATTATCAAACAAATATGGGAGTTGGATTATACGACATTCCAATTTCTGATTTTTCAATGCAAATGGGTTGATAACAACAGTGGTGTTAAAATAGATGAATTGGGATTTGTGAAAGTTGATTTTAGTAAAGAAGGGTACAAAGATGAATAGTTTATAATAGAATCACAAGCAGTACAAGTATTTTATGTTCCAGATCCCGCAAACAGAAAGTGGTCGATTGTTCTCTTATCATCCAAAACTACTGAAGGGTCCGATGAAAATTTAGTTGAGGATGATCCTTTCAGTGGTACGTCGCAATCATTTCACAGTGGTCCCAATTTAGATGAAGTTTTGTATGTTAGAGGAGACCACAATGAAGGGATTTGGATAATTGATAGAGGTGTTAAATCCCTTCAGTCTTTGAAAAAAATAAAGTGAGTTCAATAAACATGTTATATTTTGTTTATAATATAGATATTGTTATCTAATGTTATTATCTTATCATTAATGAATTTATTTAATATAAATTAAATATTCAACCACTTTTGCAGATAATGACTTCTACACATTCTGGTGCTCCTAACCTTGAGGTTGAACAAGTCTCTCAAGCTGCTACTAATCATAGTGCAGAGCAACAACAAGTTTCTAAACCTGTTGATTCTCCTAGTGTTGAGGTCCAACAACCATCATCACATGTTGTTTCTACCATTAAATATGAACATATAGATGATATTGATATCGATGAAATGGTTGGGGATGAAGGACGGACATCCCAGAAAACACAGGTACACCGTAGTTTGACGGTGTTAGCCAAAGTTCTTAAGTCGAAAAGCAAAGGCATCAAATTTGATGTCAGATGGAATGCACGAGGTCAACATGTAAATCCCAATAAGGATGTGTTTAGTAGTTACATTGGAATTTTCACTCAGAAACGCGTTCCAATTGACATAGATTCATGGAACCATGTTGTGTCTAGGATGAAGGTTGTGATCTGGGAAGAAATTACAGTAAAATTATGATATTATTTCTTTAATTTACTAGAAAATAAAATAATGAAACAGTGACTTACTCTTCTCAATCTCTTAAAGAGTACATTTATAGTAGATGATTCACACAAGAATTATGTACTAAGGCTTGCAGGAAGGATTCATTGAAGTTTTCGCACTATTTTAACAAAATGTCACCTGAAAGATTCCAAAGGTAAAATAAACCTGCATCCACCCCTTTTCTACGCTCACCTGATATCCCAAGAAGCATGAGATGCATTTATTGGTCGTCGTGGGGATGAGAAGTTTCATGTACATTGTGGCCGATAATTCATTGTTTGAGGATACGTGTATTCATCACTTTGATTTTCAATATTTCATTTATGAAACAGCAACTCAGTACTGAAAATAAGGAACGTGCATCAAAACCAACATACCCCTATCGTAAACAAGAATGGGGTACAATTCACTTGAAAAGAAAATGGTACATATTTTAAATTTACAGTAATATTTTTAGGTTCCAAGAAACAACATCATAATTATATTTCTATATTTATATGTATATTGATGAGTCTAAAGCCAAAGACACTTCCATCCCAAGTCATGTGCTGTGGAAGAAGGCACGTGTTAATAAGTAATGGAATCTAGTAGATAAAAACACACAAAAATTGTGTTAAATATGTGTAAGTATGACACGATTAAAAGTTTTGTTTGAAATTTCTATTACATAATAATAATTACTTATTTTCCTATATCCAACAATCACAGGAATCAAATACTCCTGTAAAATATGAAAACCTATTATCGACAGCTTTGAAGCGGCCAGAACAATATGGTTGTGTCAGAGGTGTGGGGTTTGGGGTGACACCCTGAGTATATTTTGAGAGAAAAACAAACGGATGATAGAGATGAAGAAATTAAACAAATGAGAGAAAGACTAGAAACCCTTGAATAACGATTTCAATGGTAGTGAGAGTTTCTAGAAACTTTTATGCATGGGAAGAAAGGAGAAGACACAACTCAGGAACAACCAGCATGTGAAGATCCCACCCCACCCCCTACCAGCTTTGAGGCGAGTCATTCCCCTCAAAGAGATGTCTTAGCCGTGGTAATCAATATTCTAATAATTGTTCCCATGAAATGTGAATCAGACAAACACTGATACTTTTCCTGTACTGATCTTCTACAAGGTGATAATGACTGTGATTTATATCTATCAACACCCACTTATCACCTTATAGTGAGGGCTATGGTGTTCAACATCCCAGAGGACAAGCAGCATAATAGACCACTTCCAAAAGATCATCTGAAAGTGACGATCACTGTAGCTCATGATCCAAATGTAGATCTACCTATTCTACTAATTATGATGATATTCATACGGTCTAAAAAGATATTGGGACATTCACTGCATGGTTGTCACAACTTATAAGAGTACATGTGGACAAAGAGGTATTTATTTCCATTTTTTTCAAGCTAAACCTTTAAAAATTGATGAAAAAAAGGTTTGAACCAATGAATGTTATTATATATGGAGAAAGCGAAGGGGTGACAAGAAATGTGGGCTTAAAACCATCTAAAGGATCAACCAACCGATCCCAAAGAGCTACTGAAATCACAATAACACCACATGTTCTCTATCCACATTTACTATAATTGAAGACTCATGTGGATACAAAGATAAAAAATGGTAGTAGTCATATAATTTCTTTTGAAAAGAATATATACAGAGAATAAATTCAAGATTTCGTTTCTATTGAAAATGTAAATGAGATCCTTAAATACGGTTGGCTAGGTGTCATAGTTGTAAATTTATATTTGAGCCCATGTTTCTCGTCACCCCCTTCCCTTTCTCCATCTATAATAACATTCATTGGTTCAGACCTTTTTTCATTAATTGTTAAAGGTTTATCTTGAAAAAAATGGAAATAAATACCTATTTTTTCACATGTATTCTTACAAGTTGTGATAACCATGCAATGAATGTCCCAATAGCCTTTTCGACCATATTAATATCATCGTCATCAATTGGAATAGGTAGATCTGTATTTGGATCATGAGCTACAGTAATCATCACTTTCAGATGATCTTTTGTAAGTGGTTTATTATGAAGCTTGTCCTCTGGGATATTGAACACTGTAGCCCTCGCTACAAGGTGATAGGTGGGTGTTGACAGATATAAATCACAGTCATTATCACACTGTATAATATCAATATAGGAAAAGTATCAGTGTTTTTCTGATTCACATTTCATGGGAAAAATTATTAGAATATTTATTACCATTGCTAAGACATCTCTTTAAGGGGAATGGATCATCTCAAAGCTGGTGGGGGTGGGGCGGGATCTTCACACGCTGGTTGTTTCTGAGTTGTGTCTTCTCCTTGATTCCCACCCATAAAAGTTTCTAACAACTCTCCCTTCCATTGAAATCGTTCTTCAAGAGTTTCTAGTTTTTCATTCATTCATTTCATTTCTTCATCGCAATCATCTATTTGTTTGTTTTTTCTCAAAATATAATTGGGGTGTCACCCCAAACCTCTCACCTCTGACACGATCGTATTGTTCTAGCCACTTCAAAGTTGTCGATAATAGGTCTTCATTTGCTACAGGAGTATCTGATTTCTGTGACTTTCAGATATAGGAAAATAAGTAATTATTATTATGTAATAGCAATTTAAAAAAAAAATTAATCGTGTCATACTTACACATATTTCCCACACTTTTTGTGTGTTTTCATCTACTAGTTTCTCTTACTTATTCACACGTGCCTCCTTCCAAAGCACATGACGTGGGATGGAAGTGTCTTTGGCTTTAGACTCATCAATCTACATATAAATATAGAAAGATAATTATGATGTTGTTTCTTGTCACCTAATAATATTACTGTAAATTTAAAATATGTACCATTTTCTTTTATAATGAATCATACCCCATTATTACTTTACGATAGGGGTATATTGGTTTTGATGAACGTCCCTTATTTTCAGTACTAATTTGTTGTTTCATAAATGAAATATTGAAAATAAAATTGATGAATACATGTATCCTCAAACAAATTATTATCAGCCACAATGTACCTGAAACTTCTCATCCCCACGGAGGCCAATAAATGCATCCCATGCTTCTTGGGATATTAGGTGAGCGTAGACAAGGGGTGGGTGTGGGTTTATTTTACCTTTGGAATCTTTTAGGTGAAATTTTGTTAAAATAGTCCTAAAACCTCGATAAATCCTTCCTTCAAGACTTAGTATATAATTCTTGTCTGAATCATCTACTATAAATGTACTCTTCAAGATATTGATAAGAGTAAGACATTGTTTCGTTATTTTATTTGCTAGTAAATTAAAGAAATAATATCATAATTTTACTGTAATTTCTTCCCAGATCACAGCCTTCATCCCAGAAACAACATGGTTCCATGAATCTATGTCAATCAAAACGCATTTTCGAGTGACAATTCCAATGTAACTACTAAACATAGCCTTGTTGGGATTCATATGTTGGCCTTGTGCATTCCATTCGACATAAAATTTGATTCCTTTGCTTTTCACCTTAAGAACTTTGGATAACACTGTCAAACTATGATGCTCCTGTGTTTTCTGGGATGTCGGTCCTTCATCCCCAACCATTTCATCGATATCAACATCATCTATATGTTCATCTACAATGGTATAAACATAATGTGTTGATGGTTGTTGGACCTCAACACTAGGAGCAGTAATAGGTTCAGAAACTAGTTGTTGCTATGCACTATGAGAAGCAGTAAGTTGAGAGACTTGTTAAACCTTGAGATTAGGAGCACCAGAATGTGGAGAAGTCATTATCTGCAAAAGTGGTTGAACATTTAATTTAGATTTCATAAATTCAATAATGATAAGATAATAACATGAGATAACAAGATCTATATTAAAAAAATATATAACCTGTTTATTGAACTCTATTTTTTTCAAAGGCTGAAGGGATTTAACACCTCTATCGATTATCTAAATCCCTTCATTGTGGTCTCCTCCAACATAAAAAACGTTATCTACATTAGGAATTCAGCGAAATGATTGCGGCGTACCACTAAAAGGATCATCCTCAACTGAATTTTCATCGGACCCTTTAGTAGTTTTGGATGATTACAGAACAAACAACCACTTTCAGTTTGCGAGATCTGGAACATAAAATAATTATACCGCTTGTGATTTCATTATAAATTGTTCATCTTTGTACCCTTATTTACTAAAATCAACTTTCACAAATCCCAATTCATTTATTTTAACACCAATGTTGTTATCAACCCATTTTCATTGAAAAATAAGCAATTGTAATGTCGTATAATCCAACTCCCATATTTGTTTGATAATGAAAAATTATGACATATTCTCATAAATTGAATTTTTGTCCTTACTAACAGAAACATACATCACTTCAGCCACAAGTGTAACTCTACTATTTTTCATGGTACTATCTTCATCAGGTTCATCTGTATAGAATGTATAACCATTAATTACATAACCATTGTAGGATAATACATACACACTTGGTCTGGAGACTATCCATCAAAGTTGTTCTAAAATTGAATTTGGATTTTCAGCTAACTCCTTAAAAATATGGTCCTGAAACCATCCTATAAACTGGTGATTATGTGTATTTGATATCCATTTTTAAGCCCTTGATGGATTCAACTACCTAAGAATTTATTTTTGGGTTTCAATATATAGAGAAACCTCCCAACTGTTATGAAAAATATAAAGGTGGGCCTGCTCCCGATCTATAATATTTATTGTCACAACATCTCTTCCAAAAATTCCCTCACCCTCAATGCGTCCAGTGTGATGAGATTTTAGGAGACCAATGATTTTCAAATCAGATAAGTATTTGGTATAGAATTCAATGGTTTCCTTAATAATATATCTCTCTACAATATACCCCTCTGGCCGACTTTGATTTTTGACATACCCTTTCAAAATCTTCATATATCGTTCAATGGGGTACATCCATCTATAGTGCACTGGACCACAAAGTCTAATCTCTCTCACTAAGTGAACCATAAAATGAACCATCATAACAAATAATTATGGAGGGAAGAAAATTTCTAATTCACATAATATGATGAAAATTTCTGTTTCCATAGCTAGCAATTTCATCGGGTCTAAAACTTTGTTGCATATAGCTCTGAAAAGGAAACAAAGTTTGGTTAACATATGACAAACATTCTAGGTAAAAATGAAACGTAAAGCTATAGGAATTAAATCTAGCATCAAAACATGGCAGTTATGTGATTTAAAACCTTTTAACTTCAAATCATTCATTGACACAATGTTCTTGATATTTGATGAATACCCCTCTGGAACCTTTACATCATTGAAGAAGTTGCAAAACTGATATCTCTCTTCCCTGAAAAGAGTGTAAGTAGTTGGAGGAAGAAACATTAGATTGTCACCCTTCACAGGAGCCAAATCTTCTTGTATTCCCTTGTAAAACATGTCCAACCTTACCTTAATTACATCCTTTATTTTTTCAGGGGCATTTAGAAATGTTCCTATAACACTGTCACATACATTTTTTTCCATATGCATCACATCAAGAAAATGTCTGACGTACAGACAATTCCAGTATGGTAATTCAAAAAAAATGATCCCTTTTTCCAATCGATTTTCGTAAGGTATTTCAAAAATGGTTTACCAAAAATAGTGTTCACATCTTTTACTTTCTCAAACAGATGATCACCTGTTAGTGGAGACGGTGTTGTGTGTTGTTCTGAACTTCCGTTGAATGATTTCATCCAAGATCGGCACTTATTCCGACAAGGTAGAAATATATGATTTCCTAGAAACACATATTTAGATGAATTTTTTAACCTAATTGATTCTGTATCATCTTAGCACACGGGACACCCTTTATTTCCTTTAATTCTATATCCTGAAAAATTTCTATAAGCTGGGAAATCATTTATCTTCCCATACGACATCGCTCTCAATGTGAAGTATTCACTTTTATAAGCATCATGCAAAAGAACACCTGAATCCCACAATAACTTCAAATCCTCAATAAAAGGAGCCAAATAAACATCAATATCATTACCTGGTTGTTTTGGTCCTGATATAAGCATAGATAACATGATGAATTTTTTTTTCATGCATAACCAGGGTGGAAAGTTATAATTTACCAACATAACAGGCCATATACTATGAGTGCTGGTTTGAAAACCAAAAGGATTCACTCCATATATAGATAAAGAAATATGAAGGTTTCTCAACTCATTTCCAAATTCAGGATACTCATGATCAATTCTCTTCCATTGAGAATATTCGGCTGGGTGACATAATTTCCCATCTTTATTTATTTTCTCTGCATGCCATGAAAATTGTCTTGCAGTTTCTTCACTTCTATATAGACTCCTAAACTTTGGAATGATTGGAAAGTACCATACAACTTTTGTATCACTGGATTAAACTTTATTGTATCAGGAATCACCACACTTTGGGAATTTTGTAAGTGAATTTTTCTCCTTGTGAAACAATATACAGTCTTTTGGGCAGGCAAGTATTCTTTCAGAAATCATACCCATCGAGCATAGAATTTGTTTAGCTTCATATGTACGGCTTGGAATCTCATTATCTTCCAGGAGCATTTCATTCAAGAGATCAAGTAGTTTCATAAAACTGACATCACTCCATTCGTTTCCTTCTTTCAATTTATACAACTTCAATACAGCTGACAATGCTATATATTTAGTGCAACCAATATACAATGGCGTCTTTTCATAACTCTTTAACTTCTTAAACAATTTTGGGAAATCACGGAGTTCATCTTCAACTGTCCTTGTCATTTTCTCAATACGATCTTCATCATCATTGACATCTGTAATCACATCCTCCATACGTTCTTCTTTATTATCCATATTTGTAATCATTGATGATTCATAAAATGCAGTTTTATCCCAACCAGTAGCTACATTCTCTTTTTCTCCATGTTTATTCCAACATTTATAACTCTGATATATTCCGTGAAATATCAAATGTTCTTCCAAATCCTTTGGAGTAATTAGTCTAGAATAACAACAACGTAAACACGGACAAAGGATTTTAGAAGGATCCTTTGCATGATCCTTTGAAAACTTGATGAAATCTTTCACTCTGTTCTTATACTCTATTGTCAAATGATTAGCATCCATCCAATCTTTATTCATCTCCATCCTATTTGAATCTCAAATATTAGTATTTATGATTCAAATACACAAAACAAGACTTCAAAATAAAGTAGAAGAGAACGAATTTCTCATAAAAATAGAGATTAATAGAGCCTAACCATTTCTAATAAAGATTTAGAAATCAACATAACCAGGATAGACTCCCCATAAAAATCAACACACTTTCCATCCCCCTTACCAATAGTTCTAGCACCCACCACCCTTACAACAAAACATTAAACATCCTTTTAACCACACCTACCATCCACCTCATTCATAATAAAATAATCACATTAAACAGTCCAAAACTAGGGACCAAAATCAAATAAATTGAAAACAAGGATACAAATTTAATGAGAAAACTAATATAGTAGATACATTTACAAACACAAAGGGGTTCACAAGGGAGATAAATAACATAGGTTTACCAAAAATTACTATTGAATATCATAGGTTTTGTTACCCAAATTAATATAAGAAATAGAAAATTAAGGTTAGTGAACATAAATTCTATCATGAACATCTAAAGGATATGCAATAACACTCCCTCACCTTCCCCAAACTTGTACCTAGAACTACACTCAAAGCCTCTATTAGATCCTATTTCTTGGAACACACCCTTTTCATTTCACACTAGTTCGCTAAAAATAGGAATTTCTATGACAGCTTAGCACATAAAAAGTGCCTCAAACACACAATTAAAAGGACCCCATCTATAACACCTATATAGTAACCACTTTAGGAGTCACTGACTTGCCCACATGTTTTTGGATTGCCTCTTAAGAACACATCTCGATGGGGAAATTTTTCATCTTCCTTGCAAGTCCAAATTCATACCAAACATCACTAACATGGGGATCTACCAAAACCTACCATATAACTAGAAAATAATTGAAACAATTAGTAAAAAAAAATTCTTGTACATATTTCTAACATTACTACAAGAAAAGTATAACAAACATATATCGTACCTCCAAACACTCCTAGAGCCTCCTGGTAAAAAGACTCTAGTGACTACAAATATCCAAGATTCTAACCACTAACTTCACAATATAGGAGTGGTATACTTAGGGGTAGTATTGGTAGAATCAAACCAAAGTTCTATCCACCTCATGCTGCTCCCTGGTCTCCTCCATCACTTTAGTGCTGTACGGACCTCCTTTCTCCAGTTCCTTCCTCTGCCTAGGCTATTCTTCGACTGTCTCTCTGATTGTAGCATGAATGTTAAGAAAATGCAATGTGATATGTCTATACCCATCACAATCATATTAAATTCCTTGGATTAATGGATATCCTTGAAGTACCTATGAATGACAGTGCCTCCTGAGATGAGACTTGCATCACACACCTACTTTGGGTGGGTGCTGCTAACCCTACATCCCAGAAGGTCACTACCTTAAAATATTATGATATGAACTCAAACCATAGGCATAATCATAGAACACTAATATATCCATCCAAATCTTAGTATTACATGTTTAATTCCCCCAAACCACTAGAGGTCGGTCTATGAATTGAACATCATAAATTAATGGATTTAATAAAAAGAGCTGAAATATAATCCAACCAAAAAATGGAAAATAATGTATGACCTACATAGAAGGAGGGGACAGATGTTAATTCACCATTGGTATACACCTCAGTCTCTGTATCCCAATTCTAAAAACCCAATATAGGGGCAACATGAATGAAATGAGGATCACTTCGGGTCCCTTGAATTGATACATGTTCCAAGTCGCTGAGGGGTATGAGTTTCAATGAACGGGACCTAATTCCATAATAACCCTCATATAAGTGGACTAAGACAACTCAATCAATAATAATGGAACTCACCAACACTACCCTAATCATTAAGAATATATAGAGGGGCCAACATCCTTGGACAAGGTTATGAAACTGCATCAATCCCTCATAGGAATGGACCAAGGGAACACAATCCACCAATACTAGTCCATAAAAGCTCAAAAATCTCACAAAAAAACTAAAATAAAAAGAAATAGAACTCAAAACTATCCTCAAAAGAGGACATGATGTGTCCCTAGGGGTATACAGTGTGTCTAAAAAAGACTAGCACTTCCCATGTCTCATTTTCACATGGAGTGATCCTTGATTCCAACTATGGAATGTGCAATGACCATTCACCAATTATCCATTGAATAATTGGCCAAATGAGAATTAAAAAGATGAAAACATGTAGACCAGGGAGAGAAATTTCCAAAAATAAACTTAAAAGGATAATTGGAAGACTTACCTAGAGTAGATCGCACCAGCGATGGAGGGAGAGAAGAAGCGTTGAGCGGTCAGGGAGCCTTCTGTGCTACGTCATGAGGGGAAGGCACGACCGCCATAGGGGGAGGTTCATGGGAGGAGCCTCCAACTGTTGAGAAATGGAGGAGTAGGGTTTGCAGGGAGTAGGGTCCAGTAGGGAGGAGGAGAAGTAGGGTTTGTGGGGGTACAGTACCACGAGAGATTGAGGGCACGATAAACAGAGGATACTGTGCACTCGATTTTATAAAATATGGGACTGTGGTTTTATCAGCGCTAAAAAAGCACTGATAATGGATTCCTTTATCAGTGCTAAAATTTCAGAACTGATAAAGATTTACCTTTATCAGCACTTTTTGCTTAGCGTTGATAAAAGGTGGTGCTTCCCTTACCCATTTTTGTAGTAATGTTACCTACACATTGAGTGTGGTAGGAAGAGATCAATATGAACTAGGTGACCACCATTTAATGGAAATCAAGGTTATCCTTAATTGTTTGAGGCATACTGAGGATAAATCCATTGTCCATGGCGAAGATGAAGAACTAGTCATAAAATGATATGAAAATTCTAGTTTCCAAATAGATCAAGTTGATATGAAATTGAAAATGGGATACATATTCACTTTGGATAAAGGTTTTATGAGATAGAAGATCTCAAAGTGGGTTGTGGTTGCAGATTCTATAGTAGAGTCTGAGTATATTGCATATTATGAGGTAGAAAAACAAGCATTATAGATACACATATTCTTACACGATCTTTATATGAAACCTAGATGTAAAGATCCCATCACACTCTATTGTGATAATACTGTAGTGGTGGCCCTTTCCAAGTATACAAGGGAACATCAGTGGATGAAGCATATACTTTAAAGGTATCATCTCTTAAGGGGTTTTTCTTAGAGATTTGAAGTTTTAGTGAGCAGTATTTCCATGAAATACAATGTGGATAACCCTTTGACTAGAGACATGACTTAGAAAAAACATGATTATCATGTGACATATAGCGAATAGAAAGTTATAGGGAGTTGGATCTAGTCTAAGTGGGAGTTTTTTGGAGTTGGAATCTTAATACCAACTATTTGTACTTTTATTACATGTATAATCTATGAATTGAATATTAATAAAGCATCTTATTATATATTGTTCATTATTATTTATGACTTTAATGTAATAATGACCTATAGTATCGGTCACATTGATAAGGTCTTAGTAGTTCCCTACTATAATAAGAACCTTGAAATTCCATGACAATATTCTTAAATACATTTCTACGATCGGATAGCATTCTATGATGGAAAACATAGAACCTGAGTATTAGGTGTGAGTACTTGTAAGAGGAATAGGTTTATTCTCATGAAGTTTTCACTTAGTAATATCTAATATAGAAGATTATGATAATCGACCTGCCAGAAGGAATTTTTCATGTTTTGGTGTCATCAAATATTCTTATCAGAGGTCATGTGTAATGTTCCTTAGACTTTTAAATTATCATTGATGCATGTTATGACTAGTTAACTTATATTTACTGATGAAAATTGTCATTTCATATGTTGGCGGGAAGTAGGGTACATTGGGTGCATCACGAATGACATTTTATTAGTGGATAGGTCGAGTAAGGATTTTTCCATTCCATCTTTATGGAATTTGATATCTCATCCCATTGATTGGAATAGAATCATCGCATTAAATTATATGGTCATAGTGTAATGATGTGTTTATTTCATATAGTTAAAGAAAGACATATAGAGAATATAGGTTGTTGACATGGATGTGCAACCTTCTTGATTAATATATTGTGATAAAGGGATTATATTACATAGTGAGCATTCATATGTGATGGTCTTCATTATGAATTTAAGTTATTTCACTTGGATGTCTTGACCCATTACTAGATATTAATGTTGAACTTTAGGAAAACCCACCTAATGACAATGAGAAAGAATCCTAAAGGGTTACACACTAAGTTTTTTTATCTCAGTTAAATTATATTTGAATTTAATTAATGGAATAAATATTATTCTCAAGACCGTGGAATAATTTTATTTAATTTTTATTGATAAAATAAACTAAATACTTATTTATTTATCATATTGTGAATAAAATTTATTTATTTATTTTATTGAATATTTTTTTTGTGAATAAAATATTTATTTAAGTGAATTAAATATTTTATTCGGGTATTTAATAAATGTCAAGGATTTTTAATGGACCAAGACCGTATTTGGGGATAAATATCTATTTGCAAGCCAGTAAATAATATTCATCAGTGCGCAAGTTAGTGCATGCCATAAAATAATAATAATATTATTATTATTATTATTATTATTATTATTTTACGTAATGGGGTTTTATAATAGTTATTATATTATTTAAAGGTTGGTATACAATTAAATAATATTTTAACCTAAATTTTAACTCTATAAATATATTGTTTTATCTATCTTGTATGGTTAATCGAGATATTGAGAATTTTTCCAAAAAACGAATTCTATCTTGAATTATTTTTTCTCTCCCCCTCTTAAGAATGAGAAATGAAAGAGAGATTCCTTCAAGACCGAAGGATGAGTGATCAAATCGAACAATGAAAGGTAGTTGATTCTCTATGATAGCACCCAGAAATCAATTGGAATTTCTCAGAGATTAAAGGACCACTTATGGATTACCGCTAGAGGGATTCTATACTTGGATCCTTATAGTGCAATGAAGGTAATCTGGAAAAGGGTTTTTAGATGATCAATATCTACATTAAAGAAAGTATCTTAATAAAAGGTAAATAATTTCTTCAATTTTAAATAAATTAATTATAAACTTAACGTTAAAGATCCTCTATTGGGGTTTCGAGACATTGTATTTAAAATAAATTTTAAATATATCACCTACCACTAGATTTTCCATTACATATGGAACCTTCACTTCATGTATTAATGCAAAAACTTCTACTAGTTTCATCACATTACATATTGCTAAAACGTTTTAGAAAGATTGAGCTGATGACCTTCATGCATCGTAAATATTTTTTTGAAAAACCCCATAGTTTTTTTAATCTTATAATATTCTACAAAAGCTTTCATATTTAGTGAATTTTATGCACTTTCCTCCGCTGGGCCTATAAATACCCCCTTATGTCTGATTTTTAAGGGGATACAACCATTCATATTCTAAGAAAATCTCTAAATTCAAGAAACTCATAAGATTTGTGAGCATGAGAGGAGATGTATTTCTAAATGTAGTCATATTTTGTGAAACCAAATCCCATCGATTTTTTAGAACATCATCCCATGGTGTTGATTACTTTCATAAAGATCCATGGCCTTTACGTATGAAGAAATCCCTTTGTGGATCTTGGGTTTTCATGAGGAAATTATCCTTCAGAAAACCAATCTCATGGGAACCAAGACTTTACTCTAAGGTAGGATCGCCTTGTTTAACGAAACATATTCTTTCTTGATACCCCTAACCTTCATGAGACCCCTAACCTTCGTAAATCCCACAACCTTAATGAATCCCAAAATTTCATGAAATCTATCCTCTAAGCCTGCCCATGGTACCTCCTTTCATCCAATACCCTTTTGTGAAAGTTGAGTGCCTGGGGCCCCCATACCAATCCAGGATTGATTCAACCACACTAAAAATCCCTATGTGACCAGTACCACCTACCCTTGTGTCCACCCACTTTATTTCAAGTGTGTAATGGGCCATTACCCTACCTTTTTATCATAAGCATAGGTACTGTAATTCATCTTTCTCCTAATAATAGACACCCTAATATTGGGCCTCCTGATTTACACTCCTCCACAGTAGTGTCTACATCATTCCACACCTAGAGGTACGTGAGTAGTGGTCATGTAAACCTTAAAGGTGGAATCAATAATGTAAATGGATTACCTATCTCATTATAGAGTCCTTTTATGAATCTTCCTTTCACCTTGACATGTTCCCCCTTGGGGTGTAAGCCCTATCCACGTCTGTGTTACATGACATAAAATTTTTTAGCTTCATGTCTTAGTCATACAATGTTAAATTGTACAATAATTTCCTCAATACATGACATTAAATTATCTCATTACCTTATAAAATGAGCATGGTATTCCCCATGTATGATTATCATGGGATTTCACCTTCTCCCTCACCATGGGATAACCCTCCTCCTTCGATCAGCTTCTACGCATAATCCTCACACCAAACCTCGTTGACGCTCCTTTCACAACACAATCATCCTTACTGCATGATGTTAAACTACATGGATTGTTCCTAACACATAACCTTAAACAATTCCATTGAACTATTTGGGTTTTTATCCCTTTCTCTTAAATAGGGTACTTAGGAAACCTCCTTGAGGTTCAATCTTAACACCCCAACATCACCATTGAACCCTCAAGTGTGATCATTTTCCCCCTTGGGGACACACTTAACCACTCATCTATCCCCACATGACATTAAACATGTGACTCATCTATCCCCACAAGATGTTAAACCTGTAACTCATCTATCTCCACAAGAAATTAAACTTGTAACCCATATGTACCTATGAGATGTTAAAACTGTGACTCATATTTTCCTACAAGTCATTAAACATGCGACCCATTTGTCCCTGAAAGACATTAAAACTGTAACCCAACCATATTCACATGATGTTAAACTTGTGACCTAATCTAGAATCTCTACCCAATACAATAAACATGGGATACCTAAGTTAAAAGACCTTGAAATACTTACTCCCCTAGTGTGAACTACCACATGGCTGACACAAGATTCCTTAGGTTACATGCCTAATACACCTCACACTTGAGATTCCTATGACTTAAAAAAGAGATGACTTTATAGATTACCAACAAACTTAATGTCTAGAAATTCCCAAACATTCCCAACATTACAACCTCCTATGATATAAGTTTGTCACCCTGTCAAGGCAGAAGCAGCATAATTAATTGGTGGCCACCTCAAGATAGCACCAGGAATGAGTTTCATGAACATGGTTTAAATATATAAGGGATACCCAGACTAGGTGATGAGATCCAAGGAGTAATCCATGGAAGGAGGAACTAACATCCCATCATCCCATTTTGATTGAGGATATGACATCGCTAATTAAAGTGATGGAAGTCTCCCACCTTTTGAAAGTGATAATGCGGGACAAAAGCATACACAACTCACAACCCAGGAATAAAATTTCATAAACGAAAATGGTGAAGCTGATATGAAATTATTCTCCTTAAACTATGGGGACTAGTGATGTTGAGGTACCATAAGATTTACATGTCACCATATTCAAATATTTGGTATCAAGTCCCACCAGGAAAGCGGTGGGACCATCATGAAACTCACCTATGACATGGGATAGATAATGTTGGGTGCCATCAGTCTATGACATCATCAGTATGTATCCCTCCTCTATTTCAGAAATAATGGATGATTTTGGAGAATTATACATCACTTTTACTATATTTTTACTAAAAATTGATTCCATATACTCTACATGACTCAAGATATAGAAAATACATGACCTAATGCCAACAGGTACATGGGTAGGGGAATATTGGTGTGGTGGTCTTACATGACTATATTTCTACCATGAAAGCCATCGTTTCTTCATCTATTGGGTTCCCATGCCTTGTTTCACCCTCCAAGAACATTTGGGAGAGGGTGATCGACACATTTGATCATCGATATGAGTAGGAAGGGGTTATTACAACTATGTATATAGCCCACCAAGATCTCGAGGCATCGGTGCCTCACTAACACTGCTACCCTTGAGGATCACACAAGGGAAAACCACCACCCATTTCAATGGTGAAATCCTTTGGGATCCTCTCTCTATAGAGCTCTAACAGCTCACTCCCCTATTTCAATAAGGTAGGGAATTTTTGAGTCATTTCCATTGCATAAATTGCTCAAGAACTGCCCATAAGGGATCCCACTAGGTTGCGTGAGTAGCAACACCTATCAGTCCCATAGTTCGATGGGTGGATTGACTCTATCCCCACTTAATTGAACCTAACATAGAACACCTTACACCAACATTGAGGGAATACCCAAAACATTTTCCAACAAGAGGAATATTATATACCTCTAGTTGTCCCTATCACTGCTGGCATATCCCATCAGATCCCCACAACTGCTCAATAGGGATCTGTCTTCATCCGTCATGGATCGAGACTCCAACTGCCCCTCAGGTAGGCCAGGTTGACTCTCTTAGTCAGCGATAGCATTGACAGTCATTACGAGCCATATCATTATGAGTAATACTAGTGTGGAGTTCCTCCCCATACCACCACCAACCAGCACGGAGGTCCTCCCTATGCCACCACAAACTAGTGCGAAGGCCCTCCTCACACCACCACCAACTAGTGCGCATTTCCTCCCTACACCACCACCAACCAGTGTGGAGGTCCTCATCATGCCAAAAAAATTACTTTACCTAAAAAACCATATTGAAGTGAGATGGATAACACCTTTCATGGAGGTTCATTCCTGAGGCATGAGTCACAATGCATATAGGAGAAACCCAAGTGACTCTCAGCAACTCATGCTTAGAGATGTCTCACACCATCAATGGTGGGACCCTGGAAAGCATAATGTCGACATTAACCTCTCAGAATCTGAAGTGGTGGATGGATTGATGAGGTAACCTTCAACTTAGCTACCAAATTTTGGGGAAGAAGCTTTTTGACTGAGGCTTACAATACCAGAAGACAAAGTCCACAGGATCCCCAGATCCCTCTGCAAGTACCTGCAAATAGAGGAGTTCTAGACTCCTTCCAAGGACTCACAGTGTAACTATCTCTATCACTATCATTTTACCTTCTTTATACCTCCATGAAAGAAGTTAGAGAGGTTTTAGATCCTAGGTTGATGTCCTCAGATGATGGTGAGCACTCCATTAAGCCTCAAATGGATGTTGACTCCCTCGCACATGAACAAGTGGTAAACACCGCATCCTACATGTATATGATATTGAAGTTGGATCCACATCTAAGGGAAATCACGGCATGTAGTGGATATTTGAATCGTGCGGAACCCCCTCTACCAATAAATCAGCAGAAAATTAGGTCTGCATCAGTACCACCACCCTTATCTCAGCCTATGCCAACTAGGGCTTGGGCTGACTAGGAGCAGGACCATCCCACTGGTAGTGAACAATGGGACTTGTGGGGACTCCTGGCCTCCAAACATATATCATTCATATTCTGGCTACCTCCAGCTCCATATTTTTTCATCCCAGATTCCCTCATTGAGGACCAGGTAGTTTTTTTTTTACATAATATTTGGGTGTTGCTTACTACTTTTGGGACCATCATCTTACCTATGCAAGGATCCACGAGCACCTCAATATCATTTACCAATAGTGCAAGGGGTTGAGATTACAGTGCTCCCAGTAACTCATCCTCTTGAATCGTATGGATACCTATATGATCTCCAAAAAACTTATGTTAAGAGCCTCACTATGATCCACTAGGTTATGAAAGAAGTGTCTCCACATGTGTAGATCAGAGGTTGGGGGTAGTATGTTGCCCTCCATTTCAGACCTATCATGTAGAAATGATGGGACCATCAATCCATTCATCATACTGATAATGAAGGGTCCTATCTGACTACTACCATGATCAATGTTGTCACAACCAACCCACCATATGACCAGAGAAATATGGCTACCGATGTAGTGCGTGATAGGGAAAACTCACCTCAAGGGGTGACGCAGTACCAAGAAGACCCCCTAGTAGGTGCCCCTACTCATCAGCAAAGACTGGTTCTTGGTATTTGGATTACCCCTAATGAGAGATTTTCATATTATCATCAATATATCGACAAATTAAAGGGAGATACTGAGCCCATTGACCCATCTGAGGTTGTACCAAAAGTTGAGTTGGATCCCAGGATAGCCACCTTGCTCCAGGACCTTGAGGACTATAAGAGGATTTTCACTGATATTATTTTCAAATAGAACACAAACCCTAACAATGTCATAAGGGACCTTGTCTCTCCTCTAGTGGTGCACCTGGTCCTCCTCATTCAGATGCCCCAATTGAACTTGGTGGTTGGGTGTACCCAACTAGGGCATAGGTCAGGGGCTATGAAAAATAACTAAGATATGATTTTCCCACCCCACCTAAGAAGCATGATTATCCTCCTACAGATCAAGTTCATGCTTCTCCCTAATTCTATGATCCTATCAATTCATTTTTGTTCACAAATCCTCACTAAGATAACGTGATAGCTGCTCTCATTTCCTATTTTAAGGCTCTAGAAACATGAAAAATGGAAATTCTTCCTAAAGGAAAGTCGTACATGACATTGGTGGACCATGTTAAAGCACCCACATAATTTGATAATCCTAGATTCACCCCATTTAATGGTATGGGATACCCACTAAATCATTTATCCTATTTATCCTCAAGGTGTGGTCCAATGTTAGGAACTCCAAAAACAATAAGAGCCACCAAGCTCTGATGCTTTGTCCAAACTTTGGAGGGACCTGCATTTTTCAAGTACAATAAGCTACCCATAGGGTCTGTTTCCAGTTGGGAATGCCTCCATAGATAGTTCCCCTACTAGTGTAGTTCCACCACATGAAATAAAATCATTTCCAACCTCTTCAAATGCAAATAGAGGCCCGATGAGTAAGTTGTCAATTTCTTTTCCCAGTGGAAGGGACTCATGTATTCGCTGAACAAGACACTTTCCCAAGATCAACTACTTATGATGTGTGTGAAGAACATCAGAAATGATCTAGTACCTAACCCCATCTCCCTGAACTACCCAAGAGGATTTCAAGAGTTCTCCAAAAAATATCAATGTCTTAAATAAGTCTTACAGCGGACCAAACAACAGTCATGCCCATTGCCATTTCAAGATCCTATGAGGAGGCCTTTAAAATTAGATACATTCTCCCTTGTTCATGCATAGGTTCCTGAGAAAGTAAATATATTTTCCCCTTTGCCAGTGCATCCTATCTCAATATAGCCCCTCTAGAAATAGCCTCGCCAAGCGTAGCCGCCACATTGAGAGAATAGTCACCACCACCACCACCCCCCCCCCCCCATCAAGGCCAGGCTCCCATGATACCTTTCACTGATAGGGGGAACAAGACTCATTACTTTAAGGATGAGGAGGTCCCATGATATTTCATCTATGGACTACAAAAGGGAATCCTAAAGTTGTCATAATGTAGGAGACCCTAGGAATCTGAACTCACTGGACACACCGATCACTACCCATATCATAGGATCCTTATACACACCATAAAATAATTATTTATCTTTAAGTATTATCTCTAGGAACAAGTAGACTATGGCCTATTCAAATTGGGTGTTGTTCTAGCATGGTGGCACATGTATCTACTATCCTCGACAATGATAGTGAAGACTCCTATAAGTGGAAATATGTTCTCATCCACAGGATGAAAAAGTACAGTGAATGGTTGGATTGTAAGATAGCCGCTCGTTCTCATGGTATTATTCATGCCTTCTTAAACAAACCAAAACCTCATGTGGTTATTGTACCTCCTCTAATTGTTGCCTCTAAATCTGCATCATAGCCTTCCCAATCATGGAAGAACAGACATCGATGGTATGATGGAAATAAAAATACCCCACTAATTCCAAAACTATTATACACCATTGGAGACTTTATGACTCCTAATTTTGAAGATGCGCCCAAGTTATTCCCAACCTTGGACTATTCCAATAATGAGGATAAAGAATACATCTCTGTGAATATTATATATCTAGTGGACCACTTTACAATTCCAAACAATGAGTAATTCTATGTGAACCCCTAATTCATATTTAGTTGATGTCGATGAATAAGAGGAAGAGAACATGAAATCATTCAGAATGATCAATCTAGGACTTCAAACTAGGATTTTCATGCTACTGAAACTAGGAAACATGCCTTATGTAGAGCTCAGCAGGCACAATCCTTATGGTTTGATCCATTAGGCATGCTCCTGTAGCTGACTGTAATGGTTAATCACATAGCTTATCCTTGAGCATGTCGCGATCAACCATGTCAAGTTGGGGATCGACCTCAGCCGACTAACACCCATCCATCAGTTGTTTAAATAAAACTAGTTGGCCATTAGCATAATATCACTAGTACTAACTAGGACCCAACAGTTCACCCAACAGCATATATTGTTCTTGTTTCCAAGTAACGACCCTCTGTAGGAAAAAATATGCCCCTAATAGGGAAGTATGATATGCTAAAGCACCTCATTATCATACCTGCGATGCTTTCGATTCTTGAGACACTATTTCTATCAAAGAAAATGCATGAGGCCCTTATCGATGATTTGAAAATCCCCCTTTAGTTTGAGGTTTATGTAGTTTTCATTGAGGCATTCTATGAAGAGGAGGATAGATAAGAGGAATGTCGATCCATTATCTCATTTTCTAGATAAAACAAGGGTGTCACCATCCAGGGGAACATACACCCACAGTATATCACAGTTCAATTCAATGGTATAGAAATACATTGTTTCCTAATGGATATTGGCTTTAGGATCAACCTCATCCTAATGAGGATGATCCATAAGCTTGGACTTACAGAAATAGATCTGATTCCATCCAACCTGACAATTCATTATTATGATAAGAGTGAGAGAAACTAGTGTGGAAAAATTCAACTGGAGACTCAATTTTTTGGTCTGGTATCAAGTACTAAATTTATTGTATTCTCATGGGATATTGCCTACAACACACTGTTGGGAAGAATTTGGCTTCATTTACATGAAGAGTTACCCTTTTCATATCACCAAGGCCTCAAATACCCCCAGGATGATCAAATAGGGGTACTCTAGAGTGATAATTCCCCCTTTTAATACTTTGAGATCTACTATCTGGATTATAGTTACTACAAAAGGGGAGGAAATTAGAACCAAATCAATAGGTTTGAGCACAAAAATTCCCCTAACAATCTAACAGACACTATAGTCAGTCCATGGGTAGACTTGAAAGAAAAATTTATTCTCCCAATACATTGGTTATATCCCAGTATTCTAGAACTGGGGGTTGTTTTTTCATCTCCAAGAAAAATGAGTGCTCACAGATTGCCTTATAATCCTACACTAGATAGGCTCGGCTGATACCGAAGGATTCTACTCCTGTAAAGTGCTGAGAGTTTCATCCCATGTCCAATGATCCATAGCATTCCCCCATGTTCCATAAAGTAGGTATGACTCAAAGAAGTTCAGAACATCATCATTGCTTTGATATCAAGAGTGGACCTCACCATTAGAAACTGAACGGAATTACCTCAATAGCTTATGTCTCCATAGTCTCAGTATAATGGGAACCCCTAGTTAAGGATTTTGTATCCAAAAGATTAGAAACTGGTGATCCCCCTAGGTTAACTAACCTAGAAGATCCACCTCCTCCCTTTAATTTCACTATCTCAAATGATGAAGGGGATTTAGAAGACACTCCTCCTGTATTTGAAAAATGGTGTCTTCACCACTATTTATGAGCTAATCCATGTGAACCTTGGTACTAGGGAGGATCTATGGAAAACTTTGATTAGTGTACCCATGTTTCCATAGGAGCATCAATAGAATGTAGCCTTCCCAAAATAGCACTGATACGTATTTTCCTGGAGCTATGAAGAGATGTCAGGGCTAGGCCCTTAGGTCATCGTTCATTGCCTTAGCCTCCTAGTGGGTCATCACAGGTTCAACCATCCTTCTAGAAAGATTCACCCCTCTCACATTGTTATGGTTGAGGATAAGGATGACAAGCTTATTAAATCCAACTTAATTAGGGAGTTCCAGTACCCTAGGTGGCTATCCAATATTTTCCCAGTCAGAAAGAAGAATGGGGAGATCAAAGTCTACATTGACCTTAGAGACCTCAATTATCATTCTAAAAAGGATTATTTTCCCATTCCAATGACAGAACTATTGATTGATATTATAGATGTATCTCCTTAATGGATGGATACTTAGGGTATAATCATATTTGTATGGCCCTTAGGGATGAGGATTCAATTGCCTTTAGGGTTACCTAAGGTAATTTCTACTATTATGTGATGTTATTCGTCTTGAAGAATGCCAAGTCCACTTACTAGCATCCCATGTACCACATATTTAATATGATTCTTAGTACATTGGTGGAGTGTTATGTGGATGACCCGATGGTCAAATATCATCAATGACAGGACCATCTTAAAGATCTTAAGAAATTTTTTACCTTCCTCCGCTCAAGACACTTAAAGATGAATCCCTTGAAGTGAACATTTGGGGTTACCTCTAGGAAATTTCTCAACTTTGTCATAGGATACAAAGTCATCAAGATTGACCCATATAAAATCAAGGCTATCAATCAATTCCCCCCCCCCCAGAAATCTTCGGGAGTTGTGAGGCCTCCAAGGCTACTTAACCAACATATGTTGATTTGTTGAAAATATTCTTGGAAAGTGTAATACCTTTTTTAGGATCATAAAAAAATCATTGTTTACTAATGGAATGAGGACTTCCAGACTTCATTCATGCCACCCATCTTAGAAAACCCTTTAGTCCTTTACATGATTGCTCTAGAATATTCTATCAGAACTATTTTATCCCATAAAAACAATTAGGGAAGGAAAAACATCCTATATTATATCAATTGCATTCTCCTCGACATGGAGAACAGATACTCCCCCATCGAGAAGAGTTTCCTTGCACTGGTATTTGCTATGAAGAAGATGTGACATTATTTTCAGCACCATGAGATACAGATAGTGTCTTGAGTAGACCCACTAAATTATATCCTCAATCACCCCATGATGATGGGATGATTGGAACATTGGGATATAATCCTACAATAGTTCAATGTTAAGTTTTTTTCATAAATGGTCATTAAAATATAGGCGTTGGAAGACTTCATGGTCACACATTCATCCCCTGAAGAACTGTCCCTAGATGTTGATTTTCTAGATGAATCTATTATCTCAGTGGATCAGGTTGTACCATGTTAGAAGATGCATTTTGATGGTGTCTCTTGAATTCTAACCAATAGAAGGATCAATGACCCTAATCTTAATAGGGTAGGCCTTGGGATCGTCTTTATCACTTTGGTGTAGGCTTTCTTGTCGTATTCTTTCCTATTGTCAAAAGGTTGTACCAAGAACGAGGAAGAGTATTAGGCCCTTATCACTAGTCTCAAGTTGGCCCTTAAAATAGATTTCCTTTGTTCACACATGAATGAATACTCTGAAATGGTCATCAAATAGATCAAGGGTGACTATATTGTTAGAAATTAAGAGCTTATTCCCTTATTGGAACACACCCATTAGCTGATGGCCCAGTTCCCTTCCTAGCTGAAGGTGACCCATGTTCCTCAGTCACAGAATAGTTAAAATGGTACTTTTCAAATCCTAGTTTCATCTCTTATAGAACCCAATTATGATGAACTAGTCATTAATGTAGCACACCAGAGGGTCATCACCCCCGCCACCCTATATGGTGGAAACTGACAGGTATATCGGCTGGTTGTCGGTACTTCTATGCTAGGTCCCTCAAATCCCCCTACAATCGAGGAAACATCTGATTGGATGAATCCATTTGTTATGTATCTCCAATGTTTCATTATCCCACTAGACCGAGCCAAGCGTGGGTGAATCCTTCGGTGTGCAGCATAGTTCACCCTTCAGAGTGGGCCTAACCATGAGCAAACCCTCTACATGCTGAAGTTTGTTCCATAGAACCAACTTCTATGTACTTTATGATTAACTATATTCATATTTTTGAATATTAATAAACTACTTATCACATCATGATTATTCTTTTTCATAACATAGTATGAGATAATTTATTAAGAGTAGATGTCACGCTAAAAGGTCATAGCATCTCCCCTATATGATGAGGACCTGAAAGTGTTATGATGCTATTCTTAAATATATGTTATATAGCCAGATGATATCATTTGAGGGACACAAGTGATATATGTTATCATGGGTGGAGACTTATAGGACTTTGAGGCACCTTCTCATGGTGAACACCCTTAGTGATATCCAATGTAGGATATTATGAAAACAAGACCCTCCAGTAGGAAATCCACATTTATGTGTCATTTGATGTTCCTATTTACGGATGTGTGTATTGATCCTTAGACTTTAATATTATTATTAATGAGTATTATGATCCGCTTTGATGTATTGATGAAAACTGTGATGACATATGTTCGTGGTGAGGTAGGATACGTTCGATGCGTCATGAGTAATATTGCATTAATGAATAATGTGAGAAAGGGTTTTCCCCTTATATTATTTAACATAAGATGATATCTCAGAACCATTGATGGAAATTATATATCCTAAATAAACCCATGTCCATGGTGTTTTATAGGCAATTTTGTTTTTCAGGAAGTCAAAGAAAGAGACATCAAGCATATAGGTTGATGGCACCGGCATGAAACCTTATTGATTAGAGATATTGTGATAAAGGGATTATATTACACAAGAAGTGTTCATATGAGGTATTATGTTGTTGCGGCATTAACTTATTTCTCTATGGGTACATTGATGTGTTTCTAGATGCTAACCTTGGACTTTAGGCTGTTTCACCTAATGCCATAGAGAAATAGGTCTAGAGGGTAACACACTAAGTATATCCATAATTTCAACTAAATAATAATATTATTTATTATTTAAAAATTTGAATAAATATTATTCTCACACATGGTTTAATAATTATTCATGTTTAATTGATTTCATATATTTCATCACCAGTTATTCGAGGGAATATAATGTGTGCATAATATTAATAAATATTTTTTTTATATTTACTGAATATAATATTTATTTATTTATTGGTGAATAATGCAGTGATATTTATTTAATAAATAAAAATTCATTATTCAAGGCCTGATAAATATTGTGGAGGAATGGCGGACTGAGTTTAATTATCTAGTGAGAAATAATAAATATTGAATATTATTTGATTAAATAATATTTAATTTAATTCACAATTTAATCGCATGTTGAGAAATAATAATAATAATATTATTATTATTATTATTATTATTATTATTTAACATGGGGTTCTTCATCGATTAAATAAATAATAAAGGACACTTATGAAATTATTTTTATTTTAACACTAGCAGTATATAAACCTAATTATATTATTTTCTAATAGAGAGAATTTGTTTTTTTGGTTGTCCACAAAAAATTTAAATAATACTACCAAGCCCTAGAGATCTCCCTTATCCAAGAATTCTCCCAAGAACATAGAGTGATCTTCCTCCACCTTCCACTCTCAAGTTAAGAGAGATCAAGGAGAACACTTTGGAAGCATTTTTCAAGGCGATCAAAGGCATATGACGCAAGTGATGGGATCTGTTGTGCTAGAACCCATAGATTCATATAGTGATGTTTAAAGATTTGTGGAACATGTATAGATCACCTCTAGAGGGAATATTCTCTTGATTTTTATAATGAAATGAAGTTACAACACAAATCTATTTTCAGATCCATCAACGGAGAAATAATTCCAACAAGGTAATTTTTTAATAAATTAAATTTATTATAAATAACATTTGATGATCCTCTCTATGGTTCCATCATTCTATCCCTTTTCTACAATTTGTTATTTAATTCCATATATTGTGATGTTTTTCATTTTGTAAATCTTAGATTGATCATCAGTCATGAAAAAAATCAAAGTGGGGCACAACTCAGCGTACAGTTCTGTTATGACTAAAACTTACAAGTTTTATCAGAGTGGTCACATAATTATTTAAATATTGTTGATTAATTTATGAAATTTGAATTTAGTTTCCAATTTAATTTTAATAATTATTTTAATATGAATTGTGAGATCTTCTTCTTCCACCTTCGTTTCTCGTAGATCTAATCAATATGATTAATTTTATAAATGAAATAAAATCGAGGAACTCATCTGAAGGTGCCAAGGATTATAGCCAAATAACATAGGAGTACACACTGTGTAACCAGAGTTAAATGCCTTGTACTTGTGTTCAATGCATCAGGAATTAATTTGACAATTAATTCAAACTTCATGCACTAATGACATGTGGGGTATTTATTTATTACATCGTGTGTTGACTGGGCTAGGGCAGTGCATGTTCATCTAGAGTACATACCATGTAGCTCATGTACAATGTGTGTAGTAACTTTGAGTCAAAAACGGTCCATGTATTACCATAAATATCCTACCTGACTGGTGACCATTTAACAAGGAGACCACACATCGTGTATTCACTTATACATGCCATGTACTCCAATTTTCTGAGGCACGGTTTATATGTTGAGTCCCTAGGCATGTACCTCGGATACATGGTGAGAGATGAACATTCCATGTATCTCGGTTGTACACATCATGTATTTATACCAAATTACACAAATTTAAAATTTATTTATTATATTATGTAAACCTTATCAACATGTGCTTGATTGTGGTCATTAAGTCAATAGGACACGCCATGTGATAGGTTTTAATATATATATATATATAAATATTTAATTAATATCTATGTAAGGTTCAGATTTTTATATCATGTATGAGTCATATTATAGTTGTTACTCTATGTGAATTAAAGCATGACACGTTAGAGAAAAATCATGTAATTCATTTAATAATTAAGTTGACATTACACATCATGAAATTACATGATAATTCATTTATGTTATATTTCCCAAAGAATAAAATTTATACGAGTATAATACATGTCAGGTAGATTCGAATGGGTATTCACTATCTTTCTTCCAAGGTAAATTTATGTACATAGTTAATTTTAAATAAATTTATTTAATTTGTTTAAAATTATGATGGATGATAATCTCAAGGAAATTTAGATGAGAATTAAGATAAAATAATTTCTTAATTAAATAATATAATTAATTTATTCGAGTGCAATTTATCTTAAATAAGAATGAATAAGAATTGAATGTTAGTTTTATTAAATGAGTAATTTTTTTCATGCAAGTGGATGATCATGATCATAGACCAAACCTTTTTATGTGGTTGGTTTCCTTTTAATTTATTATTAAATTAAATTGTTGGCCACATGCCTTCTCTCCTTTATTATGTAAGGGTTTGTGTGCCCATGGTTTCTTTTATGTAAACCATTTTCCCCTCACCTACGTGTGAGTAAAATCATATGTAATGTATGGATCTCCCAATCTAGTGGAGGCGATTCAATTTTGGAACCGAGGAGAAACCAATCCATGATAGATACATAGGTGGATAGGTGTAAAGGTGTAACATAAACCATAACTAGTTCAAGGTATTTTTACCCTAGGTAAACAGTTAGTTTATAAACTTCTAGATAAACTAACCATTAGTAAAATATCGTGATCATGCTGCTTTATTATTTTATTTTTTTCAAGTTATATGGTTATTTCATTATGGATGTTTTGTCACAATCACATGAACTAATGAAATTAACAAGCATGCAAGATATAACTAAAATAAATTGGATTATGCATAAATATTATCTAATACATGGTTAATAAATTAAGTAGATCTAATTAATATTAACAAGCATGTGATAAAGATAATAATTGGAAATTTACACATAAAGGATAAAATCCCTCAATTACATATATTAAGTCGGTATAACCTTCCACTACTTCAGTTAAAATTGAACCATAGTTCAAAGTGTTTGACCATCCAAAGTTGGGGTGCTTTCAATTATCAGGGAATTCTAACATGAAGTTTTTTATTGAATTAACTTAGTTCACATCAAGGGTTTAATGCCAAAGTGGGACTTGGTATAACTTAGAGGCAAGGGTTGAGGAAATAAAATTTAAGGATTTTAAGATTGGGGAGTCCACTCAATAGATCAAGGAATTGTGAGTTAATGTAGTTGGTGTTTGGAATGTCTACCTAAAACCATTAAAGTTTCTTGACCAACCAAAGTTGGGGTAATGATAAGGGGAATATAGATCCTTGACACTATAATGTCCAAGCAACAGGATATTCTAAATCCAATAGTGAGGGATATTGGGTTTTGATAAAATAGTGGGAGACTAATAAATTTAATATTTATTTATTTGTCTAAATTTTATTTGTTAAAGTACTAAAATTATGCTCATATTATTTGTAGAAACATCATTAAAATTACTTCAAACATATTTTTATGATTCATACTTAATAAGTATAACCTTCTCACTGGAACAAATTTCCAAGAGTGGCAAAGAAGCTTATGTGTTATCCTTCGCTATGAAAATAAATTGTATGTACTAGAAGAACATATTACTGATGTGTTAGTAATGAGTCAAGTGATTAAGAATTTTCACTCTATGATAAACATTTGAATGATTCCATAGATGTTCAATGTTTTATTTTATCATCTATGTCCAATGATATTTTTAAGAAACATGAGTACATGGATGTGTATATCATGATATCTCACATTCGGGATCTCTATCAAGGGAAGGCGAGATAATAGAGGTATGAGATCTCTAATTCTTTGTTTATAACTAGTCTTGGAGAGTCTTCACTAGCTGGGCCTCATTTATTCAATCTTATTGGATATATTGAACACTTAGACATCTTAGGGATTAAATTATCAGATGAGTTTCATATAGATATCAAAATTTTATCACAACCCAAGACCTTCTCGGGTTATATTGTTAATTATAATATGAGTAATAATGAGAAGAGTCTTTTGGAACTTCTTACTTTGATTCACCAAGTGAATAAGGAAATGGGTAGTGATAAACTCATGGTCCTTATGGTGAACAAGAAAATGAATAACAAGGGAAAGGTGTCCAAGACTCATAACAAGTATAAAGATCTTGAGCATAATCCTTCCAAGTTGAGGAGGATCCATAGGTAGGGAAAGTAAAAGTAGGTTGTATGTTTTTCATGTGGAAATCTAGGCCACTAGAAGAGAAACTTCACCCAAAAGCAAAGGGAAGCTAAATGTGTATTCATTATCAAGTGTAATCTTTCAATATCTACACATTGGGTATTAGATACAGCTTTTGGTGCTCACATCTGTATCCAAATGTAGAAACCAAGTAGATTCTGAAATATTTCTAGAGGATAGGTGGATATGTGAGCTACCAATAGTGTGATACTGGATTCTCTATCCATTAGTTACTTCCAACTTTCATTTCCAATAGGAATGATTTTGGTTTTTAAAAAAAAGTAATATGTACCTATGGTTACCAAGAACATAATTTATGTATCATGACTAGATATACATGAGTTTATTTTCAAGTTTGGAAATAAAAGTTGTTTATTTATAAAATAAAACATATGTTACAGTATGAAACATTTAAATAACAATATTTATTTATTAAATTACAAAAACCAAATATTTTCAATTGATAACAAATCGTGTTCATACGACTCATATAACACCTAGCTATGGAATCACCGTCTTGGTCATGTAAACGAGAATCATTTGAAAAATCTTTATCAAGATGGTTATTTATAATCTTCTGATATAAACCCACTTAAAATATATCATGCTTTTTTATAAGGAAAAATCACCAAACCATCATTTGGTGGACAGGGTGAAAGGGCCACTGAGATTCTAGGATTGGTACACACTGATGTGTGTGGACCATTTCTAGTAGAATATTGAGGTGGATATTCTTACTTCATAACTTTTACTGATGACTTGAGTACATATGGTTATGTTTACTTAATGAGGTATAATTATGATTCCTTTGATAAATTCAAGGAATTCAAGAATTAAGTAGAGAATCAACTAGGTAATAAGATAAAGAATCTTATATTAGATCAAGGTGGTGAATATCTTAACCAAGATTTTATCAACTTGTTATAGGATTTGGGGATTCGATCTCAAATCACTCCACCTTACACACCATGGTGGAATGGTGTTAGGGAAAGGAGTAACCATACCTTTTTAGACATGGTAAGGTTAATAATGAGTCATGTAGATCTTCTATTATCCTTTTGGGGATATTCATTACAAACTATGGTATACACATTAAAATGGGTACCAAAAAAGTGGAAAATGGAATTCCCTTCAAGTTATGAAGTGTAAAGAAACATGTTTTATCGCATACATGTGTATAGGGTTGTGAATCATTTGTTAAGGCCTTGTTATAAGATGTAATATGGAAAGAATCCATAAATTTTGAAATGGATTACATGTATCATAACCAAGTTTGGGTTCTGGTTGATGCGTCGGTTGATGTAGATATCATTGGATGAAAATGGGTATTCAAGAGGAAAATGGACATTGAAGGTAATGTAAATGCCTATAAAGAAAGGATAGTGGATAAAGGGTTTTAACAGCATCAATTAATTGACTATAATGAAACTTTTTCACCAGTTTCCATGTTTAAATCCATCATAATTCTACTTGCTATAGCAGCTTACCATGACTATGAGATTTGGCAGATGGATGTCAAAACTGTATTCCTTAATGAGAACCTTTGAGAAAATGTCTATATGACACAACCATAAGGGTTTGTGACTCCAATTGATGTTAAAAATATTTTCAAGTTACAGATATCCATTTATGTATTTAAGTAAGAATCCATGTCATGGAACATTAGATTCGATGAAGCCATAAAATAATTTGGTTTCATTAAGAATGAATGTGATCCATGTGTTTACAAGAGTTTTAGTGTAAATGTAGTCATTATCATAGTAGTATATATTGATGGCATATTACTTATTGTAAATGACATACCAGACTTACAGTTTGTTAAGGACTAGTTAAACAAGTGTTTCTCCATAAAGGACTTAAGTGAAGTAGCCTATATTATGGGGATCAAGATCATTCATGATAGAACCAAGAGGATTATTGGACTAAGTCAAAATATATATATTGACTAGATACTAAATAGATTTAGTGTGGAATGCTTCAAGAGGTGATTAGTTCCAGTGTCACATGGTTTGCATATTTCTAAGAAAATGTGTCCTCAAACACAATGGGAGAAAGAGATAATGAGTAAGATCCCATATGCTTCAACGATAGGATCAATAATGTATTCCATGTTATGTACTAGACTTGATGTTTCCTATGCATTAAGAAAGGTAGGCAGATATCAAGAAGATCCAAAATAATAGTATTGGTTTGTTGTTAAGGTTATCTTTAAGTATCTGAGAAGAACTAAGGACGTGTTCTTAGTGTTTAAAGGAGATTAGGATCTATTCCTCAGGGGATATACTGATACTAATTTTTAGATAGAACACAATGATTTGAAGTCATAGACGGGATATGTTTTCTATCTCAATTGAGGAGTTGTGATCTAGCTAGTTTTCACTGATTCTACAGTGGATTCCAAGTATATAATAGCTTCTGATGTAGCCAAGGAATCCATTATGGATATAGAACTTTGTTCAAGATATTTATGTGGTACCTAGAATTAAATACCCTATCACATTATATTGTGATAATACTGCAGCAGTGGCTCTTGAAAAAGAGCCAAGTTCACACCAACAGAAAATGCATATACTCTAGAAGTATCACCTATTAAGAGATTTTTATTAGAGGGGTGAAGTTGTAGTAATAATAGTATCCACAGAAGAGAACATGGTGGACCCCTTGACTAAAATTCTATCTCAACATAAGCATGAGTATCATGTGAGAGCTAGAGGATTGAAGGTTGTTAGCAATTGGATCTAGTGAAAGTGAGATTCTGTTGGAGTTAGTGCCCTAGAACCAACTTATGTGTACGTTATGACAACTTTTATTCATATTTTTGAATATTAGTAAAATTATTATCACATCATGATTATTATTCTATGTAACATAGTATGTGATAATGTCCTAAGAGTAGATATCATGCTAAAAAATCATATCAGTTCCCCTCTATGATGAAAACCCAAAAGTGTTACGACACTATTCTTAAATATATGTTCTATCATTGGATGATATCATTTGAGGGATACAAGTGATATAGGATATCAGGGGTGGATACTCGTAGGACTTTGAGGCACATTCTCATGGTATATGCCCTTGGTAATATCCAGTGTAGGATATTATAAGAATAAGACCCTCCAGTAGGAAATCCATATTTATATTTGTCATTGGATGTTCCTATCTACGGATGTGTATATTGATCCTTAGACTTTAATATTATTATTAATGAGTAGTATGAGTTGTGTACTTTTATGTATTGATTAAAACATCGATGACATATGTTCGCATCGAGGTAGGATGCGTTGGGTGAATCACGAATAAAATTGCATTAATGAATAATGCGAGAAAGGATTTTTCCCTTATGTTCTTTAAAGGAAGTTGATAGCTTAGGCCCTTTTATGGAAATGATATGTCCTAAATAAATCCATGACCATGGTGTTCTATAGGCAAGTTTGTTTTTCAGGAAGTCAAAGAAAGATACATCAAGCACATAGGTTGATGGAACCATAATACAACTTTCTTGATTATAGATATCATGATAAAGGGATTATATTACACGGTAAGCATATGTATGAGGTATTATGTTATTGATACATTAACTTCTTTATCTTGGGTTCCTTTCTATGTTGTTATATGTTAACCTTAGACTTTAGGCTGATTCGCCTAATGTCACTGAGAAAAAGGAATAGAGGGTCACTGTAACGACCCAAATTTTTTTTAATAAAAATTCCTATTGATCTAATTAAATGTCTTATTATGTAAAATGGTTATATAAAATATTCACTTACTTGGTTTTATGATTTTGGATTTCAAAATACCATTAATAATTGTTACCATTACTAATATAGTTTTTGAACATTGATCACATGATTAGTGTAAATATAGGGCTTTAACAAATCCAATTTATTCAGACAAAGGAAGCAATGGCCTCATCCAGTAGACTTTCCCTGTATGAATCCCATTTGTCGGAGCTCAGAAAGGAGGTGGTGTCATTGGGATTCGATCTTGACCAAGCCCAATCCAAGCTTCAACATGTTAAGCTCGAACGAAACCACCTACGGGAGAACTGAAAGTTGATAGATATTACCACCTGACCGATGTTATCCGAGCCACCCCAAGAGTTTTTCACCATCGCACACCTTACCCTTCAGTCCTATGCAGGTGTTATAAGGGGTTATGTAACAAGACCTTAACACTATGATTATGTGAATTGTTTTTTTATATAATAAAGAATATACATTCATTTTATTATTGTTACGTTGTAAATAGTTATTAAAGCATAAATAGTATTTTTAGTTAATATTCAATTATGAAATATATTTTGATTAATTAATGGATTTTTGAATTAAATAATATTTTAATAAATTATTATTAATAAATTAATTTTTAAATATAAATGATCGTATAATTTTTATGAATACAATTGAAATTTTTATTAAGGTTTGAAAGCTGTTTTTGTCAAAAACCATGAATTTTCGATAAATGCTAGTTTTTATTTTAAAAGTAAAAATTCACATATTTAGAAAATTATTTAGATAAAATTAATATCATATTTTGAATTAGTATGTCTAAATTATCTAATGGTGAATTTTTCATAATTTTCTGAGACAGTCAAATTTTTGGGTAAAAATTAAATACCATTTAAATATATAATGTAGTTTATGACATCATAATGACCCAATAGTGATGTAATAAAATACTATAAACATTATTTTCGTCCAATATATGTTTCACCATTAAAATAATGTGATTTTAGGTTTGTTTGATTTATTTTACAAAGATTTAGTGGACCCTCCAAGACTTATAAAACATTTTAACTTTTTAAATTGATTTCCTTGAGAGTGTGAATCACCTCCACATAATAAAGCCTAATATTTTAAGAATTTAGGCCATTAGACTTATAAAATAATGTTTTCCACTCCCCTTTGGAAAAAACCATGTACAAAAACCATGATCTGGTTTGTGGTTTTGATTAGTTTAATGTGTGGTGCCCAAAACCTAAATTATAAAGAATTATCTCTCATTTCCTATATAAACCCACACAAGATCCCACTTAATCTTCACTCAAATCCTTTTTAGTTCTTCCAACCACTAAAATCCTATCTCTAGAATCCTCCCAAGGTTCCTTAATCTCCCAATAAGCCTCTCTCAAGCCTCTATCAAGCCTTTGGGATCTCACTTCCAAGTAAGGGATTCCTTCCTTTCTCGTTTTATCCAAGTTTTTTAATATTGTTATGCCATTTTATTTCCAATTATAAATGTTGTGGTATGATTTATAACCTCTACCATACTTACCTTCTTATTTTTTAATGATTAGATGCCCCTTTCTCTCTCATTAATTCCTTCCATGTACACCTGATACTATGTCGAAATTCCGTAAGGAATTTCTTTCCCCTCATTTACATCCAAGCAATTTTTTTTATGAATCTAAACTCCATTAAATATGTTGGGACATGTATCCATATGAACCCCTTACTGTACATTTAATGTACATATTATGATACACCCTTTCCACTCTCATCAACTATTTTTACTAATTCTTATGTCACGCCATTACGCTGCCGAAATTACACCGCGATTTTCCAATCCAAATTCATTGTGTAGTGAATACCATACCCATTTCTTTATCAAGGGTATTAAAATTTATGCACATTTACTTATTGATTATAGAGTTTAATTTATGTATTCCAAATTCCTTTATCATGGAATAAATGATGATTGAATGATTCCATGTTGTATGATCCATGTGGCACACTTATGCATGAAATGAAATGATTAAGAAGGTTGTGACCTGATAGCGCTCCAATGCATTGGGTAAACATTAGTATCATGATAAGTCAAGTTCAATGAGGGTTTACTCTTGATCCATTTTCAATGAGACTTGGCTCATGCTAATACCATGTTAAGTGTTGTCTCCACATTTCCATGTTATGATATTCATGTTATATCATGCCTTTATGATCATGTTTCTTTTATGATTCATTGATATGCTCGTTGCCTAACATGTGTTGTATTCTTCATGTTATTCCTTGTTTAATCCCTTAATGATCTTTATAGCTCACCCTTTTCTTATGCATGTCATAAATTTATCCCATGCAATTCTAAGTACGAGGGAATGTAGTGTTCATGTAAAGGAAGTTTTCAATAAAGATGTTGTGTTTCATGTTTTAAGTCGTTATATAATGTTACTAAGACCCAAAGACATTATACCTCTCGATATTATATGTTGTATCAAGTGAAAATTTTATGTAATAAATCATGTTTATGTGTGTAATAAAGATCAGGGTTTTTATAGTTGGTATCAAAGGATAGATTTAGTTATTTTTGGGATTAGGATTAGAAAACCCTAGTGAAGCCTTAGAGACAAGACTAAGTATAATAAAAACATCTCTAATTTTTGGTGAGTATTAAGTAAGTAGTTTATCAAGTAAATACATACCTATCTGGATATGAGCAGGTAGAGGCGTCTCTGGCATAGATGTACCTAGGAGTGAAAACTCCTAAAGGGAGTTTTGGGCTTGACCTGGGGTATCCTAGTACACAACAACGGGATTTTCTGCACTCTTGGTTACGACACTACCAAGGTATATGATTTGGTAGATTCACAAGCTTAGTATGTGCCATTGTTAAGGTAATAAAAAAATTCCCCTAAGAATATATGTTGGTAAGTAGATCATGGATAACATAGATTGAATCCTATAGATCCATAAGTTAAGGAAATAAAATTTATTTATAAGTCATCCATTTGTGTCCTTGGATTACCCTTTATGTTCTACCCCTAACTTTCCTTTTATTCTATCCAATGGTCGGTAATAGGAGGACTCAAGCTAACAACCGATTCAAAGATCAATGTGATGACTGTTCTAATGAGATGCCCAATCTAATGGGAGTGGGAATCGAAAACTTTGTCACAATACTCTCTTAGTTAACTAAAGATTTGAATAGAAACATGGGTCAAGAGAAATGTTCAACCCCCCCTAAGAAAGAACAAGTCACAATCAAGAGATTAATGAGACAAATACCTCCTACTTTTAATGTATCATTTGATCCCTCAATTGTCAAACAATGGATCAAATCCATTGAAAGGATCTTCTCTATACTTCAATGTTATGAACAAGAGAAGGTTCTTCTAGCTGCTTATCATATGGAGGGTGAAGCTAATCAATGGTGGACATTGATCAAAAATAAAAAGCCTGAGGAGGAGATTGTGGCTTCAGAATGGAATGATTTTTGGAAAATGTTTTTCCATAAATATTTTTTGCGCACCCTCTGAATTAAGATGGAAAGGGATTTCCTTGACCTCAAGAAAAAAAATGAAGAATTTGTTGGATTGTACGAGGCAAACTTCACAAGGCTTTCATGATATGCCTTCAGCTTTGTTGTTACCCCCGAATTCAAGGTTGACCGCTTCTTTGGTGGGTTGAAACCTAGCCTACAAAAAGCCCTGAAAATCCATGACTTCGATAGCTATAAGGAAATTATTTGATGTGCCCTCAAGGTCGAAATAGAGATCGGTGAATCTCAGGGGTATCATGGGGATAAGAAGCATAAGGTGTACTTTAATTCTGGAGGTCTGATGGATAAATCCAATGGTGCTAAGAAAATCCAACACCCCATTTATCAAAGGTGCAGAAAGAAGCACCCCAGAAATTGCCTGAAGGGATGAGGAAATTCTTTAAGCGTGGAAGAGAAGGGAACCTAGCTGTTAATTGCCAATAAGAAAAACCCACGGATGCGACAGAGGAGAGGAATGCTCTATTTGACCCTCAACATATTGTTTATTTCTTCAAATTCAAAGAACTAGGGTACCTTGAAAATCAGTGCCCTAATCCAAGGGTTTTAGGAGGCAACCAATAACCTCCAAGGTAGCAAGGGAAAGCTTTTTCCAGCACTACTTCCGAAGTGAACCCTAAAAACAAAGTGGTGATAGATATTCTATTTATTCATTAAATAATATCGAACATACTTTTTGATTCTGGTTCTATGATTTCTTTTGTATCCCAAAATTTTAGTAGAACAATCCCAAAACCACCACAAATCATGGAAGTAAAGATGTCAGTGAGTACGAAAAATGGATAAATCATTGCATCCCATGAATATAACTTATCCTCTATCATAATTTGTGGATTTAACCTCCCAGTAAACCTCATCATACTCCCTCTAGTGTAATTTGATGCAATTCTCGGTATGGATTGGTTTTCCTTATATAGATCCAACATAAATTGCCGTGAAAGGGAAATCACTCTCCATATGGAGAATAGACCCCTGATTCTATAAAATTGTAAGTATGAAGATGAATATTCTTTAGCACCATCATCTCAAGTGTGGATACTACTGCCCTATAAGCATGTGTATCTGGATAACATGATTGGGTCTAAAGAAGAAACCATCCTTGAAGAAATTCCTATTGTGAGGGAATTCACTAAAGTGTTTCCTGAGGAATTTTTTGGTCTTACTCTTAGAAGAGATGTTGAATAATCAATTGACCTTATACCTGGGGCATTTCCAATATCCAAGACTCCATATAGAATGGCTATTGTGGAGATTGAGGATATAAAGAAACAACTACAGTGGAATCTGGATAAAGGGTTTATACGCCCAAGTGCTTCACCATGGGGTGCATCAGGCCTCTTCTTCAAGAAGAATGATGGGTCAATGTGCCTTTACATTGGTTATTGTGAGCTCAAAAAAGCACAATAAATAACAAGTATCCTTTTCCCTGAATTGATGAATTTTTTGATCAGCTATGTGGGGAACAATACTTTTCCAAGGTGGATTTGTGGTTAGGATATTACCAAGTAAGGGTGAAGAATGAGGATATCCCCAAGACTGCTTTTTGTACAAGGTACAGTCACTATGAATTCATAGTAATGTCTTTCAGTCTCACTAATGCTCTAGAAATCTTCATTTACTTAATGAATAGAGTCTTTATAGATTACCTCAAAAAATTTGTGGTAGTATTTATAGATGATATTATAATATAATCCAAAACCAAGGAGGAGCATGAGGAGCATCTAAGAACTTTACTAGAGACCTTGTGAAAGGATAAGCTCTATGAAAAGTACAACAAGTGTGATTTTTGGTTGAAGGAGGTCTCATTCTTGGTCCATATCATCACAAGAAATGGGATATATGTGGATTCCTCCAAGATAGCTATAATAGAGGGATAGTCAAAGCCAACATCAATAACAGATATCCATAGCTTCTTGGGGTTAGCTAGATATTATCACCAATTTGTAAGAAATTTCTCACGATTGTTCAACCCTCTTACCAAGCTAACTTGGAAGGGAGTCAAGTTTTCTTGGAGTGATGAATGTGAAGAGAGATTCAAGGAGTTGAAAATTAGGCTTATCGTTGTGCCCGTTCTCACACTACCCACAAGTGGAGAACTTTTTTTGGTATTCAATGATGCTTCAAAGAATGTCTTGGGTTGTGTGTTGATGAAAAATGAAAATTCATTGCCTATGATTCAAGGAAATTAAAAGTTCGTGAGAAAAACTATCCAACGCATGACCTGGAGTTATCTGTAGTGATCTTCACTTTGAAAATTTTACGGCATTACCTCTTTGGGGAGAAGTGTCAAGTATACATGGATCACAAAATCCTCAAGTATATATTCACACAGAAAGAGTTGAATAAGAACCAATTAAGATGGTTAGAGCTAATCAAAGACTATGACTGCTCAATCCATTACCACCATGGGAAAGTGAACAAGATGGAAAATGCTCTAAGTAGAAAGGACCCAGTGATTCTATCATTAATGAGACTTGAAAAGGATCCTATCTTCTTAGATTTTATGAATATAGACATGGGAATCATAAATAAGGGAACATAATCAATACTTTCACAAATGATTGATCAACTGTCTCTTTTGGAAAGGTTAAAGGATGCTTAAAAGGATGATGTGGTAATTCAAAAGAAAGTGGAAACTATTGAAAAAGGGAAATCCCTGGAGTTCAATGTTAATAAATAAGGAATTGTGAGATTTGGAAAAATACTATGTGTTCCATCAAGTCTGGAGCTAAAGAAGTAACTTTTGGATGATGCACATAGTTCAAATTTCTCTATTAACCTAGGAAACACAAAGATGTATCGATATATCTGAGATCATTACTGGTGGGATAACATGAAGAAGGAGATCATTGAGTATACATAAAATTTCCTAGTATATCAGAAAGTGAAGGTTGAGAGTCAGAAGTCTAAGGGTATGATGCAACCATTACCCATACCATCATGGAAATGGGAGAATATCACCATGGAATTTTTCACTGGACTTCCAAATACATCCAAATGAAAAAATTCTATATGGGTTGTTTTGGATCGTCTTACAAATACTGAACACTTCATTGCAATTCAGGAGGATTTCTCATTGGATCAACTGGCATGGATATACATCAAAGATGTGGTAAGGCTTCATGGAGTACCACTATTGATTGTATCTGATCGAGATCCAAGATTCACCTCTAAGTTTTGGAAGATTCTTCAACATGATCTGGATACTGAGCTGAAATTCAGTACAGCTTATAATCCTCAAACTGATGGCCAATCTGATTGGACTATCCAAACACTTGAGGAAACGTTGAGAGAATGGTCAATGGACTTCAAAGGAGGATGGGATCAACATCTCCCTCTTTTTGAGTTCTCATACAAAAAAAGTTTCCACTCAAGCATCCAAATGTATCCTTATGAACCCTATATGGATAGAGGTGTAGAACACCTGCATGTTGGGATGAATTTGGGGAGAAAAAACTCCTAGGTCCAAGAATGGTCTAAGAAATGGTGGAGAATGTTAAGACCATCCAGCAGCACATTAAAGCTGCTTAGAGTCGAAAAAAGAGCTATACTAATAATCATCGATGAGACCTATATTTTGATGTCAGAGACATGGTATTCCTCTACATATCACCATGGAAGAAATTTATGAGATTTTGGAAGAAGGGAAAGCTTATTCCAATGTACATCGGCCCTTTTGAGATCTTTGATCGCATTAGAGCGGTGGCCTATCGACTAGCACTCCCACCGAACCTATCTCAAGTACATGATGTATTCCATGTATCACTCTTGAGGAAGTACATACCTGAACCATCGCATGTACTCAATCCAGAGGTGGTACCATTGGATAATGATCTCTCCTATGAAGAGAAGTCAGTGAATATATTAGATCATAGGGAAAAAGTTCTACAAAATAATACAATGCCCCTAGTCAAGGTCTTGTGGAGAAACCAAAAGTTTGAAGAAGTAGTGTGGTAATCGGAGGAAGTGATGAAGCAGAGTTACCCACATCTGTTTTATTGTGGGAAAAGGAAATTTCAAGGAAGAAATTTCTTAAGGGGGGAAGATTGTAATGACCCAAACTTTTGTTAATGAAAATTCCTCTTGATCTAATTAAATGTATCATTATGTAAAATGGTTATATAAAATATAAACTTCCTTGGTTTTATGTTTTTGGATTTCAAAATACCATTAAGAATTGTTACCATTGATAATATATCCTTTGAACAGTGATCACATAATTAGTATAAATATATGGATTTAACAAATCCAGTTTACTCAGAAAAAGGAAGTGATGGCCTCATCCATTATACTTGCCTCGTACAAAGCCCATTTTTTGGATCTCAGAAAGGAGGTGGCATCACTGGCCTTCTCTCTTGACCAATCACAATCCTAGATTCAACATGTTAAGCTCGAACAGAACCACCTATGGGAGAAGTGGAAGTTGATAAAGATTACCACCCGAGCGATGTTATCTGAGCCACCCCAAGAGTCGGTCACCATAACACACCTTACCCTTCGATCCTATGTAGGTGTTATAATGGGTTATGTAACAAGACCTTAGCACTATGATTATGTGCATTGTTTTTGTATATAATAAATAATATACATTCATTTTATTATTGTTATGTTGTAAATTGTTTTTAAAGCACAAATAGTATTTTTAGTTAATATTAAATTATGAAATATAGTTTGATAAATTAATGGATTTTTGAATTAAATAATATTTTAATAAAATATTATTAATAAATTAATTTTTAGATATAAATGATTATATAATTTTTATGAATACAATTGAAATTTTTATTAAGTTTTGAAAGCTGTTTTTGTCAAAACCCATGAATTTTTAATAAATGTCGATTTTTATTTTAAAAGTAAACATATTTAGAAAATTATTTAGATAAAATTAATATTATTTTTGGAATCGGTACATTGAAATTATCCAACGGTGAATTTTTCATAATTTTCTGAGAGTCGAATTTTTGGGTAAAAATTAAATACTATTTAAATATATAATGTGTTTTATGACATCATAATGACCTAATAGTGATGTAATAAAATACTATAAACATTATTTTCGGAAAATATATGTTTTAAAATTAAAATAATGTGATTTTAGGTTTGTTTTATTTATTTTAAAAAGATTTAGTGGACCCTCCAAGACTTATAAAACATTTTAACTTTTTAAATTAATTTCCTTGAGAATGTGACTCACCTCCACATAATAAAGCCTAATATTTTAAGAATTTAGGACATTGGACTTATAAAATAATGTTTTACAATCCCCTTTGGAAAAAACCATGGGCAAAAACCATGTTTTGGTTTGTGGTTTTGATTAGTTTAATGTGTGGTGCCCAAAACCTAAATAATAAAGAATTCTCTCACCTTTCCTATATAAACCCACCCAAGATCCCACTTCCTCTTCACTAAAATAATTTTGAGTTCGTCTAACCTATTACCTCCTCTCTCTAGAATCCTCCCAAGGTGCCCCAAGCTCCCAAGAATCCTCTCTCAAGCCTCTCCCAAGCCTTTGGGATCACACTTCCAAGTAAGGTATTCCTTCCTTTCTCATTTTATCCAAGTTTATTAATATTATTATGCCCTTTTATTTCAAATTATAAATGTTGAGGTATGATTTATAACATCCCCCATACTGACCTCCTTATGTTTTAATGATGATATACCCCTTTCTCTCTCATTAATTCCTTCCATGTACACCTGATACTATGCTAGAATTCCGTAAGGAATTTTTCTCCCCTCATTTACATCCAAGAAATTATTTTTTTTTATGAATCTAAACTCTATTACATATGTTGGGACATGTATCTATATGACCCTATTACTATCCATTTCATGTACATATTATGATACACCCTTTCCACTCTCATAAACCATTTTTACTAATTCTTATGTCTCGGCGTTATGCTGCCGAAATTGCACTGTGATTTTCTAAGACAAAGTCATTATATAGTGAAGACCATGCCCATTTCTTTATCAAGGGTATTAACCTTTATGAACATTTACTTATTGATTAAATAGTTTCATGTATGTATTCTACATTCCTTTATCATGGAATAAATGGTGATTTAATGATTCCATGTTGTATGATTCATGTGGAACACTTATGCATAAAATGAAATGATTAAGAAGGGTGTGCCCTGATAGCGCTCCAATGCATTGGGTAAAGATTAGTATCATGATAAATCAAGTGCAATGAGGTTTTACTCATGATAATTCAGGTTCAATGAGGTTTTACTCATGCTCCATTTTCAATGAGCCTTGGCTCATGCTAATATCATGTTAAGTGTTGTCGCCACATTTCCATGTTATGATATTCATGCTATATCACGCCTTTATGTTCATGTTTCTTTTATGATCTATTGATATGCCTATTTCCTAACATGTATTTTATTATTCATGTTATGCCTTGTTTACTCCCTTATTGGACTTTATAGCTCACCATGTTCTTATTCATTTCTTCAGATTATCCCATGCAATGCTAAGTACGAGGGAATGTAGTGGTCATGTAAAGGAAGTTTTCAATAAAGATGTTGTGTTTCATGTTTTAAGTCATTATGTAATGTTCCTAAGCCCCAAATACACTAGAAATCTCGATATTCTATGTTGTATCAAGTTAATATTTTATGTAATAAATCATGTTTAAGTGTGTAATAAATAGAAGGGTTGTTATAGTCACACACTAAGTGTATCCAAAATCTCAGTTAAATAATATTATTATTTATTATTTAAAAATTTGAATAAATATTATTCCCACATGTGGTTTAATAATTATTCATGTTTAATCAATCTCATATATTCCTTAACTAGTTATTCTAAATAATATAATGTGTGTAGAATATTTAATAAATATTTATTTTCTATTTAGTGAATATAATATTTATTTATTTATTGATGAATAATGCAGTGGTATTTATTTAATAAATAAATATTCATTATTCAAGGCCCCATAAATATTTTATAGGAATGGAGGACTGGGTTTAATGTTCTTGTGAGAAATAATAAATATTGAATATTATTTGATTAAATAATGTTTAATTTAATTCACAAGTTAAGCACATGTCGATAAATAATGATATTATTACTATTATTTGACATGGAGTTCTATAGGGATTAAATAAATAATAAAGGGCACTTGTACAATTATTTTTTATTTTAAACCTAGTAGTATATAAACCCAATTATATTATTTTTTAATAGATACAATTCATATGTTTTGGTTGTGCACAACAGATTTGGAGAATCCTGTCAAACCCTATCAAGATCCCTTCTCCAAGAACGCTCCCAAGAATGGAGAGTGATCTTCCTCCACCTCTCACTCTCAATTCAAGAGAGATCAAGGAGAATGATTTGGAAACAGTTCTCAAAGCGATCAATGGTGGACGATGGGATCGATGGGATCTTCCATGCTATAACCCAGAGATTCCTATGGTGATTTTTGGAGATTTTTGGAACACATGTGCATCACCGCTAGAGGGAATCTTCTCTTGATTCCTGCAACACAATGATGGTAAAATTTAGAACTATTATCAGATCCATCAATGAATAAATAATTCCAACAAGATAATTATTTAATTAATTAAATTGATTATAAATAATATGTGATGACCCTCTCTCTAGTTCTGGTGTTCTATTACTTGTATATATATTTTTATTCAATTCTATAGATCATGATGTTTATAATTTTGTAAATATCGGATTGATCATCGATCATGAAAAAAATCAAAGTTAGGCATGACCCATCGCACACTTCCACTACATTCAGAACCTGCACTATAGGCATAGGTTTGATGAAATCCTCTTCTATTGCATCTAGGGATATGAGATTCCTCGGGTCATGTAGAAGGTCCATGTTAGGTCCTTTGAAACCCATCAATAAGGATTAAATCACTCCCACCAAATTTTTATGTTGGGATACTTCTTCCCTACCATGGTTAATGACTACATTAAGTTCTCTAAGAGGTTTCATGTGTGTCAGATCCATTCTAAATTTGTGCATCATCCACCGGATCTTCTCCACACTAACAAATATTCTTGGTCCTTTACAGTATGGGGTCTCAATGTTATGGGAACTTACCTTCTATAAATGGATTGACAATTTAGGTTTATTTTGACCACAAAAAACTTTTTTTCCAAATGGGAAGAATTAGTTACCCTCAAGGATGTCAAAACTTGATTTGTGACTGAGTTTGTGAGCTACCACATCATCCATTTATTTGGAGTGCCTCACACAATTCTCATAGACAACAACACAAACTTCTGATCTATCGAGCTGAAGAAATTTTATGACAAGTACAACATTCACTCCAACCATACTTCTTGCTAACATTCATAGGAAAATGGTAATATTAAGTAATCAAACAAGGCTCTCTCTAACATCTTGTAGAAAATGGTAGGTCATAATAAAAAGAGTTGGCCTAACAAGATCCTTAATTACCATTGGTTATATCATAAAACAACTCTAAATTCCACCCAAGCGACCAAATACTCCCTAATGTATAGAACAAAGGCAATCTTACCCATTGAGGTTCAGTTTTCATCACTCTAAATAGTTGTTTATGGTCAGAAGACACCAAACATAATGGAAAAAATCTTTCTAAATGAGTGGGAATACCTTAGTAATAATAGATTTCAAGCCTTATATAACTTATAGAGTCTCCATAAAAGGATGGAGAGAATGTTCAATAATAAGGTTCACCTCCACTCCTTCCTCTAGGGTGACATGGTACTTGCTCTCAGAACATCGATGATTTCTGGAAAAAAAACTGCTAAAGTTGGAGCTCAAATGGGAAGGTCCTTACATTATTAATAAGGTCTATTCCAATGGATCATACTCTTTAATCGTTGTGGATAGAAAGAGTATCAAACCTCCCACCAATGCCAAGTTTCTCAATAAGTACTTCACATGAACCCATGGTTAAAGTTACATGACCTTAAACTGTAGTCCCTATGGTTAAATCTATGTGACCTTAAATTGTAGTCCCCGTGGTCAAAGCTATGTGGCCTTAAACTAAAAAAACCAGGGTCTGAGCTCTATGACCTTAAACTAACAGAAAACTCTTTTCTCTAAGCATTATGAACTTAAACTATTTGTATCCCCAATGGTCTGAGATCCATGACCTTAAACTAGTAGAAACCATATTCTGAGTTGTGTGACTTTAAATTATAAAGCCCAATATCATCAGTGTGCAGCATTAAACTGAAGTCTTACTCTATACAATAAACACAGGATGACCCACATACAAAGTGTGGGATGACCAAAAAAATGAACATCCTCTACACATGATTATAAATTGTAGCCTTACCCCATGTCAAAAATATGGGATGCCCCATGGAAACCGTGGGATACCTCAATTCCCTCATCAGAGAGGACACCACCCCACTTTCTTCATTGGTTTTCTACCATTTCATGATACATAAATAAGTGTGTCTTGATTCCCAATTTTTGGGATATGTGGTGACACCTAGACCCACTATCTGTGGGCTTATTCACCATCTCATCATAAACCCTTCCCTGGGGGAAATTATGTTCACCAGAATTTGTCCCTTTGGACTCACTTATGGTCCAAGCATTACGACCTTAAATTGTGTGAAATTCGTTTCATGATATTTATATGGAATATGGGCTTGCATCTCCCTCCTTTAACATCATTTTTTACCTATTTTGTGCCATGAAAACATCCTTGAAACAAACACTCCCCCAATCCAAGCATCATAACTTTAAATTGTTTTTCAAATTCCCTTTGGTCCCAGCTGCATGAACTTAAATTGTGTGGCCAGAATCCTTCTATATGATGTTTAAAATATAAAATAGATTTTTTATCCTCATCATAGAGGATATACCCTCTTCCTTATCGGTGTTGGTCTCCTACCATGTCGCGTTCTTAAACAACATGTGTCTTCATTCCCAATATCATGAGATGTATAATAATGCCTAGACCTACTATCTTCGGGACCAATAACATGAAAAACAACCATTACCTATGTAAATATCTCCTCCAAATTCTCTTGGGCCTCCTCCTCGAGTTTAATCCCCCAATAATATTCCTTGAACCATTAGAAGGCTGAGATTACATAATGGACTGAAATGTGGAAGGTAGAATGAGAATCTCAACACATAGACCTTGAAAACATCCTCAGTACATGACATTAAACTATAATTCTTGCCCTGTATAAATATAGGATGCCTCATATGATAAATATGATATGAACCAAACCAATTTTCTCATCACATGAAGTTAAACTATAGCTTTACCCCATATAAATTTGGGATACCTAGTATCACAAATATGAGATGATTCAGTGACCTCGTCATAGAGGACACCACCTTACTGGTGTAGTTCTTATACCATTTTGTATTGTAGAAATATGTATGGTTTGATTCCCATGCCTGATGGGATATGTAGGGACTCCTGGATTTGAAATCCTAGGACCATCCTTAACACCACTTATTTTCAGGGTCTCCCCTTGGTTTAAACCTTATGAACTTAAAATGTGTGCAACTAGTTTTAGGATTGCTTTGTATGGTATAGAGCCTCCTTGGATCCTTAACATAAGGTTTTAACTCTCCGAAACCACCTAAAATTACTTGAAGTACCTACTCCTATTCCAATAATTATGACCATAAACTATGTGCACCTGGACTCCTTGTGGCTCAATATTCTCATAGTTTGTTTCACCCTTAGTGCTTTAGCAAGCCAATTCCCCCTTCTCTTTTTAATTGAAACTTCACTCGAGAGGATAACCCCTTTCTGGAATTGGTATTCCACCATTTCATGTTCCAGAACTATGTAAGGCTTGATTTCTTTTCCTACCGTATATATAGAAATGCTCGAATCTCATATCTCTGGTCCATCCCCAATCATCAACTCATCAAGGGGTCTTTTCCCCTTAGTATCATGACATCAACTTGGATATGGTTTGTCAAGTTTTTTGTGGTAAAGGGTATCTTTGGCCCTCCTTTCACATCGTTTTATCACTATTTCATGTCACACATGACTTCTTAAGACACCCACACCCTTTGGTCAAAGCTACATGGCCATAAACTACCAAATTCCCCTATTGTTTGAGCTCTATGACCTTAAACAAGTAGTAGTCATAGTTCGAGTTGTATGACTTTAAACTAAAAAACCTAATGCCCTATATACACAATGTTAAATTGTAGCCTTACCCCATATGAAAATGGGATGCCTCATAAGATCAATATGGGATGATCATATGATAAAACATCCTCAAAACAATATATTAAACTGTAACCTTACCCCGTATAAAACTGGTACTCCTCATATGATAAATATGGGATAATCATAAGAAAAAAAGTCTTCATCACGTGATGTTAAACTTTATTCTTACCCCATATAAAATTGGGATTACACATATGATAAGTATAGGATCACTAGAACCAATGTCCTTAGTGCACGACATTAAATTGTAGTCTTACCCTATACAACGAACATAGGATTCTTCATATGACCAATGTGACATGATTTGATATCCTCACCAAAGAGGACGTCACCCCTACGGTGTCAAACTCCCACCACACCACATTTTAGAACTATGTGTGTCTTGATTATCATTCCCATGGGATACATAATGATGATTGGATCTCATATCATGGGTCCATCCCTACCATCAACTCATTTCAGGGTTCCCCCCTTTTGGGTCAAGCTTGATCCTCGCCTACCGACATGGTCATCTAGCACATTTGAGCATGTGGAGGAATAGATCTAAAGGCACTAAACATTCCTTTTTGGACATTCCTCACTTACACTATCGCACTTAGTGATTTATTTGATTTTTATAATAATTATCCTCCTGATAAAAGGCTCCCTAAGGGAAATGGTGTCTGGCCACACTAGCTCACAAATCATCCTGGGCTCACACCTCGAAGGATCCTTAGTAACAGATAGCAGCTATCATGTTTTTAACTTGGTCAATGGTCAATCCCACATTTTTTTCACCCAATCCTTGACCGGTGTGGGTGTAGAAACAATGTTTAAAACCCATTTAATGGTTGTTACCTTCCCATCAGGCATCACCTTTTAACTATCCAGGTCTTGAAAGTCATTATCTACCCTCACAATACTTCCTTAAGTCAATCACTTTTTTCCCTTATTGTGTTCTCCCCTAAAAATAATGGGAACATTGTACCAATTCTTGTTTCTTGCATCAAGCATGGCTCACATAGGCTTGGGAGTTGGGAGGGAGTTTTCCTCAATCAAGGTTGAGATGCATGAGTGCCCCATTTTGGTCCAAACTCTACGAACTTAAACTAAGAGCTTAATTCCAAGAATCACAACTTTAAACTATGTGAAAGTCACCCTGGGAATGTTTCATGTGTCACAAAGCCTCATTGGACCTCAATTCACATCAGGTTTTTGGTCTACCATGCTACACATGTTCTTTTAATTCATTCATCCTCTGGTCTAGACTCTGAATTTAAACTAATAGATCAAGTAAAATCATCATGACCTTAAACTATGTGTAGGTTGTCTTAGAGATGTTATGTGTGGCATGGCCTTCAAGGAACCTCATTCATGTAGGGTTTCCTCTCCCCTATTCCACATGAATTTCTTCGATACGCACAACCCATGGTCCAATAATCACGACCTTAAACTATGTGCAAGTCGCCACTAGATTTATTTTCATAGTGCAGGGCATACTAGGCATTCCATTCATGTCAGGTTTAAACCCTCCATCATCATAAGATCCCTTCTAGAGTGATACCCCACAATTCCAAGCATTATAGCCTTAAACTATTTGTGGCATTATAGTCCAAGATCTGTGACCATAAATTAGGAGTCTTGATCAAAGAATTATGACCCTAAACTATTTTCAACACCATGATCCAAGCTTTATTATATTAAACTAGGAGTCTTGGTCTAAGTTATATGACCTCGTCGCACGTGCCACTGCTCATGCACCTATGGGTGGGGCGTGGCATAGACAGTTTCGTGGAGGAGTGGCAATCATGAGGCTCGATGTTAGGGTGCCTATGTTAAGGAGAAAGAAGAATTAGGGTACATATGCTTAGGATTAATAGTCTAGGACGAACTTGAAGAAAAATGGGTGAACAAAAGGGTAGGTGGTACCGGTATCACAGGGATTTGGGGTTCGGTTTAACTGATCTTGGATTGGTATAGGGTCCTTGGGCACTCAACTTTCACAAAAGGGTATTGGATGAAAGGAGGAACCATCGGGAAAAAATCATCACTGGGAACATCTGGGTGGCGTATTCGCTTCCCAGGACCTTAGATGTGTTCCCTTGGGACTTCCCTAGAGGGTCTTCCTTCTTCCCGAAGTCGCTTTCCTAGGAGTGTTGGGCTTGCTGCTATCCCCCTCCCTGCGATTCCCATCATTGCAGGACCAAGAATGGTCAGCTCTATAGCTGATATTCCACCCACTATACCTACTCTACCTCTATGGAGTTCCCTTATTACCACTCTCCCTCGACCCTATAGTTGTGGTACACCTCCTTCCTCATCAGTCTGAGTTGTGGGACACCCCCGAGTTGTTTTCTGCCTCAGTATATCCCTGGGATATGCACTCTCTCATCTTAGTGAATATTTATGATACCCTGCAGCATGCCCTTCCTACCACTCTCCTTTAACCCCGCAGTTGTGAGACACCTCCTTCCTCATCGGCCCGTAGTTGTGGGACAACCCCGAGTTGTTTTCCACCTCAGCATATCCCTGGGATATGCACCCTCCTAGCTTAGTGCATATTCATGAATGATCCCATAACTAGTGGTGAGTGGTGGAAACTCATTCCACCCCTTTTCATCTTCGCGCACAATCATGCACCATATCTATGTGAGGACTTAGGGGTGTCAACCACTGAATACTCCCATGTACACCCTTAGGATCAACCATTGGAGGTATCAAAACTACCTCATGAAGTGTAGTTGTGTGTATGGCTCGTAAATCACCTTGTATTCCACCCTCACCACTAGTACCCCACCTCAAAAGGAAAGTAGGTATGACCATTGTTCGATGGTACTTGTGTCTTCATCAGTTACCACCACCATGGGAAGGGGGAATGGATTTAAAATGAATTGATCCTACAGCTTGATCCTTGATAGTATGTCCACTGAGCCCAAGTTGATAGTCTAGCTCCCAAAAATATTCAGGATTTAAGGTCGGAAGTTTGTTCTAGTTGGAGAGATTGGGTTTGGATATTCATATCCCTCCATGTGTGTGATAACCCAACCATACAGGAAGTGGAAGGGTACACACACATGGAAGGGAGTCTTCCCCAGGCCGATAGGGCATAGAACTTTGTACATATTCACCAATACTAGGACTACTAGGTTGATTCATTTTTCTATATCCAGCACCATCTCTCTATGATGAGGGTGTTAGGTCACACCCCCATGTGCACATCCCACACCAGAAGCATCCATCTATATATCAGTGTGGCGATAAATTATACTAGACTAACCATAAGATCCTCAGGCTTCACATTATATCCCCATAACTTTCATTAACTTTCCTCTAGGATCCTCACATATGATTGATCTTTACCTCATTAGTTTTACTTTAGACATTGATGCAACCTCCTGGGTATTTTTTCCCTTGGTTCATTCAAAAAATACCCAAAACATTTCTTGAAATGGACTTCCTTCATCCCTGTTTTTTGTTCACTCTTCCCTTGCACCAAGAATAACAACACCCTTAAGATAGAATATTCTCCTAGTCCTCCCAAACATCATCTATGGGGAGGAATTCATTGTCCATGGACCCTTGGATCGGGATCTCAGCAATCCGGTAGAGATCTCACAAGATGATCTTGACCTACCCATGCTATAGATGGAATGTGTTGAAACTTGGTGACCACCTTCTCAACAGATCTGGCATGATGTATAGGTGACGGTAGACATAGAACTGTAAGGATAGAACCACCATGTAAATACCAACCCACTTCAGATCCACCTCAAATTCATGACATGACTAACATACCCAGTATGCCCAATCCCATTCGTTCATGAAGTTGTCACCCTATTGCAAGTCTCATTCCTTAATCTATCCTTTGATATAGTTAATTAGACCCACCTTGAGAATGTTCTTATACCGAGAGGGAAACTCCTCCACCTCCAATTCCTACCCGTTGACATTGTTCATGTAGTTACATATGATGTGCACATTAAGAGATGTTTAATCCTTCATAATGTGACCTCCAACATCCATGTTCCACTGGTGTTGCCTGTGTATGCCCCAAAACTAGTAGGTGTGCTCATATCAATCGACACTAAGAATGAACACATAGTCCCTCATCCCAAAACCATACAAGAGTAACCTATTAAACAATAGGTATTCATGTTGAGACTTTGTCATCAATTTGATGAGTGTTTCATAATTTGAATCAGTCTGAAATCTCTCTCTTATCATGAGGTTTCCATCCATCTCCCTTCATCATTCAGTGGAAAAGTTACCGATGTGTGTAGACCATTTCCTATTAAACTAAGGGGTGGATACTCATACTTAATAAATTTTACTGATGATTTTAGTAGATATGGATATGTATACTTGATGAGGTATAAGTCGTATTATTTTGATAAATTCAAAGAATACAATAATGAAGTTGAGAACTGTCTTTGTTAGAAGGTTAAGAAACTCTACTCAAACCATGGTGGTGAATATTTTAATCAAGACTTCCCTGATTACCTATGAGAGTTTGTGATCCTATCCCAACTCACTCCTATTTATACACATTGGTGGAATAGTGTAAGCTAAAGGAGGAACATCACCTTGTTGGATATGGTGAGATCAATGATGATTCATGCGTGTAAAGACCTCGACCCCAGTAGCCCAGAGCCGGTGCCTTACTTTATTAAATTGGTATAATAAATAAGGAAATCACATCTTGAAGGACCGAATAATTTAGTAGCTTTGGAAAACCATATACAAACATAATCTTTACATTACTACTTGAAATGAAATATAAGATATAAATTCCATTCAAAACATCCATAAACTCCTAGATTATCCTTGTAAGTCATTCATAATATATATATTCACATCCTGGGGGAAAATAAAACATAATAAAGAGGTGATATCATATGCTTAGTAAGGGAAAGAAATATAGAATAATCTAACATAAACATAAACAATAAGGCAAGGTGAATAACTAAAAACACATATCATTAAAACCTAATCTTCAGCATAATATGGAAAGAATAAAATAATCAAATAATGTCATATAAACAATCACATGATAATGAAACTTAACCATTGATATTCCACTAGTAAAATAATCACAAGGATTATAAATTACTAATACAATGATGGAATTCATAATTTTGTACATATGAAACATATCATCGAGGCCTTAGCCAAAACATCTGAAAATAAATGGTTAAGGTCTTGGCCAAATCCATATCTAAAAATAAATGGGAAAGGCCCCAGATAAGTCTATATATGTTTTGTCTCACGAGGCCTATCGATGCATCGAGGGGCTATAACAGGCCCCACTCATCACTTACTAGTTTCAATTCATTACTCATATGAATGGGGTGAAACATAAACAACATATACATACTAAATGTAAATAACGTTTCTCAATCAGTAAACATAATCACTAATCATTCTGAGTAATATGGTGAATGGTATAAAGATAGAACATCCATTGTCAAACTGATCATAAACAATTTAATAAAATATGGTAGATGATATAATAAAAGATCAATCTCAATTAAACATAAGATTCAACAAAGGGTGTTTAAATAGATGAAAATACTCTAATAAAATCATTGGGTAATTCTTGAGAGAAATACTCTTTTTTCTTTAAAAAGAATAGTTCTTTTGAAAAATAATTTTTATAAAATCATATTGTAATAATTTTTATCCCATAAGAGAAAAGTGAAGGGAAAAATAAATTATATTTAAGTAATAAATGATTTCCAACTGAAGTAAAAAAACATGTAAAAAAGAGTCTTTAGAAATGATTCACTTTAGTGCAGTTTAAGAGAAAATATAAGTCTTTAAAGTGTACAAGGATTAATTGTTTGAATAAAACCAGAAAAGAACTAAAGTATTTTTTCATGATAAAAAAAGAGTGATTTTAGAAAAATATTTTTGGCTAAAAAAATTATGGAGTGTACTTGAAATTTGGTAAGAAATTGGGAAGTGCATTTTAATCGGGCTTGCTTATCATAAGAAATTGAAAAGGGAACCTTATAAAACATGTATTCTTCCATCAAATAAAAATGATATAATATAGATACATGATTTTGGAACATATAAATAGATTTTAGAAGAAGTATATAAAAATAATAAATAATTACATTATGATAAAAAGAGAGAAAGTATAACCCGGATGAAAAAATAGAGGTTCGGAAAGAAACCCTTACCTTATGTTTAAAAGTGCTCTTCACTTACACTTAGTGTCCTGGATAATGAAATTATATTCATTAATAATTTAATTAAGAATCTATTAAACATGTATTTGATTTATTATAATTTTATTAAGTTTATTTATGGTATTTTTTATGAGTTATAAGATTCAATTTTTTCATTCGAAAGTGTTCTTTTCCTTGGTTTTCATGATTGGTTCACTTGTATACATGTACGAAAGATCGTGTGAAATGGGAAGAGTTATCCAAAATTTAAATTATATGTTATTAATAAAATTTTGGGAGATTTAATGGTATTATATATCATTTTGTTTCAAGATATGGGAATAATTCGTTAGATAAAATGTTAATGATAACAGTTTAGATTATTTTGGTGTTTTTTCGATCATCATGCACTAGTTTTGTCTTATGAATTAATATTATGTATATATATTGATTATAGAACATTAAATAAGTTTTATTTAATATATTAAAGTCTTTTTTAACCATAAAATGGTTTTATGATCAGTCTTGAAGGTGGAATTGAAAAATAAAAACTCGTCATCTGTGAAGGCGATAAATCAGCACCTCACGGACGGTGTTTTTTATTTTAAGAATAAAACGAGGAAGAGAAAAGAATTGATGGTGGATATATCATTATCATAATATTATAGTATATATAAGATACCGGAGTTATCATTCATGTTTAGACATAGAAGGTAAGGAAATGATAATAAAATAAAATAAATCGAAAGAAAAATAAAAGAACAAAATGGGATTTTACCTCTTAAATTTGAGAACCACCTTAAGGAACTTTGAAATGGTATTTTGGGTGAGACCAGAACATGGGGGAGAGGTCTGGGAGAGGTATTGGGTATAAATTGAACCAGATTCAAATCTTTATAGGTGTGTTGATAAAAGGTGGTGAGGGTTAGTGAGGAGTAGTGTTTATAGTGGAGAAGAGGGGTGTTTTTTATTATTGTATTCATGAGTTTATTATTTTTCTCAAGACTATCAATAGCTTGAACATTATCACTAAATATATTAAAATAATTAATTAGATCTTAATATTATGGACTTACATCATCCATACATCATCTATGATTCAATAATCCATGTATTTGTTAAATACCGTAAATTGATGTATTTCACTATTCACCAAAAATTCAACTATTTTAGAAAATATCCCAAAAATTCAACCTAACCATTTTTTGATGTGTAGAATTCAAAAATAAACTCCATTTTATGAAAATAATTTTCAAAATATGATAAATTTAATTTTAAAATAAAATCATCATTTACTTGAAAAATACCAATTTTAATATTATAACAGATTTTATGACACTTTTATAGGTGATGTTACTATTTTATTGATCATATCACTATTAATAATAGTCACATTACTATTATAGCGGTCATATTTAATAGTATATTACAATTTTAAACTTGATGTTGTGTGAAGCATAAACTATCAAAGGTAATAAATTTTAAAAGGGGCATACCATAAAATCTTGGGGTGTTATATTCTCCCCTCCAAAAAAAGTTGTCCTCAAAATTTCCAGAATTTCACCTCATAAAAAAAATTGGGTATTTCTTCATCATAAATTCCTCTATTTCTCATGTCGCCTCTTCAATTTTATGATTTTTAAAAGTACCTTTACCAACAGAGTCGTCTAATTCCTCAACACATGTTCTCTAGTGTCCAGAATCTGAATAGGCTCTTCACAGTAAGATAAATTAGGTTCCAATTATTTTCCTTCAGAAGTGAGGATATGCATTGGGTCTAGCATGTACTTCCTTAACAAATATATGTGGATCACATCATGTACTTTAGAAAGGGTAGGTGGCATTTTCAAACGATAATCCACAGCTCCAATTCTCTATATAATTTCAAAAGGTTTGATGTACATGGGGCTCAGTTTCCCTTTCTTACTGAACTTTATGACACCCTTCCATGGAGATAATTTCAATAAGACATGATCTCCCACTTGAAACTGCAAATATTTCCTTTTATTATCGACATAGATTTTTTTCCTACTTTGTGCTACTTTGATATGTGTTTAAATACTCTTTACCTTTTTCATTATTTCCTCCACAAGATCTGGGCCTAAAAGATTCTTTTCACAAACTTCATCTCATCATGTTGGTGTACAAAATCTCTTTCCATATAATGTTTCATATGGTGTCATTTGAATACTTGAATGAAAACTATTATTGTAGGAAAACTCTGCCGAAGGTAAATACTGATCTCACATGCCTTGAAAGTCAAGTGATCATGATCTCAACATGTATTCTAAAGTTTAGATCATCCTTTATGATTTTTTATTAGTTTTAGGGTGATAAGCAATACTCAAATGAAGCTTAGTATCCAAATATTTCTAAAGAATTTTCCAGAATTTCGATGTAAATTGTAGGTCATGATCAAACAAAATTGAAATAGGTGCTCCATGAAGACTTGAAACTTCATTAATATAGAGTCATTCAAGGCACTCCGGTGGAAAATCCTCCCTTATATGGAGGAAATGTGCAGATTTAGTAAGTCGATAAACAATTACTCATATTACATAATTCTTTCTTGGATTTTTTGGTAAACTAGTGAAAAAATCCATAGTAATGTCATCACATTTCCATGCAGGAGTAGGCATAGATTGCATGACTCCTCTAGGGTGTTGTCTTTCAGCTTTCACCTATTGACAGACTAAATATATTGATACATAATCAGCAATTTATCACTTCATATTATCCCATCAAAAATTTTCCTCCAAATCTTTATACATCTTAGTGCTACTAGGGTGTATAGAGAAATTTGAGTTATGGGCATCATCCAATAATTCCCTTTTTAGCTCGAGTATTGAGAGAACCCAAACCTCTTCCTGAATTTCAGAATTTCATCCTCATACATGAAGTCTTCCAACTTTCCATCATTCACATCTTTAATTTTCCTTTGAAAATTATCATCTTCAGACTGAGAACTTTTAATCCTTTCTAATAAATATGTTTGTGCAACCAATGGAAAAATTAATGATGTTTCACCTTTATTGATAATTCCCATATTCATATTCACTAGATCCATTAACATCGTATCCCTTTCAACCCTCATTTTGTTTATAACTCCATGATCCTTCATGATCAATGCATATTCTACCTTATTTTCCTTCCCTGCATAATGGTTTATTGAACAATCATAATCCTTGAGTAGCTCAAGCCATCACCTTTGTCTCATGTTGAGTTCTTTCTTTAAGAAGGTATATTTCAAACTCTTATGATCTGTATATATCTCAAATCCTTCACTATAGAGATAGTATCTCCTTATCTTCATAGAAAAGATTATAGGTGCTAACTCAAGATCATGAGTTGGATTTTTCTGTTCATGAGTTTTTAATTGCCTTGATGCATAGGCAATAACTCTATCATTCTACATAAATACACAAGTATTTTCTTTGATGCATCACTATAAATCACAAATCCATCATTTCCCGATAGTAGAGTTAGTATCGAAGCATTAAATAATTTCATATTCAATTCTTTAAAACATTATTAAAATTCCTTTTTCCAAATAAACTTAACCCCTTTGCGAGTAAGTTTGGTTAACGGGTTAGCTAATCGGGAAAAATTCTGAACAAATGATAATAGTTTCCTACTAAACCAATGAAACTACATACCTCGGTTATGTTTGTTGGTGTATTCCACTCCTGAACTTACTTTTTCTTCATAGGATTGACTGATATTCCATCCTTAGAGATAATATAGCTAAGAAAAGAAATTTTTTGAAGCTATAATTAACACTTGTTAAACTTCCCATATAACTCATTTCTTGTAAGAGTCTACAGAACAATATTCAAGTGGTTCTCATGATCCTCATACCTTTTAAAATATATCAAGATATCATCAATAAATAGCACAAAAAAATCATCAAGATATTCTTTGAACACTCTGTTCATTAGATCTATAAAAACATAGGGTGCATTAGTTAGTACAAATAGAATTACTATAAACTCATAATGTTCATACCTAGTTCGGAATAATGTCTTTGGAATATACTCATTCCTCACATGCAATTAATGATATCCATATCAAATATTTGTCTTAAAAATATATTGATCTCTATGAAGTTGATCAAATAAATCATCAATGTGAGGAAGATTATACTTGTTCTTTATTTTAATATCATTGATTTATCTATAGTCGATGTACATCCTCATGGATCCATCTTTGTTCTTTAAAAAAAGAACAAGGTATCCCCATGGAGAAATACTAGGGTGAATAAATCCCTTATTACTTAACTCCTCTAGTTATTTCTTTAGCTCCACTAATTCCACAGTGGTCATTATATAAGGAGTATTTGATATTAGCCTTGCATCAGGGATTAAATCAATAGAAAACTCAAGTTCCCGCTCTGGAGGATGTCCAGGTAAATCCTTTGGAAATACATCAATGTATTCTTGTACAATAGGTATGCCCTCAATTTGAATATTTCTTTCCTCATCCATAGATGATGTTTTCTCTTCTTCCCTGTGAATTTCATTTAGAAGAGCTACTGGAGGGTGGATCCAGATAAGACTTAAATGATGAAGTATCCCCTCTAAATATGAGAAATTTCATACCTTCATCACGAATCATAATTTTGTTCTATTTGTAATAAATTTTTTCATTATATTTCAAAATTCAGTCCATACCAAGGATTGTATCAAAATCAATCATATGTATGATGATAAAATCATAAATTAGAGTAAATTTATGTGTCATAATAGGAACTTCTCAACACATCTTCGTTTCAATAAGGTTTCGACTAGGATTCTTTACTAATAAATCTCTTATTAAGGTGAATTGGAAATATCAAATTTTTAAAGAAAACTGGGAATATATAAAGGAATGCGATGATCCAAAATCAAATAAAGCTTTAGCTAAATTTGAGAAGATAATTAAAGTATATTCCACCACATCATTAGGAACTTCAACCTCAATTGTTGTGATCACATAAGCTTGTCCTTGATCCCTTGGCCTTTTGGGGGGTAAGATTCCTTGATGCTTCGGACAATAATTTTCATTGTGTCTCATATCCCTACAATTGTAGCATTGAACATTGGTATCTTCTTTCTTTTCCTTGAAATAACAGGCTTGGTGGCCTTTTTCACCACACTTATATCAAAATTATTTTCCTTTTAAGCAGGAAGTAGGGTGTTTCATTTCACAAGCATTGAACAATGAAAATTTTCTTTTTTTATTATTCTCTTTATCCATTATTTTCCCTTTCACCCTATTCTTCTCTTGTTTTCCATTAAATTCATGAGACTTGGAGAATTATTTCTATGTCTTGATATTACATGATATTATATCTTCGTATGATGATAAATCTTGGGATACTAGTTCCTTTCAGAGGAATGGTTTTAACCCATCAAAGAATTGATCAATATTGCTCTTTGGATTATGTATGTAATCTATAGAATGTGTTGATAACCTTGAAAAGTTGTCTTCATACTTGGAAATATTTTAATCCACTTTTTATCTCAGACTCAAAGAATTATCTCTCCATATCCGCTCGTTGTTCCCAAGGAAAATATTTTTCCAAGAAAATTTCCTTAAAATCCTTCTATTTTATATTTTCAATTTCTTACTCCTATTTAGTGTTTTGAATCAATTACCTCCATTAATATACATCTATTTATAGATGAAAAACTTTCATGATAACCTTCTCCCTTTCATTACTTCCCAAAGCAAGAAATATCTTCTCTGAGGAACTTATCCACCGTTCAACTGCAAATGGGTTTATAGTCTCATTGAATGACGGAGGTTATTGTCGCATAAAGAGATCTAAAATTGTTACACCACGTTGTGGGTCTAGCTACTCCATGTTAGTGAGGTTATTACTCATAAATTGAGTTAATTGTCCCAGTGTAGTTATAAGTTTCTTAGCTCTAGTTTCAGCTCCCGCTCCAACGTCATTATCTTGCATAGGAGGGAAATCCCTATATGGAATATGTGCACTGATATGGTTTACATTACTTCTACTATGTGTCATTTCTAAAAAATTTCATATGCTAAATTAGGTTATGAATCATAATAAATAATTTTCAAATTATCAAAACACTTAACATAAATTGGAAATTTCTGCATAGTTAATCTCATAATCATAAACACGGTTTCTTTGGGGACATGTTTACTTTTAAATCATTTATAATGTTATGTAAAGTAAATGTGAATTATCCTAAGCATATCCCATGAGAGTGTCAATCCAGGTGTGCAGTAAGACTTGTTGTTGTTTACTAGGTTACGTCGAGTTAGTCCCGACGCACCTTGTCGAAGTTTTCACCCCTAGGTATATTTGTGTGAGAACCACATCCACTTATAGTATCTATACAAGGATGTATTTCTAGGAAGAACCATATAATATCTACCTTACCAAAATTTTAGGATTTTCTTCTATGATTATCCTCAAAGTCTATCTTAGGTTTATGTTCCCTAGTTTATGTTTTCTAAATCTAGTTTCCAAGATTTCAACTAAACTTTCTCTAATACCAACAGTAAATACCATGACCCCAGTAGCCTGGATCCAGTGTCTTACTTTATTATATTGGTATAACAAACAATGAAGTCACATCCTGAAGGACCGAACAATTTAGTAGCTTTAGAAAACCATATACAAACATAAGCTTTACATTACAACTTGAAATGAAATACAACATAGAAATGTCATGGGAAATATCCATAAACTTATAGATTATCCTTGCAAGTCATTCATAATATATATATTCACATCCTAGGGAAAAATAAAACATAAGAAAATGGTGATATCGAATGTTCATTAAGGGTAATAAATACAGCAGAAGATAACATAAACATAAACAATAAGGAAATGTGAATAACCAAAAACATGTGTCATTAAAATATAATCTTGAGCATAATATGGAAGGAATAAAACTAATCAAATAATTTCATATAAACAATCGCATGAGAATGAAACTTAACCATGGATATTTTACTAGTTTAATAATCACACGGATTATCAATTACTAATATCACAATGGTGGAATACATAATTCTAGACATCTGAAACATATTATTGAGGTTCATCCAAGACATCTGAAAATAAATGGTTAAGGCTTCGATCAAATCCATATCTAAAAATAAATGGTCAAGACCTCAACCAAACCCATATATGTTTTGTCTCATGAGACCTACTGATACATTGAGGGGATATAATGGACCCCACATGTTACTTACTAAGTCCAATGAATTCCTTATATAAATGGGGTGAAACATAAACAATATATACATACGAAATTTAAATAACTTTTCTCAATCGGTAAAAATAATCACTAACCATTCTGATTAAAATGGTGAATGATATAAATATAGCACATCCACTATCAAACTGATCATAAACCATTTAATAAAATATTATAGATGATAACATAAAAGATCAATCTCAATTAAGCATAAGATTCAATATAGGGTGTTGAAATAGATAAAAATACTCTAATAAAATCATCAAGGAATTCTTGAGAGAAATGCCCTTTTTTCTTTAAAAAGAAGAGTTCTTTTGTAAAATCATTTGTATAAAATCATATTGCCCGAATAGCCCTAAGGCCTTATTTTTCATTTATTTTTGATAACTTCCCTTTCAAGGGATGAGGGGGGACCCTTACAGGGCCCTTAGGCTTAGAGATTACATGACTCATAGGTCTAGGAAATATACAAACTATACTTGGAACTACTCCTCCTCATCTTCTTCATCATGATATCAGCTCTCCACCTTCGCATGGCTTGTTTGGCTAGGCTTCCCATGCAAACATAGGTTGGTCTCGATGGCAATGGCATACCCTCTCTTTCTGAAAAATCCTCTTAGATTCTCCTATGTTGAATACGCCTACTCTAAATCCTCATCTAGAGTCTGCTCCTTATAGAGTCTTTCTGATCATATTAAGCACAATTTCAGGTGGCCTGAAGGCATTGAGGTGGCCTGAAGGCCTTGAGGCGGCCCGAAAGCCTTACTGGCCCGAAGGCCTTAAAGAACCCAAGGCCCAAACCTGTGGCCTGAAAACCCAAATGGATGAATAGTTCTAGCTGCTACAGTACTGAATAGTGTTTGCTACAGTACTGCTACAGTAACCCAGAAATTGTGTCTTCACTCGGTTTTGAACTCGGGTCTCTTGGATGCACTTGTTGAGTCCTCACCAACTGGGATGAGGCTCTTGTGCTATATAAAATCATTTTGTAATAATTTTTATCCCATAAAAGAAAATATAAGGAAAAAAGGAAATTATATTTAAGGCATAAATGATGTCCAAGTGAAATGAAATCATGTAAAAAAGAGTCTTCAGAAATCAGGCACTTTAGTGCGGTTTAAGAGAAAATATAAGTCTTTAAATAGGACAAGGCTTAATTGTTTTATTAAAATCAGAAAAGAAAAGTATTTTTTCATGATAAAAAGAGTTATTTTAGAAAAATATTTGTGGCTTAAAACGGATTGTGGAGTGTACTTGAAAATGGGTAAGAAATTGGGAAGTACCTTTTAATCGGGTTTTCTTATCAGAAGGAATTGAAAAGGGAGCCTTATAAAACATGTGTTCTCTGATCAAAGAAAGATGAACTAATCTGGATACATGATTTTGGAAAATATACATATAATTTAGAATAATTTTATAAAAATAATGAGGAATTACATTAAGATAGAGAGAGAGAAAGCGTAACCCAAATAAAAAATGGAGGTTCGGGAAGAAACTCTTACCTTATGTCTGAAAGTGCTATGCACTTGCACTTAATATCGTGGATAATGAAATTAGATTCATTAATAATTTAATTCAAAAGATATATTTGATTTATTATAATTTTATTAAGTTCATTTATGTTCTTTTTGATGAGTTATAAGATTCAATTTCATCATTCGGAAGTGTTCGTTTCCTTGGTTTTTATGATTGATTCACTTGTATACATGTACAAAAGATCATGTGAAATGGGAAAAGTTATCCAGAATTGAAATTATATGTTATTAATGAACTTATAGGATATTTAATGGTATTTTATATCATTTTGTTTCCAGATATGAGAATGATTCATTAGATAAAACTTTAATGATAACTGTTTATATTATTTTAGTGTTTTTTCGATCATGAAGCACTAGTTTTGTCTTATGAATTAATATTATGTATATATACTGGTTCCAAAACATTAAATATGTTTTATTACATATATTAAAGTATATTTTGACTATAAAAATTGTTTTATGATCATCCTTGAAGGCGAAATTGAAAAACAAAAACTCATCATCCACAAAGGCGGTAAATCAGTACCTCATGGATAATGTTTTCATTTTTAGAATACAAATGAGAAGAGAAAAGAATTGATGGTGGATATTCCATTATCATAATAAAATTAAAGTATATATAAGATACTAGATTTATCATTCATCTTTGGATAGAGGATGTAAGGAAAGGATAAGAAAAGAAAAAAATCAAAAGAACAAAAGGGGATTTTACCTCTTGAATTCCTCTCCTTGAGAACCTCTTTAAGGAAATTTGAAATGGTATTTTTGGGTGAGACCAGCAAGACAAAAACGTGAGGGAGAGGTTTGGGAGATTTATTGGGAAGAAATTATACAATCTTCATGGTTTTGTAATTGTGAGGAGAAGAGGTGGTGAGAGATGATATTTAGTGGAGGAGAGGGGTGTTTTGTTATTATTTTATTCATTAGTTTATTATTTTGCTCAAGAATACCAATAGTTTGAACCTTATCACTAAATATATTAAAATAATGAAGGAGTGATCAATATTATGGGTTTACATTATCCATACATCATCTATGAATAAATAATTCATGTATTTGTTAAATACTGTAAATTGTTGTATTTCATTATTCACCAAAAATTCAACTATTTTAGAAAAATCCCAAAAATTCACCGTAACCATTTTTCGACGTGTAGAATTTAAAAATGAACTCCGTTTTATAAAAATAATTTTATAAATATGAGAAAATTAATTTTTAAATAAAATCATCTTTTACTCAAAAATATTGATTTTAATATTATAAAGGATTTTATGACACTTTCATAGGTGAAGTTACTATTCTATTTGTCATTTCACTATTCCTAATGGTCACATTGCTATTCCAGTGATCATATTTAATATTATATTATGGTTTTAAACTCAGTGTTGAGTGAAACATAAACTATCAAAGATAATAAATTTTAAGAGTCATACCATAAAATCTTGGGGTGTTACAATGTGAATCTTCCATTATCCTTTTGGGGATATGTGTTACAGACAGCATCACATATACAAAACCAAGTGCCAACTAAATTGATAAATGTTATTCCATACGAACTTTGGAGCGGAAGAAAAACTATGTTATTGAATTTATATGTGTGGGGTTGCGAAGCATTTGTTAAGACCTCTTCGTGCAACAAACGTGCACCCCAAGGTACAAAGTGTACCTTTATAGGATACTATTTACAAAAAAATATATTTGTGGCGCCCAACGCTTTTATTGTGGGTGGGTTGAATGTGTCACCCAACCATTCATGTTAGGTTTACCATTCTCAAGCGGTTTCCAACGGGTTTTTCTCATAGAACCGAAAACACTGAATGGTCCCCTTAGTTGAGATGATTCACGAACCTGCTTTCCAAAGGTCATAGGTCATTAGGAAATGGATCTAACGATGCTTAGGGGCTCACATTGTTCGATAGGATAGTAGGTCGGTCTCATTGCACCTTTTTGAGAGGAATTATTTCCTACTTTAGGACTCTCTTATAGATTTAAGATATATTAATGAATCCTTTATTAAATCTAAAATATAACATGGGTCGCCCTTAAGTTGAAAATAAATTGTTAGCATGTATGGACTTTAGAATCATCTGTATTTATCTGAGGTTCTTCATCAACAATGACTTTTTTATGTATTTGAGGCTCCCCATCGATGGTACCCTTTTGTATATATGGATTAGAGATTCTTCAGTCGTTTACTATTACGATGCCGGTTTAAGCCACATAGTGGGGCGCTCTGAAATTTATCCTCATCAAGGGAGATGAGAGTTGTTTTGATGTCAGGATCAGTCCCATGAGATGGGATTCCTATGTATACTTATGAAAGTAATCAGGACTCACGTAGTTCGATGCCACTTAATAGGACACATCATACATTTTAAGGCCGTGTGAAGTGGACCAAACCGTGCATTTTAATGTCATACAGCAAGGACGTCTAAGAAAAATGTTCCTAGTTAAGGGCTGGTGTGGGACTTATGTTGAAGCGACCCAAGGGAACTAGAAGGGATGCATCCTCCTAGGTTGGGTATGACCCTATAGGGAATATCGCCCAAAGAATATTAGTGTGAGTTTGGGGTGTTGGGTTTGGAGCTCAAGGAGTCTTCCTACGTATCCCACTTGGATGGGAATCAAAGTTCACGTAGTTTGAAAGGTTGTGGCATACACCTTTGGAGTCCCTTTGAAGGTTTGTCTCATAATGGATATAACACTTTGAGATGAATACATGGATTTTGATGCGGAAATGTTTGGATTCATAATGATAGAAAGAAACAATTCATAAGAGTAAAAGGGAAAAAACAAACGAAAAACTTAGACATAGAGATTTACGTGGATCGGGAAATGATCCATATGTCCACGAAGAGGCAGAAGTTTAAAAAACAAACGAAAAACTTAGACATAGAGATTTACGTGGATCGGGAAATGATCCATATGTCCACGAAGAGGCAGAAGTTTCACTATATGTCAGGAGTAAAATTTACAGGGAATATCAGAGTTTTTAACACTCTGAAACCCTATCCTGAAAATGGGATACAAAAGGAGGAAGACAATCCACTTTTCCACTAACCGCACAAGAAGTCTACATCGCTACAGTAAAAGGTGGTCGGAATTTCGTGTTTCAATAGTGTCGCAACCACAAAAGTCTAAAGTGATACAGTGGTTAGTGGCTAGAATTCTGCATCGCTATAATACTATTTACTCCAGAGTCCAACTTGCAATAGTGCTCTATCGGTTTCAGTTGGTCAAATCTGCTATAGTGGTCAAAGATGTTACAGTACCCTAAAATTTGGGTCAGGAGCCTTTGACCCCCAGAGCAGGGGCATGTTGCCCCCTAAAGCCCCCAACGAGCTCACTGTGAAGCTCAACCTGTGAAGGTTGCGGCCTAGTACGCAGTATGGGCTGAAAGAATTTGGCCCAACAACATCCAGAGGGGGTTAGGCTACACCAATTCCAACAAGCTTTAAGGAATTGTACCAAATAAGAGGCACTTGGTTGCTTCATTGAGAATGTGTCAATTTGAAGGTTTGTCTCACAAGGGATATGATCCTTTGAGATGGATACATGGATTTGAGGAGTGACACCAAATAGAAGGCCCTTGTCAAGGCGAGAGGGATAAAGACTCCCTATCAAGACAGATATTTGATCGTGTGGACGTCATGATCATCACCAACCTCTAAACTCATGTAAATCATGCTCGGTGTGAGAAACAAGAGGAAGTGGAAGTTATGGAAAACCAAACAATCTCCTCCGTCCGTTGGTGGACAAGGTCGAGGCTACATGAGAGATAAATGGATTTGATGTTTCTATCTCCTCTCTTGTTTTCAAACCCCGGGGTCAGGACTTACGCACCCATGTTGATACGACCCGCAAGAAAGACTAAGGGGTTACTTTAGGAGGGATGTTTTTTCCCAATTTCAAAGAGGAGGTTAAGGCATTGGACCTCGTCAAAGGGAAAGGTAAGTGGTTCCCCTCACTATCTGAAATAGGGAGGTTCCTAAAACTACCTCCAAGGTTGGGGTCATCGTTACCACGAGAATGTATAATCGAGAACACTCTGAGGATCCCACTATCAGGTAGGACAAATGCAGGACCACAATTATCACAGGAATGTATAATCAAAATGACACGTTGATGTGCCCTGTGATCTGATTATACATATCTGGCTCATGAAAGTAAGGATCGAGAAAGGTGAAGGTGGCTCACGTAAGGTCGACTTGGGCAAGTTGGTGGGGTCACACACAGGGTAGACCTAGGCGAGCTGAAGAGGACTTTGGGAAATAGACAAACTAGGTGACAACAATTGGGTGAGGCCTTATTCTAGGCTACAAGGGTATCCTTAGGTGTCTTTGGACGATTGGAACTCAAGTCTCAGGCTCAAGAAGGGGACTTCACCCTAGTTCTCTTAGACTAAGGGAGGTGGATCACGTAGGTGTTTTGTGTTAAAAATGATGGTGGAACTCTAATCCTACTACCTCCCTTAATTTCCTCTTCCTTAGAGCCTTGGAAATCTACCTAAAATGTTTTGAGGGCTTGGGCAAAGGACTAGGGTGAGCAGAGCATTAAGGCTTCTTATTGTTTTTCAATTGTCCCAGATGAAGAGCCCAAGGGTCTCATTTATAGGCATTTTCAGGGCCCTGGTGTGATGGCTCTGGTGTGCATGCTGGACCTGTGCGGTGACTCTGGCACGCAGGCTAGACCTGCATAGTGACATTGGTTGGACCTTGCATGGTATTACTGTAAAGACCCCGACCCCAGTTTTACGGAGTCGGTGTCTTACTTCATTAAATTGGTATGATTACAAGGAATCGCATCCCGAAGGATCGAATAGTTTAGTAGATTTAGAAAACAAGATACATACATAATTTCAACATTACAAATTTGAAGGAAAATAGTATATAAATTCCATTATAAACATTCATAACTTCTAGATTATCTCTGCAATTCATTCATAATATACTTCTTTACATCCTGAAGAAATATAAAACACAAGAAAGGGGTGATCTCAGATGCTTATTAAGGGTAAATAATATAGAGAAATTAATCATAAACATAAACACTAGACATGGTGAGCAACTAAAAACACATGCCTTTAAAATATACTTGAGCACAATACAGTAGAAATGAAAGATGAATAAATAATTTCATAAAACATAACCATGAATATTCTATTAGTTGAATAATCACGTGTAATATCAATTACTAGTTTCATAATGAGGGAATGCATAATGTTGGACATCATAATCATACCATCAAGGCATCGGTCAAGACACCATACATAATGGGTAAAAACTCTGGTTAGTTTGTCTCATGATACCTATCGATGCATCGAGGGGCTATAGTGGGCTCCACCCGTGACTTATGAAATCTAATGCATTCCTCATATGAAATGGAAGAAACATAATTAAAAAATGCATTCAATTTGAAACTAACATGTGAAATGTAAATAACTTTACCAAATCAATAAACATAAACACAAACCATTCAGAGTGATGTGGTGAATGGTATCAAGATAGTGCATCCACAGTCAAACTAATCATAAATCATTCAATAAAATATGGTAGATGATATAATAAAAGATTAATCATAATCATAATAATCAATAGGAGTGTTGAAATAGATAGAAATACTCTTATAAAATCATCGAGTAATACTTGAGAGAAACTCTTTTACTTTCCAAAGAAGAGTTCTTTTGGAAAAATATTTATATAAAACTAGAAGTGAAATAATATAGTTTTTTCATAATAAAATGAGTGATTTTAGAAAAATAATGGTGGCTTAAAACAAATTATAAAGTGCACTTGAAAATAGGTAATAATTTGAGAAGTTCTCTTGAATTGGGCTTGTTTATCAGGAAGAATTTGAGAGATATCCTTTTAAAACATGCAACACCCCATAAAAGAAAGAAGGGTTCTGATTTGTACATATATATATATATATATAATTCACACATAATTTATGAGTAGTGAATAAGAATAATTAATAATTTCATTGGGGTAAAGAGAGAAAAAGAGCAACCCGAAAGAAATTGGATGTTCGGGTAGAAAACCATTTCCTTATGTCCAAACGCGTTCTACACTTGACCTTAATGTCCTGGATAATCAAATTAAATCCATTAAATAATTAATTCATAACCTTTTCTATATTTATTTGATTCAGTATAATTTTATTACGTTCATTTATGGTCTTTTTGATGAGTTATAAGATACAAATTTATCGCTCGAGAGTGTTCGTTTCCTTGGTTTTCATGATCGGTGTCCTTATATATGAATATAGAAATTCATGTGAAAATGATATAATTCTCCAGAATTGAATTTATATGATACTAATGAACATCCAAAAGATTAAATGGTTATATAATTCATTTGGTTATATGGTATGATTATGAGTTATTAAATAAAACATTAGTGATAATCGTTTAGATTATTACGATGGTATTTTGATCACCACGAACCAGTTTTGTTGTATGATTTAGTATTATGTATATATACTAGTTCCAGGACATTACATGAGCCATAATACATATTTTATAATATAGTTCAACCATAAAAATGGTTTCATGACCAGGATTGAAGGAGAAATTGAAGAACAAAGATTCGTTGTCCACGAAGGATGTAAATCAGTACCTTTCAGACGATGGTTTCGTTTTTAAACTAAAAGAGAGAGAGATAATAGTTTGAGGAAGGATATTCCATTAACATGATATCATTTGAGTATATAGATGATACTAGAGTTATGATGATCATTTGGACAGAGGATGCGAGCAAAAGATAAGAGAAGAAAATAAATTAAAAATGAAATTAAAAGAAAAAGGAAGAAGGTTTACCTCTTGAAATATCTTCTTTGAAAACCTCCTTAAAGGAATGGGTTTTGGTCTTTTGGCAAGACCAAGAGCTCCTAGACGTGAGGAGAGACTAGAGAAGAGGATTTGGACAGAACTTTGACAAGCTTCAAGACTTGGAAGAGTGAGGAGAAGATGGAGTGGGGTGGTTTTTATAGTTGAAAAGGGGTGATTTTTTAATATCTTATTCATTATTTTATTATTTTGCTTAAGACAAGCAATAGTATTGATTCTTGTGACCAAAAACAGTGATAAGTGCATGTGAGTTCGAACCGAGTGTGCTTACATCATCCATATATCGCCTATGACTCAATAAATCATGTATTTAGCATTTATTGTTAATTATCATATTTTACTATTCACTAAAAATTCAAGTATTTTAGAAAAATCTCAAAAATTCGTCATAACCATTTTTTGACGTGTAGAATTCAAAAATGAACTCCATTTTATCAAAATAATTTTCAAAATATGTGAAATCTACTTTTTAAATAAAATCAGTATTTACTTGAAAAATACAGATTTAAAATTTAAAACTGATTTTATAATACTTTAAAAAATTAATTGAGATCTCATAAAATTATCCTAAAATCATAGGATAACAAAATATTTATTTAGGAATACATTTTATGAAAAAGAATTTTATTTTAAATCAATTTATTAATTTAAAATTGTAATTAAATATTTATTACTCACAAAAATACCAACACTTAATTATTAATTTTTAAAATATTCACTCTCTTTTATAAGGTGACTAAATTTTATGTATACTTACATGGGTGAGGTTACTATTCATAAGACTCGTATTACTATTCATAAGGATGCATCACTATCCATAAGGGTCAAGTTATTATTCACCAAAAATGTAAGTTCATCCTATGAGACTCTAAATATTTTATTGATTGCAACCGTGTGTGTGTCTGTTTTTCAAAATTCAAAACACATAAGCGGCAAAATTATGTTTAACGGTTAGGTTATAACTAACTCTTATAAATAGCAAACTGTTTGTTTTGCAAAGACTCAGTGTTTCATACATTCTATATTAAATTTATTTGTAAATCCTTAAGGTGTTACAATTACCTAAGTGATTGTGTGATCCTTAATATCTTTCACTTCTCTTTTTCTTGAGGTATTTCCCTTTGAAACTTCTCATTCTCGTGTGAAAAAAACAAAGTGTCAACAGATTCCCTAAAGAAACAAGGTGTTATTGGCTATATGACCCCTCAGACAAAAAGGTAATAATTGCAAGACACATCATATTCCTTGAGAGCATGTCTCTAAATGAGACGGTGGGAATGAGATAGACTTCGATGAAGTCGAGGCTCAAGATACACAAGAGTTGGCATAGGAACAAATCTCACAATGCCCCATAGAACAAGATGTTCCAGAGACAAATAATGTGTAGGAGTGCAAGAGAGGTTAGAGAACCAGAATGTTATGGTTTTTTAGTCACCGAATATGGTGACTCGTTATGAGTTGATAATAATGATCATATAACCTACAAGAAACCAATAAGTGGCACAGATGTTGTCAAGTATGAATTCTGAAATGGATTTCATGTACCAAAACCGAGTCTAGATTTTGGTAGATCCTCCAGTAGATGTAAAGTCCATTGGTTGTAAATGGGTATTCAAGAATAAACTGGATATGAATGGGGAAGTCATCACATATAAAACATGTCTTGTTGCAAAAAGGCTTAAACAGCGTCAAGACATTAACTACGACAAAACATTTTCACCAATTGCAATGTTGAAATCCATCAGAATTCTACTTGTCATCGTTGCCTTCCATGATTATGAGATTTGGCAAAGGGACGTCAAAATATTATTTCTTAACGAGAACCTTCAGGAAGATGTCTATATGACACAACCTGAAGGGTTTTTGACTTCAAAGGATGTCAATAGGGTTTGTAAATTGCAAAAATCCATTTATGGATTAAAACAAGTATCTAGATCATGGAATATTCGGATTGATGAGACCATAACGGAATTTGGTTTCATAAAGAATGAATGTGAATCTTGTGTTTATAAACAGTTTAGTAAGAATGCGGTTATTTTCTTAATAGTATATGTCGATGACATATTACTTATTGGAAACAAAATATCAGTCTTATAGTATGTTAAGACGTGGTTGAATAAATGTTTCCCCGTGAAGGACTTAGGCAAGGCGGCATATATTCTTAGAATCAATATCCATAATGATTGATCCAAAAGGTTGTTTGACTTAAGTCAAAGTACATATATTAACAAAATATTAAAGAGATTCAATATGAAATAATCCAAAAGGGGATTGTTGTCAGTGTCACGTGACATTCATCTTTTCAGAAAAAATATGTCACATGAGGAAAGAAATATAATGACAAGGATTTCATACACATCAGCGATTAGGTCGAACATTTAGGTTACGCTATGTACGAGGCTTGATGTCACTACGCTTGAGTGTGGTACGAAGATATAAACCTAACCCAAGTGACCGTCATTGGATGGCGGTCAAGACTATGAAGTAGATGAGGAACTAGTCATCAGATGATATGTAAATGCTAGTTTCCAAACATATCAAAATGATATGAAATAGCAAACGTGATACATCTTCACTTTGAATGAAGATGTTGTGAGCAGGAAGAGCTCAAAGCGGATTACGATCGCAAATTCTACAATAGAGTTTGAATATATTGCATCTTTTGAGGCAGTTAAAGAAATAGTATGGATACGCAATTTCGTCCAAGAGCTTGATGTGGTGCCTAGCAGTATCATATCAGCTCATGTGAAGTCTAACGGACTGAAAATAGTAGGAAGATTGCTCTAGTTCAAATGACAATTTATTAGAGTTGATGTCATAGAATCAATTGTTTTTACTTTGATTACATGTATATTTGATAAATTGAATATTAATAAAGCATTTTATTACAATAATGGTTCATTCATTGATTCATTTAGTGGGAGTTTGTTTATTGATGTTGAATGTATCTATTTGAAAGACATGAACATTTTGATTGGATATGTTAAGAATTTTCATCCACCCAAAATCACTATTTTACAAAAATATACATCAATTGTGAAGTTAAGTAATTGTTCATTTGAAGTGGAGCATGTTAATCTACATATATCTCGATATTTAACAATTGATATTAAAGGTAAAAGGATTTGCGGCTTAAAGGTAACTAAGAAGTGATGCATATATACATTTTGAACATAGAGGTTCAACCATATATATATATATAATCACATTGATGGATTGAAAATGAGATCCAATAAGAAATGAAAAGTGGCTAATCAATGAACATAAATACATTTGTTTTGCGGTTTAAAAGGAAAGTCAAGACTAATATATATGCATTATAAACATTGAAATCAACACTGAAATAGTTAAATAAGTGTTAATGTGATCACACGATCAGATTTTGATATTAATAATTACACATCTTACACACAAAAACGGCATGAGTATCAATAGTTTAAAAGATAAAACTCCATTTATGCATCAAAAGCATTTTTTTGAAGTTGCTGAGGGAACATGAGAGATTGGACACATGCAAAACAAATATTTTACTAACTAATCAATGATTTTTGCACGTAAAAAAAAAATCATCTAGATAATGAGAATGCAAATAATGTAGAAAATTTATGTGAAATTTCTTACCTACTACACTATTATCATAGGATAACAATTATTGCATGAGGATGTTATATGTGAATATATGCTCATTCCGTTTGGGTTAGAAATTGTCAACAATGTTGAAAATTTATGTGAAATTTCTTACCTATTACACTATTACCACAGGATAACAATTATTGCATGAAGATGTTTTATGTGAATATATGCCATTCCATGCATAAATCGAAACTTATGATTAGAAAGATGAACTTGAGCAAGCGTAATTAACTTGTGTTTTTAAGATAAAACCACGTTTAAATCGTTTTGTACATGTTATATGTGAATATATATGCCCATTCCATGCATAAATCGAAACTTATGTTTAGAAAGATGAACACAGCATCTTGAGCAGACGTTATGGACTCATGTTTTCAAGATCAAACCATGTTGAAATCATTTTGTACTTATGTTTTGATCAACTAAACCATCAACTTCTATTTATGACTACAAAACCAATCGGGTTATATGAGCATGCTTGGATTCCTTATCCTCCCAATCCGAAGATAGGCAGGGACAGGAAACAAGCGAGTACAACCTTAAAAAATAAAAATAAAAACTAATGTACGTTTCGGTTAGATATTGTCAAAGCAAATAATGTATGTGAAATTTCTTACCTATAACACTAATACCATAGGATAACAATTATTGCATGAGGATGTCATATGTAAATATATATGCCCATCTTACGTTTAGAAAGATGGAACACAACATCTTGAGCAAACGAGATGGACTCTGTTTTCAAGATCAAACCCTGTTGCAATCATCTTGAATTTATGTTTTGATCAACTAAACCATCAACTTCAAAGAAGATACACAAAGGAATGGAACACCCTCCAAAAAACACTCTTCAATTTATGACTACAAAACCTATCGGGTTATATGAGCATGCTTGGATTCCTTATTCTCTCAATCCGAAGATAAGCAGGGACAGGAAACAAGCAAGCAACGACCTTAAAAAAAAGTTCTCGTGTCCGTTTGGGTCAGAAATTGTCAACAAAGAACCAAAAAGAACCGTGAATTTTCAATTTAAATGAGATTTAATAAGGCCCTTTTGATCCTTCAATGACATTGACCAAAAAAAAAACAGCAAGCATTGAGATTTTGTTACAAAAAGAAAATAAAGAGCTAGCAAATAGAAGCAATAATCGATGAGAATTCAAAAATATAGACGAAAACTAGAATGAAGCATCTGAACGGTCCACAAACCCATCATGCCATAAATATCAATCATCGCCAAACACTTCAATTTATGACTACAAAACCTATCGGGTTATATGAGCATGCTTGAAGATAAGCAGGGACAGGAAACAAGCAAGCACGACCTTAAAAAAAAAGTTCTCATGTCCGTTTGGGTCAGAAATTGTCAACAAAGAACCAAAAAGAACCGTGAATTTTCAATTTAAATGAGATTTAATAAGGCCCTTTTGATCCTTCAATGCCATTGACCAAAAAAAACCAGCAAGCATTGAGATTTTGTTACAAAAAGAAAATAAAGAGCTAGCAAATAGAGGCAATAATCGATGAGAATTCAAAAATATAGACGAAAACTAGAATCAAGCATCTGAACGGTCCACAAACCCATCAAGCCATAAATATCAATCATCGCCGAACAAGCCAAATCCCATTTCCCCATCGCTCTCTTCTTTTTCAGGCTCCTGTTGATCACAAAACAAAAGCGCAAAGCATCGTTAAAATCAAAAAAATAAAACACAGCATCTACAGCCTACAACGGGAAGATGATTTATATTCACAGTGAAATAAACTTCATGAATTCATCAACACCTTTTCAGCTTCTTCAGGAGCAGGTGCTTCAGCGGTTGCCGCACCAGCCCCGCCGCCCAGGGCAGCGGCTGTGACGGTCGCCCCGGCAGCACCAGACCCAGCGCTGAGAATGAGATCGTCGATGTTTCTCTTCTCAGCCAACTTCGCAAACAAACTGGGCCAATACGATTCGACAGTGATATTCGCCGCCTTCAGCAAGGCACTGATTTTCTCCGCCTGCAAATCAAGGGCGGATAAATATTTAGTCCAAAAAGAGAGAGAAGAGTACAAATACTCCTTGAATATTGGACAAAACAACTCCTGTTTGCGAACGCATGTCAAATAATTTATTCACCGAAGGATATTGAACAACAGCAACAATAGAAATTAATCACTCGTGAGCGAAGGCGACGACGGATAATAAAAGATCGAAGAATGGGGAAAATACAGTGGTAGGGATGCCGTCGTCGTGAAGAACAAGGGTGGCCAAAGTGCAAGCTTGCTCCGCAACAGACATTGTCGGGGATTGATGGGAAACCGATTACTGCAAAATCAATAAAAATATAAATAAGTAATGTGAAAGCCAAAAAATTTGAAGGCAAACGAGAAGGATAACAACATAGGGTTTGTGATAGTGTATGAAGCCAGAACCAAAGGCGAATAATAACAACATGTCGCCCAAGAAGAAGGGACATAAGGTCAAAAATAATGAGGAAAACGAACAGGGGGCAGATCAAAACCAACCGTGACAAATCAAGTGAGGAGAGAAGCAGAGAAATCGATCACCAGGGGGAGGAGGGTAACTGCAGCCTGCTGGGCGCCGCTGGAGAAGACGATGAATCCCTAGGGTTACGAAATTTCTCGTCGGGGAGGATTTTAAACGCGAAATTATGGGCCTGTTGTGGGTTTCGAATTCGATTGAGAGGCCCAAATAACGGCCTGTTTATATTTCAAATTTAAAATTTATAATTCTATTTTTATGGACTCATCCATTGTGGACCTGCGGGACAAACGAACCAATTATATGTTTTTAACTAGTTTTTATAAATTTTAATTAAAAATCATCAAAATATAATCTTACCTGAAATAAACTGAAAAAAAACGTGCATGCAGTAAAATTCAGAACCAATCAACATCATAACATAAATATTAAAAGCAATAAAATGTGGTCCATAATAACTTGAAAACGTCAATTTATGTCTAAATTTTGAAAATGTTTATTTTTCTTAAATGTTATATTTTATTTAAAATTAAAATTTAGTAAATTGAATATTATCCTTTAAAAGGTCAATCGCTTAAACCATTTGTTCTCTTTTTTTTTTTTGTGAAACAATGTCACGTATTAATTCTTTTTATTATTGTTTTGTCGTTATATGCATAGATTGCACAGTATTAAGCACCGCCATTTACCACCACTGGCTAAAAATGGTGATAAAGGAGGTGTATTTACAATACTATAAAAAAACGCTGATAAATGGTACTTTTATCAGCGCTAAAAAAACGCTGATAAATTGTACTTTTATCATCATTTTTTTTAGTGATGATAAACCCTTTCTCGACACTATTTTAACATTGATAACGGACCATTTATCACCGCTAGTAAAAAGCATCGAGGAAAGATACTTTTATCAACGTTAAAAAAAATGTTGAAAAATGGTGGTCTTTCTCGGCGCTATTTTTTTTAACGCTGATAAAAGTATCTTTTATCGATGTTTTTTACTAACGTTGTTAAAAGATATGTTGAAATAGTGGGTGCCCTAGACTCAACTATGCAGTACTTTTGATTACCATAGTATGTGTACACCTAGATATCTATGATGTTATCTTACCATTATAGTGTAGACTTTTCTACGTCCACTATTATAATGGTAATATCCAAAGGTTAATTGTCGTGTCGATAGGTTACAACAGATCTCAAACTATAATGAGAACCTCAAGACACAGTGACATTAATCTTAAATAAATGTTATATGGTCTAGATGCATCTTACTGACTGGACACAATAGATGTCTGACTATCAGGTGTTGGGGGCTCATAAACATTGAGATTTCTTCTCATGAGGTTCGCACTTGGTGATCTCTAATTGTGAGATCATGAGGACAGACTCATCAATAGGAACATCACATGTTTTGAGTGTCATTAGTTGTTTCTATCTACAAACACGTGTATTGGTTTCTTGACTTGAGACCATTATCAATGTATATCATTTGATTACGTACTTTGATGCAAAACGAAAACCATGGCAGTGATGTCATGACGAAGTAGTTTGTGTTGGGTGCGTCGTTGGTGGTATAACATTGATTGAATAGTCAAGAAAAGATTTGTCGCTTCTAAGTTCAGGAAGTTGTATATCTCAGACCCGGTTGATCAGGATAATGTCGCCTTCATAAGTCTTTGGCCAAAGCAGTAGAAAGACAAATCCATCCGGATAGATCAACAAATAATAAAACAAGATAAGGACGATGACACAAGAGTGCGTCCTGCTTTATGAGATATTTAATGATAAAGATATTATAATACACAGTCAGTGTTCATAGGATGATAGTCGTTGTTATGACTATCCTTATCTCTTTAGGGGTCATGATGGGTTGCTAGACTCCGCTCTTGGTATGTGGATTTTATTCACTGCTATCGAGATGAGAGCCTAGAGGATCACACACAACAACGTGTTCAAAAATCCAACCTATTCAATTGAATAAGTATATAGACATAGTGGGCCCCGCCACGAGGTTCGAGCGTTGTCTAAGTTATCGATCACTGATGAATTAAATAAATTCATTAATATTTAAGTTATGAATATTTGGGATTGAATTTATTTAATGTATTTACGAATTCAGTAAATACGAGAAAAATACTAACCGAACGAATATTATTTTAATATTCAAAGTTCGTTTGTTCTTTGGGAGGTTCATGGTTCGATTCCTGGGAGCCCGCTTTCGGGGCGAACCTCTCCCCCGGGATCCACCCACCTTGCCGGGTCGCTCGGATATCTCTGGGCGGGCAAAATGAGGCGCGACCCAATTGCTGACGGATCGCTGTGACGAACCATCGCTGTCGGGTTGTTACCCTCCGGGACGCTCTGCCATCCCGGCTGGCAACGGCTCCTTCCCCGGCTGGGGAGCTGCCTTCGGGTGCTGCCCATTCGTGGGGGAGGGGGGTTTCTCAGTGTGGAGGGTTCGAAAAGGCCACACCGAGACATTCTCTTTCCTAAAAAGAATATTCAAGGTTTGTTTAATATTAAGCGTGATAGCGAGTCGAGTTAAATGACTCGGTTTTATCACGTAATATATTATATATATATTACAAGTATGTGATAAAATAATAAATAATATCGGCGAAGTTAAGTTCGTCAAAATTATTTATTTAGTGAACGTTGAAATAAACGGAGGTCGGGAAACCCTACCAGGTATTTATCAACGTCACTATAAATATAAGAGGAGGCTCTCTCTTATGTTGTGTAATTCACTATTCATTCATTTGTATGGAATGAAAATTGAGTCTCTCTCTCCTCCTGCTTCCTAGAGAGAGAAGCTGATGATCCAAGAGTTCAGATCAAGTTCTTCCTCAAGGATCGAAGAGATCTCGATGCGGTGATCGTCGGGACGTCGAAAGCATCGTCGAATCACCGCACTAGCCCCTGGGATTCGACAATCGACATTCCAGCGGATTTTTGGAGCGCTTGTGGACGATCTAGAGGGGATCCTGCTATGGATCCTGCTTTGAACCCTTTAAGCGACGATCACCATCGACTAGTTGCAGTCGACCGCGACTTCAAATTTGAAATGGGTACGTTTTCGTTTTAGTTTTGTGCTCTTAATAATTTACGCGAGATCCTCGGACCACTCCGGGGCTCGGATTGTCGGCAACGACAAGTTCTGTCGTCCCGCCGATGAAATTTTTTAAAATCCCTGCCCCACTGGCTTCTGCTGCGGGCCCCGGAACCTAACAATGGTATCAGAGAGATCGCGTAAATTTTCTGAGCCTAGAAAATTAAATTTGCATTAAAAATAAGTAGAGGGTTTAAAGACGGTCCCAACAGTTCAAACCGCATGTCGATCCGATGCCGAATGACCGAGTTATGGTCAGTTTAATTTTTTGGATTGGATCGAATATGCGATTTGATTTCGGGTTCTAATTTTATTTCATCTTGTTGAACTAATTAAAATTCAACCGGTTCATTAGAAATAAAATTAATTATGTAATTATAATTTTATAATTTAATAATTTGCATTATATTATTATTATTATAATAATATTTATTTTATTATAATAATAATAATATTATAATAAATTATTATTTTATTATAATAATAATATTATTATAATAAATTATTATTTTATTATAATAATAATAATATTATAATAAATTATTATTTTATTATAATAATGTTATTATTATTATTAAATTTAAAGGCTAAATAGCCTTTAGAAATTTTGTGTGTGGAAAAAACACACAATTTTTTTTATTGGTGGAGACTTTCAATTGTAACAAGACTCAATTAAAAAAAAAACAAAAGAGGAGGACTTGACTTCCTTTTAAAAGGAAGGGAATAAAAAAATAAAATAAATAAAATAAAAAAAGGAGGATGGGCGGTGGTTTAACAAAAGAAAAAAAAAAGGAAACCAGGGGTCGGCGGACCCCTGGTCGATCTCCCTCGGGACGCCGCACAAAGGGGCGCAACACCCAGCAGGCGCCCCCTGCTCCTTCTCCCACGCGCGACGCAATAGGCGCCGCACCGCCCAGCAGAGGCGGACTCCCGCTGTAGCGCCGCACCACCCCATCCGCAGCTCCTCCAGCATGCCGCGCCATCCCAGAGTCCGCCGCCCCAGCATCCGAGGCCCGCTGCCGCATGCAGGCCTCCGGCGTCGCCTGCCTCCAGGATGCAGCGCCGCAGCCGGCCAGCCAACCCTCGCCCTCCTGGCCTCCTCCCCTCTGCACCCTGCCGCAGCGCTCCGAGGCTCGCCGTCCCGCTCCTTCGCACTGGACCTCCAAGCACCCAGCCGTGGCCAGCCCGCGTCGCCTCCTCCGCCTTAAGCCAGTCCCGACCTCCCAGCTATCGGCCAGATTCGCGGCCACCCTCCTCGCTGGCGCTGACCAGCAAGAGGCCTCTCTGTCCTCGACGCACCAGGAGCCGGAGCCGGGTCTCCTTCCTGCGTTGGCCGGACGCACGCCGCCACCATCGGACAATCGAACCCCTTCCCGAAGTCGTTGTCCCGGCAGCCTGCCGCTCTGGCGTGACTCCAACTAGATCTCGGCCGGACACCGCCATGGCCTTGCGTTGTGCCTCTCGGCACCGACCAGGCTGCGACACCGCCGGTGTGCCACCCGAAAGCTCCCCTCAACGGCGCACCACCCCGGGTGCCCGCCGCACCGGCATCCAGCCTCCCACATCGGCGTGACGTGGCCGCCACCCTCCTTTGTTGCCATCAGATAACACTCGAGAGGTATGTTTTTGCTTGCAATTCTTTCCGCAGGGTATAGGTTGACCCCGAAACAGTCCGGGCAGACCTTCCCAACCCAAAACAGGTTTGGGCGGATCAGTCCGACCAAGTTTTGGCCCTGCGCGGATTTGGCCCGACCCGCGTAGGCCGTGAAGACGTGTTTTGGGGACGAACTAATTAAATTAATCAAGATCAATTAAATTGATTAATTTAATTTTAGTTTATAAATTAAATTAATTAAAATTAATTTTGGTTAATTATTTTAATACCTAATCATATAAATTAATTTAAATTTGCAATTAAATTAATTTATTTTTTTGCATTAAAATTAAATTAATTAAAGGACCGATAATTAATTAAATTATTTGAAATTATTAAATTCATTTAATTTAATTTAGATAACCCCCGTACTTAATTAATGCATTTTAATTTTATCCCACATTATTTTACCCGCATTCTGGTCTTGAGCATCGACCCGTTTATGTTGCTTTTATTTAATTAATTATTTTAATTGCATGTGATGATTGTAATTAATTAAATAGATGATCTGTGCATCATCTTTATTTTTTGGTTAAAATGTATAAGGGGCTGCGCGCCCAATTTTTACCCGATGTATATTTATCCCACTAGTTCCCCTCGCCTACGCGCGAGTATTACTGTACTTCGGACAAAGACGACAAACGACACGTGGATCCCACCAAGACGAGGTGATACTCCAAGACGTGACATGGATCCCGTCAAGACAGAGCGATGTTCTAGATGTGAAACGAACATACAGGACAGAGGACAAGCTGCATCAAGAGTCAAGCATTCGACTCAGGTACGATGCCCTTAGGTCGTTTAGATGCTCAAGACCAGCCGGGTAGTAGTTTAACCTTTATGCATTTATTTATTATTGTTGGGCAAAAATCCCTCAAGGTATCATTGAAGTATTTTTGAGGTGATTGTGTTTGTTGACAAAATGAGCATCTGAGTGGTGATTGTTGACAAAACAAAACAATGACATACAAATTTGTTGACAAAGAGGATTTCATGATGGAATGTCGAGTTCAAGAGCTGAGGTCAACGATCCATGTTTGATTCAAGAACGTCGACAAAAGGAATGGATGATCTGGAGGTGGTACAAAAGAACATATACAAGGTGGCACCGTTTTCCAGTGTTTGCCAAATTTTTGGGCCTGAAAATCGTCAAATGAAGAAAAGTGGTTTTTGGCAAAGGGACTTGGGCGTTGTGTACTTGAAGGCTTGGAAACTTGCGTGCTATATGTTTTTCAAGATCAGATCATCAAAATATGGCAAAGGGACAAGTGTCGCGCAAGTTTTGGTGGTGTCGCGCAAGTGACTTGCGCGCCGTGAAAGAGACTTGCGCGCCGGTGCCTTGGAAGCTTGAGAACTTGCACGTCTTTGGTTTTTCAAGATCAGAAGATCAAAATAAGGCAAAGGAACGAGGTTCGCGCAAGTTTGGAATTGGGTCGCGCAAGTGATTTGCAGGGGAAGTGACCTGCGCGTTGAGACTTGCGCGCCGTCGCGCAGGGTGGTCAATTTGCCTATAAATACTGGACCAACCCTCCTCATTTCTTATCGGAGTTCAACAAATTGAAGATTCAGAGCTCCCGTCGCGCAGGTGTGGTGGTCGCGCAAGTGGTGGTGTGTCGCGCAAGTGGGACTTGCGCGCTAGAGAAAGAAGTTGCGTGCTGAGTGTTTGTTGCGCGCCAATGTTGGTTTGGGTGTAAAAGGAAGTCAGTCGTGCAAGTTTGGAGTTGAGGAAGCTTGTGTCGCGCAAGTGTGAGAGGTGGACTTGCGCGCCAGTTGTGACTTGCGCGCTGATACTTGCGCGCCGAGGTAGACTTGCGCACCAAGTAAGGTTGATTTCCCGGCCGTTCTTTCGGGCCGTGTGGAAGCTGGAAGATTGCCCGATACCTTTGGTGCAAAGAGATATTCATCTACGGGTGAAATTTGGATTTCAACAGAGCATCTATACAAAGAGAAAGATGTATTACTTCATGCAAATGAAGAGACCTACAGGTCTATAAACTGTGAGTGGATCCTTTCCGACACAGTGAGCAAAGGAAGAGGAAGAAGGTGATCCTCTCCACCAGCAGTGAGCTAGAGAGAGAGAAACAGGGAGTGACCCTTGGGAAAGCAGTGAGCTGACCCTAAACTTTGTAAAGGCAGTGAACCTAGAAATAGAAGTGATCTATCCTGAACCATTGTATCCACATCTAGTGAAGAATAATGGAATTTGGTACGACTGACAACTTGTCGGCGTATGCTCCTTGGACGTAGCCCAGTGAGGGTGAACCAAGTAAAAATCACTGTGTCTGCCTGCTTACTTCCCTGCATTGCATTTAAAGCATCGTCATCAGATAAAGAAGAAAATAAGTGATCATAATAAACACACAAGTGCAAACAAAGTGACCCTTGTAATAAAGAGGTCAAGATCCAGTGGGGTAGGAAGAACTTTGAAAAAGAATATCCATACCCTGATTCACCCCCCTCTTAGGGTATATAGGCCCCTATTGGTCCTAACAATTATTTTTATGCATTTTAGAACAGTGGGAAAATACATAAAATAATAGATAATAAAATTAATAAAAAAGCAACGTCTGTTTTTCTATTAAAGTTTAGTTGTGAGCGCGACAACATAGATGAACAAGTTTAATAGAAATGGATTACATTCGTCGAGAGAAAGAACTAATAAAACCCTCAAAGAAAATATTAAGTCACAAACAACCTTCCATCATTCAAGTTTGAACAAAACCGGGTGTTCGAGGTGTCAGTCATGCCTTAGCTGATGGTGCCTCTTACTACCGGGGAGTTCTTATTGGTGTGGTGGGTCGACTTAACTAAAATTGCAGCAAATGAATAGCCATAGCTATCTTGTTGTAATTTTAGAGGCAAGCATTGAGTAAATCAGTAATGATTTTTGAAGCCGAGACTTCACTCAAAAGATCAAGGAACCACAAGTTAATGCAGTTGGACAGCCAAAAGCCTACCTTGGACCCTCTGAGTAGTGGCGTAGCCATAAATTGTAGACAATGAGGGAGGTTCAGGGATCATTTCCACTAGAACACTCAAGAGTATTTTGATTCTAGTACAAAGGGTTCCTAGAATTTGAAAAATTAGTGGGAGACATTTAATGATTAAATAATCAGTAATGTCACATTTGGTAATCAATATTAAAAGAACGATATGTTAAAGTCTATTTGTAGATAATGACAAAAAATACCATAATAAAAACTGTGATAAATATTGGACATAGTTAATGTCCAAACAAGCACGAAATTTCAAGTGTAGTATAGGCGCTTGCACACATTACTACTAAATCGAAAATTCAAGCTGCTTGTGTCCCAACCTATTAAGCCACCTCAGGAAGTGAGGGTGTAAAACTGCTTATAGGAGACTCATGAATCAAACATATGATGGTTCTTTCATAATGCTATTATCAAAGTCTGATTTTAGTTGCGACTGCTACATCATGACATGAATGATGTTACATGTAGTCTCATCTCCAAGATCCTTTCGAGGAGAAAGCGAAACAAGATTTGAATGTGATGGTAACACTCAGTTTGTGTAAAGTGAAAGACAGTTAACAATCTTTCATGTCATCCCATTCTTATACCTTTTACACCTAATTAATCTTGTTTCGTTTAAGGATACTAATAAATGGTATAAAGTAAGCGCTTCATCACCATTAAGGTAACATTTTCCAAGTAATAAGAATATTAGAGATAATGCCATCTTTTATTCTTATGACGAATAAATTGAATGACAAGGCGAAAATTCCTATGGAAAGTTACGCCAAAGGCACCTTCATCATGTCCTTCAAAGAAAAGTGTATGGTTATTTAACATGAGGTTATTTGCATCACATAATGAAATAAATTTGTGGAAGTTTAAAAGTGCACTGAACTGAAATACCAGAAGCAAGTACCAACTTCTTGTTCAATTTATATTCATCAAATAAAAGTATTGTTTTCTCACATACTTTTTGGGTATTAAAATACAATATGCTTTTCAAATATATGTATTTAAATACAATAACCAAGTAAGTAGAGAAACATTACTTGAATTAAAGTGTCTTCTCCAAGCAGCTGAGAAAGGATGATTCCTAAGTTAGCGGTGAGAAACACATAACTTCAAATTGCCAAGTAATTGACTCAAACCGAACAAGTTGTTGAGTATAACCAAAACATTTTTCTCACATTCCATTTGGACATAATGAGACATAATTCCATGTTTTTTGGAATGAATGTTGTTTTTGGTAATATATTCAACAAATAGTTCAAACATATTTGAATCAAAGGCAATACATGATGAATATACGATTGTAAGACCTACCCAGTTGTCGCAATATGATTCTTTATCAAGTAAAACTAAAAGCGGACGTCAACTATATACCCAGTATGGTATTTAGGCTCGGCATAGCTAAACACCTTTGGTATTATTGACATCCTTAGTTTAGACAGAGAAACCTTTAGAAATAAAGGTATGCCACAAAGCTTCCAAGGTTAGTTCAACAAGACAGTGTGAACTATTCCAAAGAAAGATAGAGGTAAAAATACTTCATAAGATTCCTTTAAGTCATTAAGGAATGTACCGGTGAAGTATAAGTTTGGTAAGAAGATATGAGTTTCTTTGGATCGGCATGCCGAAGAATATCTTGACCAAACAATCATCGATCATGATAATGTAGTGTGGAGTAATTCCTAAATGCATGTTACCTTATCTACATCACCGTATTGATGTTCATAAGGAGGATTGATGTCGAGTCTTACATATTAACATTGATAAAAAAATGTAGCGTGGAGCAATTCCTAAACGCACATTTTATACATCAAAGTTATGATGTAAGTTGTATCAATGTTACAACCTGCAGAAACTTCCATTATATTTCAAGATGTGCTTTGCAAATAACGACATAAACCCATAACCAATATACCAACTAAAATGAAAAATTGATATCATACGATTCATAGCATGATGAAAATCCATTATGTCATAGGACATGTGTTTAGGATGCAAAGCGTTTGTTAAGGAAAAAACAAAAAAAATGCATCAAGTTAAACACATTATGCATCTTAGGTAATTATCCTAACAGTTGCCTTCGATATTACATAAATCCCTAAGATAGAAAAGATGTAGTCAAGTATTAGACTACATTTCTATACAAGGGTTAACATATCTATTAAATATAGTGGGAGCTGAATTGACTTGGACTTAGTCAATGATCGAGATGCACAAATGGTTGGCATGGGAAGAAGTTCCACAAGTACATGTGGAATATGCATGTTCCAGAGACACATACTGCATAGGAAGAATGAAACCATGGTGATGGTTTTATATTCACCGTGGTCGGTGATAAATTATTCATTAAGAATAATAATTCCCACAAGTAAGCAGTATATGGAAATAATATAAGATTGACAAGATCAATTAAAATTCAATAATGAATTCTATGTATCAAATTGCAAAGGGGCTTATAAATTGAATACTACGGTGGGTATTCAAATGAGATGATACATGGATGGTACAAGACTGGTACCAATAAGTCTCGATTGGTTATACCAAGTCAGAACGCCTAAATTTATTAGAATTTTACTTATCATAGCTAACTTCTAATACCATTCTATTGGTCATTGGATGTCAAGATCATCTTTCGTGGAAGGTGTCTATACGACACAACCAGAAAGAGATGATGACATCATATGATGCCAATAAGGGTTGCAAGTTACTGAAATTCAGTTTTAGATTAAAGTAAGCGACAAGATATTAGAGAATTCATTATAAATGAATCTTTGATTTGTGTCTACCAAAGGTTAGTGAGAGCGCCAACGTTTTCCAAGTGAAATATGTTTGGAAACATATGGAAAACGGATCTTGATCTAATAATTAGATAAGATTAGAATAAAAGAAATTCTCTAATGATTGACTTAAAGTAGCAACATGAGTTCTAGGGAACAAAATATACTGAGGTAGATCCATAGGTTGCTTGGTCCTAGTCAATCTCGTACATATAGTGACATTGTATTGAAAAATAAAAGTTGGAATAATTCAAGAGATGAATTGTTGCCTATTTCACATGGCTTAATATCTTCAATTTAACATGTTTGGAACATAGGAAGAGATTAAAGTTGTGAGTTGAGTACCATACGCTTCAGCGATGGATCGATCACATATTCCATATTATTTATAATAATCGATATTTCTAGGATATACTTTATTATAGGTAGATATCAATTAATTCCAGGAGCACTGCAAGTGATGCAGTCAGAACCATCATCTTGTACTTCGACAAGTACAAATGATATGTACCTGGAATATGGAGAAGAAGGTATACTAGTTATGGTGGGAAACAAACTAGTAATCCTTAGATCAATTTGATCTAGTATCGCAGTTAGGCAAAGGTGATGAGAGAGTCAAGCTCATAAAAGATAGTGGTAGCCATACCTACAAATACCGAGTACGTTGCAGCTTATAAGGTAGCTAAGAAGTAGTTATAAATCGCAACGATTTGTTCCAATTCTTAGATTCGCACCTAGTGAGAAAAGTATTATCCTCCTCCGAATGGCCAGAAGACCTTCTTTTTATTTTATTTTATTATAGATAATACCCCTTTTAAGGGTTGAAAGGGAACCCGTACATGACCCGTAGGCCCAAGGCACAAGGCCCGACATGACCCGCAATACATGACCCGAAGGCCCAGAGGCATACCATGCCCATTACATGACCCGTAGGCCCAACCCACTAGAACTGCCCCTCCCCCAGCATCTTGCATCATTGATCGCCTTAGCTCCCCATCTTATATTGCTGATCGACTAGAATTGACCCGTACAAAGATGCATGGTGCCTGGTCCCGATGGCGGCTGCCATACCCTCTCATTCATTCAATCCGGTTAGCTCTACATCTGGTGGCTGCTACTCCTGTTTCTCTAATCCTCTTCTAGGGCCTGTACTATGTGAACTGGGCTACTCTATGGTCTACGTGACCTGAAGACCCTGTGGCCCGAAGGCCTTTGATGACCTGAAGACCCTGGAGACCCGTAGGCCCAAACCGGTGGCCCGAAGGCCCAAATCAGGTGAATAGTCCCAGCTACTACAATAATGAACAGTAACTTCTATAGTAACTGCTACAATACTATTACAATGACTGCTACAATACTGCTACAGTACCGAAAATTTTCCTCCACCCGGTTTTGAACCTGGGTCTCTTGGATGCCAAGTAGGAGTCCTTACCACTCGGGTACATGCTCGTTGGCGAGAAAAGTATTATCATAAAGTAAATTATGATATTCTTACTATCCAAGTTGTCAAGTTATGAAAATGGAAAAAAGTAATATACTCGAGGATACCTTATCTTGAGAAGTTTTACTCAAGCCGATGGGGTCACGTATAGCAGATATGCCATGCGGTGAAAATGTGGCAGGCCCAACAGTTAAAGCCATTACTCAGCAGAAGCATGGTATTTATCATGTGAGTAGCTAACAAGTTTGGTTAGCAAGTTGGATCTAGTGTAAGTGGGAGTGTTGAAATAGTGGGTTCCCTAGACCCAACTATGCAGTACTTTTGATTACCATATCATGTGTACAGTTAGATATGCATGATGTTATCTTACCATTATAGTGTAGACTTTTCTATGTCCACTGTTATAATGGTAATGTCCAAAGGTTAATTATTGTGTCGATAGGTTATAAAAGATATCATGCTATAATGAGAACCTTAAGACACCATGACATTACTCTTAAATAAATATTCTATGGTCTAGATACATCTTACTGACTAGACATAGTAGATGTTTGACTATCAGGTGCTGGGGGCTCATAAGCATTGAGACTTATTCTCATGAAGTTTGCACTTGGTGATCTCTAGTTGTGAGATCATGAGGAAAAACCCATTAATAGGAACACCACATGTTTTGGGTGTAATTGGTTGTTCCTATCTATAGACATGTGTATTGGTCTCCTGAATTGAGACCATTACCAATGTATACCATTTGATTACGTACTTTAATGCAAGATGAAAACCATGGAAGTGATTTCATGCCAAGGTAGTTTGTGTTGGGTGCGTCGTTGGTGGTATGACATTGGCTGAATGGTCAAGAAAGGATTTGTCACTTCCAAGTTCAGGAAGCTGTATATCTCAGGCCTGGTTGATCAGGATGGTGCCGCCTTTATAAGTCTTTGGACAAAGCAGTAGAAAGGCAAATCCATCTAGATAGATTAACAAATAATAAAGCAAGATAAGGACGATGACTCAAGAGTGTATCCTGTTTTATGATATATTTAATGACAAAGAGATTATAGTACACAATTAGTGTTCGTAGGATGTTAGTCATTGCTATGACTATCTTTATCTTTTTAGGGGCCATGATGGGTTGCTAGACTCCGCTCTTGGTCTGTGGATTTTATTCACTGCTATCGAGACGAGGGATTAGAGGGTCACACACAATAATAATCCACCCTATTCAGTTGAATAGGTATATGGACATAGTGGGCCCCGCCACAGGGTCCGAGCATTGTCCAAGTTATCGATCACCAATTAATTAAATAAATTCATTGATATTCAAGTTATGAATATTTGGGATTGAATTTATTTAATGTATTTACGAGTTCAGTAAATACGAGAAAAATATTAACTGAATGAATATTATTTTAATATTCAAGGTTCATTTAATATTAAGCGGGATAGTGAGTCAAGTTAAATGACTCGGTTTTATCACATAATATATTATATATATATTAAAATTATGTGATAAAATAATAAATAATATTGACACAGTTAAGTTTGTCAAAATTATTTATTTAGTGAACGTTGAAATAAACGGGGGCCAGGGAACCCTACCAGGTATTTATCAACGTCACTATAAATATAAGAGGAGGATCTCTCTTATATTGTGCAATTCACTATTCATTCATTTGTATGGAATGAAAATTGAGAGCCTATATCTCCTCCTGCTTCTTAGGGAGAGAAGTTGATGATCCAAGAGTTCGGATCAAGTTCTTCCTCAAGCATCAAAGAGATCTCAATGTGGTGATTGTCGGGACGTCGAAATCATTGTCAGATCATCATGCTAGCACCTAAAATTTGACAATCGACATTCCAGTGGATTTTTGGAGCACATGTGGACGATCTAGAGGGATCCTGCTTTGGATCCTTCAAGCGACGACCGCCATCGACTAGTTGCAGTCGACCACGAATTCAGATTTGAAATGGGTGCATTTTCGTTTTAGTTTTGTGCTCTTAATAATTTATGTGAGATCCTCGGACCTCTTCAGGGATCATATCATTGGAAAAGACAAGTTCTGTCATCCCGCCGATGAAAATTTTTAAAATCCCCGACCCACCGGTTTCCGCTGCGGGCCCTAGAACCTAACAAGATATATTTCATAAAAAAATCACATATCATTAAAAAACATATATTAATATATAAATTTATTTATATTGATCGAAATATAATATATTGATTCAGGTGTCTGTTAGGGCTCTACCACATATCAAATCTAAGTTTATGAAAAAATCTACAACATGGTGACCAAGGGGATCATGATCAACGTTTTTTCGATGTCAAAAAAGGTCCGAAAGGTCTCCAAAACTGAGTTTTTTTGTTAGTTTACCTTAATTTATGAACATTTGATGAAATTATACCCTCATTTGAGGGGGTATTATTGTATTCTTTCAGAGGGGGTCTAAATTTATTATTAGGTCTAATGGTCATATGAATATTATAATGTTTATATTTTACCATTTTTCACATTGTAGTGTTATTTCTAATTAAATATATAAATACTTGCACGTATTTACATATAATAAATCGATTACATAAATAAATATTTAAACATATTTACGTAAAAATATATTTTTAAATATGTAAATCACATGTAAATAAATAATTATTACTCGTTTTATTTAAAATAAAACATTATCTATTTTTTTACCTTGTAAAGATGTATTAATATACCTATAAAACTAATTTTTATATGTAAATATATATTTATGTTTAAATTCTAATATAGGTAAATAAACATATATATGTAAATATTTGTGTGCGTATACGGGAAATATGTTTACATGTGTCAATGTTGTGTAGATACATCATATATGAATGTATTTTTATATTTATATCATTATTATTAAATATAATATATAAACATACTTGTGATAAATATTTATAAATAAATTATAAAAAATTTAAATCTAAACATACAATTACATGTAAAAATGTGTACATATATATGTAAATATGTATAAAATTTATATCTAAATATACAATCTATAGTCATGGTTTTAAAATGTATTTAAAAATAATTATATAAATGTGTATGATTATATGAATAAATATGTAAATAAAAATGAATTATATATATATATATATATAAATATATCATAAAATATTATACAAATCTTGATGATGCAATGGAAAAACGTTATGTCATTAAGGCGGAGGTCATGGGTTCGATTCCAGGAGAGAGCAAGGCTAAAAGGTGTGAAAAGTGCTAATAAATGGGATGTCTGGGCTAGCGGGGGGTCAGAGTGCTATCGTTGGGTTGAAATATTTTTTTTAGATTTTTATCTATGCTGAAAATATATCGATAAAGACATCCATTATCAGTACTAAAAAACACTGATAAACACTACTTATCAACGCTAATAAAGACATCCTTTATCGGTGCTAAAATAAAGTGCTAATAAAGACTCATTTTATCCATGTTTTTGTTTTAGCACTGATAGAATAGACATTTGTCGGTGTTTTTTTAGCACAAATAAAGGTCACAACTTTTAACATCTCTTAGCATGTCAGTGGGTTTTTAGCGTTGACAAAGCCTAATTCTGTCACTTTTAAAAGTGTGATATGTATTAGTGATAACAGTGTACAATGCTAATTTCAGCAGTGTATTTTGCATCCTATGCGTGTATTTCTTATTAAAAAAAATCATGTTTCTTATTTAAAAAAAACCAAGTAATATTTTATTGAATTAATTCTTCATGGATCATTTATATCTCAATATTAAATTATCATTGTTATTACATTCTCTGTAATTCACTTATAAAAACTAACTTTGTAAGGCTTTAATGGGATTAGACCACCAATGAGAGGGGTGAATTAATTGTAACTAAAACGTTGACCCTCATCTCATTTTCCCAACACCAGTTAATACGATTGGATCTCAAACAAAACTAGGCAATGCCGAGAGATAAAGAGAGAAAGAAAACACATAACACACTAGTTTTTACAAGGTTCACACACCCTTTTTATCATGTGGTTAATGATTCTCACTCAAATTTACCCAAGATATGAAGGTAGAACGGTCCTTGTAGTCTAGCTTGGGTTATCAAATCCACAGAGACCTAAGAAGTAACCTATAGACACGCACATTCTAAGGACTGTTTTTGGCTATGAAGTGACCAACTTTGGGTTGATTTTAGATGGGTTTAAGTGAAATCTAAGAGACTTAAGTTAATTCAAATTAAAAGAATGAGTTGATCCTAGGTTATCACTCGGGGTGGATTGGACGTATTTCCTTTTTAATGATTTCAATTTCTTATATTTGAGATGGGTTCATTTAAGGAGATAAAACAACATCATCACTTACTGGTTTAATGCCTATACCCTTTAATACTAATCACCTATACACTTTAAGGATCAAAGTTTTGATCACTTCAAGGTAAAAGTTCGTATTAGCACTTGAAGTGTGTGGCCTTAAATTCAACAAGGATGATGGAGTTTAAAAATCATCAAATAAAAATCTCAATTAAAGAAGTGATTATACATTAATGAGGTGATAAATAACATCCAATCCATCTCCTTGATACTCCCTTGGATCAACCCATAAGTGGGTTATCCCTCCATTGATTATATGGTTTCAATGGAAGCAGAAAGTAGACTCATGAGGGAGGAAATGGAGAAGTAAAAAAAACGCAATAAAATAACAATCACTCCACCGTTGTGTGATAATCTCACAAGGTTTGGTATGAAAAAGTTCACACCTTGAACCAACGGTATCAAAGTGATAAGGAGAAGAACATAATGATAAGAGAAGAATAACTTTTATTAAGAAACAAGGATGAATTAAAACAACTTACATGTGAAGGAAGAACATTACAAAGAGAAATTGGCAGCATAACATTAAGATGAAAACAAGCTCAAAGATCTCTAAATCCTCCAACACCACTACCTTAAATAGGAATTTTTGAGCCCTTGGGTCGAGCCTATAACAGTACAAAGCATCTCAATTAATTTTGGTAGGCTATAGGTGGTGGAAAGCTTGTGGAATTTGGACTTTTCCACATTTAACCCGAGGTGGCAGCCAACTTTCATCCACCGAACAGACACATTTGGATGACCATATAGATGGCATAATCAGAGTGGTCCATAGAATAAAAAAATGGAGATCCGGATGTATTATAACCTCCTGTAAAATTTGGGCCCATTTGGAGTTATTTATTCTGAGATATGATCAAATTAGTGGGCTGTTTTTCTGGGCCGCAGAATCTGGCCCAAAATTTTATCTCTAATTTGGGACGCCTTAATGACCACCATAAAGGCAAAATTAGTATTATCTCCTGAAAAGTTATTTGTTCCTAAACATGTCTTATATCATATAACAAAATTTGGGATTCATTGAGCCTGTATGTTGGGCCCCACAGTCTCATAAGTGGGATGGTGTCCAATCTGCCTTCTCTAGAATTGCTTCCATTAATCTCCAAATATCTCCATCATCGTTTATGAATCATACATTGATACCTGAATGAAAAATGTTCACATTTAAGTGTAGATATAGTTCCCAAAATATCAAATTAAAATATTGACAATTACATTACTTATAATCAGATGACTCATTGGGCCTAAATTGGTGTATATTAGGCATGAAGTGCACAAATGATGAGAATGGATGTTCATAATGAAAATGCACTAACTCAGGCCCATAAGATCAAAAATGAACATTTAATACCATTAAAATGTAATTAAAATATATGTTTTTATTGGATAATCACACCCCCCAACTTGAGATTTGCTAGTCCAGAGCAAATAATTCAATGATTTTATTTGAATTCCTTTCTTCAAACACATTATAACAAACAGTGCTCACAATGTAAACTGCACACAAATATATTTTTATAACCTATCAAGATAATTTAAAAAAAGATGAATTTAAAAGAAGATCCCAATCCCAAGCCCATTCTTTTGATCAAATCCATCATCATACTTCATCCAACTCAATTAGGTGTAATGATGTGTTGTGAATCACAATAGATATATGGGTTTATTTTCATTCAAGGGGGAAATCATGGAAGCACTAGGTGGAATCACATTTAATCCTAATATGAGTATTCTTCATTCCTCTTTTTTTGGATTTTTTTTTCAATATTGCTATAGTAATTGAGATTGCAGTTAATCAAATTAACCCATGTAGCAAGACTCTGCCGATGACTCCCAGACTCAAAGGCCTTAGGGCACCAAGTGAAGCCCACATACTCAGGCATCGCCTTAAGTTAACTTAATAAAAAACAAAGTCATATTACCATAAATAGAGATAGATTGAAAAACTCAGGGCTAGACAACTCTGGAGTCACGATCCCCAAGTGCTGAAAGCCTCGCATTTTATCAATCCATTGCTCTACACACAATTTTTATTTTTTATTTTTTTTGAATACTGATATTATTCATAAAAATCAAACCAGCCTATGCTATTTATTATGGGACCCTAAAAATTCAAATTAGCACCCCACGGTCTAGAGGACGTGCATTGTGGCATTTTGATTTAATGGATGAAAATAAAAATGATGAAAATTTTCATTGGACAACCAAACTTCCAAAATCAATGCTTTTAAACTTAACCATGAATTAAATTAAGAGTCAAGGAAATAAAAGTTATTTTCTATGTAGTTTTAATGTGAGAAAAGATGTTATTATATGAATGATAAAAGAATTTTACTTCTTTTTTTTATCATTGTTTTTTTAAACAAACATTTTGTTTCCACACCCCCCAACTTAGAATGAAACTGTCCCTAGTTTCATAAAAACAAAATTTAGAATGGGGTAGAGGAATAAAAGGAGAGTTCAATAAGGAAATTGAAATATGAGGATCATGGAATGAAGTCACCTGGTGGTTGAAGTTTGAAGTTCTTGCCGCTCGAATTTAGTCCTTTGATATCCATGTCGCTTGAAAAGTTCCCTAGTGGAAAAAGGAAAAAAACAAGATATATATATATATATATTTATATAATAAAGGAAGTAAAATATAATTATATATATAAAAATTATAGAATAAGGAAGCACAAGAAGTTGTAGGTCAGTGGTAAGCGCGCACCCCTGTCTCCCTTCGGTCCCGGGTTCAAGTCCCCGCGGCTTCGCCGGTTGTGACGGGGTTTGCCCCACGGCCTATGGCATGGACTTTTTATTATTATTATATTTTTATTTATTTATTTTTGTTTTTTAATTTTTTAACCTAAAAACACATAAAAAAAACAAACTGATGATACATTGTCTTCTTTTTAAATTTCTGGGTAAGGTATTACTCAAGGATCACACCACGTGACACGGATGAATATGGTGCTCCCCTTTCGTACCCATCCATACTCATTATAGAAGAACAGGTCAACAATTTATTTTTTCTTCTTCGAAATATCAAAATGTCTCATTAACCCTATTTAAAATATAAATTCGATTAAAACAACGAAATTATTGGAAACTTGAAAACCATGGGTTGCCTCCCATTCAGCGCTTTGTTTAACGTCGTTAGCCTGACATGGACCCTAAATCTATTAATTTTTTCCTGGTTTATAGGTTGGCTCAGTTAACTCAACCTCTATTTCCTGTTTATTGAATGATTCAATGAATGGTTTTAACCTTTGACCATTGACCTTGAAAATGCAGGGGATCTTGAATCTCTACTTCCCCATGGGGGTACACATAATTCACTATGAAAGGTCCTGACCATCTAGACCTTAACTTTCCCGGGTGTAAATGAAGTTTTGAACTATACAAGAGCACAAGTTTTCCCAGTTCAAAATGTTTGACCTTGATATTCCTAGATTTTTAGGCTTTAACTCTAGCTTTATTGATCCTTGAATTTTCATAAGCATCCATCCTTAGTTCCTCTAGTTCATTGAGATCTAATTTCCTTTTTGTTCTGGCCAATGAGAGGTCATAATCCATTTTCTTAATTGCCCAAAAGGCCTTATGTTCAATCTCCACTGGAAAATGACATGATTTACCATAAACCAACCTATATGGGGACATTCCTAAAATGGTTTTATATGCGGTTATATAGGCCCAAAGAGCATCTAAGAGTTTCTCAGACCAATCTTTCCTAGAGGGGTTGACAGTTTTTTCAAGAATTTTCTTAATCTCCCTATTCTCTAACTCAGCTTGACCATTGGTTTGAAGATGGTATGCAGTGGACACTTTATGAGAAATACCATACTTAGACATGAGTGAAGCGAATGGGCGGTTGCAGAAATGGGTTCCTCGATCACTGATTATAGCCCCAGGAATTCTAAATCTTGAAAATATGTTCTCTTTCAGAAATCGAATCACAACTTGATGATCATTGGACTTAGTGGGAATGGCCTCAACCCATTTTGAGACATAATCAACAGATAAGAGTATGTAGAGGTATCCTCGAGAGTTTGGGAAGGGACCCATGAAATTAATTCCCCAACAGTCAAATATTTCAACCACTAAGATGGGAGTGAGTGGCATTTGATTCCTTTTTGTGATAGACCCTACTTGTTGACACCTAGGACAGCTTTGACAAAATGTGTAGGAGTACCTTGAGAGGGTGGGATAGAAAAGACCACATTGAAGAATATTAGCAGATGTTTTCTTAGAGGAAAAGTGACCTCCACATGCCTCACTGTGACAAAATTTAAGGATGGACTCTTGTTCAGATTCTGGAACACACCTCTTAATGACTTGGTCAGGGCAGAACTTATAGAGGTATGGATCATCAAACACATAGTGTCTAACATCAGAAATAAATTTCCTTCGAGTTTGAGTCCCTAATAATTTTGGAATGACTCCTGTCACTAATAAATTTGCTATGTTAGCATACCAAGGGCAGTCACTCACAGAGTATAGGTGTTCATCAGGAAACGAACCAGACACAAAAGGTGATTTGAGTTGTCTTTGAATTCCATCCTAGAGAGGTTATCTGCTAAAACATTTTCAACTCCCTTTTTATCCTTGATTGTGAGGTCAAATTCTTGTAAGAGAAGGACCCACCTAATTAGTCTAGCCTTAGCATATTGTTTTTGGAAGAGGTATTTTAGTGCAGAATGGTCAGTGAACACAGTGATGGAGGATCCTAAGAGGTAGGACCTAAAATTCTCTAAGGAAAACACAATAGCAAGTAACTCCTTTTCAGTGGTGGTGTAGTTGATTTGGGAATCATTTAAGGATTTGATTGCATAAGCAATGACATAAGGATTTTTATCACAACGTTGTCCTAACACATCTCCTACAGCAAAGTCACTGTCATCACACATAAGTTCGAAAGGAAGGTTCTAATTTGGAGATTTCATAATGGGAGGAGAGGTGAGAGAGGATTTGAGGGTTGAGAATGAACCCTCACAACTTTTGGTCCAAACAAATGGAGCATCCTTTACTAAAAGAGCACAAAGGGGACGAGAGATTGAACTAAAGTCCTTGATGAATCTTCTATAGAAACCAACATGTCCTAAGAAAGACCTCACTTCCTTGACAGTTTTGGGTGATGGAAGGTGACAAATGATGTCAACCTTTGCTTTATCAACTTCAATCCCCCTACTCGAGACCAGATGGCCTAGAACAAGTCCCTCTTTAACCATGAAATGAAAATTTTCCCAGTTTAGGACCAGATTCTTTTCTTCACATCTTGACAAGACTCTCTCCACATTCTGCAAACATCCCTCAAAAGTATCCCCAAACATAGAGAATTCATCCATGAAGACCTCAAGAAAATACCCTACCATGTCTGAGAAGATTCCCATCATGCACTGCTGGAAGGTTCTAGGGGCATTGCATAAACCAAAGGGGATGCGTTTGAAAGCAAAGGTTCCGAATGGACATGTGAATGTAGTCTTCCCTTGATCCTCTAGGGTGACCTCAATTTGATTGTACCCTGAGTACCCATCTAAGAAACAGTAAAAGGAATGACCTGCCACTCTCTCAAGGACTTGGTCAATGAATGGTAAGGGGAAATGGTCCTTCTTGGTGAATGAGTTTAGTTTCCTATAGTCAATGCAGACCCTCCATCCACTACTCACCCTTGTTGGAAGAATCTCTCCATCCTCATTGGTTATCACTGTGATTCCAGCCTTTTTTGGAACCACTTGGATTGGGCTCACCCATTCACTCTCAGCTATGGGATATATGATACCAACTTTCAAAAATTTCATAAGTTCTTTCCTTACTACCTCTATGAGATTAGGATTGAGTCGCCGTTGAGGTTTACGACATGGCTTTGAATCAGATTCCAGAACAATCCTATGAGTCCCAATAAGTGGGATAATCCCAGGAATATCAGAAAGGGTCCAACCAATGGCTTTCTTATGCTTCCTAAGGACATCTATAAGCATCCTCCCATGATTGGCTTCAAGAGAAGAAGAAATTACAATAGGATGTGTTTGATTGTCCCCTAGGAAAGAATACTTGAGTGTAGTAGGAAGTTCCTTCAATTCAAGATCAGGTTGGTTCAGAATTTTAGCAGAAGATTGGGACATTGGATCAAGATCAATTTATTTTTTTAGAGTTTCAGATAGGATTGATTCCCCACATGTATAAGTTTCAGCTACTAGATTGGCTTGATCAGATTTAGGGAAGGAAATTGGATTGGTCTCCATGAAAGTGGTTTCTTGAAAGGTTTCACTGATTGTTGGACCTAAGACTTCATCATAAGATCAATTTGAAAATGATTCAAGCCAAGGAGATAAACTTCCTTCATATGAACAAAGGAAATCAATCTCATCCTGACTTAAACATTCATTAAATATTCCTTGATGTTCCATGGATTCATTATCAATGCTTCCTATCATGTTTACTTCATGAATGTCCTCATCATCCCCTATTTGTGATCTTGAATTATAGATGTTCAAGTCTAGACTCATGTTCCCAAAGGTGATGGTCATGTTCCCATTTCAAACTCGAATAACAGAGTTGATTGTTGTAAGAAAAGGACGACCAAGGATGATTGGGGTTTGTTCCTTATTTCCTAAGTTTGGATGGTTGTCAAGGACAATGAAGTCAACAGGGTAGATAAAGTTTTCAACCTTTACTAGAACGTCCTTTAAAATCCCCTTTGGAACCCTAATGCTACGATCAGCAAGCTGAAGTGTGACAGATGTGGGTTGGAGCTCTTCTAGGCCTAACTGGCATTACACATCATATGGGATGAGATTGACACTATCACCTAGGTTACACAAGGTCTTGACAACTTTTCTCTCTCCTAGTTCAACAATGATGTAAGGGCAACCCAGGTCTTTCAACTTAGGAGGAATGGTCCCTTGAATGGCGGTACTCACATTAGCAGCCAAAAGGACTTGGTTTTTATGTGAAAATTTTCTTTTAAAATTGAACAAGTCCTTAGGGTACTTTGAGTAGGAAGGTATGGTTTGGATTGCATCGAGAAGAGGAATGTTCAACTTGACTTGTGAGAAGATTTCCCTCAATGTTTCACTTAGTTCAGGCTTGGGTTTCCCCCTCATGCATTGAGGAAATGGTGCAGGTTGTGGGGTTGTTTGTTGAAGAGTTGTTTCCTTGAAAATGTTATCAGTTTCCTCAGTTTGATCTTGTGGTTCATTTGAATTTTCATCCAAGTTTGAATCTTCAGGTGGGTTCTGAATTAGTTGTTCAGGTTTCTCAATTGATTTCCCACTTCTTAAAACATTCACAGCCTTTAGTTGTTCATGAGTTGTTTGAGAACAACTTGACTCTCCCCTTGAATTTGAGAATGGAACCACCTGAGTAGGCATGGGTGCCTTTCCAGTTTTGATAGTTTTAAGTTCTTGTTTTAGGGAAGATACCTCTGAGTTCATCCTCTCCATTTGTTTGCACAATTTTTCTAGTAGGCTTTGTGGAACAGTTTGGGTGGGTGCTTGAGTAGGTTGGTTTATCCCAGGGGGATATTTTGGAGGTGGGATGGTTTGTTGAAAATAGACCGATGGCTGTTGGTATTGGATAGGTTGGGTTTGGAACTAGTTATGGGTTTGGAACTGGTGGGGGTAAGGATTTTGTCCCTGTGGTTGGCTAGGTTGTTGGTTATCTTTCCAGCGGAATCTTGGGTGGTCGTTATACCTTGGGTTGAAGTGTTTTGGTATTGAGGCTTTTGAAAGTTCAAGGCATTTACTTCTGCTGGGGGTGCTCCTAAAAGAACATCCTTGATGGATGGAATGGTTGGGCAGTTGTCTGTCTTATGGTCATGTTTGTCACAAATTGTGCAAATAAGGTCAACGGTTTGGATTTCATGGACTTTCCTAAGGTCTATCTCTTCAACCTTCCTAGAGAGTGCTGCGAGTTTAGCCCTAAGGCTTTCCTCTTCTCTAAGTGTATGAATTCCATTAGTTCTTTGTGGATTTTCAGAATAAGGTGAAGTTCCCCATGTTTGGTTTTGTTCAGAAAGGCTTTCTAGATACTCGTAAGAATCATTTGGGGCTTTGTTTTTAAAGGTTCCATTACACATCATGTCAATGAATTGTTTGTTCCCTGGACCCAAACCTTTATAGAAAATTATCACTTGTTTAGGAATAGAAAAACCATGGTTTGGAACCATGTTTAGAGTGTCTTTGAACCTCTCCCATGTTTTATAGAATGACTCTCTCTCTTTTTTCAAAAAAGTTTTGGATACTCTTTTTAAGTGCAATTGTTTTGTGGTGGAGAAAGTATTTTTTGTATAATTCTCTTTGTAGTTGATCCCAAGAGTTGATGGATTATGGTCTCAAATTGTTTAGCCAATTTTTAGCTCGATCCTTTAAAGAAAAAGGAAATAGCCTCATCTTAGCTGATTCTAGTTGATGTGGGGGACACATGGTTTCTACAATGTCATTGAACTCCTTAATGTGCAGGTATGGCATCTCGGACTCCATTCCATGGAATGTGGGAAGGTGGTTTAGGACATGGGGTTTAAAGATGTAGTTAGAATCTCCTAGGGAATTGTTTATAATGCATTAGAGGGCATTGGTCCAGGAATGTGTGAGGTAGTCATTCATGGTTTGATCAATTGCATTCCCCAAGTTTGGGGCTGCCTCATTTGGGTTTCCATTTTGGTTCCCACCCATGTTTATGAGTTGGTTTCTTTGAATACCTTCCATTGAAATGGGCTCAATTTTTGACTTGGGGGTGTTTGTAAGATTAGGATCTAATTTAAAGAGTTCCATTGGTGTACTTGACTCCCCAACCCCAGGACTATCTATCCTAACTAGACGGTTTGATTGATCACGGGTGTAGGCGGACATGCGCCAAAAGAAAAAAAAACGAGAAAGAGAAAAGACAAGAGAATTTGGATGAGAAAAGAAGAAATGGGGGAGAATAGAATGGGTGTTTATATGACTTACTTGGGTCCCCGTCAATGGCGCCAAAATTTGATTCTCGCTCAAATTTACCCAAGAGATGAAGGTAGAACGGTCCTTGTAGTCTAGCTTGGGTTATCGAATCCACAGAGACCTAAGAAGTAACCTATAGACACACACATTCTAAGGAATGTTTTTGGATATTAAGTGGACAACTTTGGGTTGATTTTAGATGGGTTTAAGTGAAATCTAATATACTTAAGTGAATTCAAATTAAAATAATGAGTTGATCCTAGGTTATCGCTCGGGGTGGATTGGACGTATTTCCTTTTTAATGATTTCAATTTCTTATATTTGAGATGAGTTCATTTAAGGAGATAAAACAACATAATAACTTACTGGTTTAATTCCTACACCCTTTAATAATAATCACCTATACACTTGAAGGATAAAAGTTTTGATCACTTCAAGGTAAAGGTTCGTATTAGCACTTGAAGTGTGTGGCCTTAAATTCAACAAGGATGGCGGAGTTTAAAAATCATCAAATAAAAATCTCAATTAAAGAAGTGATTATACATTAATGAGGTGATAAATAACATCAAATACATACCCTTTCTACTCCATTTTATCAACCCATAAGTGGGTTAACCCTCCATTGATTCTATGGTTTCAATGGAAGCGGAAAGTAGACTCATGAGGGAGGAAATGGAGAAGTAAAAAAAACGCAATAAAATAACAATCACTCCACCGTTGTGTGATAATATCACAAGGTTTGGTATGAAAAAGTTCACACCTTGAACCAACGGTATAAAATTTATAAGGATAATAACATAATGATAAGAGAAGAATAACTTTTATTAAGAAACAAGGATGAATTAAAACAACTTACATGTGAAGGAAGAACATTACAAAGAGAAATTGGCAGCATAACATTAAGATGAAAACAAGCTCAAAGATCCCTAAATCCTCCAACAACACTGCCTTAAATAGGAATTTTTTAGCCCTTGGGTCGAGCCTCAAATAGTACAAAGCATCTCAATTAATTTTGGTAGGCCATAGGTGGTGGAAAGCTTGTGGAATTTGGACTTTTCTACATTTGACCCGAGGTGGAAGCCAACTTTCATCCACCGAACAGACGCGTTTGTATGAACTTCTAGATGGCAGAATCAGATTTGGATATAGAATAAGAAAATGGAGTTCCTGATGTCTTCTAACCTCCTGTAAAATTTGGGCCCATTTGGAGTTATTTATTCTGAGATATGATCAAATTAGTGGGCTGTTTTTTTGGGCCGTAGAATCTGGACCAGAATTTTATCTCTAACTTGGGCCGCCTTAATGACCACCATAAAGGCAGAATTAGCATTATCTTCTGAAGAGTGATTTGTTCCTCAACATGTCTTATATCATATAACAAAATTTGGGATTCATTGGGCCTGTATGTTGGGCCCCACAGTCTCATAAGTGGGATGGTATCCAATCTACCTTCTCTAGAATTGCTTCCATTAATCTCCAAATATCTCCATCATCGTTTATGAATCATCCATTGATCCCTGAATGAAAAATGTTCAAATTTAAGTGTAGATATAGTTTCTAAAATATCAAATTAAAATATTGATAATTACATTCCTTAGAATCAGATGACTTATTGGGCCTAAATTGGTTTATATTAGGCATGAAGTGCACAAATGATGAGAATGGATGTTCATAATGAAAATGCACTAACTCAGGCCCATAAGATCAAAAATGAACATTTAATACCATTAAAATGTAATTAAAATATATGTTTTTATTGGATAATCAGTTAATCCATGGCGAGCAACGATTGTGATCCATTGCACTCGTTCTTATCTTACTATTAACTATTTCTTCCAAGCGTGCGGTGGTGGGTGATATATTAAATTTACTTTTAATAATTGTTGTCCGAAACTAGGAGCGAGGATCTTTCAAGTGAAATTTATAATTAATTTATTTAATATCTGAAGAAAAAAATATATGAGCTTAGAAACTTTCTTCGTTGATGATTGTTGATCGCCCAAAAAGGCCCTTCTAGATTTACTTCATTGCGCTTGTAAAGATCCAAGAGTAGAATCCTTATAATGATGATCCACACATGCTTCAATGGTATCTGAGAAACACCACTCATTTTCTGGGTGCTAACGTGATGAATTGAATATCTTGTGTTGTTCATTCTTGATCACTCATTCTCCAATCTTGAAGAAATTATCTCTTTGTTTTCTCATTCTTGAGAGGGATATAGGAGAAGGATTCGAGAGAAAATTCATTGTATGCCACAATTATTTATTCCCAAACTTGAAATTGGGTTTGAATGAATTGCACAATAGACGTAGCCGTCTATTTATAGAGCTGATATTTCAGTTATGAGATTTAATTGCATAATATTCATTAAATATAATTATAACCATTAATTAAATCTCATACCACGTAATAATAATAATAATATTATTATTTTGTGGTGCGCCAACTTGTGAAAAATGGATAAATAATATTTACTGACTCATAAATAATTATTTTATCACCGAACATGGTCTTGGTCCGTTCAAGCTCCTCTTATATTTATTGAACACCTAAATAAATATTTTACTCTCTTAAATAAATATTTTATTCACAAAATAGTAAATAAATATTTATTAAATATTCAATAAAATAAATAAATAAATATTATTCATAATCTGGTGAATAAATATTTATTTAATTTATGTGATCAATACAACTTAAATAAAATTATTCCCGAGTCTTGAGAATAATATTTATTCTATTAATTAAATTCAAATAGAATTTAATCGAGACCACAAAAAACACTTAGTGTGTGGCCCTCTAGGATTCTTTCTCATTGGCATTAAGCGAGTTTGTCTAAAGTCCAACATTACTGTCTAGCAATGAGTCAAGAAACCCAAGAGAAAGAACTTAAAGTTGCAACAACGACAACCACATAAAAATGCTCACTGTGTAATACAATCTCTTTGTCACATAATCTCATCAAGCAGGTTGCTTGATGGTGTCATCAACCTATATGTTTGATACATAATTCTTTGACTATCTGAAATAAACTCATCATTAGACCATGACCATGAAATTTAGGGCAATCGTTCCATTTCAATCAAAGGGCCGAGATATCAACTTCCATGAATATGGATGAGACAAATCATTTCTTGACTTATCCATTAATAACATGTCATTCGTGACACACCCAACATACCCTACTTCCCACCAACATATGACGTGACTGATTTCATCAGCAAATCTAAGTGTGTGATTCATGAAATTCATTAATGATAATCATAAAGTCTAAGGACCATTACACATGCTCACAGATAAGAATATCCGATGACACCAAAACATACGGAATTCCTACTGGCGGGTCTATTATCATAATATTCTTTCTTGGAGATTACCAAGTGTGAATTTCATGAGAAGAAGTCTCATCTACTTACGAGTACTCACACCCGAAGGTCTATATAATATGTGTCCCATAATAGTATGTTATCCAACCGAAAAACTATATTAAGAATATTATCATAACACTTCAAGGTTGTCATCATAGAGGGGAACTACTATAACCTTATCAATGCAAAAAATAATCTAGGATGTTATTAAATTATGGTCATGTAGAACAATGAAAAATATGTAATAAAATGTTTAATTTAATATTTAATTCATAAAATATTCATGTCATCAAAGTACAAATAGTTGGTTCTAGGACACCAAATATAACATTAACAAGAGAAAGGAATGAGGCAAGAAGGTGTTCTTCCTCCAATGGCCCGAAGGCTTTAATTTTTTATTGATTTTTGATGATAAACCTTTCAAGGGGTGATGTGGAACCCTTACAAGGCCCGTGGGTGTAAGTATTACATGGCCCATATGCCTTAGAGGAATTCATTGTCTATAGGCTTCAAACATTACATACAACCCAGACTAACTACTTGGAACTTATCCTCCCCAGCATTTTCATCGTGAAATCAGCTCTCCACCTTCGCATGGCTGTTCGGCTAGGCATTCCCATGCATTCACAAGCTTGTCCTGCTGGTAGGTGCCATACCCTCTCATTCTTGCAATCTGTTTAGCTTCTACTGTGGTGAAATCTCCTTACTCATCCTTCTTATAGAGCTTGTTCTTTGTAGGTTGTCTGGTTTTCATCTGCACTTAAAGGTAGCCTGAAGGCCTTGAGGTGGCCCTAAGGCCTTACTGACCCAAAGGCCTGGGTGGCCCAAAGGCCTTAAAGGACTTAGGGAACAAATAGGTGGCCCGAAGGCCCAAACAAGGTCATATTCCCGGCTGCTATAGTGCCAAACAGTGACTGCTATAGTTCCCACTACAGTAATGCTATAGTACTGCTACAGTACCCCTGGAAAATCTGCCTCCACCTGGATTTGATCCCTGGTCACTTGGATGCACTTACAGAGTCCTTACCAACTGGGCTAAGGCTCATGTGCCAAGAAGGTGTTCTTAGACTCCAAGTACAAGAATCAAATACAAGCACCAAAAAGTTGAACAATTTCTGCTTCTTGTCCTAAAGTTTCTTCAAAATTTGGATCACGTGTGCACACTTATTCTTCTCCTCATTCCTAGTCAAAAACATCCTAGAATGCTCCTTGGAATGGGTGGTCAGTTGTCTCAAAATCATGTCTCTCTTTTCATCACACATTGGTTTCAGTGAGACTCCCTATATTTATAACCTCCTCATGCATTGTGGTGTGACACCCCTGACTATGACATGGTAATTAGATCTGAAAGATATAAAAAACATCTCTTTCCAAATCTTTGATAAGATCCAAAAATTCCACATGCCCGTTGTGGTGTGACCTTCGTGACCAAGGCGTGGCTTCCTTTAAACTCCTTGAACAATGTTGAACCGAATTTTCTCTCCCAAAATTTTTTAGTATGACAACCACCCATGCAGTATGGTTTGTAGCATTATGACATGAGGTCCTCTTGTTTCCTTAGAGAGTGTTGCACCAATATTTCATAGGACCATTACATGATGTATCTCTATCCGTACAACTCATTACAAATAACTTTACAATGAAGCACTGTTTTTTTGTGACATGGTGAATCTTTGAAGGAAAAAATTGGTCCTTTATCCTCAACCAAGCATGATGCAAAACATGGTGACACTGACATGATTTTCCACATAAGAGTAAACACTCTTCCTCATACTCAACTGATCACGACATTGTGATCTCCCCTACATCATGGTGTCCTAAAACATAGAGAATCCTTCATTCCTTTTCATCTTCATTAAACTACGATGATTCTCAAACACATCCATGAACATGTTTTCAATAAATATAACATGAAAACACCTTCAGAAACCCATGGATGAATTACCTCAAGAAACAAGTTATAACATGCCACCCATGTGAAAGTAATATAAACACCACACCATATGGTAAGATGATGTTTTTGAGAGTTCAAAAACCTATCGATGTAAAGATAAATGTTATATTTATTATGTCTCAATTACGGCTAACAAACTTCTCATAAATTCCCCTTTTCCAATTCAACTCAGAAGGGATCATCCAGCTCCACTACTTTTGTTGAGGTTTTTTTTGAATCAAGGATCACACTCCTATGTTCAAATGTCACATTTCATTTGAAGTTTGGAGTTGGTAAATTCCATATTCCTATGAAATTCATTAATTATTAAAAAAATCCTTTTAATTCCAATGAATTTTAATTTAGAATTAAATGAAATTGACACAATTTTGACTTTAAAGTGTGATTTAGGTATTGATGAACTAAAATGGATAATTTTATATATTCAATGAAGAATAATATAGCCATTGTTCAATATATACTTGTTCTATACCCCCTGCATCATACAACATGCAACTAGTATAAAAGAAAATCACGCCAACTCTTAGACCAACACCCACCCACCCAAGGCAACAAAACTCACATGATCATCATTTTCCATTGCCATTTAACATCCCTATTATCATCAACATGAATCTTTACCAACATGACATAATTAATGAACTCCTAACCATGGTATCCAATGTATACAAGGGGTAAATTTTCACCCCATATGGTTTCACATGCATACTATGAAGGTTTTGAGTGTAGAGGAAGTGTCAGATGGGGCATGCCCAACTTTATTTTTTGTCACAATCGATGATAAATATGATATTTACACAATAATAAATATCATTATAGACAAAAATTAATTATATAATAATTGAGATTAAATGCTGGAACCAGGACTCAAGATCATCACATATTATCTATAATTAATTTAAACAATTAAAGAATTTCATTCCAGTTACTTCTTTATTCGTTGATATATTTGACAATGTATCTATGTCATATCATCACTATGTTGTAGGAATTAAGAGTATATTCTCTCAATTAGTGATCCACATGTGTTTCATGAACTTATAGACATCGCTATAGGAATCTCTAGGTGATTGCACGACAGATCCTGACACTTGTGTCATTCTCCTTTGATCGCCTTGAGAATTGATTGAAGAAATATTCTATTTGATATATCTAGAATCAAGAGTGGTGGTGGGGGAGGATTTATCTCTATTATTAAGAGTGTTCTTGGAGGGGGATCTCTCCAGGGTTTCGAGAGAATTATCTCCGAATTTCATTGTGCAAAACAAAAGAAATTGGAAACCACTAATAAAATAATATAATTGAATTTATATATCACTAGGGTAATAATTGCACATGTGACCTTATTATTTTTCTTAAATCCTATAAAACCACATTTTAATAATAAAAATAATAATATTATTTCTTAACATGAACTGAACTCATGAATTAAATTAAATATTATTTAGTCCAATAATATTCAATATATATTATTTCTTACTGGACCATTAATCTCGATCTAAAATTCCGCAATAATATTTATCGAACCATGAATAATGAATATTTATTTAATAAATAAATATCTATTCATTATTTACCTATTAATAAATAAATATTATACGCACTAAATAGTAAATAAATATTTATTAAATATTATACTAAAAAAATATTCTCTCGAATATTTCACAGTGTGATTTTATTTTGAGGTATTTTTCTCTTTATTTTTGATCTAGAATTTTCCCCCTTGGGTTTACTTTAGTTTTTGTAAAAATGGAAGTTTTTGGAGAAACAATAGGTGGTGCATGGTTGGCACATGATTTTTCAAACCGTGCGCCCTTGCCCAGGTAACTGTGCGATCAAGTAGTGTTTTTGGACAGAGGCTTATCGCACATTTAGCACACGGTTTATAAACTGTATGGGATAATTGTATGGTATAACCTTCTTAGATATTAAGGGGCGCACAGTTGCTACACGGTTTGGAAAATCGTGTGGGTAAACCATGCGACTTGTCCAGGTCATTAAAAATTTTAAAATACAAGACGTGTCCTCTCGATATTTAACCCTAAAGCACCCATATTCTTCCCCACTTAGGATTTCCAGCCCTATGAGCCTCTCCCTCCCCCCTTAGCTTCCTTATACCTCAATTTTTTAGGTGATTTTGGTGTGTTTTCTCCACGATTATTCAAGTAAGTGAGTTCTTTCTTGATTTCTTTCTCTTTTCTAGGGTTTCCTTCTTCTTTCTTTAGGGATTCATATCTCCAGTGGGATGGGTGACCTATTTAGGGTCAAATCTTGATTCTTAGGGTTTAATATTGATGTTTCTGGTTCAATATTTTCTTTATAGGGTTTTATTGAGGTGTGGTTGAGGTTTTTCACCATTTTCTGGAAGTTTCTTCACTCAAGGTAGGTGATTACATGCTTAAAAATTATTTGGTGATTTTGATATGCATGATCCACTTCTTGTTTATGTTCTATGGATTATATATGAGGTAAAAAATGTGTTTTTGAAAGTTTTTAAGATGCATATCACTTGAAAGTTGTTTTTAATGGAAATTGGTTGTTTTCAAGTGTGTTCTTTTGTTTTACTTCTTGAAGGTATTTTATAAATTGTGCGGGTGGTTAATTTAATTGTGAAAATGATACAAAACATGTTTCACAGTGAATTTGGTGTGCATTTGGATTTGAAAGTGGTTTTGTCTTTGAAAATGGTTATTTACCAAGTGTGTTTATATTGATTGGTATGTATGTATATGAATGTTATGATCCTTGTGTTATGCAGAATAAAAATTTAACATGAAGGGAAACCTAGTTATCTAGGTGGGCATACTAGGACTGATGCTAGTTGACTTAGAAGTGTCTTTTCCCATATTCATTTATCATAATTGAAGATGAAAACACTAACTAAACTATGATGATGATTAAATACCACTAGGCCCATGAGATGTTCCCTCATAGTAGTTCGTGCATGAGAACACTGTTGGTTGTGGTTGCTATACCACTTTTCACTGAGATACGATGTACCCAGTGTCCCATTACTATCTAGTGCCTATAGGGTTCTCCTATGACTTAGTGCTATTTTGGGATATTGATCTTACCATTGGTATACAGTGCACTTGGTTGGTTACTTTAAAAGCAAAGCATGTTTTCCTTGGTAAGATTTTTCCCTTTAAAATGTTTTCTATAAAGATGTCTCTAGATTTTATTTTTTGTAAAACTTGCATATTATATTGTCTTATAATGTCTTGTACTAAAATCTCTTTATTTAGTGACATCCTACTGGGCTTTGTATCACACCCTACTTACACCTTTGGGTATAAGTAGACCTAGTTATGTTTGACACAAGTAAAGGCAATATGTTTGGAGATGGTGGTTTAGGATGCTAGTGGTATTCCCTTGCAGGTGTTGTGGTGGTGGCTTGAGGGAATTGCTCCTCTTGTGGCATGGTGGTTTTTGGGATAGTGTATCGATCCCTTTTTATTGTAGCCCATTTTGGTTTTGTTTAAATGTTGTAAACATTGAATATGAAAATTGTTATGCCATGTTTGGTTATGGTTATTCAGTTTTGATTTATTTATTATAGTCGGGTTTTTTATGATTATTTACATGGGTAAAATCATTCCCATGAAGTATTATTGATACCCAAAAACTTGTTTTCAGCATGTGAGGATCGGGAAAACCCTTTAGGCCATGCCACAGACCAGGTCAGGCATCAGGTTAAATGGTACACTGAATTGGTTTGTGAAAAAATGGCATCAGAGAATGTCACTATCTTTTGGGTCAAATTATTTCATGATGAGTCTGGATAGACCAGAGTTAGGATTTTTAGGACTTGATGTTCTGGTTGTGAGTAGGGTGCTTGGTCAACACACCTCATGACATAAATCAAGTATCCATGAGATGTTGAGACTTTTGTTTACTTCTCCTCCAAGTAAGATATGCAGGCTGCAGATTGTATGTGTACACTGGGTGGAGGTGGAGTGGTTTGGTTGTTATGTTATTATGATAGATTTGATTTATTTGGATTATGCAATGTTGGTATTTGTTTTCATTTCTGAATTTTTTATATTTATTGTATTGATGTTTTTTCTTTTGGTTATTTCTTCTTGTAGCAAAATTCCTCCCCAGAGACTTCCTGTGCAACCGCGAGAAGAGTTCGGAGAGAGTTCTCCCTAACAAATTAATCAGCGGCTAGTGGAATATGTGGTCTGTTCTATTCATGATTTGGGATAAGGAGAGGGATTTGGCCCTTCTCAGGTTAAAGAAGCCGAACCGAGTCCTAGTAAGGACAAAGCTCATGAGTTCCTTAAGAACAAGCCTCCCTCTTTCTGAAGTAGCACAAAACCTCAGGAAGAGAAAGAGTGGCTTGAGAAGATAGAGCAAATGTTTAAGTACCTTGATACTCCTGAGATAGTCAGGGTGAAATGTGCTCCGTTATTACTGGAAGGCCCCAGTTAGAGATGGTGGGACTCAGTGATCAAAATTGGGAAGAACAAGCAGATGACTTGGAAATATTTTAAGATCATTTTCAATGAGCAATTTTACCCCATGGGTTTAGCCTACGCCATATCCCGAGAGTTTATGGATCTAGTCCAGGGAGATAATTCTATAATGGAGTATGCTAATTTATTTATTGAGCTAGTTCAGTATGCACCAAATTCATTTACAATGAGAAAATTAAGGCTCAAAGGTTTGAAAGGGGGTTGCAGCTAGAGATCTATTCTAAAGTCTTTATGTTTAAGTTGAAAACCAACACTGAGGTGGTTGATCATGCTTTCATGGTAGAGATTGACTATAAGTGTAAGTTTGGTTTCCTTGGATCTGTGTTAGCAGTTAGCAGTGGTAGTTCATATGAGAATAATAGGAAGTGGTACAAGTAGGAAAGGAAGGAAGGTGGTAGCTCAGGCCATCCTTCCCGACTATTGTCGTTAGTAGTTTTAGATGCTGGATTAGTTATGTTCCATCAATGTAGGAAGGCAGAGCACATATGACTCACATGAACGTATCCTCCCAAACCTTTTCATCAATGTGGAACTTTGGGGAACCTACAACATTTTTTCAACACCCATATCAGAGTGGTGCATGATATGTAGCTTCTAGAGGGATGATAGCTCAGTTATAGTCATCCAGGATGATGGTATCTCAATTCGGTGATCATGGTGGTAGAATTAGATCCTTTTCTAGATAGAGTCAGTTTGGAGGTAGAGCCACAGGTCAATGTCCACACTCAGACTCAAGTAGATACAAGGAATTTCCATGCTATGAACCAAGCACTAGTGGAACCGGATGCAGGGCCTTTAATAGTTTGAGGTAACATTTTGATTGCATCATATATAACTATTGTTTTTTTGATACCAGTGCTTCTGTTTCATTTATCTCTACCCATATTATGGATTCTTTGGGTTTTCTAACTGATCTAATTTTAGATGCGATGGATTTGGTAACGCCGCTTGGTAAGAAGAAAGAGCAGGGTTTCAGGTGTTTTTATTGCGCACTCACTGTGTCAGGGGTTAAATTGGAATGTTATTTCCTTGTTTTGTAAGTGTACCTATTTGACATAATCCTCAGTATAGATTGGATGGTGCACTTTTATGCACACATCTATTGTTATAGATGAAGAGTGAGCTTTGTGGAACATGATGGAAGTACCCAGGTCTTTTATGGTGAATGAGATCCTTGGCTGGGATGTGATGGACCTCCACTTCTAGAATTGGGCAATATCATTTTTTAGTTATCGTCGCTCACATTGAAGGATGATGGTGGCGTTCTTGAGAGTGGATTGCCTTCTGTGGTGGATGGGTTCCCAGAGGTATTTCTAGGTGATTTTTCAGGCTTGCCTCTAGAGTAGGATGCAGAGTTATCTATAGACTTGGCATTGAGAAGATAACAAATATCTATTCCCTCATATAGTATGGTCCCCACTGAGTTGAGGGAATTAAAGGTACAACTGAATGATTTGGAATCCAAAGGATCCATTCACCCGAGTGTCTCTCCTTGGGCCTCCATAGTCTGGTTTGCAAAGAAGGCTGATGGATCTCTCTGGTTATTCATTGATTATTGGAAGTTGAATATAGTAACCATCATGAAAAAGTATCCCTTGCCTCATATTGATGACTTGTTTGATCAACTTAATGGGGGAAGGTAGTTTTACAAAATTGACTTGTGTTCTGGTTATCACTAAGTTAGATTTAGAGAGGATGATGCCCTAAAAATATCCTTATGAAGCAGATACAACCATTTTGAGTATTTGGTCATGCCCTTTGGGTTAACTAATGCTCCTACAGTCTTCATGGCACTTATGAACTGGGTGTTCCATCAATATATCAACTTGTTTTTTGTGGTATTCATGGATGAAATACTGGTTTATTCCAGAAATGAGGAGGAGCATGAGAGGCACTTAAGGATTTCACCAGGAACTCTTTGGGACCATTTTCTCCATGCTAAGTTTTCAAAATGAACCTTCAGGATTAAAGAGGTAAAGTTTCTAGTCCACGTGATATTGGAGTGTGGGGTTTCATTGGAACCTAAGAAGATTAGTGTGGTTATTTCATAGGAGCAACCGAAGAATGTTTTTTAGATTAGGAGCTTTTTGGGCATGACAAGTTATTACAAGTGGTTCATTTGAGATTTTTCTCAGCTTTCTTTTCCCATGATGGTGCTCACCCAAAAAGGGGAAAAGTTAGAATGGAGTTTTGAATTCCAAGCATCCTTTGATGAGCTTAAGCGGTGATTGACCACCACCTCTATTTTGATCTTAATAGAATATGGAAAGGGGTACGTGGTTTATTGTGATGCCTTAGGTATGAGTCTTAGGTGTGTGCTTATACAGTATGACCATGTGGTGGTGTATGGATCCTACCAACTCTGACCACATGAAAAGAACTACCCAACCCATGACCTGGAGTTATCAGTGGTGATGCATGCCTTGAAGATGTGGCACCATTATTTTTTTGGAGAGAAATTTGTGTTCTATTCTGATCATAAGATTTTGGACTACATTTTCTCTCAAAAGTATTTGAATCTAAGACAACATCATTGGGTTGAGTATCTTTAGCGGTTTGATTTTGATATCATCTATACCCCGAGCATGGGTAAAATTTTGGTAGATTCTTTGAGTAGAGAGGTGCTAGTGTAGGTGTTGAAAGAGTCTAGTGATCAGTAGACCTTGATGAAGCTTTTTGCTCAGATGCACCTGGAGACCAAGGAGCATTGTGGGGGTGTTTTATTGTCTAGTTTTCAGCTAGATCCTTCCCTTCTGGAGCCGATTCAACTAGAGAAGCTTGGTGATGAGCTATTCTAATAGTCTATGCAGTCACTTCATGGCGGAGAGACACCTTTCAATTGGTAGTTTTCTCCTAAGGGAGTTTTATGTTTCAAGGGTCTCTTTGTGGTGTAGTTGTCTCTAAGGAAGGTGGTGATGCAGGTTAGTCCCTAGTCTAAGTGGTCTATTCATACTAGTTCTACCAAGATGTATTATGATTTTCTTTGGTAGTTCTGGTGTCCAAGTATGAGGTGTGATATAACTGACTTTATATCGAGGTGCTATACATGCCAGTAGGTAAAAGAAGAGCATAAAATGCCCTCTAGTTTGCTTCAGCCGCTACCCATTACTACCTCGAAGTGAGATGATATCACCATGGACTTTATTATTTTCTTACCTTATACACCCCAAGGAAATAATTCTATTTGGGTAGTGATCAATTTTCTAACCAAGTCTTTCCATTTTATTCTAATCAAAGATTCATTAAAGGTGGATGAGTTGGTCCTGATATATGTTCAGGAGGTTATGAGGATTCATGGTGTGTCGTCGAAAATCATTTCTAACAAGGATCCCCATTTTACCTCACGATTTTGGGAAGGCCTTCATAAGGTAATGGGGTCACAAGTCAATTTGAGTATGATATACCATACTCAAATGGATGATCAAATGGAATGGATGAATCTGATTTTGGAAGACATGATCTAAGCATACATCTTGGATTTCAGTGGTTCATGGGATAATCATTTGGGATAGGTCAATTTTGTATTTAATAACAGTTACCAATCCTTGATTCGAATGGATCCTTTTGAGTTACTCTATGGTTGGCCATGTAAGTCTTCTTTATGTTGGGCCAAGGTGGGTGAGACCTCACTATTGGGACTAAGCCTATTGCAAGAGATGTTTGAGAAAGTAAATCTGATTAGACAATGGTTTTTGATAGCTCAGAGTCATAAAAAATCTTATGCCAATCAGAGGTGTAAAGATTTAGAGTTTTATGTGGGTGACTGGGTGTTCCTGGAAGTGGCACCTCGTTGGGTCAACGTCATTTGGGAAAGAAAGAAAATACAATTCCAAGGTTTGTCAGACCTTTCGAGATCACTGAGTGGGTTGAAAAGGTGGCATATAGGTTATCATTTACCTCTCAGTTGATGTTAATTCATGATGTGTTTCATGTATCCTGGTTGAAGAAATATAACCCAGATCCATCTCATGTGCTAAATTGGGAAGAGTTGGAAATAGAGCCTAACTTATCTATGTTTGAGCAGCCAGTGCAGATAGTATATTCCCAAGAGGAAGTGATTTGTGGGAAGTAGATTCTGCTGGTCTGAATTCTTTAACAGCACAATAATTATATGCATGTGACTTGGGAGTGGAAGTCATGGGTTGAGAAAGAGTATCCATTTTTATTCTCTGGTCAAGCTTCAAGTTGACTTTTTAGGGACGAAAAGTTTTCATGGTGAGGATAATTATCACACTCGTGATTTTATTTCATGGCACTTTAATATTTATTTATTTTTTATCTAGAAAAATTTCCCTTGATTTTACATTAAATTTTGGTGAAAATTGAAGTTTTTGGAGAAACATTAGGTGGCTCATGGTTGGCACATGGTTTGTCAAACCGTGCACCCTTACCCATGTAACTGTGCAACCAAGTGGTGTTTTAATACAGAGACTTATCACACGGTTAGCACATAGTTTGTAAACTATGTGGGAAAATCGTGCAACATGTCCTATTTGGATAGTAAAGGGAACAAATTTTCCTCATGGTTTGTTAAACCATGTGGGTAAACTGTGCAACTTGTCTAGGTAATTAAATTTTTTAAAATATCGGATGTGTCCTCTCATGATTTAACCCTAAAACACCCATCTTCTTCCCCACTCGAGATTTCCATCCCCATGTTCCTCTCCCTCTTCCCTTGGATTCCTTGGACCTTTATTTTTTAGGAAATTTTTGTGTGGTTTCTCTACAATTCTTCAAGTGAGTTCTTCCTTGATTTATTCCTCTTTTCTAGGGTTTCCTTCTTATTTATTTGGGGTTTCATATCTCCAGTAATATGAGTAACCTATTAAGGGTAGAATATTGATACTTATGGTTTAATATTGATTTTTATGGTTCGATATTGCCTTTATAGGGTTTGATTGAGGTGCGATTGAGGTTTTTCACTGTTTTCCAGAAGTTTCTTCACTCAAGGTAGAAGATTCCATTCTTAAACATTATTTGGTGATTTTTATATGCATTATTTTATTCTTTTTTTATGTTATATGGATTATATATGAGGTGTGAAATGTGTTTTTAAAAGGTTTTAAGATGCCTATCACTTGAAAGTGGTTTTTATAATAGAAATTGGTTGTTTTAAGTGTGTTTTTTGTTGTGTTTCTTGAAGGTATTTTATAAATCATGCGAGTGGTTTATTTAATTATGAAAATGATACTAAACATGTTTCATAGTGGATTTGATGTGCATCTGGATTTGAAAGTGGTTTTGGTTGTGAAAAAGGGTATTTACCAAGTGTGCTTATATTGATTGGTATGTGTGTATATGAATGTTGTGATCCTTGTGTTATGTTGAATGAAAATTTAGCATGAAGGGAAACTTGGGTATCTTTGTGGGAGGACTAGGACTAGTATTTTAGTTGACTCAGAAGTGGATTATCCCATATTCATCTATCAAGATTAACAATGACAACACTAAATAAACTATGATGATGACTAGAGACCACTAGGCTCATGGGATGTTCCCTCTCAGTGGCTCATGCATGAGAACTATAAGGCCCCAGCCTTAAACATTACATAATCTTGAATTAAGTTAATAATTCACATTGAGGATATTTTTAGGTTTAGTGATTTATAGAATTATGTCATAACTTATACATACAACTTGAATATTACATGTAGACACTTTTACTTAGTATCCATTTTCTTCATAAAATAAAAAATCTTGAAAAATAAAACATGTTTAGTTCCATGTTTTAAATGGCGTGACTTTTTATTGATCCCATCCTTGACCTTATTCCACTTTAAGTCCTATGAAAAAATTTTCAAAAACTTGGGATGAGAATAAAAAGATCAGTAAGGGATACATAAAGAAGGAAAACTGTTAGTTTTTTTTTCAAAACAACATATAAACCATAAATACATTATCAATAAGTAATACTTTTCACCTTTAAGAAGTAGAAAAAACACTTCCCTAAATATAATCTCATTTCTTACCCTTTTTGTAACCAAAATATTACCATAAAGCCCATAGAAAGCAAAATATAACATATAAAGGTAACTTGGGACATAAACATACTTAAATGGAATAACCATATGGCCAACTTCTACACATATCACTAAATAGAATATCCATACGACCGTCTTCCATACCCGATGTATTAGAGGTTATAATGTAACCATTAGTCCTTAGTTTATCAGGGAACCACCCGTCATTTTGTTTATCACGTAACCACCCATCATTGGTTTATCACGTAACCACCCATCAAATTTCCAAGTACCATTATATAATCATAACTCATAAAATATTGCAAATATCAAAATTTCACTAATAACATTTCATTTGCAGTCAAAAGAAATAATTCCAAGATATTGAAATAATAAATTCACTTCTAAAACAATTTTCAATACCAAAACAACCAAAAAGAGAATAAGGGATTTATTTTTCTTTTAAAAACATTAAGCCTTATATAGGAAGCCAAATATAAAATAGCGATTACGGCGACAAATATGTCATTTTCACCGCATATGTTAAAAAAATATTTTTGTCTTTTAGTAAAACGCTTCATAGAAAAATATTTCATTTGAATGAAAATAAAATTCAAAGGGGTTTATTATACACTATATAAAATAAGGAGGTGTATATTCTCAAAACATTCCTCAATGAAAGAAGATTGAGACGAAGTCCCTTACCTCATGTCCGACTTGACTCTTTCATTCTTTAATTTCTTGAATAATAAAATTAAGTTAATTTTTACTTGATTCATAACCTTTTTAAAGTTTATTATTCCTTTTATATCACTTATTACCATGTTATAAAAATTACATAATTATTTAATTTAATATTGGTCATTTTTTCAATATTGGGTACTTGAGTCGAAAATGATCTTATTATAATTACAATTTGTCCATGTGGTCAAAAGTCCAATATCTAAAAAATATTATTAATATATATATATATATATCATATATATCTAATATATATGTATTTATAATATTTCATAACATTTTGAGATAAGAAATGAAATGCACCGTTCATGGAGATGATAAACCGTATGTACGCATGAACGCTACTTTCATTTATATTTCATATAAAATAGAATGAAAACTTAATGATAAATAGGTATACTATAATTCCAGTATAATATAATATTTTATATATGTAACATAAGTTCATTAATTCCATGCTTTATACATTCTATGTATGGCATGAACGAGTCATATCACTTTGAGGGGGAGGTAGTCCGCACTTCCTCAAATGAAATTATTGTGTTTACACATCATAAAAAGCATAAAGGTATGTTGTAAATAAAAATTACAGAAGCATAAATATAATATAAACATAATATTTATCATATAAATATATTTACATCATAATGGACACCATGATAGGCGGTAAGAGATAATTGAACAATCATCGTTTCGTGAGGCAGTAGTTCGCCGTCCACAAAAACAGTATGTTCTAAATCCATTAGATGGAGGTGTGTGTAAGTGTAGTTTGAATAATTATCATAACAAAATAATATTATATTTAGGATAATTTTTTATGTAATAAAATAATAAGAATATAATATGGAGTGAAGAAGTAGAATATTGGAAAGGAACTTTAGAGAAGATGCTGCCACTTAAAATGGGTAACTCCCTTTGATTTGAGCCAAAAGAATTTCTTAAATTTTCTTATGCCTAAAGTAAGGATTCTAGGAGGAAGATAGGGATGTTGGAAGATTATTTTATCAGAGTTTGGATTAGCCAAGGGGTTTTAGAGGCATGATTAAGGGGTTAGAGTTGGTGTCCTTTTATAAGAGGGAGGAGGGGTACTTTAGGAATGTCTTGAAATATTATTATATTATAAACTAAATTTCAATTTTCAAAAGGTCCAAAACTCATTTAATTTGAATATAAGATGATTATTGTTATAAATCCTCTCAAAAAATAGGTTTTATACAAGTTTTGGTTTCAAATTTAACCTTATAATTTAGCTTTAACCCTCAGTTAACTAATTTAACTATTACCATGTCTTCTTGTATATTCATACTATATGGTTAATATAGTTACCATAAAATTCCAATCGAACCTAAAGTGGTTAATTAATGAAATTTCAAAATTATCTAAGTAATTTGGAAGAATTTATATTTTTAGGACTATTATATCATTTAATAAAATAGTATTTGTTTTAAAAACTCATTTATGTCAATTTTTATACTATTCATATCATGACTTTTTAACAATCCATAACAACTTGATTATTTCGAAAAAAACTTCATAAATTAAAATATAACAAGTAATAATCATCCCTAAAATTCTTTTATGGAATAAAAAGTTTCAAAATAAATTTATTTTAATATTTATAATCTCATTTATTTAAATCTTTCATTAATAAGGTAATCACTACATCATCATTGTGTCATAAACATATTTATTTATTTGATGTTTAAAAATTATAAATAAAATACCATGATGTAGGAAATATTTTTATATTTCTATTCTAAGGGATAAATTATATAACCCCATATAAAAATTGTTTTACTAAAAGATACATGTTTAGGTAATATTTTCCTTAACTTTAAATTAAAAGTAATTAAATGTCATTTTCACACACAAGTGGATCCGTGGGGTTCTAAAATCAACCCAAAGATTCCCATGGTCTGAGATATCTCATAAAATAGGGTTAGGAAATGTTCTAGGGTAATTTATTATTATTATAATATTATTTTTACCCATATTTACTGGATTTACCCTTTAACCATGGTAAATAAAATATTTACTGAAGTAACTATTCATAATGTATAAAAATAAAAGTTACATGTTTACACAATTTGGAATTCCTGATTACAAATATAGAATCCATTTTTCCAAATTAAAAACATAGAAGTTTCAGAAATTAATTTAAAATTAATTCATGTTGTCAAAAACCAAAAAACGTGTTTTTAAGAAGTAAAAAATACCAAAAGATTGACATGCATTTATGTCAAATTTCAAAGTAAAATTACTTCTAATGACCAAAATTGGATTAAATGATGAAAATATAATCCAATTACACTTTAAAAAAAATTAAAATTACAATATAAATATATAAATAAATTAGATTAAAAGGTAGTTTTGAATTAAAATGCAGTATTTTTCACTATTCATTAAAAAATGAACTTTAGCAGAAAAATACCAAAATTTTAACCAAATTAAATTTTTATGCCCCACTTATAAAGAAGAATTTTATTTTTTTAAATAGAATATATAAAAGTGACAAAAACTATATTTAAAAAGGGTTCTCCATCAAAAGATGGTAAGACTACCTTTTAAAAATATTAGAGTATTTATGCTTAAAATTGGATTCATTCTCATTTTAAGCCTCTAAAATTTATTGGATAAATGTAAAGACATTTAAAAAATATGTATAATCATAATATGGTTAGTTCTGTTCATTCCCTCCAATATAACAATTAAGCGTTAACTACTATTTAAAATAATAATATAATATTATTATTATTTTTCTCAGTATGACTAAGCCTTGTGTGCAACATAAGATTTTAAAGAAACCCATTGTTGCGTATCGGGTACGCCATCAAACATAGAATCCCATTTAAAGGAAAATTAATATTTAATTCACAAATATTAATAAATATGAAAATGTCATATTCTTTATTTACCTAAGATGCTACATCCTTCCCCCCTTTTGGAAATTGTGACCTCACAATTTTATTCACTTATCAAATAAGTGAGGGTATTTATCCCTCATAGCAGTTTCAGATTCCCATGTTGCCTCTTAAACTATATGGTTTTTCCACAAAACCTTTACATGATGAATTACCTTATTTTGCAACACTTTCTCTCTTTATTCAAGAATCTGGACTGATTGTTTCTCATAAGAAAGAATATCTTCCAACTGAACTATATCTAGACTCAAAACATGATATAGATCTGAAATATACTTTCTCAATATTGAAACATGAAAAATATTGTATACTTGGGATAAAATTGGAGTTAAATCCACTCTATAGTCAACTGATCCAACTTTCTCCAGGATTTCATAAGGTCTAATGAACCTAAGACTCAACTTCTCCTTCTTAGCAAAACACATCACACTTTTCCATGAAGAAACTTTGAGAAATAAATGATCACATACCTCAAAAGAAAGATCGCATAACTTTTCTGTCTGCTCTGAGATATTCTCATGTGTTTCTATATCAACTAAACTTTCTCTACTATATCTTCTACCAATTCCTGTCCCATCATTTTCCTTTCACCCAATTCATCCCAAAAATCTAAAGTTCGACACCGCTTCTCATACAATTCCTCAAATGGAACCATCTGTATACTGAAATGAAAACTGTTATTATAAGAAAACTCAACCAAAGAAAGGTGTTGGTCCCAACTTCCCTGGTAATCTATTGAGAAAGCACGTAGCATATCTTCCAATGTTTTAATTATTCATTTTGACTGCCCATATGATTGAGGATTAAAAGTTATACTAAAATTTAATTTAGTACCCAATGACTTTTTAAGGCCTTTCCCAAAGTTATAAGTAAACTTGATATCATGATCAGATACAATGGAGAGGGGGACTCAATGAAACCTGACTATCTCTTTAACATACAATCTAGAAAGTTGATCTAGAGACAAAGTATATCAAATAGGAATGAAATGAGTATATTTAGTCAACCGATCAACAATAACCTAGATTGCATTATTACCTAGGGATGTATTTGATAATCCCACAAAAAATTCCATGGATATATTTTCTCATTTCCACTCTGGCATTGGTAATGGCTGAAGCATCCCTTTCAGTAACCCATTATTGTGTCTCGGGTATTCCATCAAACATAGCACCCCCTTTAAAGTAAAATTAATATTTAATTCACAAATATTAATAAATATAAAAATGTCATACTCTTCATTTACCTGGGATGTTACAAGATCACTATTGGTCGTGGTTGCTATACCACTTTTCACCGAGATACGATGTACTTAGTGTCCCATTTCTAGTTAGTACCTATAAGCTTCTCTCTTGACTTAGTTCTATTTTAGGATATTGCTCTTATTTTCAGCATATGGTGCACTTGGTTGGTTACTTTAAAAGCAAAGCATGTTTTCCTTTAAATTTTTTTTCTATAAAAATATCTCTAGATTTTATTTTTGTAAAAATTATTTATTATATTGTATTATAATGTTTTGGAATGAAATCTAATTATTAGGTGGAATCCTATCAGGATTTTCCTCAAAACCTACTTACACATTTGGGTGTAAGTAGACTTGGTTATTTTTGAAACAGGTAAAGGAAATATGTTTAGAGATGGTGGTTCAAGATGCTAGTGGTCTTACCTTATAGGTGTTATGGTGGTGGATTGAGGGAGATTATCCTCTTGTGGCATGGTGGTTTTTGGGATAGTGACTTGTTCTCTTTTTATTGTAGCCCCTTTTGGTTTTATTTAAATGTTGTAAACATTAAATCTGAAAATTATAATTCCATGTTTGGTTATGGTTATTTGGTTTTGGTTTATTTATTATAGTTGGTTGTTTATGATTATTTACATGGGTGAAATCATTACCATAAAGTATTGTTGATACCTAGACACTTTTTGTCAGTTCGTGGGGATTAGGAACGCCCTTCAGGACATGCCACAGACCGGGTCGGGTGTTAAGTTAAATGGAACCCCAGCTTGGTTCTTGATAGAATAACTGATGGAAGAATATATATGATCAAGAAAACATGAATAATTATTAAAAAATGTATGGGAAAAATATTTATTCAACTTTTTAAATAATAAATAATATTATTATTTAACTTATGTTTTGGACACACTTAGTGTGTGACCCTCTAGGCATCTTTATCAGCAGCATTAAGCGAAGCAGTCCAAAGTCCAAGGTCAGCTATAACAACACGCCAAGGAACACATAGAGAAATAAGTTAATGTCACAATGTCATAAAACCATATATGGATGCATACTATGTAATATAATCCCTTTATCTTGATATCTCTAATCAACTAGGTTGCATGTTGGTGCCATCATCCTATGTGCTCGATGTCTCTTCATTTGACTTTTTGGAAATTAAATCTACCTACAAAACACCATGGACATGGATTTATTTAGGCTACATAATTTACATAAAAGGGTCTAAGATATCAAATTCCATTAAAAAAACTAAAAAAATCATTTCTCATATTATTCATCAATGAAATATTACTCATGGCGCACCTAAGCTACCCCACTTCACCACAAACACATGTCATCACAGTTTTATTCAATATATCAAAGTACGTAACTCATAAAATCCATTAATAATAATCTTAAAGTCTAAGGAATAATAAAAATGTTTGAATATTCCAATAACATATATAGATTTAGATTTTATACTGGCGGGTCCCATTCTCATAATTCCCTACACTAGAAATTACTATGGGCGTACACCATGAGAAGGTGTATCAAAGTTCTATGAACCTCCACCCATGATATCCTATATCATTTGTGTCCCTAAAATTATTTTATCTGAATATAGAATTTATATTTAAGAATAATTTTGTTATACTTTCAGGTTTACATCATGGCAGAGAATTGTTATGACCTTTCAATATTGTAAGGACCCCGACCCCAATAGCCCGAAGCTAGTGCCTTACTTTATTACATTGGTAAGATTACAAGGAATCGCATACCTAAAGACTGAATAGTTTAGCAGCATTATAAAACCAGATACATTCATAATTTTTACATTACAACATGAAATGAAAACAATATAGATATTCCATTGGAAACATCCATAACTCCTAGATTATCCCTACTAATCATTCATAATATTCATCTTCGCATCCTAGGGAAAAATAAAAAATAATAAAGGGGTAAGATCATATGCTCAATAAGGGTAATTAATATAGTGTAAGTTATCATAAACATAAACATTAGGTATTATGAACAACTAAAAACACATTCCTTTAAAAATAAACTTGAGCATAATATAGAAGGAATGGAAGATGAGTAAATAAAGCTATATAACTGATCATAAGAGAATGAGCCTTAGTCATGGATATTATACTAGAAAAATATCACATGTTTTATCAATTTATAATATCATAATGAAATAATGAATAATTCTAGATATCTGAAACATATCGTCAAGGCCTCGACCAAGACGTCTGAAAATACTAGGGTAAGGCCTCGGCTTAAAACTCAATTCTGTTTTGTCTCATGAGACCCACCGATGCATCTAGGGGATATAATACGCCAAACCCATAACTTTATATATCCTATGAATTCATCATATTTATGAGGATAAACATAAACAACATGAACATATGAAATATAAATAACTTTCCTCAATCTATAATCATAATCACTAACCAATCCGAGTAACAAGGTGAATGGTATCAAGATAGCACATCCATAGTCAGACCAGTCACAAATCATTTAATAACATATGGTAGATGAAAATAACAAGATATAAATCTCAATAAATAATAAAATTCAACATATGTGTTGAAATAGATGAAAATACTCTAATAAAATTATCGGGGAATTCTTGAGAGAAATACCCCTTTTACTTTGCAAAGAAAAGTTCTTTTGAAAAAATCATTTTTATTTGTCATAATTGTTTGTATAAAACCAGTAATTAAAAAATAGGTTTTAAACAAAAAATTATTAATTTTATAAAAATAATGGTGTCTTAAAATAGATTATGGATGGTACTTGAAAATGGGTAAGAAATCGAGATGTTCTCTTTAATCAGGCTTGCGTATCGGGAAGAATTAAGAAGGGAACCTTGTAAAACATGTAATTCCCATAAAAAAAGATGAAATGATCTGGATATATGATTTTGGAACATATAAAAAAAATATAAGAAGTACACAAAAATAAATGAGCATTAAATTGGGGTAAAGGCAGTGAAAGAATAACCTGAAGGAAAGATGGAGGTTTGGGTAGAAACCCTTACCTTATGTCTGAATGTGTTATGCACTTAACCTTAATGTCCTAGATAGTGAAATTAAATCCATTAATTAATTAATTAAGAACCTTATATAACTGTATTTTATTTATTATAATTTTATTAAGTTCATTTATATACTTTTTCATGAGTTATAAAATACAATTGTATTGCTCGGGAGAGTTCGTTTCTTTGGTTTTCACGATCGGTATAGTTGTATATGAGTATAGAAGTTCATATGGAATGGGTATAATTATATAGAATTGAATTTATATGATATTAATTAACATTTATAATTTTAAATGGTTATATATATCATTTTTTTATTTGGTATGAGGATGAATAATTAGATAATACATTTAGTGATAATCGTTTGCATTATCACGATGGTTATTGATCATAATGAAATCATTTTGTTTTATCATATAATATTATATAAATATGTTACTTATAGAACATAATAAATGTTATAATAAATATATTATAGTCTGGTTTAACCATAAAAATTATTTCATTACCATCCTTGAAGGAGAAATTGAAGAACGAAAATTCGTCATCCACGAAGGTTGTAAATCAACACCTCTCGGACGATGATTTCATTTTTAAAATAAAAGAGAGAGAGAAATGAGTTTGAGTAAGGATATTACATTAACATGATATAATTCTAGTATATATATGATACTATATTTATCATTCTCAATTGGACAAAGGGGTTTAGGAGAGAATAATAAAAGAAAAGAATTTGAAAATAAATTAAAAGGAAAAGGAAGAGGATTTTACCTCTTGAATACACCTCCTTATGGGGATTGGTTTTGGTCTTTTAATGAGAACAATAGAAAATATACATAAGGAAGAGTATTTAGAGGAGTATTGGGTATAAATTTTACAAGGCTCAAATCTTAGAATGTGTGAGGAGAAGTGGTGGTGAGGGGTGGTATTTATAGTGGAGGAGAGTGGTGATTTCTCATTATTTTATTATTTTGCTCAAGACAACCAATAATGTTAATTATTGCAACCAAATAAAGTAATAAGTGAATGCAGGTTCAAACCAAGGGTTCTTAAATCATCCAAAAATCACCCATGACTCAATAAATTATGTATTTATCATTTATCGTAAATTATCGTATTTTACTATTTACAAAAATTCAAGTATTTTAGAAAAATACCAAAAATTCACCCTAACCATTTTTAGATGTGTAGAATTAAAAAATTAACTCCATTTTATGAAAATAATTTTATAAATATGATAAATTTATTTTTTAATTAAAACCATCATTTACTGGAAAAATATAGATTTTAAATCTATAACTGATTTAATAACACTTTCAAAAATTAACTGAGGTCTCATAAAATTATCCTAAAATCATAAGACAACAAAATTTTAATTTATGAATACATTTTATATGAATATAGTTTCTTTTTAAATCATTTTATTAATTATAAAATTGCAATTAAATATTTATGACTTACAAAAATACTAACACTTAATTTAATAATTTTTAAAATATTCATTGACTTATACTATGATATAATTACACGATACATTCATTTATAACATGCCTAAATTTTATTTATCCCTTAATGGGTTATGTTACTATTAATTAGTCAAATTTACTATTCATAAGGGTCATATTACTATTCATAAGGTCAAGTTACTACTTCATCGGTATAAGTTCCTTAACTTTTATAAATACCTATTATTTCATTCATTTTTTATTTATGATGTTTGTATTGTGTTATATAAGTGATTTTATGTGATCTATACTATATAAAATAAACATAAGAAGGTAAATTTCATTGATAGAGTTCTTGGTTGTTACATTCTCTCCTCCTATAAAAATTTTATCCTTAAAATTTCCAGATTGTCACCCCACAAAAAGATTTGGGTAGTTTTTCATCATAATCTCATCAGGATACCACGTTGCCTCTTTAATTTTATGATTTTTACAAAGTGACTTTACTAGATGAGTCATCCGATTCCTCAACACTTATTCTTTAGTGTCCAAAATCTTGATAGGATCTTCACAGTAAGATAAGTCAGGTTTCAATTCTATTCCTTCAAAAGTGAGTACATGAGTTGGGTATGGCATGTACTTACTTAACAAGGAGATATAGAACACATTGTGTACCTAAAAAAGGATAGGTGAGACTTCCAAAAGATAATCCACAACTTTGATTCTATTCATAATTTCAAAAGGACCAATGCACTTGGGGATCATTTTCCCTTTCCTCCCAAATCTTATAACACCCTTCCATAGTGATACTTTCAAGAAAATATGACATCCCACTTGAAATTCCAAATCCTTCCTTCAATTATCAGCATAGATATTTTTCCTACTTTAAACTGCTTTGATATGGATTTTAATAGTTTTTACCTTCATTGTTGTTTTCTCTATAAGCTTTGGGCCTAAAAGATTCCATTCAAAAACTTCATCCCAACATTTTGGTGTACAATATCTCTTTACATAAAATACTTCATATAGTGGAATTTGAATACTTTAATGGAAACTATAATTATAGGAAAAATCTACCAAAGACAAATACTGATCCCACATACCTTGAAAGTCGAGGGAGCATGATCTCAATATGTCTTCTAATATTTTAATGGTTCTTTCAGTCTACCCTTCAATTTGAGGGTGATAAGCAGTACTCAGATGAAGCTCAATATCTAAATATTTCTAAAGACTTTTCCAAAATTTTGATGTAAATTATGGATCATGATCAGAAAAAATAGAAATAGGTTCTCCATTAAGTCTTATAACTTCATTAATATAAATTCATGTAAGACACTCTAGTGTAAAATCCTCCCTTATAACAAGGAAATGTGTAGATTTGGTAATTTGATCAATAATAACCCATATTGCATCATTCTTTCTTGGAGTTTTTGGTAATCTAGTAAAAAATACACAGTGATGTCTTACCATTTCCATGTAGGAATAGGTAGAGGTTTCATGAATCCTCTAGGATGTTATCTTTCAGCCTTCACCTATTGATAGACTAAACATCTTGATACATAATTAGCAATTTCCCGCTTCATGTTATCCCACCAGAAATGTTTCTTTAGATATCTATACATCTTAGTGCTACCAGGTTGTATAGAGAAATTTGAACTATGAGCACCATCCAATAACTCCCTTTTTAGATTGGTTATATAGGGAACACATAGCCTCCTCCCAAATTTTAGAACTCTATCTTTACACATGAAGTCTTCCAACTTCCCACCATTCACAACTTTAATTTTATTTTGAAGATTCTTGTTATCAGACTAAGAAATTTTAATCCTTTCTAATAAAGATGGTTGGGAAACCAATTGAAAAAGTGATGAGGTTTTAACTTCCTTAATAATTCCCATATCTATATTTTCTAGATTCGTATACTTATGATCCTTTTCAATCCTCATTTTGTTTATAACTTTATGATCCTTCTTGATTAATGCATCTACTACTTTATTCACCTTCCTAAAGTGGTAGTGTATTGAACAATCATAATCCTTGAGCAGCTCGAGCCATCTCCTTTTCCTCATGTTGAGTTCTTTCTGCTAGAAGATATATTTTAAACTCTTATGATCTATATATATCTCACATATTTCACCATATAAATAGTGTCTCTATATTTTCAGAGAAAATATTATATCCACTAACTTAAGATCATGAGTTGGATAGTTCTGTTCATGAATTTTTAACTGCCTTGATGCATAGGCAATAACTCTATCATTCTGCATAAGGACACACCCGATTCCTTTCTTTGGCGCATCACTATAAATAAAAAATCCACCATTTCCCAATGGTAGAGTCAATATCAGAGCATTCACTAATCTCCTCTTCAATTATTCAAAACATTCTTCACATTATTCTTTCTATACAAACTTAACCCCTTTATGAGTAATCTTAGTTAACGGGTTAGCTAATTAGGAAAAGTTCTAAACAAAATGCTGATAATAACCTACTAAACCAATAAAACTATATACCTCTGTTATGTTCGTTGGTGTAGGCCATTTCTGAACCACCTTTTTCTTCGAAGGATCAACTATGATTCCATCCTTTGAGACAATATGAGCTAGAAAAGAAACCGATTGAAGCCAAAATTCACACTTTATAAACTTCCCATATAATTTATTTCTTTTAAGAGTCTTCAAAACAATCCGAAAGTGATTCTCATGGTCTTTGTAGATTTTGGATTATACTAATATATCATCAAAAAATACCACAACAAAGTCATCAAGATATTCCTTAAAAACTCTGTTAATTAGATCCATGAAAATGGAGGGTGCATTAGTGAGTCCAAATGGCATTACTATAAACTCGTAATGTCCATACCTAGTTCTAAATGATATCTTTGGAATATCTTCCTTCCTTACACATAACTAATGATATCCAGATTAGAGGTCAATTTTTTGGAAAATATCGATCTCTATGAAGTTGATCAAATAAATCATCAACATGAGGCTAAAGATACTTTTTATTTATTGTTATAGCATTGACTTCTCTATAGTCAATGTACAACCTCATGGAAACATCTTTCTTATTGACAAACATAACAAGGGCTCCTCATGAAGAAACACTAGGGAGAATAAATCCTTTATCACTCAATTACTCTAGTTGTTTCTTTAGTTCTACTAATTCCACTATGTCTATTTTATAAGGAGTATTTTATATAGGTCTTTCACTAGGAATTAAATTAATAGAAAACTCAATTTCCCACTCCAGTGGATGTCTAGGTAAATCATATGGAAATACATTAACGTATTCTTACACAATAGATACATCCTCAATTTAATATTTCCTTCTTCACCCATAGATATTTTTTTCTCTTCCTCCCCAATAATTTCATTTAGTAGAGATACTGGGGGTGGATCTAGATAAGAATGAAATGGTGATTTTTCTTCTCTAAAGATAAGGTATTCTACACCTTCCTCACAAATCATAATTTACTTCTTCTTGAAATGTATTTTTGCATCATATTTTGAAATACAATCCATACGGAGGAATATGTCAAATTTAACCAAATATGTGATGATAAAATTAGAAGATAAAGCATGTTTATATGTCATAATGGGAACTTCCTGACACATCTTTGTTGCAATGAGACTTCCATTAGGGATTTTGACTAAAAACTCCCTTATTAAGGAGAATTGGAAATATATATTTTTAATGAAAAATAGAAAGATATAAAGGAATGTGATGATCCATAATCAAATAAATCTTTATTTAAATTTGATTAGATTATTAATGTACCTGTAAACACATAATTAAGAACTTCAACCTTAGCTGTTGTGATCACATAAGCTTGTCCTTTCTCTGATGACCTTTTATGAGGAAATTTTCCTTGACGCTTTGGAAAATCATTTGCATAGATTCCCATCTTCCTATAATCGTATCATTGAACATTGATAACTTCTTTCTTTCCCTTGAAATCATGGGTTTTGTGGAATTTTTCTCCACACTTGTAACAAACCCCTTTTCCTTTTAAGCAGGTTCCAGGGTGTTTCCTTCCACAAGTATCACATTTTTTAAAACTCCATTTTTATTATTACCTTTATCTATTCTTTCCTCCACCACCCTATTCTTCTTCTAAATTCCATTAAAATCATAAGACTTACAAAATTCTTTCTCTATCTTGATAGCATATGAGACTATATCTTCGTATGATGAAAAATTTTGGGAAACCAGTTGCCTTTATAGGAATGGTTTTAAACCATCAAACAATCGATCAATATTTCTCCTTGGATTACATATGTAGTCTATGACATTCATTTATAGACTTGTAAAGTGATATTAATACTTGAAAACATTCTCATCCTCTTTTTTCCTCAGATTCAAGAATTTTATTTCCATATCCACTCATTGTTTGTGAGGAAAATATTTTTTCTAAGAAAATTTCATTAAAATATATCTATTCCATATTTTTGATATCTTCCACCTCCTTTTTGTTTTGGATTAGTGACCACTATTTATTTGCATATCCCGATAGATAATAAATTTCTATGACAACCTTCACCCTTTCGTTACTTCCCAAAGTGATAAATATCTTCTCTAAGGAACTTATCCACTGTTAAGATAAAAATGGGTTTGTAGTCCCATTGAATGATCGAGGTTGTTGTCGCATAAAGTGGTCTTACATTACTCCCCAACGTTATAGATCAGGATCATCTATATGGGTAAGGTTATTGTTCATAACCTAAGATATCTATGGTAGTATAGTTATAAGTTGCCCAACACCAGTTGGAACTCCAATACCGACATAATTATCTTGCATAGGAGGGAAATTCCTACATGGGATATGTTTATTGATATGGTTTCCATTCCTTCCACTATGATCCATTTATAAATAATGACATACAATAGATTTGGTTATGAATTTTAATGTATAATCTAAAACTAGAAAAACACTTAACATAAATTTAAGTTTAATTCATAACTAATATCATAATCATAAATATGGTTTCTTTGGGAAAATATTTAATTTTAAACCATTTATAATGGTTTGTAAAGAAAATGTGACTTATCCTAAGTATATCCCCTAGGAGTGTCAAACTAGGTGCGTAGTAAGTCCCGTTTCCATGTACTAGGTTACCCCAAGTCAGGCCTGGTACACCTTGTCGAAGTTGTTACCCCTAGGTACGTCAGTTCTAGAACCACGTCCACTTGTAGTATCCAGACATGGATGTATTTCTAAGAAGATCCAGATAATATCTACCTTAATAAAATTCTAGGACGTTTTTCTATTCTTATCCTCAAAGTATATATTAGGGTTATATTCACTAATTTATGTTCTCTATATCTAGTTTCCAATGTTTCTACTAAAATTCCTCTGATAACAACTATAAGTACCTCGACCCCAGTAGCCCAGAGCTAGTTTCTTACTTTATGACATTGGTAATATTACAAGGAATTTCATCCCAAAGGATAAAATATTTTAGTAGCATTGGAAAACCAGATACATACATAATTTATACATTAAAACATGAAATGAAAAACAATATATAGATTCCATTGGAAACATCCATAACTCCTAGATTATCTATGCAAGCATTCATAATATTCATCTTCACATCCTGGGGAAAAATAAAACATAAGAAAGAGGTGATCTCAGATGCTTAATAAGGGTAATTAATATAGTGGAAGTTATTATAAACATAAACATTAGGCATGATGAACAACTAAAAACACATACCTTTAAAAATAAACTTTAGCATAATATAGTAGGAATGAAAGCTGAGTAAATAAATCCATATAACTGATCATAAGAGAATGAGACTTAGTAATAAGTATTATAATAGACAAATATCACATGTTTTATCAATTTCTAATATCATAATGAGGGAATGAATAATTCAAGACATCTGAAACATATTGTTAAGGCCTCAACCAAGATGTTTGAAAATACTAGGGTAAGGCCTCGGTGAAAACCCAATTCTATTTTGTCTCATGAGACCTGCTGATACATCGAGGGGCTATAGTGGGCCCCAACTATCAATTTATAAGTACAATTAATTCCTCATATGAATGGGTCTAAACATAAACAATAAGAACATATGAAATGTAAATAACTTTCTCTAATATGTAATCATAATCACTAACCAATCTGAGTAGCTTGGTGAATGGTATCAAGATAGCATATCCACAGTCAAATTGGTCATAAACCATTTAATAACATATGGTAAATTAAAATAATAAGATATAGATATCTATAAATCATAAAATTCAATGGAGGTTTTGAAATATATGAAAATAATCTAATAAAATCATCAAGGAATTCTTGAGAGAAATACCCCCTTTACTTTGCAAAGAAGAGTTATTTTGGAAAAATCATTTTTATTTATCATAATTGTTTGTATAAAACCAGTAATGAAAAAATATCATTTTTTACGACAAAATAAATAATTTTATAAAAACAATGGTGTCTTAAAACATATTATTTATGGTAATTTAAAATGGGTAATAAATCAAGACGTTCCCTTTAATCGAGCTTGTGTATCAGGAAGAATTAAGAAGGGAACCTTGTAAAATATGTAATTACCATAAAAAACGATGAAATGATCCAGATATATGGGTTTTTAACATATAAATAGAATATATAATAAGTACAAAAAAATAAATAATCATTAAATTGGGGTAAAGGTAGTGAAAGAATAACCCGAAGGAAATATAAAGGTTTGGGTAGAAACCCTTACCTTATGTTCAAATGTGTTCTGTACTTGACCTTAATGTCCTAGATAATAAAATTATATCTATTAATTAATTAATTAATAACCTTATATACATGTATTTTATTTATTATAATTTTATTATGTTCATTTATGGACTTTTTTATGAGTTATAAAATACAATTTTATTGCTCAAGAGCATTCGTTTCATTGGTTTTCACGATCAATATAGTTGTATATGAGTATGGAAGTTCATGTGGAATGGGTATAATTCTAAAAAATTTAATTTATATTATATTAATGAATATAAAAAATTTTAAATGGTTATATATATCATTTTTTATATGGTATGAGGATGAATCATTAGATAAGACATTTAGTGATAATCGTTTGTATTATTACGGTGGTTATTGATCATAACGAACTCATTTTATTTTATCATATAGTATTATGTAAATATGTTACTTATAGAAAATAATAAAGGTTGTAATATATATATATATATATATATATATATATTATAGTATGGTTTAACCATAAAAATTATTTCATTACCATCCTTGAAGGAGAAATTTAAGAACCAAAATCCATCATCCACGAAGGTTGTAAATTGATACCTCTCGGATAATAATTTCATTTTTAAAATAAAAGAGAGAGAGAAAGAAGTTTGAGTAAGGATATTCCATTAACATGATATAATTATAGTATATATATGATACTGAATTTATCATGATCATTGGGATAGAGGAGGTGAGGAGAGAATAATAATAGAAAAGAACTTGAAAAGAAATTAAAAGGAAAAGGAAGAGGATTTTACCTCTTGAATACTCCTCCTTAAGAACCTCCTTATGGGGATTAGTTTTGGTATTTTGATGAGACCAAGAGATATTGGACATGGGGGAGAGGCTTGAAAATATTATTGGGTGGAAATTTGACAAGGATCAAAGCTTGGAAGATGTGAGGAGAAGTGGCGGTAAAGGGTGGTATTTATAGTGGAAGAGAGTAGTGATTTCTCATTATTTTATTATTTTTCTCAAGACAACCAATAGTGTTGATTCTCATAACCAAATACAGTAATAAGTGCATGTGAGTTCTAACCAAGGATGATTACATCATCCAAACATCACCTATGACTCAATAAATCATATATTTATCATTTATCATAAATTATAATATTTTATTATTCACAAAAAATTTAAGTATTTTAGAAAAATCCCAAAAATTAACCCTTACCATTTTTCAACATGTAGAATTCAAAAATAAACTCCATTTTATGAAAATAAGTTTCTAAATATGAGAAATTTAATTTTTAATTAAAAACACCATTTACTTAAAAAATACAGATTTTAACTCTATAACTGATTTTATAACACTTTCGAAAATTAACCAGGGTCTCAAAAAATTATCCTAAAATCATAAGACAACAAAATTTTAATTTATGATTACATTTTATATGAATATATTTTCTTTTATATCATTTTATTAATTATACAGTTGTAATTAAATATCTATGACTTACAAAAATACTAACACTTAATTTAACAATTTTTAGAATATTTAGTTACTTATACTATGATATAATTACATGATACATTCATCTATAAGGTACCTAAATTTTATTTATACTTTCATGGGTGATTTACTATTCATTATTCCAATTTACTATTCATAAGGGTCATATTACTATTCCTAAGGTCAAGTTACTATTTCATCGGTATATGTTCCTTAACTTTAGAAATACCTCTCATTTCATTAATTCTTCATTTATGATGTTTTTATTGTGTTCTATAAGTAATTTTATGTGATATATACTATATTAAATAAACATAAGAATGAAAATTTCATTTATAGAGTTCTGGGTTGTTACAAGTATGACAACCACTCTTAGGAAATTATCACATACTATGTCATGCAAAATAATTATCATGATGTCATAAAGATTTTATTAATATTCAAAAAAATGAATAAAGGTCATCATAAAGTACATTAAAATTTGTTCTAGGGCACCAAATCCAATAGACTCCCAATTGCATTAGGGGAAACTACTAACAAACTTCAGTTCTCTAGCTCTTACATAGTACTCATGCTTCTACTATGATAGACCTTTTATTAAGGGATTTTCCACATTTTCTTTCATTGAAAATATTCTTACTATAAATTCACCTCTCTGAGAAAAATTCCTCAAGAGGTAATACTTACAGAGTATATATGTTTTCTGTTATTTTGACCCTATCTCTTTTGTAAGAGCCACCGTTGTAGTATTATCACAATACAATGTGATAGAGTATTTACTGGTAGGTACCACATCAAGCTCCTAGAAAAAGTTTCACATCCAAATGGATTCTTTGGATGCATCAGAAGATTCTATATATTCAGACTCCACTATAGAATCAGTGATAACCAACTACTTTGAACTCTTCTAGCTCACAATTACCCCATTGAGATATAAAACATATTATGACTGGAATTTCAAATCATTTTGATCTATTTGAAAACTAGAATCAATATAACCCATGATTAATAACTCCTCATCTCCTCTATACACCAGAAACATATCCTTAGTTCTTCTCAGATACATAAGGACAACCTTAATAGAAGACCAATGTTATTATCCTAGATCAACTTTATATCTGCCTACCATGATCAATGCGTAGGTAACAACAATCCTAGTACACAACATGACATAAAATATTGATCTATCACTAAAGTGTATGGTATCTTACTCATTATTTCTTTCTCCTATTGTATTTAAGGACATGTTTTTTTATAAATATTTATACCACGTGAAACTGGAACCAATCTCCTATTGGATTATTCCATACTAAATCTCTTTAGTATTTTTCTAATGTATGTACATTGACTTAATCCAAGAAATTACTTGGATCTATCATGAATGATCTTGATCCCTAGAATGTAGGCTGCTACACCTAATTCCTTCATGGAGAAACATTTGTTTAACTAACCTTAATATCAATATTTTGTTTATAATAAGTAATATGCCACCAATATATAATACCAGGATAATGACCTCATTCTTACTAAAATGCTTGTAAACACATGGCTCACATTCATTCTTAATGAAACCAAAATCTTTTATAGTTTCATTGAGTCGAATGTTCTATTACCTGAATTATTTCTTCAATACTTAATGGATCTCTACAACTTTCATATATTTTTGGTATTACCTAGAGTCACAAATCCTTATGGTTATGTCATGTATAAATCTTCTATAAGGTTCCCATTAAGGAAAGCTATTTTTACATCCATCTTCCAAATTTCATAGTCATGGTAAGTTGTTATAGAAATTATAAATATGATAACATGAAAACTAGTGAAAAGGTTTCATCATAGTCAATTCCTTGATTTTGTTTAAACCCTTTAGCAACTACCCTTACTTTATAGATATTAAATCTACCTTCCATGACTAGTTTTCTCTTGAATAACTATTTGTACCCAACAAGATTTTCATCAAATGGTGGATCTACCAGAACCCAAACTTGGTTATGATACATGGAATCCATTTCATAATTCATTGAATCTTTCCATATTTCATCTTTTGAGCTCTCCACTACCAATTTATAGAAGATAGGTTCATTATTGTTGACCAATAATGAGTCAACAACTTTGATGACTTAAAACCATATCTCTCTTGTTCTCTTACCTCTCTAGTGATTCTATGCAGTACTTATGTTTCAAGAATAACTTCTTCTATGAGGACCTATGGAATATGTTCCCATACTAACACTTGTGTGTCTTGAGTATCAACTTCATAAAAATCAATATTTTTCCCACTATCCTTATTGAGGATGTTATCCCTCTCAAGAATGACAACTTGTTTATCAATAGTCACTTTCTTATTTTAAGGGTTGTATAGGTTTTATCCTTTTATTTCCTTAGGATACCCTATAAAGATACACTTTGTTCCTCAAGGTGATAGTTTGTTACCTGAAAATGCCTTAAAAAATTCCTCACAACCCCATACATGTGTATGTGATGGAATGAGTTTCATTCTGCTCTATAACTTAAAGGGAATTATGTTTTCCACATTAGTTGGTACTCGATTTAGTGTGTATACTGTAATTTGTAATGAATATCCCCAAAAAGGTAATGGAATATCTGTATGAATCATCATCAACCTTACCAGGTCTAGAAAGGTATGATCCCTCCTTTAACTAAAACCATTACACTATGGTGTGTATGGTAGAGTGAGTTGAGATAGAATATCAAACTCATGTAGAAAATCGATAAACTCTTGGGTAAGATATTCAATACCTATATCTGATTGAAGCTTCTTTATATTATTTCTAAGTTGATTCTATACTTTATTCTTGAATTATTTGAACTTCTTAAAGAAATTGTACTTATACCTTATCAATTAGACAAATCCATATCTACTCAAGTCATCAGTAAAAGTTATGAAGTAAGAATACCCACCTCTAGCTTCTACTAGAAATGGTCCACACACATCAATGTGTACTAATCCTAGAAGCTTCACGGCCCTTTAACCCTATCCACAAAATGGTGGTTTGGTCATTTTGACTTATAAAAATCATGATATCTTTCATGTGGGTTTATCTCAAAAGATTATAAATAACCATCTTGACTGATCTTTTTAAAACACTTCATGTTTACATAACCAAGATGGTGATACCACAACTGGGTGTTATACGAGTCATGTGAACATGATTCACTATCAATTTCCAATACTTGGTTTTCATAATTTAATACATAAATACCATTATTTAAATGTTACATACCATAACATATTCTATATTTATAAAATAAACAACTTTTATTTCCAAATTTCAGAATAATACCACCTGTATCTAGGAAGAATACAAAAATAACGTTCTTGGTAATAGTGATATATATTAACAATATCTTAAAACTAGTATCATTATAGTTTTAAATGAAAGGTGGTAATCTATAATGGTTGGAGCATCCAACCTCACACCATTTGTATCTCTCAAATAAACCTCTCCTCTGACAATCTTTTGGAATCTACTTGGTTCATACATCTGGATACAGATGTGAGCACCACAAGCTATATCTAATACCCAATAAGTAGATATTGATAGATTACACTAGATAAAAAATACACATTTAGATTACCCTTTCTTCTGGGTGTAGTTCCTCTTCTAGTGTCCTTTATCACCATATGCAAAACATATTAATTCCTTTTCCTTTCCAGGCTTATAGATCTTCCACTTTTTGGAAGGATGGTGATCAGGAGCTTTAAACTTGATATGATTCTTGGCCCCTTGTCCTTGTTCTTACTTTTCTTATTCACCATAAAGACTACCAGTTTTTAATGCCCCATTTACTTATCACTTTAAGAATCATAGTAAGAATTTCTGAAAGAATCTTCTCATTATTGATCATATTATAATCACTACTAGAAATTTAGGCTATAGCCACGGTTCTAAACTGTGGCTATAGGCCCAAAAACCGTGGCTATAGGTTATAGCCACGGTTTCATGAACCGTGGCTGGTATTGGCATGGATATAGGTCGGGGCCTATAGCCACGGTTCGAACCATGGCTATATCCCTAAATCCATGACTCTAACCATAGCTATAGGCATATAGCCATGGTTTTCAAACCGTGGATATAGGGTCATCCCTATATCCATGCCAATAAAGGCCACGGTTCATAAAACTGTGACTATAAACCTATATACACTGTTCAAAACTATGGCTATAGGTTTATAGCCACGGTTCAAACTGTGGCTATAGGGATTTAGCCACGGTTTAAAACCGTGGCTATATGCCTTTCCACTGCATAAAAAAAACCAGCACGGTTCACTGCGCTGGCTATTGGGAGGACACTACTAACTCCCCCCCTCCCCCCACCCACAACTCCCCTACCCTGCACCAGCACCCCCCACCCTCTGCTCCTGCACACCTCCCCTACCCCCGCCCCCCTGTAACCTGCAAATACCTTAAAAAAAATAATAGTGCCACAATTTCATCATAAAAATTCACTAATATAATTTCCATAATTGAGTTCTTACAACTAATCAACATACAAAAAAAATAATGAATTCCAGTATGTACTGGATGAAGAAATCAATAAAAAATCTCTCTTCTTGGATTCACTGTCTCTCACTGCTTCACTGTCTCTCACTACTGCATCTGCAGTAGCCAAGGATCCCAACCTTGTGATGAAAATTTACAAGGAATCCTGGCTGAAGGCTAAATATATCATCAAATAGAAAGTCAAACTTCTCTAAAAGTGCCACAAAAACACTGCATTCTTATGGCTGAGGAACATCTTCCAAGACTGCGCTGTCCTATCATGTGATGCTTCACTGGTGATGGATTCAATGAGGAGCATTTCTGAGAGGATATCCCATATCACTCATCTAGAGCCATCATTAACACAAATTAATTTTGATAATCTGTCCAACACACCACAATACCATGACTTCTCATAATTTCAAACATAAAATAAATAAAAAAAGAATAAAACAATAATACTGAAATGACTACTTTGTTAATGGGGTATGGACAACATGTCATGCAGTTTAGGATCAGTTTTTTAGTATAGATTCATGCAGAAAATACATGTGTTATCTAGTATAAATTCATACAACTAGGACCAATACATGATTGGATTTGATCAAATCTGGAACATATATAAGATAAATATAAGGATTCATTTCAATGAGTGTTCATCACGAGAATATACATGGAAGAGGGGAAACACAAACACTATAATGGAATAGAGTTAGATGGGGGATTTTATTACAGTCTGTAGTGTGTAGTGAATTTGGGGATGACCTGTAATGAATGTGAAGCCCCAAAAACTAGGACTGTATTCTTGAAAATGGGAACATTTTTACTCATCATAGTTTTATGGATAATTTACTAAGAGTATATCCCTACCATGGATAATTCCCTTCAAATTATATCATCCTCTATGACCTTTTAGATCTAGCTCATACAATTCATGGTCAGAATATCACAACGATTAAAGTAAAAGAAAACAAAGATATGAGGGGGTTGGAAAGTTGTGAATCTAATAGACCCGATTCTCCTTAATCACCATAGTGTATCTAATATCAAATGAGGTTCTTACATTCCATATTGATTTATATCCTAATGAAACCCTTGAGCTATATAGTTTAATATCTTATATCTTGTACCAAGTGATAAACATTTTAAGGTCCAGAATCCAGGACTGATGGTAGTTGTGAATTTTAATATCATGATGCCAAGACATGTAAAGTTATATAATTTTGTAGCTGAGCCCATGGTAGGGGACTTGGGCATTGCTAATCATGCAAGGATAGGAATCAATCAACATATAGTTCATAAAGGGTTCATTTTATGATTTTCAAATATCTATCTCATGTGCAGTGAATAGTCAATGAAATTGATAGGTGTCCTGGTGTGAGAAGAAAGGAAACCCAAGGAGAATATAGCCTCAATGAAAAGATGTAATGTAATATATTTTTCCTTGTATAGGGATGAGGATGAAAACCCAACATTATCTTGTAAACTTGAACAGTAGAAACTATCTACATAGATCTAGCAGAAATTTTTAAGGGAGGGTAGGTCCTACAGAATGACTTTATGTCATGAAATTTAATTTCATTCTACTAGAAATGTATTCTATGTTGTTTTGAGTCATTTAGATAGGACTATGTATTTCTATTTTAATTCCCAACATTGACCATGGTTTGCACATAGTTTAAAGACATACAACTGGGACATTTTCCTCTAATGTGGTACATCAGTTGTGGTTCCATCTAGTTGGAGTGAGAATAAATCGTGTACACATTTGATGCATCTTAATATTCTATAACACAATCTATACCTCATTTATCAATTATAGTTCTAATATTTAATGAAAAAACATCCTTTAAAGGTACTCCCCAATAGTTACTGATAAGGAAAATAATTTGGATGATTTTTCATAAGTGCTTCCTCAGTCATCTTAGTCTTCAAAATCTCAATAAGTCAATGCTACATTCAAACCCCATTTCCCAAGTCACCTTATTTCCCTAAAAATTCCAATACATTCAAACCACTTATTTAAAATAAGATTTTATAAAATGAAACCTATTCTAATTTAAAAATATAACTCACACCACTAGAACTTTTTCAAACATAGTTACACCATTGAATTATTTAATAATCTATACAATAAATGATTCCTATAAGGACAACAAAATCCCTCCACATTTTATTCTAATATTATACAGGTCATGAAATTTTTTGGAAGATAATACTAACTCCCATATAATAACATAAAATCACTACAATACCAAAAGACTCGGTAAAGTAAAGGTCACCTAAATTTTTAGTGATCAAATAATTTACCACAATCTCTTATCAACCTTATCTGAATCTACAATCACATATATCAACCATAAACACTAACAAATGAACAAAAAACATTTAAAAAATAACAAAGTAACATAACTAGTACCAAAATAATTGGGTGATGCAACGATGCCAAGAACTAGACCAACAGGGTGCATTCCACTATAGACACACACTCACACCACTAGAACTTATTCAAATATAGTGTCACCATTGAATTATTTAATAATCTATATAGTACATAATTCTTATAAGTACAACACAATCCCTCCACATTTTATTCTAATATCATAAAGGTTATGAAACATTTTGGAAGATAATAATAACAACCACACAAGAATAAAATGTGGAGGGATTGTAAAGTAATATGTCATAACAAAATCCCTCTACATTTTATTCCATATGTCATGGCCTTGATATAAAGTAATATCAAGATGTTTCTTCCTTCACTTTCTGTCCTTCCAAAACATTCATAGCCAAATTTTATCCCTTTAAATTCAATAACTCCAATGTATTTGTCAACCAGTCCAACTACCTATGGTTAATAATGTTTCAACACATCTCTAAACTACTATCATACTTCAATACATCCTGAATATATTATCAAAAACACTTCAAGACATACAATGACTATTTTCAACAAATATAACAAATAAAATCTTGGTTGTAACAAGTCCTGATCCCTTACACTTTTCAAATTTAGTGAGACTTCATTATTTTCAGAGGCTGGTGTTGCAAATGGTTAAGGTCAAAATTGATGATTGATGGTGAAGCTTTAGATTTTGGAGGATACTAGTTTCAGATGATTTATTGATGGAGTTCATCCGAAAGTGAGGTGTTTAGAAAAATGAGAAACCATGAAAGGAAAACAAAAAATAATTGTTTTAGAAGCTTTTATCCTAGTGAGATGGTGCATGACTTGGAAATAGGATAAAAAAATGGTATATTTACTTAAAGATATGGAAGAATGATTTGATGTAATTTATCTATACCACGGTTCTATACTTAACATTGTGGAGGATAGAGAGATTTTAGTAGGACTGTTAGGGATGAAAGTTCTATTCTGGTAGAGGTTATTCCTAGAAATTATGCCAATCCCATAACTGAGGGGAGTGGTTATTTTCTATAGTGAACCTAAGATTCAGAAGAAGATATTTTTTTTGATCAACTGGAGAAGTGTTTTTTTAATATGTATTTAGTTGGAATGGGATTCGTGAAAGGGATCCAGGTTATGGAAAAGTGTGAGAAGGGGGTGAGAACTCTTTGTTGATTAAGGATTTATAGAATATCAGATACAAGGAGTAAATATTTTGTGCAGATTGTGGTCTTGGAATCAGAAGGTGGTGTTCTTATTCCTGGTAGAGAGGTACTATGAAAATTGAAATCTCATATAGTTCCAGTTTTTCTTACAAGGCTATTGTACTTTATACCTTAATCAATGATACGACATAAGAGTGTATGTATTGTATCCTCAAGCATAAGCCTACAATGTTTCATAACCTTCTTTGAAGGAGAGATATGGTGTGAAGGATACTGAAATATAGTAGAGATGCTTGAAGTCTGGATCTGAGAGGTTTAGAGTTTAGAAGAAGTGGGATTTTTGAAAGATCTGCTTGTGATGTGGCCTGAAATTTGAGGAGACTAAACCTGGAACACTAGAGCAGTGTCTTGGAGCATATAATGTTCTCTTTGAGGGTAGGATCTTCCAGAGATACTCCAAGTCTAGAGTGATGGTCTTTTTGTCTCTCACCTGAAGTTTTTCAGAGTTACACCTATGACCACGTTGATGCTGGAAGAGAGACAACCCTAAGTCCTAAGTATGTTTCTCTGCAAAGGGTTGGCGTTAAAGAATTTGTGTTTTGTCTTTGGTATTGTGACTTAAGAAGGGTCACTAGAGTTTCAGAATTTACCCTATGATGGGGGGATGATAGGAACCCCAACTCCAACAACCCCCTTTCTAGGAGGCCTACTTTGTATTAAAATATAAGTGTAGTAGAATTTCAGAAGAAACGTAATAGAGGAAGAAACAACAGAAAAAACAGAGAAGAAGAATAAGAAGAAGACAACTCGGAAGGCTCCACAGCTCCCCCACCCAAGCTTTCCAGCCATGCCTAACAGATTTTCTCCCCCATATTTATCACTGGCCCTCCTCCTTTTAATAGTCAAGGTCCTCTCTCAGGTTTATTCCCCAGCATATTCCCTTGGGATCCTTTGAGTAATAGCTGTGGGACCCTCCCAAGTTTATTCCCCAGCATATTCCCTTGGGATCCTTTGAGTAATAGTCGTGGGATCCTCCCCAGTTTAATCCCCACTTGGTTAGAAAACAACTGTGCTATGGGACCTGGCTCCCTTCCTTCCAGAATAATCCTTTTAACCATTCTAACTGTGGCTTGTGGCCTGGAATGAGATAACCTGATTCCTAGCTTGAAATCCTCACCTATTATATTATTTTCCAGGCTGTCCAGTTGTGCTGTCCAAGGAAGCCTAGTCCAGCTGTATCCATCCTTATCACTCATCCCTCCTTGAAATCCAGTTTTTTCCTCATAAATAAATAAAATTAAACTGAAGTTTGGATAAAGAGATTCCTATTCATTGCATTTTGTCTTTTTGTTAGAACGTGACAACACTACTGATTTAAAACAATGCTGATGTGGTCCCTTAAAATACACCCTTTCTACGCAGGAATTCCAAGAAATTTCTCAAATGATCCTCCCTTCTTCTCGGGCCTGATGTGGGGGTTCCTCCTCACATAAGTTATTCTCTTCTTCTCCAAGTAGGGCCCATGTTTGTTGGTGTGAACTGGGCCGAGAGGGCTGCTGCCACAAACCCCCTTCTTGCTTGTGAAGTTTGTCTAGTCCTCCTCCATGGACCTCATCTCGCAACTCTGCTCGAAGCTTGTTCCACTGCTCTCCTGCACTCCTTCTGGTTTTGAAAACTATTGCTGCTAGCTCATCATTCTGCCTGAAGATCACGAGCATCCTCAGTTGTACTGTGGGTGTCCAAACAGACAGGGTGAGAGCTTCCTTAGCAGCAGCTCCTTTATTCTGGAGTTTGAAAACCTCTTCTAGGTACAGAGGGACTTTAAAAGGAGTAAAAACCCCTTTTCTACTGAAAATTTTACTAGAATCTGCTAATAGATGAACCAGGGGGCCACGAGCAGCTTATTCCACACCACAGGATAGAGTGATTGTTTCCCATATTGTCATACCTGTTGTTATAAGTGCTGTTTCTTTGCAGCTTAACATCTGCCTGTCAAACTGCGAACTGGTTTTGAAATGAGTCTCCACCATGTATATGGTATCATCACATTTGCGATGCATGTTGAACACTGATCTGATAGGTAATCCATATAGTTGTAGTATCCTAGTTGCTTCTATACCCATACTATAGTCTTTATCCTCATTTGAAACATCCTTGAGAAGGTCATTCCCAGGCCGATGTGGTTGGCACCAATGTTGGACGAGTCTTCCAAAATAGAGTTGGGAGACCAGTGCCTACACAACAGATTTACAAGAGGAAGAAGAGCTCGGAGTTTTCCAACTTACCTCTCCATGGTCAGCCTGCATCTTTCGCTTGAGACGAAACTGACGTACTGAAAATTCCGCCATCACCAATGTATGTTCATGTCTTTGGAAATAAATCTACACACAAAGGTTCCATACCCTATGGTCTTGTAGAACCTGATTATGATTCCCATTATCTTCACATACATTCCACGCAATCTCCTAGATATTCCGCTCTGTTTTCTTACTCTGGATAGAACCAAGAAGAGCCGTTGAGTGAAGACTGAGCTGTTGTGGTCATCTACAATGTGCCCTTGCCGCACATGTGTACCATGCGATCTTCCAAATGATCCTCCCTACCCCATGAACCCAATCTCCTTCATACCCTCGCTGTATTTCTGTCATCCTACGTGCATGCTCTATATCCTCCATCAGAAGAAAAACAAACTCCACTGATTATGGAGTTGGAGACACTGAGGATAAAACAAGAGACGTATTCAGGACTTTTGGAGTTTCCATCCCACGAAATCGCTCCATGAACATTGTTTTAAATTCCTGATCAGAGGGAAACTTAGATTCCTACAAAGTTTTCTGGATCCAAAAATACAGTTCCGAGCCTATGAGCCGACCCTTAGGACCCTTCTCGTTGAATATCGACAATTCCAATCGAGTGGTCAGACTTTGATCCCACACGACGTTGGTTGTATTCATTTCCCAATCCATGTTCCGAGCCAACGTTTCGCCCGATCGTGCTCTTGATTCTTCAGAAACCAGCACTGGTAGATCGTCATCCAGTGGAGCGCGTTGCTCCTTTTCTTCAATTTTAGTTGTAAACGAATCCAATTCCTTCCTAAACACTATTGATTGTGGGATATAATTCTTTGTTAATGTTTCAATCATCGTTGTGTTGTATGAAGTCTGCTCCTCGTCCTTTTGTTGTTGCAGCGTCTCCAAGTCGCCATCTCCGACTAAACGCGCACTAGTTTCCACCATTTCTTGCGTCGGTTGTTCGCCTTCCATGTACTGCCCCATCATTTTTGGGTTTCCAGTCACGTCTGAGTGCACCTCAACCATCCATGCCACCTGCGTAAGTTGATCACCCATTAGCTACGACATTTTTTTTCAAACGACTCTCCATAAGAGTTAGTGTTTTCCAGAATTTAGCTTGCACCCGCTCCAGCCGGATCGATGCGAGCATAACATCAATATACCTGAGTTGCTGATCCACCTTGTCAAGCCTCATCTCCCATGTCATTTTACTCGTACTGTAAGAGGTTCCGACAGAGATTGGAGCTTCGTTCATCCAGTGAGCATATGAGAAATTTTCAGGCAGCGCTCCTCTGCTCTAAGTGCAATACAACATCACTCCCGTCCTGTACGACAGATGAAAATAATTTCCGGCAGGTCGGACCAAATGATAGGAACCCCAAATCCAACAACCCCTTTCTAGGAGGCCTACTTTGTATTAAAAGATAAGTGCAGCAGGAAGAAACAACAGAAAAAACAAATAAGAAGAAGAAGAAGACTACTCGGAAGGCTCCGCAGCTCCCCCACCCAAGCTTTCTAGCTGTGCCTAACAGATTTTCTCCCCCCTCTTTCTCACCGGCCCTCCGCCTTTTAACAGTAAAGGGCCTCTCTCAGGTTTATTCCCCAGCATATTCCCCTGGGATCCTTTGAGTAACAACTGTGGGCCCCTCCCAAGTTTATTCCCCAGCATATTTCCTTGGGATCCTTTGAGTAACAGTCATGAGATCCTCCCCTGTTTAATCCCCACTTGGTTAGAAAACAACTGTGATGTGGGCCCTGTCTCCCTTCCTTCAAGAATAGTCCTTTTAACCGTTCCAAGTGTGGCTTGTGGCCTGGCATGAGCTAACCTGATTCCCTGCTTGAAATCCTCACCTATTATATTATTTTCCAGGCTATCCAGTTGTGCTGTCCAAGGTAGCCTAGTCCAGTTGTCTCCATCCTTATCAGGGGATCATTGGATATATCAAAACCAACTTAAAATATAATGGTATTAAAGGATAAATTCATGTCTTAGTTTTATTGAGCAATCGACTATTATTCTAGATTATTTTAGTAGGATTTCATCAATTTGATGATACTGGACCTTACAGAAAATGTTTTGATAGAGGTTTGTTTTGTTGGTATCATTGAAGTTAGTTGTACCATATAAATCTCATATTAAATAATATTAGTGGAAGAATTTCAAGACTTCAGTATTCCAGAATGAGTGGGGCCATAGATACAAAACATAGTGATACTAGTTGACAGGAGTTCAACAAAATTGGATAGATCTCGAGCCTATTTTCCTTGGAGTAAAATCCATGCTGGCATTTAGTGTTGATACTAAGAGATTTTTAGGAGATTTTTGATCCCATGAAGAATAAGGTGACAATGGGGAAATAGTTGAGACCCAAGGAGAGTTTCTCGTTATATGGACTTGAAAAAAGAATCCTCTAGCATGTGATACTTTTTTAAAGAAGATGATTTGGATAAGTAAAGAAGTGGATATGGTTATTCTATTTGATTTTGTTGAAAATACATAAATCATATTAAAAATCACATAAAATAAGTTTTATTATGTGAGGTGAAGTTCATTCCAAGGTTTTAGAGTGTTTAGAGGTGATTGGAAAATGTTTGGATTTATTTTGGAGGTTTTTTGAGTTGAGAATATATATGGATCAGAAAATTGGATTAAGTCCTAAATTTGTAAGAGTCATTGTACTCTCATCATAAGGGTCAATTTGAGCTAAATCCAGTAAATAATCAAAGTCCTCACATGTGTTTGGTTTTTATAGGAAATGCATAATCTATTTCTTAAGATCAGAAATTCAGAAAAGGGAGAAGAATTCTTAATATGTGTAAGATAATTTTTATATGTGTACGATATTCCTTTGATGTGTAACATTTTTTTTGAATACATAATATATTTTAAGATCATATGAAAGTTTATATCTATGAGAAAATAATTGGAAAATTCCTCAAAACAAGTTTTAATTCATAAGATTTTATGAATATTACATGATATGTAATATATTTCATGGGATATGTAATATTTTTGAGATCATACGTAAGATATTTTTGCTAAGCAAAGAATTTTTAAAAGCCCTCAGCACATGATTCTTATGTAATTTTGTATATATATTATGTGATATGTAATATATTTAGAAGATTTTGGTATCAAAGCATTATATTTTCATTTGAAGATCAAGAAGTTTGGAGTTTTCTTCTTTGAAGGTTTTTGAACTCAGTTATCATTTGATTTCATTTAAGAAAGTCTCTCTCTATGGTTAAAGAATTGGTATCTGTATTTCTACTATAAACATGGACAACATCCATTCAATAAACAATAAAATGATTCCCACTTTTTATGGGAATAATTACTATATATAGAAATATTACATCCTTCCATACTTTTCATCAATTAGTCTGGATGTTTTGGAGGCTGCTATTAATGTATTTATTCCTTATAGTGAAGATAATTCTATGACAGCAGTAGATAGGAAGAAGTTAGAGAATGATGGTCATGCTCAGAATTCCATTTTTTCTTCTCTTTTAGAGAATCAATTCCTCAAGGATAAGGAGATTAAAACTACAAAACACACTTGGTAATAAATCAAAAACATTTATGAAGTCAATGAAAAGGTGAATCAAAATAAGATACAAGTTTGGTGATTAAAGTATAAAGATATCAAGATGACTGATGATGAAACAATATATAACTTCTTCACTAGATTAAATGAAATCTTTACCACCATTAGTGGTTTTGGTGAGAAATTAGAGGATACTATGGTTGTTGAGAAGATACTGTGTATTTTTTGAATAGGTTTGATGCAAAGGTTTCATCACTTGAAGACCGAGACCAAAATAAACTTCCTTTGTATTATCATCATATTATTATTATTACTTATGAAATGTGAAAGGGGAGTATTTTCAAGACTAATACAAAGGATGATAGGGAAATCTTCTTTAAATATTTGAAGAAAGTTAATATTATGAAAAAAGATAAAGACAAATCTAGACGTTCAAATTTGAATGAAGATGTTGATGTGAAGTTTGATAATCTCATGTCATTCATCTTAAGAATTTTCCGAAGAGGAAAAGATAAATGTTATGGTAAATTACTTTTAAAGTGTTTCAGTTGTTGGGGTGTTAGAAATTTTTCTGCTAACTGTCTAAGATTTGAAGAAGATTAAAATGAAGAGGGTGAAGATGAAGATGATATTCCAAGAAATTACAAGAAGAATAAGGCATAAAATTATTCTTTTAATGGGAAAGGTAAGAATTTATCTAAGTTTAAGATGTGAAACTTTTTATATAAGTGTTAAGATAGTGATTTTAGTAAGGATAATGAAGAATTAGAATCATCTAGTGAAGATGGTGAAATGGTACTAACTTAAAAGGTGAATAATGAAGTATTCAAAAGTGATGATAGAAGCAATGATGAAAATGAAAAAGATATAAAAATAGAGTTCATGCTGAAAAAAAAAATTAAAGAGTGTCTCTTGAAGATTTCTCACTTAGAAATAGAGAAGAAAGGTTTTAAGAATGATGGTCAATTATCTATCAACAATGACATCATACATGCTACTTTTGAAGTCAATTATAAGAAGGATGGTCAATTATAAAAATGATTGACTGTACTTTTGACCATCTTATGGACATCATCTCCACAATGACATCGTCCAAACCTCTATATAAGTAACCATCTTATGGATCATTTTTATAATTGACCATCCTTCTTAAAACTTTTTATAATTTATTAACAATGACATCATAAGCATTTTTCATGCCCTTAGTCACTTCATGGGAAATTTTACAAGCACTTGGCATAGCTTAAGCCCATTCCAAGCATTAAAACCATCCAAAAAACATTTTGATCTTACTAAGCACATGAAATATGATTTTAAATTCATAAGGAATCATTTAAAACACTCAAGCAATTTATAACACATAATACAAGGGAGTTCCAAAGTAACACCTACCTAAAATCAATGGCGGGTGAGCTGGAACCATCCGAAACACATAGCCTTCAGCAGAAAATTCCCAAACAAGTATGAAGATACCCACATGGGCCCTAGAAACAAATAGAACATCAAGAATTGGCCAAATCAGAACCCCTAGTATTTTACCAAACTAAAATCACAATGGGGAAGGAAGAAAAACGCAGGTAAAAGGAGGGATAATTGAAGTAGAGGCCATAACTTGGAGAATCGGCCATGAATCACTATGAAATCACAAAAAAAAATGCAAGAAGAGAGGTGGTCAGAGGAGGGAGGTGCACATGACTATGGGATCTTAGGCAGGAGGTGGGCTAGCAGTGCCAGAGGAGGAGGATCGCGGTGAGTTTGGGGGGGGGGGGCGTCGACAGAGAGGTGGGGAGATCATGTTGGCCAGGAGGTGGGTTGGCAGTGCCGGAGCCGCGTCAGCAGGGAGGCGTCAGAGTGCGTCGGTGGGGAGTCGTGCTGACTGCATCAGAGTCGGAGTCGGAGGAGAAATCACAGGGGAGGAGGAGGGTAGGAGGGGAGGAGGAGCGGTGAGGGAGGAGGTGGAATAATTGTTATGGGAGAGGGAGAGGGTATGCGGGAGAGGGAGGAAATTCCCAATGATTTGAGGAACCGTGAGCTACATGTAACCCTTTTCCATGGGTACAATAATTCTAATGCCATACTTTTAATACTATTATGGCTATATCACATTCTATATCCACAAATCATTTAACCCGTGACTATAGATCTGTAGCTATAGGTCATTTTTCTAGTAGTGAATTGACAATAAAACTGGAGAAGGTTTTGGGTAGTGAGGAAAGTATGAGATCTGTGTGTAACTCATTTAGGAATTTAATCCCTAAGATATCTAAGCATTCATTATATCCAATTATATTGACTACATGAGGCCCATCTAGAACTAAATCTACAATCTTGATTGTAAATAGATCATTGGAGATCCCATATCTCTCTTGTCTCGCCTTCTCTTGATAAAGATCCCAAAGGTAAGATATCATGCTATATGAATCCATGTCCTCATGTTGCTTGAGAATCTCATTGGTCATAGATGATAGCATGAAACAATGAACATATATGGTATAATTCAAATGTTACTCATAGAGAGATAATTCTTCATTACTATCCTCTTTACCAGGAACTTATGGAATAAGTCCTTCAAGAACATAAAATTTACTTTCATGATGTAGGATAACATGTAATCACCTTTGACACTCTTGGAAATTTGTGCTTGTGATAAGGTTATCATTATCAAGTATAGATCATAGTAATATGTATAAATTCATATTTATTTTCATTTCTAAAAATAAGAAAAACAAAATTTTAGCACTTTATCTAATAAAATTATATAATTAAATAAATATTATATTTATTAATCTTCTAATATTTTATTTCAACCTAATAGCCCTCACTATTGGCTTCAAAATATTATATCACTTGTATATTCTAGTATAAATAATCAATATACCCCTTCTCATCACCAAAAATTTGGTTGATGTGAACTAAGTTAATTCAACCCAAAACTTCAATTTATAATTCCCCGATAATTTAAAGTGCCTTGACTTTGACCAGTTAAGCACTTTGAAATATGGTTTGATTTTAACTGAAGTAGTGTAAGGTCATACCGACTTAATATATATAATTGAGGTATTTTATATTTATGAATTAATTTCCCATTTTATATTTATTGCATGCTTATTAATATTAAGTTGATTTACTTAAGTGATTAACCATGTATTAGATAAAAATTATGCATAAGCCAATTTATTTTAGTTCTATTTTTCATTATTTTTAATTCATTAATTCATGTGATTGTGAAAAAACATCCATAATGAAATAATAATTAAACCTAATATTAATAAAATAATGAAGTGTTATGATCATAAGTTTTTAATAATTGTTAGTTTATCTAGTGGATGATAAACTAACCCTCAACCTAGGGAAAAAACACCTTGAACCATTTTATGGTTCATGTTGCACCTTTCCACTTATCCACCCATGTACCTATTGGATTGGTTTCGCCTTGACATCCACTATCTTTGGAGCTCCATCCATTACATAAGCTTTTACTCACATGTAGTTTAGGGTAACCAAATGATTGGTTAAGGGTTTTATATAAAAGAAACCATGGGCTTGAGGTCCCTTACATAATGAGAGGGATGGAATACATGAAATCAATTTAATTTAATAATAAATTAAAATTAAATCAATCAATAAAAAAATTCTGGTCTATTCTCATGATCATCCACATACATGTAAAGAATTACACATTTAATAAAAATAACATTCAATTCTAATCATTAATATTTAAGATAAACCACACTCGAATCAATTATTTGTCTTATTTAATTAATCAATTCTTTTATATTAATTATAATATTATTTTTTCTTAATATTCTCATCCATCATAATTTTAAATAATTTAAATAAATTTATTCATAATTAACAGTGTACATGGAGAGTACCCGTATGAACTACCCAACATGTATTATATTTATATATTATTTACTCATGTGAAATGTGGCATACACATCTTAACATGTAATTTCATGGTGTGTAATATCAACTTAATGACCACACAGAACACATGGTATTTACATAGTGTGTTATGTTTCATTGCGTATAGAGTAATGATTGTATTATGACTTATATATGATATATAGTTTCGAACATTACACAAAAAATAATTAGACATTTAATATATATATATATATATATATAATCCATTATATGGTGTATACTATCAACTTAATGGCCATATAGAACACATGTTGAAAAGGTTTAAGAAGTATAACAAATTAATTTTAATTCTATGTAATTTGTTAATATACACAGTGTGTATAATCAAGCTACATGGTGTGTATTTTTATCACTATCTATCCACGACACATGTAAGAACCCAGACCTTCTTTTCGGGCATGTTTTTCCTTTTCTGGTCGTTTTTGGGAAAAAGAGGAGAATTTGGAAATTTTATAAGTACACTCCGTGTACTTTATAAGTAAATTCCATTTACTTTGATGCCACTCAAGGCCGTGTTTCCGTGTCATGGCCACACACACGTCCATGTAGGGCTGATGTGGAGGTCGCTTAATGAGGAGTACGGAAAATCCTAGTACACGCCGTGTACTCCAAAAGTACACCCTGTGTACTTTTTTTTTCGATAAACGGACCGGGGTCACGTCTTAACCCCCAAAACACCTTCTTCTCCAGATTATTCAACCGAGATCAAGGGTACAACCACGGATCTTCTCTGAGCCACCGATCCGTCACCGGTTATCCAAATCGAACACCGTCGGTTGCAATAGAATCGTAGCGGTGAGTTCTTGGTTCTTCTTTAGCCAAATTTCCTGATTCTTTCTCTTATAAGAGTTATATGAGGTTGAAAGTTTTATATGTTTTTGCAGATCTACTCTATTCTAGGCCGATTCATCGGCCGAGGTTCAAGTATATCAATCTCCTAGGATCGAGGTAGGTGGTTTGTTGCCTTATGTTGAATGTCTTTGAGTTTTTGTGCAAAAGTGCCGGATACCCATGTATCGGGCATCTCGGGTTAGGGTTTTGATCTTGAATTATCATCTGACTTATATTTCTTGTATGTATGAAGCTATTATATGAATAATGATTTCTTGTTATCATGTTTGAGGATCACCCCATGGGTGTTTCCCTTGTTTTGGATGTTTATCACCGTTTGGCTTAGGTTGCCTGTGAGGTAGACCTTGTTGCATTGATTGTCTACCTTGGTATAATTGATTTCATGTATTTACTACTATTTATATGCTTTTAATTCATTTTATCTATTATCCAAGTAGTTTTTGAACTTATTTAGGGCTGCTGACAGTCGATTACGCACGACTGGACTGCTCGGGGCTGTGTGAACCTGGTGCGGTAGACTAAAGAGGGAATTTAAGATTAAGGGCTTCCCTAGAGAGTCAGTTATAAATTAGTATCATTCGTAGGACCTACGGGAATTGGACTTTGTGCTTCCTCAGGGTGTCCTTCATTACGTATCGAGAATACAAGGAGAATTAGACATACGTGCTTCCTCAGAGAGTCTATAGTTATCATTGCAAGACCGCAGGGGAATTGACGATGAGAGCTTCCCAGAGTGTCTGTACCTTTGTATGATTACTTGACTAGAGGGTTCTACCAGTATGAGCCACCCAGAGAGTCAGTGGGAATATTGTTTGGTTGGTTGTGATGAGTCCACCAAGCCAAAGAACAAGCTTGGTTATTGTACTGCTTGTTGTTTAGGTAGTATGCTGAGATACCTGTTGTGTTACTTGCTATGCCTTGGGAATATAGAGATGTTTTATAGATTCCTTGGTTGATAATTAAATGATTGAATTAAATTAATAAACAAATTTAAATTAATATTGGTAGGATTTTTTACTTTAGTGTAATCCTGTTTCTCTACTGCATTTATTTCCTTTAATTTTTCTATATTGATCACTGACAGTAGGGCACAAATCTTGTGGTGGTTTTTTACTGAGATTAGTCTCACACCCTGTTTGGGTCCTTCTTTTCGGCCTAAACAAGTTATATGGTTGTAGGTGTGGATAAGGATTGTGTCCCTTCTACTTCAGGTACATGATTGCTGGTTGGAGCTAGAGAGCATAAGGCCGAGCTTAGGTTTGCGATGCTGCTGGAGTTGCTATTTACTTTTCATACTTTGTTTCTCAGTTGTATTTCAGCACGTTGTTGTGTTTACTGCTTTCCTTAGATACTTATACCTACTGAATCATTATCATAATTATTATGTATTCATTACTTCCGCTGTTTAGTTTCAGTCGTTGTATGTTGTTTACTGCTTCTGCGATTGACTGTTATTTCCTTTCCCTTGTATACTTTACCAAATGAGAGCATAGTTTCCCCAATGACTCACCAAGGCCCTCGCTGCTAGTCGGTAGCCTTTGACATTTGGGGAAACATGCTTTAGGTCATGTGGAGAACTGGGTACGGGGCACCGGTTGAGTGGCTCCGGATTCAGATCGTTACAAATTGGTATCAGAGGAGGTTCTTTTCTTTTCTATTGACTTACTATTTAGCGACATTAGACAGGGATAAGACGAAATAGGTAAATGGTAAATAGTTGTGCCCGGGAGTTCTAGAACCTGTGTACAAGGAAAAATCTAGGTTACCTCGAATGTTGCAGTTTTCAAGTTTTGCAAATGTTACAGTTTAATTGATTTCACCGTTGGGTGGTGCACTTGTTTTGTGCTGTTACTGTTTATATGATTGTGGTTCTATTTTGTTGAAACCTGATGAGATGAGGGTATGCCATCTCATGCATCATATAGGCACTTGTTAGAAAATCACATGTCATGAATTTTTCCATGCCATCTAAATTTCATTATAATTTTCATACTGTTGTGATAGAATGGGTGATAGACTATGCATGCTATTGTGATAGCTGCTCTAATAGAATACCTGCTATGTTGATAGGGCATTGTTTGTTTGGAGCTTCTTTATCATGGATGACAAACTTTGGTCTTAGAGGTGTTATGGGCCCTTATTGACCGGAATTTGGTGGATCATTGACCTGTTTACTTGTTATATATATTGTTATGATGCTAAGCTTTGATTCACGGGGAGTATGGGCCCTCACAGATTGGAATTTGGAACCTTAACGCTGGTTTTATGTGTTTTCTGGGCTTCGGTTCAGTTTCTGAGTCTACTATCTGGAAAAACCTAGAATACACGGCATGTACTTTATGGTTACATGCCATGTAGTCTATAGCCATTTCACTAATTGTGCGAGAAAAAAATGGGGTTCTGGAAAAATCTTGTAGGAACACTCCGTGTACTAGTTTATCACGCTGTGTAGTATGAAATAGGTACCCCGACCATGTCATGAACAACACGGGTCATGTGATCTTTTCACATACATGCCGTATCTGAATTTTACACGCCTTGTAGTTTGATCTAGGTAACTGACTGTGTCACAAAAAACACGGGTCAGTGTCATCCTTTCTCTTAAACACCATGTTCTCCTAAAACATGCCATGTAGTGTCAGCCATGTAGCCGACCGTGTAGCTAACCAACACGGTCTGTTAGAACTTCTTAGTACACGTCGTGTCCTCTTGGAACACAATGTGTAGTGTGACCTGGGTACACAGGCCGTGCCACTAACAACATGGGCCAGGTGAATCTTGTTAGGTACACGTCGTACATGACTTGAACACGTCGTATAGTGTTGTCTTAGGAGATCCGTGTGGCTTAAACATGTAGAAGGACTCAGGAAGGGAATAGGATTCAAGTACATGCTGTGTGTTAGGACAACACGCCATGTATTTGGGGTGTTACATGACCAGTTTAGGTAGGAGTACACGCCCATGTGAATGACCTAAGGGAACATGCCGTGTGTGGAAAGAACACGACATGTAGTCATGTTTTTCTTAACTTGAATGCCTTCTTTTCCCTATTCCTTCTTGTGCCTTCAATTTTTCTATCCTTATTAATCCTGAATCTGAGGTGTGATTTTGACCTTTTAGAACTATGGCACTGAGATTTCATCCTGTTGTCCGTCAGGAACCAGACAACGACCATACACCTGATACGGAAGATCAGGGACTACCAGTAGTTCCGCCTATCATTCCGGACATGGAACCTGCAGTGATTCTAGACACTGGTGCCAACACTCAGTTCAGAGAAGGTTTCATGAGATTCATGCAGACCTTCCAGGGAGCTCAACATCCTTCCCCGTCTATGGCAGAGCTGAAATGAGTTTTTCAGCACCAACATCCTCCCACATTCACAGGGGATGGAGGAACGCAGGCTGCAGAATCATGGCTAGAGTCCATGCTATCCATCTTCGAGCATTTGGAGACGTCTCCGGAGAGGAGAGTGAAGCTCACGACTTATATGCTGCGAGATTCTACCAAGAGATGGTGGGATGTGGTTTCACAGGCAGGGCGCCAACATGTTATGGCTTGGGACGAGTTTCAGCGTACGTTCTATTACTACTTCTACCCAGAGATGCTGAGGGATGATAGAGCTAGAGAGTTAATGAAACTGTAGCAGGGTACTCTCACAGTTATGGAGTATTCCTCTCACTTCACAGAGTTACGGCGTTTCACTCCCGTTCTGGGGATTGACAAGCTGTTTTTAGCGAGGAAGTTTGAGGAAGGCCTCAAACCGGACATCAGGTCGTAGGTGAATGTCTTTAAGTTGACTTCTATTACTCTAATAGTCAACCAGGTGCTTATCATGGAGATAAATATGAGGGATAATGGAGCTGTAGACCAGGGTAGTTCAACATCCAGGGCTGATTCATTTCATATAGACATCAGGAAGTGCCACAGAGAGTCTACACAAGGTGACCTGAGGAAGCGAGGTATTCCTCCTGGTAGATGGGATCTTCCTTAGGGAAACCAAGTGGTGTGCTATCAGTGTGGAAAAAGTGGGCATAAGAAGCCTCAGTTCCCAAGAGACCTATTGGAGTGCCGATCTTGCGGCAAGATGGGTTATCTGCAGCGTTTCTGTAGGGTTCTCCTACCAGCGACTAGTGAAGGAGGATCAGTTTCGACTCTGTGTACAGGAGTAGGAATACTAGTTCCTTAGAAGACTGGGGGATGGAGTTCTTCAGGACGTTTAGGATAGGGTAGAGGCCGTGGACATAATGGTCAGGCTCAGGGAGGGTCAGCTTAGGGACCTTAGGCTGCTACACAGGGCCGCGATGCAGGCCAGACTTTTGTGGTAGAGCAGATTCATCAGGAGTAGGATCCGGGACCTTCTACAGTTTGAGGTACAATTTTAGTAGCCTTAGTTTTATCCTCTGCACTTTTTAATACAGGAGCTTCTCATAGCTTTATTTCTGTGCATACTGTAGAAATCCTTAGACTTACTGTTTATGCTTATGAGGGCATGTTGAAACTAGAAACACCTTTGGGGACTAGAACGACTAGTGTACGTTAGTGCAAGGAGTTCCCTCTAGAGGTGACTGGGTATCACTTTCTATGGGACCTCTATGTCCTAGATAAGATAGGCTATGATGTCATTCTCAGAATGGACTGTCTCATTACCTTCCGGGCACTCGTCGATTGTTATCGCCGTAGGGTGAGTTTCACATCATCGGAGGGAGAATCTTTTCTTCATAAGGGCGAGTGGGATTTCCAAGAAAGTAGAGCAGGAATAGAGCATCATGGGCTAGGTGGAGTTACAACTCAGATTTCTAGTCTATATCTGGATGAACAGGGGACTTCACAAATAGACTTTCCTCCAGTGGTGGATCATTTTAGGGATGTCTTTCCAGAGGACTTTTCAGGTTTGCCTCCAGAGCGTGATTTAGACTTTTCTATTGAGCTTGTGCTAGGAGCGACACCGGTGTCCATTCATCCTTATAGGATGGCTACACATGAGTTGTAGAAGCTCAATAAGCAGTTGGAGGAGTTGCAGAAAAAGGGTTTCATCTGACCCAATACTTCTTCTTGGGGTTCGCCTGTCCTGTTTGCGAATAAGGCAGACGACACCCTTAGGATTTGTATGGATTATCGGAAGCTGAACCAATTGATGGTCAAGAACCTATATCCATTTCCGTGGATTGATGAACTCTTTGATCAACTTCGAGGATCCAGAGTGTTCTAGAAGATCGAATTGAGATCCAGCTATCATCAGTTTCATGTCAGGCCATCTGATATACCTCTTCAAGCCTTCTGGAGTAGGTATGGTCTGTACGAGTATTTGGTTATTCCGTTTGGTCTCACGAACGCGCCAACAGTTTTCATGGCACTGATGAACAGAGTGTTCCATACATACTTAGATTATTTTGTGGACGATATCTTGGTTTACTCTCATACTCGACATGACTATGCTACCCATATTGAGATCATTTTGAGTACACTGAGGGAGAATCAGTTGTATGCTAAGATCTAAAAGTGACACTTTTTTATGGATGAGATTCACTTCCTGGGTCATGTCATCTTAGAGACAGGAGTATCAGTAGACCCAGAGAAGGTGATAGCAATAGTTACCTGGGAGCAGCCGAAGAATGTCTTTGAGGTACGAAGTTTCTTAGGGCTGGCTGGTTACTACATACAGTTTATACAGGACTTCTCACGCTTAGCAGCGTCGTTGACGGGCTTGAATAAGAAGGGGGTGAAGTATGTTTGGTCAGAAGCCTACGATTCAGCCTTTCAGGATCTAAATGGGAGATTGACTTCTGCAATGATTCTAGTTTTTCCGGAGCCGGGAAAGAGTTATACAGTTTTCTGTGATGCATCTGGAATTGGGATTAGAGCAGAGCTTATGCAGGAGGATCGTTTTGTTGAATATGGGTCTCAGTATTTGAGGCCCCATGAGAGAAACTATCCTACACATGACCTAGAGTTGGCTGCATTTGTTCATGCCTTACGTTGTTGGAGACATTATCTTCTGGGAGATAATTTTGTGGTATATATTTACCACAAGAGCCTCAAGTATATCTTCACATAGCATGACTTGAATCTTAGACAACGAAGGTGGGTTGAGTACCTACGGTTTTTCAATTTTGATCTTGCTTATATGCCTGGGAAAGGCAATGCTGTGTCAGATGCACTGAGTAGGAGGACATAGATACATGCAGTTCAAGAGGCCAACAACGAGTGGCAGCTTATGGCTCTGTTCTCTTAAATTCATCTGGAGGTGCATGACAGACAGGGCCATAACTTTCTTTCTTCTGTAGCTGTTACCTCTACCTTTCTTGACCGAGTTTGAATGAGGCAACTATTAGATTCTGAAGGCCTAGTCCTACGGTAAAGCGTGTTAGGAGAGGACCCTCTTCCCGGATGGACCATAGGCGAGGGTGAGATCTTGCGTTTCTAGGGACGCATATGGGTTCTAATAGATATACACGAGGAGATGATGCGAGACTTTCATTCCTCAGTTTGGTCAGTTCATCCTGGCATCACCAAGATGTATCATGATCTACATCGCCAGTATTGGTGTCCAGGTATGAAGAAATATGTTGCTGGTTTTATCATGAGGTGTTCCACCTGTCAGCAGGTGAATGCGGAGCACCAACGACCAACATGGATTTTACAGCAGCTACCCATTCCCGAGTGGAAGTGGAATGATGCCGCGATGGACTTCGTGACAAGGTTACTGAGATTTTCTCTAGGGAATGACACAGTATGGGTTGTCATTGATAGGCTTAGGAAGGTTTCTCACTTATTGTTGATTAAGGAGACTTTTGGTGTTGATGAGCTTGGATGGTTGTACATCTGTGAGATTGTACGCTTGCATGGGGTTCTGAGTACCATCATTTCAGATAGGGATGCCCGCTTCATTTCACATTTCTGGCAAGGTCTACAGAGGGATCTGGGTACACAGGTACTTCTAAGTACAACTTACCATCCCCAGACAGATGGCCAGTCAGAGCACACGATTCAGGTGCTAGAGGACATGCTACGAGCATGCATCCTTGATTTTGGAGGTTCTTGGGAGAGACATATACCTCTAGTGTAGTTTGCCTACAATAATAGTTTTCAAGCAACCATTCAAATGGCACCTTACGAGGATTTGTACGGTAGGCCATTCCGATCACCCTTGTGTTGGATGGAGGCAGGAGAGGCAGCTATGCTGGGACCTCATCTTGTTTAGGATACCACAGAACAGGTGGAGTTGATTTGGAAAAGGATGTCTACTGCACAGTCTCGGTAGAAATCTTATGCAGATTAGTGGAGACGACCTTTGGAGTTCAAGGTCAGAGATTAGGTTTTATTACATGTTACCCCGAGGTTAGGACACAAGAGGATCAAGAGACAGGGTAAGCTTTCACCGAGATACGTCGGGCCGTTTGAGGTTCTGGAAAGAGTCGGGATGGTTGCTTATAGGTTGCAGTTACCTCAGAGGTACTAGGCTATACACGACGTCTTCCATGTTTCTCAGCTTTGATGCTATTTATCAGACCCGTCTCATGTTTTTCAACCTGAGGAGGTTGAGCTGGAGAAAGATGCATCATTCGAGGAGCATCCTATCAGGATTGTTGATCGTAGAGCAAAGGTACTCCATGGCCAGTTTGTTCCTCTGGTATGGGTGCTATGGCAGCAAGACCATGTACAGGACGAGACTTGGGAGAGGGAGGATGATATGCGATCATAGTGGCTAGAGTTGTTCGAGGTTTCTTATTTGCCACCTTGTTAGGGAAATTCGAGGATGAATTTCTTTACGGGGGGAAATTTGTAAGAACCTGGAACTTATTTTCAGGTATGTTTTTCCTTTTCTGGTTGTTTTTGGGAAAAAGAGGAGAATTTGGAAATTTTATAAGTACACACCATGTACTTTATAAGTACACGTTGTATACTTTGATGCTGCTCAAGGCCGTGTGTTGGCCGTGTCATGGCTACACACATGGCCATGTAGGGGTGATGTGGAGTACGGAAAATCCTAGTACATGCCGTGTACTCCAAAAGTACACATCATGTACTTTTTTTTGTTAAACAGACCGGGGTCACGTCTTAACCCCAAAAACACCTTCTTCTCTAGCTTCTTCGACCAAGAGCGAGGGTATGACCACGGATCTTCTTCGAGCCACTAATTCATCACCGGTTATCCGAATCAAACACCATTGGTTGCAATAAAATCACAGCGGTGAGTTCTTGGTTCTTCTTTGGCCACATTTCCTGATTCTTTCTCTTATAAGAGTTATCTAAGGTTAAACATTTTAGAAGTTTTTGCAGATCTACTCCATTCTAGGCCGATTCATAGGCCTAGGTTCAAGTATATTAATCTCCTAGGATCAAGGTAGGTGGTTTGTTGACTTACTTTTAATGTATTTGAGTTTTTGTGCAAAAGTGCCGGATACCCATGTATCGGGTATCTCAGGTTAGGGTTTTGATCCTGCATTATTATCTGACTTAGATTGATTGTATGTATAAAGCTATTATATGAATAATGATTGCTTGTTATCATGTTTGAGGATCACCCCATGGGTGTTTCCCTTGTTTTTGTTGTTTATCACCGTTTGGATTAGGTTTCTTGTGAGGAAGACCTTGTTGCATTGATTGTTTGCCTTGGTATAATTTATTGCATGTATTGCCTACTGTTTATATGCTTTTTATGAATTATAGCTTTTATCCAAGTAGTTGTTGAACTTACTTAGGGCTGCTGACAGTCGATTACGCACGACTGGACTGGTCGGGGTTGTGTGAACCTGGTGTGGTAGACTAAAGAGAGAATTGATGATTAAAAGATTCCCTAGAGAGTTAGTTATAAATTAGTATCATTCACAAGACCTACAGGAATTGGAATTTGTGCTTCCTCAGGGTTTCCTTAGTTACGTATCGAGACTATAGGGGGAATTAGACGTAATTTCTTCCTCAGAGAGTCTATAGCTATCGTTGTAAGACCGCATGGGAATTGATGGTGAGAGATTACCAGAGTGTCTATGACTTTTTATGACTACTTGACTAGAGGGTTCTGCCATTATGAGCCACCCAGAGAGTTAGTGGGAATATTGTTTGGTTGGTTGTGACGAGTCCACCAAGCCAAAGAACAAGCTTGGTTTTGTACTGCTTGTTGTTTAGGTAGTCTGTTGAGATACCTGTTGTGTTACTTTCTATGCCTTGGGAATATATAGCTGTTTGCTAGATTCCTTGGTTGATAATTAAATGATTTAATTAAATTAATAAATAAATGTAAATGGAGATTGGTAGGATTGTTTACTTTAGTGTACTCCGGTTTCTCTGCTGCATTTATTTCCTTTAATTTTTCTATATTGCTCACTGACAGTAGGACACAGATCTTGTGGTGGTTGCCTACTGGGATTAGTCTCACACCCTGTTTGGGTCCTTCTTTTTGGTCCAAACAAGTTATATGGTTGTAGGTGTGGATATAGATTGTGGCCCTTCTACTTTAGGTACATGATTGCTGGTTGGAGCTGGAGAGCATAGGACTGAGTTTAGGCTTGCGATGCTATTGGAGTTGCTGTTTAATTTTCATACTTTGTTTCTCAGTTTTATTTCAGCACGTTGTTGTGTTTTCTGCTTTCCTTAGATACTTGTACCTGCTGCATCATTATCATCATTATTATGTATTCATTGCTTCCACTATTTAGTTTTAGTTGTTGTATACTGTTTACTGCTTCTGCGATTGATTGTTATTTTCTTTCCCTTGTATACTTTACCAAATGAGGGCATAGTTTCCCCCAATGACTCACCAAGGCCCTCACTGCTAGTCAGCAGCCTCTGGAGTTTGGGGAAACATGCTTGAGGTCATGTGGCGAACCAGGTACGGGGTCCTAGTTGAGTGGCTCTAGATTCGGGTCGTTACAACACATACCTAGGGAATCAACATGTAACCGTTCTATATAAGATAATAGAGTACACAACATGTACATGGGATACATGGTGTGTGGTCTCTGAGTTACATAGTTACCAATCATGTAGGCCATGTATGGAAATACAAGACCTATCTTTGACTAATGGACTATACATCATGTATGGATGTTACACGACATGTAGTCTGGATGACCATAAACAACGATGGCTTAGTCAATAAATGCTATATTTAAATATAAACCATATGTAATAAATTCACATAGCTTTAATGAATTCTGAATTAATTCTTGGTGCACTAAACATGGGTGCATGACATGTACCAACAGGACACACATTGTGTACTCTTGTGTTATCTATCCAGAATCCTTAACACCTCCTGATGAGTTATTAAAATGAATTTAATTCATGAAATTAATAATTTTGATTATATTTTCAAGAATGAATAAGAATAAGATCATATCTCATGATTCAGATCAAATAACGATTAAATCAGAATTGAAAACTAATGATAAATGCATAAATCAATCAATGATATTTAAATAATTAAAAAAAGTATGTGACCACTCTAATACCACTTGAAGGTTTAGGGAATAATGGAAGTGATATATGGGGAATGGCCAAATCTAATTTTTTCATAATCGATGATTAATCTGATATTTATATGATGATAAATTCTATGATCAATGAAAATGAATCAAAGAATAATTGATGATTAAAAATAGAAACCAAGACACAAGATCATCACATATTATTTATAATTAATTTAAATAATTAAAAAATTACCTTATGATTAATTATTTATTCATTGATGGATCTAAAAAAGTTTATACATCATACTATTATTGTGTTGTAGGAATCAAGAGTAAATTCCATCCAATGGTGATCCACACGTGTTCTATGAACCTCTGAACATAGCTATAGGAATATCTGGATGCTAGCACAGTAGATCCTGACGCTTTCATCGTTCACCTTTGATACCCATGAGAATCACTTGAAGAAAGATTCTCTTTTATCTCTCTAGACTCTAGAGTGGTGGAGTAGGAGGATCAATCATCATTCTTGAGAGTTCTCTTGGAGAGGTATCTCTTTAGGGATTTGATATAATTCACTCCAAATGTCGTTGTGAACAACAAAAAAAGTTGGAAACCACTAAGAAAATAATATAATTGGGTTTATATACTATTAGGGTTAGAAAATAATAATTGTGAATGAGACCTTATTATTTTTCTTAATTCCTATAAAACCCCATGCTAATAATAATAATATTATTTCTTGACATGTGTTTCATTCATGGATTAAATTAAATATTATTTATTAAAATAATCTTCAATATATATGATTTATCATCAAACCATTAATCTCAGTTCTCCATTCCTCCATAATATTTATTAGACCTTAAATAATGACTATTTATTTAATAAATAAATGTTTAAACATTATTCACTAATAAATAAAGTAAATATTATATTCACTAAATAGAAAATAAATATTTACTAAATATTCTAATCACAAAATATTATATCAAATAACTAGTGATGGAATATATGCGATCAAGAAAACATTAATAGTTATTAAACCATGCATAGGAATATTATTTATTCAACTTTTTAAATAATAAATATTAATATTATTTAACCGAGGTTATGGATACACTCATTGTATGACCCTCTAGGTCTCTTTCTCAGTTTCATTAGGTAAAGTAGCCCAAAGTCCAAGGTTAATGTCTAGAAACACAGCATGACATCCATAGAGAAAGAAGTTAATATCACAATAATATAAAACCACATAGAAATGCGCACCATGTAATATAATACCTCTATCATGATATCTCTAATCAACTAGGTTGTATGTTGGTGACATCAACCTATATGCTTGATGTCTCTTTTTTTTTGACTTTTTAGAAATTGAATTTTCCTATAGAACACCATGGACATGGATTTATTTCAGCTATATCATTTCCATAAAAGTTCCTAAGATATTAACTTATATTAAAGAATATAAGATACAATTCCTTTTTCACATTATTCATAAATGAAATATTACTCGTGATGCACCCAACATATCCTACTTCGCCACAAAACATATATCGTCACAATTTTCATAAACACATCAAAGTATGAAACTCATAACATCCATTAATAATAATATTAAAGTATAAGGACCAATTCAAATGCCTATAGATAGGAATATTCAATGACACATATAAATGTGGATTTCCTTCTGGAAGGTCCCGTTCTCATAATTTCCTACACTAAAAGTTACCAAGGGAGTACACCATGAAAAGGTGTCTCAAAGACCTATGAGTCTCCACCCCTGATATTCTATATCATCTATTTACCTCAAATGATTTCATTTAGATATAGAAAGTTTATTTAATAATACCATTATGGCACTTCAGGGTTCTCATTATAGCAGAGAACTGCTATGACCTTTTGGTGCGACAACTACTCTTAGGACATTATCACATTCTATGTTATGTAGCAGAACAATCATGATGTGATAAAGAGTTTATCAGTATTCAAAAAAATGAATATAAGTTATCATAAAAACACACATGATTTGGTTCTATGGCTCTAACTCCAACATAATAGATAAAAATATCTTAATGTTATGAATGGAAGTAGGATCAATTATAAATAAGATAAATTATAATCCAAATGCACTAGTCCATGCCCATAATATTCTCAAGTTTGGAGCACCAAGTAAAACTTAAAGTTTCACCTCCTAATAGTATCCATTTGGACCCACCTAACCATACTTTTAATTTATTGGATATTTCATCCCCTCATTGTAACATCCTCTCCCAGTATGTGACCATTAAGAAGTGTTTGGACCAGAGAAGTCACTATTGGGACCTCAGGCATGTTGGAGTTAGAAACCTAGAACCAACTTATAAGTAACTTATGATTAATTGTATTCATGTATTTTAATATTAATAAAAGTTATTACCACATCATGATTATTCTTCTATGTGACACAATGTGTGATAATGTCCTATGGGTAGTTATCAAACTGAAATGACATAGTAGTTCCCCACTCAAAATATTTTTTAAATATAATTTTTATATCTAGATGATATAATTTTATGAGAAAAAAATGATATAGGATATTAGGGGTGGAGACTCATAGGACTTTGTGACACTTTCTCATGGTGTATGCCCTTAGTAATCTTCAGTGTAAGATATTATGATAACATGACCCGCCAATATAAAATCCACATTTATATGTGTCATTGGATGTTCCTATTTATGGATGAATATAATGATCCTTAAACTTTAATATTCTTATAATTCATTCTATGAGTCACGTACTTTGATGTATTCATGAAAACCATGAAGATATATGCTCGTGATGAAGTATGATATGTTTAGTTTGTTACAACTGACATTATGTTAATAAATAACGTGAGAACAGATTCATCCCCTCTTTTATTTAAAGGAACTTGATATCTTATGACATTTAATGAAGATTTATTTACTTGATTAATTCCATGTCCATGGTAGTGTTGTCAATAATTTCATTTCTATAAATTAAAAAAAGAGACATCGAGCACACTAGTATGCAACCTACTTGATTAGAGATATCGAGATAAAGGGATTATATTACACAATGTACATTTGTAGGAGGTTACACGTCATTGAAACATTAACTTATTTCTCTATGAGAGACTTGGAATATTTCTACATGCTAACCTTGGACTTTTTTCAGTTTAATCCAATGCCACTAAGAAAGGGGATTATAGAGTCACACACTAAGTGTATTTGAAACCTCAGTTAAATTCTATATGAATTTAACACGTTGGAAAAATATTATCCACATACGTGATTTAATAATTATCTATGTTAATTTGATTGCAAACATTCAGTCACCAGTTATTAAATAGAATATACATGTGAGTTGAATGTTTAATAAATATTTATTCTAGAGTAATTATTTATTTAATTATGTGAATATAAAATATTTATTTATTCTTATTTATTCACAATGTAACAAAATATTTATTTATTTAGTTAAATGAATATTTAATAATAATTTATTCACTAATTAGGTGAATATAATATTTATATATTTATTGGAGAATAATTCAGTGTTATTTATTTAATTAAATAAATAGTCTTTTTTCAAGGATTGATAAATATTGAAAAGTATTGGCAGACTGGGTTTTATGGGTAGTAGAGAAATGTCATATTAAATATTATTTGAATAAATGTTAATTTATTTGTTCAAGAAAATAATATTTATTTTTTCTATTAATTTAACACTTGTCAAATAAATAATGGTAATAATATTATTATTCAGACACGGGGTTCACTGAGAATTAAGAAAATAATAAGGGACCTTGCACAATTATTTATTTTTTAACCCTAACAGTATATAAACTCAGTTATGACATTTTTTAAAATCCCTAGTCACATTTTATTATTATGAACAATGAATTATAGAGAGGATTTTCTCAAGCCCTATATAGATCTCTCCCTATAATTCTTTGAAGAACATAGAACAATTATCCTCCTCTACCAAAACAAATTCTTCTTATCTTAAAGTATTCAATTTCAATCATCACTAGCATTAGATTCATTTGTTCTAGCACCCATAGAATTCTACGATGATGATTAGAGGTTCATAAAGCATGTGTGGATCATCATTAGAGGGAATCTATCCTTGATCCCTCTAATGCAATGAAAACATGACAAGAGCGTTCTACCGATTCATCGATGAAGAAAGAATTTAACGAAAGGTAATTCTTTAATTAAATAAATTTATTATAAATTATACGTGAAAAATTTCTCTCTTTTTGGTTCCGAGTTCTTTTCACTTAATCTTTGAATTAATTATGTTGGTCACATTAATTATTTTTCATGTACATCACAAATTATTCATGTATTATGGAAAAAAGATGAGTTGGTTGCAACCACCATCGATATTTTGGCTACACCCAGAACCTTCAAGTGGTATCAGAGGGGTCAATCAATAATTTATAATTATTTATTATTCATTTATTGATTATATACAATTCTTTTTTATTTTTTTATTTTAGTTTATTCATTAATTAATCCAAATTTTAATTAACATGTTTTCGACATATTAGTTCTCTTCATTCAAGTTTTATACCATCTTAAACAACTTAAAAAATAAATAATGATCAGATATGCCATTGAAAGGTGCTGAGGATTTTGGATAATAGGCATATATACATGACATGTGATTGGAAGTACATGTCATGTACCCAATTTCACTATACCTAGATGTGTCAAGGGATACATGATGCACTGATAATTAATAACATGTGGTGCATTTAATGTACACCATGCATTGACTGGGCCATCCTAACACATGGTCTTTCAGAACACACGGTGTGTAGCTGGTGTACATGCCATGTGATCTACATGGTTTAGTAGTGAAATACTCACTAACTGTGTGGTCAAATACACAGAATAATGACATGTAATACTAAGATCATGTATCATTAATGAGATACATGACGTGTCACTGGTGTGAACACCTCTGAATCATTATTCCCCACATCCAAAGAATATGTTGAGTCCATATGTGGGTTATGAAAATACACACCAAGAAGAACACAAGACATGTAGCTCATTTGTACACACCATGAAACCTGACCAAGATATGCATGGATTCCCTAGGCATTTATCCTATATACATGAAAAGTAATAAACATGGTGTGTATCTCGTTAGTGCACACCATGTAGTCACCCAATAAAGAAAAAAAAATTACAGAAAGAATAATTAATTACAATATTAAAAACCTAATTATATTATTGAAATATGGTGTGTTGACTATTTAATAAAGGTTTAGATAATTAATAAATGCTCAATTGATTCCATTTAATTATCTATAATTATTGGTTAATACATTTATTTTCTATGTTGTATTTATGATGGGCATCTCTAAGTGATTTCAGATGGTCATTAATATAAAGTGAATTAATTAATTAATTAATTGAATTAATTAATTCAAGCATGTTTATCTTAATAATAAAAAAATAATTAAAATAAATTATAGTTATTATACTTTTACATATTTGTTTCATGCTATGTGGATGAGCATGAGATTAGACTAACATGTGTATGTGATCCATTTATTTAATATACCATTACATGGTTTTTGTAATAATTTATTAAATTAAATAATTTCTTGTGAGACATTTATATCCTATCATTATGTAAGGATATGTATAACCATAGTTTCTTTCATGTAAACCCCCTCAACCAATCCCTTGGTTCCCCTCAACTACATGTGAGTAAAACTATGTAATGGATAGATCTCCCAAGCGAGTGAAGGTGGTTCAAGTTCATATTCGAGGTGAAACCAATTCAATAGGTACAAAAAAGTATAGGCGGAATGTTGTAATTTGAACTAGGAATAGTTCTAGGAGTTAATTACCTAGGTTCAGGGCTGGTTTATAATATTCTAGATAAACCAACCATTATAGAAGCTCATGGTCATTCCACTTTATTTATTTATTTTTTGTTAATTGCATATTTAATTATATAAGGATGTTTAAATCATTAAACTAATTAATTAACAAGCATGAAATATTAAATTAAAATAAATATTATAATACGTGTAAACTTTATCTAGACATGGTTAATCACTTAAGTAAAATCCACTTAATATTAATAAGCATGTAATGAGATAAAATAGATAGATTACACATAAAGATATAAACCCATAAAATAAAATATTTAGTCAGTATAACCTTCCACTACTTGGGTAGAAATTGAACCATAGTTCAAAGTAATTGACCAGCCACCATTGTGGTGCTTTCAATTATCAAGGGATCTCTATATTGAGTTTTGGGTTGACTTTACCTAACTAGCATTAAGGGTCGATCACCACCCTGAGACTTAGTGCAACTTATAGGCAAAGTGTTGAGGAAATATTGATCTAGGATTTTAAGATTGAGGAGTCCACTCAATGTATTAAATCACTATAATTTAATGTAGTTGGAAAGTTATACCTACCCAAATACCTTTTAGTAGGTTGTCAGAACTCTGTTTGAGTTATGCAAAGGGGAATATAGATCCTTTCCACTAGGATATCCATGAAACAATATATTACAAAACCAATGATGATTGCTATTGGGTTTCAATAAAATATTGGGAGATTAATAAATTAAATAAAATTTATTATCTTATTTTGCAATCTAGATAAAGTACTCAAAATCCTACTCTTATTTACTATAGAAATAGAAACCCACATGAATTTGACTATATCATTGTGATCCATATTAGAGAAGGATAACCTTCCCAATAACTCAAATTTTTAGGAATTATATAGACACCTATACATTATACTATGTCATGAATGAAAATCATACATATTGGAAAACCCTTTTCCCAAGGTGCTTGAAAATGAGGCTGGTGAGGAAGAACCATCTCTCTATATGAAACATTTGGATGATGCCACTGATGTCCAATGTTTCCTACTATAATTCATGTCCAGTTAGCTTTTAAAGTAACATGAGGATATGGATGTGTATAACATCATGTCTCACCTTTTTTTATCATTATCAAGAAAAGTTGAGATAAGAGAGATATGAGATCTCTAAGTCACTATTTACGTGCAATCTTAGAGATTCAGTGTTAACTGGTCCTTATATAGTCAAGATGATTGGATACATTTAACATATGAATATCTTATGATTTAAGATCCCTGACAAGATGCGAACATATCTCATTTTATTATAAAAAGGCTCCATACCTAGAATTTATTAATAAAATAATAAAAACAAAGGGTTAATTATTATAAGGGGTTTTACATATGTGGGAATGGGTCAAACCCTGCATGTACCCATAAATCATTGATGATAAATAATTCAAAATCTAGAAGGACCACATCAAACTCGTCTCTATGATCACCCTCTTTGACAAAGCATCCACAACAAAGTTAGCCTCCCTGCAAGCATATAAAACCATTAAGTTGATGTGGTTAATGGTATAAAGTAATTTAATCCAATGATGCAACACTCTCTAGGACACATTTCTAGTATGGGCCCTGAGAGCATCAATGACCTACTATGAATCAGATTCAATCCATAAATGATTCTGATAATGATGTAAAACATGTTTGAGAGCATAGATCAATGCCCAAAGTTCATTTTCATAAGTAGTTCCATTGCCAATATAATGTAAGGAGCATAATTTGAAAAATACATGATGAGTGGAGAAAATATCTCTAGCACCCAATAGACTTGGCATGCTGGAGGTTGCACCATCAACATTCTCCTTTATCCACATATTAATATTATAAATAGTGATAAAACTATTTCAAAACTCCTTACTCTTATTCATTAAGTTGTTAAATACATGGGTAGTGAAAAGTCTGTGGTCCTTATAGTGAATAAGAAATGGAAAGAAATAGAAAAGGGGACTAAGAATCATTCCAAGTCTAAGGCTCTCAAGAACCATCCCTCTAAGAAAAGGAAGATCTGAATATAGATAAAGGAAGAAGATGTAGTATGTTTTTCATGTGGAAATCTAGGCCACTAGAAGAATAAATTCACCCACTTAAATAATCAAGGGGAATCTTCAGGTGCATTCTCTATTAAGTGACATATTTTTATATATATACATTGGGTATTAGATATAACTTTTAGTGCTTAGATGTTTATTCAAATGAAGGAACCAAGTAGATTTCAAAATATTTATAGAGGATAGATGGATATTTGGGCTTCCAATGGTATGATGATACCTACTCTAGCCATTAGATACTACTGAATTCTATTACTAACCAAGATGTTATTGGTTTTAAAAGATTTTTATTATATAAAAACTTATATAAAAAATATAATTTCTTTATCCTGCCTAGATACAGATAGTTTTATTTTCAAGTTCAAAAATAAAATATGTTTTTTTTATAAATACAACATATGTTATAGTATGTCACAGTTAAATAAAAGTCTTTATGTATTAAATTATGAAATAAATTATTGTAAACTCATATCAAATCAAGTTAGTATGAATCATTTCACACCCATTTATGGCATCACTTTCTTAGTCATGCAAATAATAAGTGTTTGAAAAAGCTCTATCAAGATAGTTACTTTGAATATTTTGAGCTAAAACCACTTGATAGATGTAATAGTTGTTTAGTACAATGATGATACATGAAATTATTCCATTATCCTTTTGTGAATATACATTACATGTTGTAACACTCATTATAAATTGAGTTCCAACTAAGGCGGCTGATGAGATACAATATGAGTTAATGTTTGAAAAGAAATCCATATTGTCGCATACTCATGCATGGGGTTGTGGGGTATTTTTTAAGGCCCACTCTATTAATAAACTAACACCATGAGGTGTGAAGTGTATCTTTATAGGGTGTCTTGGGGAAATATGGTGATGCTATCCGTACAACCCCTCAGACAAAAAGGTAGTTGTAGAAAGACAAACCATTTTTCTTAAGAGGGAGAACATCCTAAAGAAGGATAGTGGGATAAATATTATCTTAGATAAATTTTATGCTCAAGATACACAAGATTTATTATAGAAATAGATTACATAGTTCCATATAGAATATTTTCTTCATGAAATACAAGAACTTCATAGGAGAACCAGAGAGGTTGGGGAACCAAAAAGATATGATTTTCTAGTCACCAAAGATGGAGACTCATTATTGGTTGAAAACAATGATCCTATTTTCTAAAAAGAGGAAATATAGTGATAAAAAGATATAAGATTCCAAGAATACATGAATTATGAGATGGATTCCATGTATCAAAACCAAGTCTAGTTGATCCTCTAGTTGATGTAAAGAATATTGAGTGGAAATGAGTATTCAAGAGAAAAATGGACATATAAGGAAAATTAAGTACCTATAAAGCATGACTAGTAGATAAAGGGTTTAAATAATATTAACAAATTGTCTATGAAAAAAACTTTTATAAAGTTTCCATGTTTAAATTCCTTAGAATTTTACTTTCAATATAAGTATTCCATGACTATGAGATTTTACAGATGGATGTAGAAAAACATTCCTTAATGGAAATCATTAGAATGATGTATATATGACACAAATTGAAGGATTTGTGACTCCAGGAAATTCTAATAAGATATGAAACATGAATAGATCAATTTATGGGTTAAAGTAAGCATCTAGGTCATAGAACATTTTTTTATGAATCTATAAGAGATTTTGGTTTCTTAAAGAATTAATGCGAGCCATGTGTTTAAAAGTATCTTAGTGAGAGTATGGTCATATTACTAGTAGTATATATTGATGACATATTACTTATTGAAAATGACATATCAATTTTATAGTCAGTTAAGGACTAGTTAAACAAGTGCTTCTACATACAGGATATGGGTGAAGAAAAATATATAATTAGAATCATGATCATTCACAATAGATTCAAATGGTTTCTTAGACTAATTCAAAGTAAATACATTGAAAAAATACTAAATAAATTTAGTATAGAACAATACAAGTGAAGATTGATTCCAGTGTCACATGGTATATATCTCTCCAATAAAATGTATCCTTAAACACAATAGGAGAGATAAAGAATGAGTAAGATCACATAACCATTTGTGATATAATTTATCATGTATGCCTTGTTATGTACTATGATTGATGTTGACTACACTTTAAGCATGGTAGGTAGATATTAAGATTATCTAGAAGAAAAATATTATTACATTGTTAAGGATATCCTTAAGTATCCGAGGCGTACTAAGGATATGTTCCTAGTATATGAAGGATATGATGAACTAGTCATTAAAGAATATACTGATGCGAGTTTCCAAATAGATCACAATAATATAAAGTTGTATTCAGGACATTTCATTATTATCAACGGAGGAGTTATGGGATGGAAGAGTTTAAATCATCTAGTTGATACCGATTCTATAGCGAAGTTTGAGTATATAATGGCTTTTAATATAGCCAAAGAAGAAGTTTTGATTTAGAACTTCATCTAAGATATTATTTTGGTACCTAATAGTAAAGATCTCATCACATTGTATTGTCATAATACTATAGAGATGGCTCTCGCAAAAGAGATAGGGACACATCAATGGACGAAGCACATACTTCAAAAATATCACCTCTTGAGGGATTATTCTCAAAGGCATAAAGCTATTGTGAGTAGAGTTTCATAGAAGAAAACATGGAAGACACCTTGACTAAATCCTTATCTTAGTAGAACCATGAATATTATGTGAGAGTTAGTAGACTAAAGGTTGTTAGTAGTTGGATCTAGAACATGTGGGAGTATGTTGTATTTGGTTCCCTAGAACCAACTTCTAAGTACTTTATGATAACTTTTATTCATTTATTTTAATATTAATAAAAATTATTATCTCATCATGATTATTCTTCTATATGAAACAATATATGATAATGTCTTAAGGGCACTTGTGCCCCTAAAATGTTATAGAAGTTTCCACTATTAAGAGAACCTAAAAGTTCCATGAAAATATTCTTAAATATAAGTTTTATAGATGGATAATATTATTTGATAAGACAAAAAAAGATATGGGCTATAAATATTGGATACTTATATGACTTTGAGATAATTTTTCAAGGTATAAGATCACAATTATATTCAATGTAGGATATTACGAGAGCATGACCTGCCAATAATAAATCTACATTTATATATATCATTTGATGTTCTTATTATCAAAAATTCATAAGGATCCTTAGAATTTAAGATTACTATTAATGCATATCATGAGTTGTGTACTTTAATGTATTGATGAAAACCATAACGACATATTCTCACAGTAAAGTAAGATGCATTGGGTGCATCATTACTAATATCATGTTAATAAATAATGAGAGAAAGGATTTATCACTTATATTATTTAACAAAAGTTTATGTATCATACCCTTTGATGGGAATTAACCTACCTAATTAAGTTCATGGACATGGAAGTGTTTTCAAAAAGTTAATTTCTTAAAAGTAAAATAAATACACATTGAGAATATTGGTTGATGACACCAGTATGAAACCTATTTGATTGGAGATATCGAGATAAAGAGATTATATTACACATCTTTCTTTTCATAAGAGGTTACATGTTTTTGTGACATTAACTTATTTCATTATATGGAAGGTTTGGTATGTTTTTAGATGTAAACCTTAGACTTTAGGTAGTGTAGCTTAATGCCACTAAGAAAGGGGATTAGAGGGTCACATACTAAGTGTATTCAGAATCTCTGTTAAATTCTTTATGGATTTAACATGTTATATAAATATTATTCTCATATGTGGTTTAATAATTATTCATGTTGGTTTGATCATAAATATTCAATCACTATTTAGTTGAGAGAATATATATGTAAGTAAAATATTTAATAAATATTTATTCACTAGGTAATTATTTTTATAATTACGTGAATATAAAATATTTATTTATTCTGGTTTATTCATAAGGTAATAAAATATTTATTTATTTAGTTACATGATATTAAATAAATATTTATTCAATAATTAAATGAATATAATATTTATATATTTATTTATGGATAATGAAGTGATATTTAATTAATTAATTAAATATTCATTATTCAAGGACCGATAAATTTTTAGAAATATTTGCTGAATGAGTTTTATGGTCAGAAAATAAATTTCATATTAAATATTAATTTATTTATTCAAGAAAATAATATTTATTTTATTCATGAGCTTAGCACATGTTAAGTAAATAATAATAATAATATTATCTAGAAATAGGGTTCGTCTATAATTAATAAAACAATAAGATCCCTTGCATGATTATTTATTTTCTAACCCTAGCACTATATAAACCCAGTTATGACATTTTTTACAAGCCCTAGCCACATTCCATAGTTGTGCATAATGAACTCTAAAGTGGATTCTCTCAATAATTGGATAGATATATTCCTATAACACTCTGAAAAATACAGATAAATTCTCCTCTTCCACCACAACAAATTCTTATTCTCTCAAAGGATTTAGTTGCAATTAACAACGATCATCATAAGAATTAGATTCATCTATTATAGAACCAATAAAATTATACAGTGATAATCAAAGGTTCATGAAGAACATGTATATCATTTCTAGAGTGAATCTACCCTTGATTCCTCTAATGAAATGATGATATGATAATAGTGGTATACCAATTCATTGATAAAGAAATAATTCAATGAAATGTAATTCTTTAATTAAATAAATTAATTATAAATTACTTGTGAAAAGATCCTATATTATTGGTTATGGGTTATTATCAATTAATATTCATATTAATTTAGTTTATAATTAAGATTATTCATCATGTACATCATGAATTATTTGTGAAATATGACAAATACTCTAGTTGGTTTTGACTACCACTAGCGCTTTCACTACACTTGGAACATTCAAGGTGCACCTCCCAATATGCAAGAGGTGACTTAATAGTAGAGAGGGTATAGGATAATATCATGGGGTGATATACCCCCATATCAGAGTGATCAATAATGATAATAACCAAACGTCATCCAACATGAATAAAAATCCACCATAGTATACATAATAAATAACAACATACATGCTATAATAAATATCATACGAAAGAAAGAAGTCATATAAACTCAATATCATGCCTATATACAATAATTTATCTCCCACTAGGCTGATCAAATATACAAAATAAAATAAAAGAATAAAATATAATGAGGTTTTATTACCATCCCCAAGCCTCACCACATCTCAGACTCTACTCTATCTGAGATATCCTACTTGATCATGAAACTTTGGGCCTCTATCCAACCTAAACCTGTGATTAGTGATGTTTGATTGGGTACCCAAGTTATATAACCAATCAAGGAGGGTATGAGTACAACTCAATAGGGTTCCTCTAATGGGTTTTCATACATAACTAGTAAATACAATGTGCTCAAATGTGATATGATCATCTGAATAAATAAAATAACTGTGAAAGCATGAATAAATAACCACTATTGATCCTAGATTTATAATGTGACACATGGGATTGACTATACTTGCTTTATACTATGTTAGAGTTTCTTCGAGCACGTCACGTAACTTTTCCAACTAGTACTAGGCCCAATGACCATATACTAGCAGGTGTAAGCACCGATTCCTAGGAGTAATCCTAATAAATCCATATTGTAGTAGGAATAAAACCAATTCCTAGGGGATTAAACCTAGACAGACCTATAGAAATAGGTATAAAAATGATTTATAGGGGGATGAACCTAGAAAATCCATATAAATGAGGCATACTCATTAGATCCCAATAACATCTTGGGCATCCCATAGGAATCAGGCTATATGGATGAATCTCAAGTAGTATCTCAGGCATTCCAAGTATCAGGTATATCCACCAGATCCTTTGAAGTATCCCAAGTATCATATCATGGGGAGAGAACCTTCCCCATGATGTCGTACACATCAGTGCTCAAGGGAAAATTTCCCACTCGACTACATCTCATATAACATAAGGCTCAATATCTAAATCCATAGGGGGTGATCCTAGGAATTCTAGAGTCAGTAGGAAAAATATAAATCCAAGGAGCACAACCAAGACATTCTGTATCAATAGGAATATGACTGAATCGAAGGAGTATATCCAAGTAATTCCATATCAACTAGTGTACAAGATAGATATTGGGCATCCTAGGCATCCTATACCTGCATTTATATATATAAATATACACAACTTAGAGGGAAAATTCCCTCTCATGATATCTCATCTCATAGTCAATTCTTGTTCTAAAATGACACCAAAAATCATCACTACCCATTCCTGTAAACATCATATCAGGGGTAAATACATCCCTAGGGCAGTCACCCAGGCCCCTAGGTCACATAAAATGCATAAACCCCACATTAGATCCTCAATATTAGTTTTACCTCTCAGGTTATTACTCATCACTTAGAGGGAATCATATCCCTCAACATAGTCATAAGCATATCAAGGCCTCATTGGTCTCCCAAGAAAATTTATATGGTAACATATCTAGAGAGAAGGTTTAAAGCTCATATTAATACCTAAGTTATCCCAAGTCAATCTTCTCACCCAACCTATACATAATCTACCCAAGACATTCCCACTCAGGTACCCACAAGCCAAGGGGGAAGGAATAATCACCACATACTCATCTCATTCATCCTAAAGGCTTCAAGGCATCTCAAGGGTCCACTAAGGCCTACTAGGACCATTCACTTATGTTCATCACATCCCTCTATAAGGAGGGTCTAAATAACCAATACTAATAACCACTGTGTCTCATTCATTTTATTTAATTTACACCCCTAATGGGGTTCATGCATTCCAAGTCATAAAATTATAATTATACTCTCGACCATCGATGACCGAGACATACAAATAGTGCACAAGGGTCCATATTTCCCTTGAAACTTAGTTAATTTTATTCATAGGCATTTAATTTTAGTTAAAAAATTTACTTAATTTTAAAAATTTAATTGATTGAGGTGGTGAGACCTCATTTAAAATGCATACATAAATAAAATACATCTACTATAGGGGTATATCACATGGACCACTAACCTTATTACCAAAGTTATTCCCTTTTTAAGCACATCCCAAAAACTCTCACCGAATTTTTTCCAAGTCTTAAATCTTCTCCAAAGCATATATCTCAAGATAAACCACTGAATAATCAATTATAATCAATTTATAACTAATTATTCAATTTAATTAGATTGATTTATAATTTATTTTAATTTAAATAAATTGAGTATAATTTCCCAAAAATCATTATTCAACATCATTAAACCAAAATAGTGAAAAACCACTCATTAAAGGTATGTGGAACACTCTTTCCATCATCATGTGTAAAATCCATAACACGCAATAACTAGTCAATAGACGATTTAATTTAATTTAATAAAAAACTCCAAATAAATTCATTCAATGGAACACCTTATTCAAAATCACAATGTAACGGTGTGAGATAATCCCTTTAGGATATCCTTTAGCCACACTAAGAAAAATAACCATCATATCAGATGATTTCCATGATACTTTGGTAGAAAACATAGCCAAACCCTAACCAAGACAACCAGAAATCTATGAAGAACAAGGAAAGAAAGAATGAGAGGAAGAGAAAATATAACTCAACTCTAATCACTATAGAAATTTCTATATGAAAACCCTTATCCATGGGGGTTTGAGAGAGAAGAGAGGGGTAAGGCTCCTCCCTGGTTGTCATGCACCACACCATGGTGCACTTCTAGGAAGTCTCATCAGGGCTCCTGACAAACCGAACATCACAGTGAAGCCTCACGCCCCTCACTATTTCATCACCCACCATGACATGTACCATGTTGTGATGTTTTCCATAGTTCAGGGGAAACCTCCTAGACAACATGCAATACCACAAGATTTTACAGTATGCCTCTTTTTAAAATTAACTTCTTTGATAGCTTAAAATCTTAACAAATGATTAAATATTATTATTTAATTATTATATTTATCTCCTAGATGTTGGGAATGAAGAGAATTAATGATATTAATTAAATTATAAAAAATATATATTACACATGTTTATAAAAGTAATTCATTGGTTATCAATTAATTAGAAATGAAAAATAATTGAACATAAATTATGTATTTTTATAAAAAATATTTTTATGTACACAAATGAAATTTTAATCACTATTAGTGAAATATATTAATAAATTTTATATATTATATATTCAATAAAATATTTTTACATTCATCCAAAATATTTTTAGAGGCATAAGATAAGAATAAATCCAATTTTACACATAAAATGCTATATTATTCTAAATGCAGTTTTACCTCCTTTTAATGAAGAATTTGTTTTAAATATAAAATTTGACACTTTTATAAATTATTTTTGGAAAAATAACAATTATTTTTAAAGGTGTAATATCAAAATTTACTTTGGTTACTTTTTTGGTATTTTTCTGATAAGTTTCTTTTTTGATGAATAGTAATGTGACCGTTGAAATAGTAAAACGACCATTAGGAATAATAAATGACCAATAAAATAGTAAATTCACATATTAAAGTATAAAAAAAATTTTGGTACCTTATAAATTAAAATAAGATGTATTTATACCATGGAATATGTAAATAAATGTTTTAAAAATGATAAATTAAGTGTTAGTATTTTTATGAAACAAAAATATTCATTTATAATTTTATTATTAAAATATTGATTTAAAATAATATTTATTTTTATAAAACAGATTCATAAATTTATAATTTTTTGTCTTATTATTATAAGATAATTTTATGATACCTTAATTAAAATTTTAAAGTGTTATAAAATTAGTTATAATTTTAAAATTTGTATTTTTCAAATAAATGATGATTTTATTTAAAAATTAAATTTCTCATATTTAGAAAATTATTTTCATAAAATGGATTATATTTTTAAATTATACACATAGAAAAATGGTTAGGGTGAATTTTTGATATTTTTCTAAAATACTTAAAATTTTGATTAATAATGAAATACGGTAATTTACGGTATTAGCTAAATACATGAATTATTGAGTCATGGATGATGTATGACTGATATAGGTATAATTATTTCAAAATAACATGAAAACCTTACTATATTTATTCATAAGAATCAAAACTATTCATAGTATTGAGCCAAAATAATAAATAATTGAATATGTTTTTCAAAAAACACCCTTCTCCTCCACTCTAAATACCACCCCTCACCAACCCTTCTCCTTACAATTTAAAAGCCTTGAATATGGCTTATATTCTACCAATTTACTCTCACAAAACTCTCTCCCCATGTTCCGGTTTTACTGGTCTCACCAAAATACCAGTTCCAAGTCCCTTAAGGTGGTTCTCAAGGACAAGAATTCAAGAGGTAAATCCTTTTTCGTTCACTTTCAATTTCTTTTAATTTATTTTATTCTTATCTTATCCTTTCATATTTTGTAAAAACATGAATAATAACTCCAGTATCTTATATATACTAAAATTTTATTATTTCAATGGAAGATCCATCATCAAACCCCTTCTCCTCTCACTTTCATTCTAAAAATGAAAACATCATCCGTGATATGCCGATTTACCGCCATCACGGATGATGCGACTTCATTTTCCATTAACAACTTGAAATCTAGTTATAAAACCATTATTATGGTTAAAAAATATTTTATTATAAATATTATAATTTATTTAGTGTTCTAGAACCAGTATATATACAAGATATTTACTAATAATACAAAACTAGTTTGTGACGATCGAAAAACCACCAAAAATAATCTAAACGATTATCACTAACATCTTATATAATAATTCATCTTCACCCAAAATTAAAAAATGACTTATATAACCATTTAATATTATTTAAGTTAATTAATAACATATAACTTCAATTCTGGACATTTATTTCCATTTCACATGATCTTTCCTACATGTATACAAGTGAACCAATCGTGAAAACCAAGGAAACAAACACTTCTGAATGATGAAGTTGAATCTTATAACTCATCTAAAAGGATATAAATGAACTTAATAAAATTATATAAATTTATATAAATGTATAAAATATTTTTAATTAATTAATTAATGGATTTAATTTGATTACCTATGATGTTAAGCGCAAGTACATAATGTTTTCCAATATAAGGTAAGGGTTTTCTCATCTCATTTTTGTTTCTATGAGATATGCCTTATTCACCAATATTTATTATGTGTGGTGTATTTATACCTCAAATTTATGTACCATATCATGAATATATTTATTTTCATGGTATAAAATGTTTTATTTGATAGTATTACTTTTATGGGGCATATGGCCCGACTGATTACGAAGTGGTAAGAGATTCTTCCCGAATCTCCATTTTTTTCCTTCAGGTTACGCTTTATCTCTCTTTACCCCAATTTAATTCTTAGTTATTTTTATATAATTATTATACATTCTATTTATATTTTCCTAACTCATATATCCAGATAATTTCATCTTTCTTTTATGGGATAATACATGTTTTATAAGGTTCTTTTTTCAATTCCTCCCTATAAACAAGCCCGATTTAAGGAAACTTTCCAATTTCATACCCATTTTTGAGTACACTCCATAATCTATTTTAATCCAAAAATATTTTTCTAAAATAAATCTTTTTATAATGAAATAATATGTTATTTCATTTCTGTTTTTATGTAAAAAATTGAGCCTTTGTCCATTTTAAGGCTCTTTAATATTTTCCCTTAAACCGCACTAAAGAGGCTCATTTCTAAAGTATCTTAAAAAATATTTTTACATTTTTTCACTTCATTTGGAAATATTTTATTACTAAAAAATAATTTAATTGTCCTTATATTTTCTTTTTTGGTATATTCATGTTTATAATACGATTTTACGACAAATACAAATGATTTTACAAAAGAAATATTCTTTCTAAAGTAAAAGGGTATTTCTCTCAAGAATTTATAAATGATTTTATTAGAGTATTTTTATCTATGATTATGATTCAAATATTTAAAAGTGGTATGAGACACTTTTATTTAAATATATATTTTTAAATTGATTATTCAACACATGAGGAATGCATTGAGCTTAGTAAGTGACGGGGGATGCCCTTTATAGCCCCTCAATGCATCAGTAGGTCTCATGAGACAAACTAGAATAGGTTTTGGCTGAGGCCTTACCCATTTATATAGACTTCTTGGACAAGGCCTTGATTGTATGTTTATGATGTCTGACATTATTCATTCCCTAATTATGATATTAGTAATTGATAAATCATGTGATTATTCGAGTATTAGAATATCCATGGTTAAGTTTTATGTGATTATTTTTATGGAATTATTTAACTAGCTCTTATTCCTACCATATTATACTCAAGATTATGTTTTAATGGAATGTGTTTTTAGTTATTCACCATGTCTTATTTTTTATGTTTATTTATGATTTCTTTCATTGTATTGCTTACCCTTACTAAGCATCTGAGATCACCCCTTTTTTTATGTTTTATTTTTCCCCAGGATAAAAAGATATATATTATGAATGACTTGTAGGGATAATCTAGGGGTTTATGGGTGTTTCCAATAGAGTTTCTATGTTTTTTCCTTTAAAGTTGTACTGTAAAGTTCATGTATGTAATATGGATTCCAAAACTACGAAACTGATTTTTACTTTGGGATTCAAGTCTTGTATCTTTGCTGATGTAATAAATTAAGGCACTGACTTCGAGCTATTGGGGTCAGGGTATTTACAAATGGTATCAGAGGAAGTTTAGTAGAAACCTTGGAAACTAGATTTAGAAAACATAGATTAGGGAACATAACCCTAAGACAGGCTTTGATAATAATCATAGAAGAACATACTAGAATTTTGATAAGGTAGATATTATGTGGGTCTTCCTAAAAATACATCCATGTCTGGATACTACAAGTGGACATGGTTCTGGTACAAATATACCTAGGGGTAAAAACTTTGACAAGATGTGTTGGGCTTGACTCGGCGTAACCTGGTACATGACAACAAACCTTACTTCCCACCTGGTTTGAAACTCATGAGGGATATTCTTAGAACGATTCACATTTTGTTTACAAACCATTATAAAGTATTTGAATATATGATGAAAATAAATAACCTAGGGTGTTTTAGATTGAAAATAAACTGTCATGATATTCTATACATGATTATACGTTTCTCTCACCATGACTATTGTTACTCACACTATGATTTTTGGTTTTAGTCAATGAATGGAACCCGAAGGAGTAATGTTAACATTGAACATAATGGAAAATGTAGTGGTGATGAGAAACCAAATGAGATAATGATAGGAGTGAAAGATATTGTGTTTATGCCTAATCAGTTTTCCTAAAATATTACTAACAACATACACCTTAACCAACTCTTGAACCACTAAATAAGAGAAGGATGGAGCTTTTTAAGATACTTAGTGGTGGATAACATGGAGAAAAGAAGGCTCAATTTTCATCATGCAAGAAATGTGGAAGGAGACACCCTGGAAAGTGCCTCAATAGAATTAAGAAATGATTTATGTGTGAGTAATAAGGACATAAATCAAAGAATTTCCAAGGAAAATTTAATATTATGATAAAAGGAAATAAAACTCATCCTAAGAATCCATTTTTAGTCCATTTTATTAAATGTGGGAACCAAAGAAATACCATATTCAATTCTCTCTTCTATAGGGAAAACTCTAGACCAAATAAGGACTTATGTAGAAATAAATGGATGAAGTATTCATGTATTGGGGTTGTATTAAAATCCTTATTTAAAATGATATGTAGTGATTAAACTTATTTCAAGGATTTTTATTATATTTATTTTTTAATTAATGTTAATATAGTTTTATAAAAAGGACAACCCATAGACCAGGTAATAACCCATCACATTCTGAAAGGCCGTAGGGTTTGAACCCATAACCGAAGGGCACCAAGGGTGAAGCACCTAACACTATCCTATGTGAATTCCTGGTCATTATGACCTTTTTAGTTAAAATATATAATGGATAAAGGATATTTTGATTTTAGGGACATTTTTTTATTAAATAGATAACTTTGGGATTATAAAATGATTTGGTGATTAAGTGATTAATGTTATTTTAGAAGAAGTTTTCTATTTTGAGAATCCTATAAGATTATGGTAAATATAATATTTTTAGGAATAAATGTTGAATTGTATTTTGGATTCAAATATGATTTTATTGTAGACTTATGGTGATTTAGTTTATTTACATAAATGGATATAATATCTTGGATATTATGTGATAGGGTAAAATAAATTTTTGGTATAAGATATTAAGAGTAATTGATGTTATTTTGAATAATATATGAACAAATCCTTCTGATTTTAGGGTCGTATTATAGAATATTTTCTAGGAATGATGGTAATTTTATAAATGATCTATATTGAATTTTGAGTTTTACTTTTTAATTTTGGAGATTAAAGTTGGTTTTCATCATATAAAGGTAATTTATTTTTGGGGAATTATCTAATTTATCCTAACAATTTTTGTTTTGGTATAAATATAGTAGGAATATATAGTTATACTTTTGTGGATTTTTTGATATGTGGAAGTTGATTCGATTTTTTCAATCATGAAAAATTCATCTTAAATAATCATAATTTGGAGAAAAAGATGAGTTTGTGGTGGGAATTGATTAAATGATGAAACTATAATTGACAAGTATGTTTCCTTATATTATATTCTAGGATTTCAATGAATTCCTTAACTCTAAGAAAATTATTTTGAAAAAAACGTTATCCATTTAATTTTCTTACTGGGAAATCAATGGTATTTTAACCAATCACAAGATTTATGGTTTTGTGATGGTTAAATTTATAATGACCATGTTCTCTATCACCCTACATCAGAACATGATGGTTATATTTTTCTTCAATGTCCAGGTTTTCACTTCATATTAATGTAATCCTATTTGAAAGCCTAATTTTGTTGTGATCTTCACATTCCCCTTTCCATATTATTAAGAGGATGTTTTATTAACCCTATTTATGACATGGGTGTATCACAAAGGAATTTTCAAGAATGAACCTCTATTTTTCAAAGTGAAATTTCAAATTTCAAGGATTAAATTTATTGGAGGAGTGGAGAATGTAACACCCCAAGATTTTGCAGTGTGCCTCCTTTTAAAATTAACTTCTTTAACATCTTACGAGCTTAAAAAATGATTACATATTATTGTTTAATTATTATAGTTATCTCCTAGATGTTGGGAATGTAAGAAATGAATTATATTAAGTAAATTACGAAAATATAAATTACACATGTTTATAAAATTAATTCATTTGTTATCAATTAATTAGAAATGAAAACCAATTGAACATAAAGGATGTATTTTTATAAAAACTATTTTTATACCCAAAAATTACATTTTAATCATTATTAGTGAAATATGTTAATGAAATTTATATATTATATATTCAATAAAATATTTTTACATTCATCCAAAATATTTTTAGATGCATAAGATAAGAATTAATCTAATTTTACACATAAAGACTATATTTTTCTAAATGTAGTTTTACCTCATTTTAATGGAGAAATTGTTTTAAATCTAAATTTTGAAAATTTTATAAATTATTTTTTCCAAAATAAACATTATTTTTGAAATAATAATATCAAAATTTACTTTGGTTATTTTTTTTGGTATTTTTATGATTAGTTTCTTTTTTTGATGAATAGTAATGTGATTATTGGAATAGTAATGCGACCATAAAGAATAGTAATATGAACAATAGAATGGTAACTTAACCTATGAAAGTATAAATAAAATTTGGGTACCTTATGAATTAAAATATAGTGTATTTATATCATGAAATAGGTAAATAAATATTTTAAAAATGATAAATTAAGTGTTTATATTTTTATGAAACATAAATGATCATTTACAATTTCATAATTAAAATAATGATTTAAAATAATATTTATTTTCATAAAATATATTCATAAATTAATTTTTATTATTATTATAATATAATTTTATGAGACTTTAATTAATTTTTAAAGTGTTATAAAATCAGTTATAATTTTAAATTTTGTATTTTTCAAATAAATGATGATTTTATTTAAAAATTAAATTTATCATATTTAAAAAATTATTTTCATAAAATGGAGTCCATTTTTGAATTATACACATCAAAAAATGGTTAGGGTTAATTTTTTTATATTTTTCTAAAATAATTGACTTTTTGGTGAATAGTGAAATACAGTAATTTACGGTATTAGCTAAATACATGAATTATTGAGTCATTGATGATGTATGAATGATGTAGGAATCCTTAGTTTGAAATAAAATTCACCCATTACTATATTTATTCATGAAAATAAAAACTATTCATAGTCTTGGGCCAAAATAATAAACAATTGAATAAAATATTCAAAAAATACCCCTCTCCTCCACTATAAATACCACCCCTCACCACTATTTCTCATCACATTTCCAAAGCCTTTAATATTTCTTATATTATACCCATTTTCTCTCTAAAACCTCTCCCACACGTTCTGGTCTTTCTGGTGTCACCAAAATACCACTTCTAAGTCCCTTAAGGAGGTTATCAAGGAGAAGAATTCAAGAGGTAAATTCTTTTTTTGTTCACCTTCAATTTCTTTTAATTTATTTTCTTATTATTCTATCCTTACCTATTCTGTCCAAACATTCATAATAACTATAGTATATTATATATACTATAATTTTATTATGTCAATGAAATATCAATCATCAAACCCCTTCTCCTCTCCCTTTTATTCTAAAAATGAAATCATCATCCGTGATGTGCCGATTTACTGCCATTGTTGATGATGCAGATTCATTTTACATTACTGCTTTTAAGGATGGTTATAAAACTAGTATTATGGTTAAAAAATATTTTATTATACATATTATAAGTTATTTAGTGATCCAAAACCAGTATATATACATGATATTAACTAATAAGTCAAAACTAGTTCGTGATGATTTAAAAACCGCCAAAAATAATCTAAACGATTATCACTAACGTCTTATATAGTGATTAATCCTAACCACAAATAAATAAATTAATTATATAACCATTTAATATTATTTAAGTTCATTAGTAACATATAAATTCAATTCTAGATAATTATTTCTATTTCACATGATCTTTCGTACATGTATACAAGTGAACCAATCATGAGAACCAAGGAAATGAACACTTCTAAATGATAAAATTGAATCTTATAACTCATCAAAAAGGCCATAAACGAACTTAATAAAAATAAAAAAAATAAAATACATGTAGAAAATGTTCTTAATTAATTAATTAATGCATTTAATTTTATTACCCAATATGTTAAGTGCAAGTGCAAAACACTTTTGGACATAAGGTAAGGGTTTTCTCATCTCACTTTTGTTTCTATGAGATATGACTTGTTCACCACTATTTCTTATGTGTGGTATATTTATACTTTCAATTGATGTATAATATAATTAATATATTTATTTTTATGTTATAAAATGTTTTATTTGATAAGTATTACTTTTATGGGGCATACGGTCCGACTGGTTACAAAGTGGTAAGAGATTTTACTCAAATCTCCATTTTTTTCTTCGGGTTACGTTTTGTCTCTCTTTACCCCAATATAATTCTTCATTATTTTTATATAATTCTTATAAATTATATTTATATGCTCTAAACTCATATATCCAAACCATTTCATCTTTATTTTATGGGATAATACCTGATTTATAAGGTTCCCTTTTTTAATTCCTCCCGATAAGCAAACCCGATTTAAGGGAACATTCCAATTTCATTAAAGATGTTGCAGTTGATCGTCAAAGAAATTAGAGAAATGTTTGGTTTTAAAGATATTAAACCACCATTTTTTAGTCAGTTAGAATGGGATAGCCCCATCTTGTATGGAAGCTCACATAAAAATGGATTAACTACCTAAACACTCTTGCGTCCATGAATTACATCATCACACACATTTATCATGAAGATAATCAACTCGCTGACTGCCTTGAAAATAAAGGGGTCTCTAAGGACACTTGGATTTATCATTCCAACAACCCCTATGAGTTTATTCCTATTCTTCAATGTCATAAATATAAACTCCCCTTCTTTATACTCTTATAACCTTAATTTTTTATTATTGAGCCCTCTTTCTTGATTTTCTAAAAAAATATTTTCCCTTAAACCTAACTAAATATTATCATTTCAAAAGTTTCTTAAAAACTATATTTACATGTTTTCACTTAAGTTAGACATCATTTATGCCTAAAACATAATTTTATTGTCCTTATATTTTTTTCTAGGATATTCATGTTTACAATATGATTTTATGTCAAATACAAATGATTTACAAAAGGATTATTCTTTCAAAATTAAAAGGGTATTTCTCTCAAGAATTTATGAATGATTTTATTAGAATATTTTCATCTATGATTATGATTAAAATACACTAATACAAAAACGGCCTTTATCAGCGCTAGAAAAAGCGCTGATAAAGCCGGCGAAGATAGGGGGGGGGGTCCCCTTTATCAGCGCTTCGAAAAGCGCTGATAAAGACCCTTTTTATCAGCGTTAAAAAAAGCACTGATAAAAGGGGTCTTTTATTAGAGCTAAAACAAAGCGCTGATAAAAGGGTCCTTTATCAGCGCTGATAAAAGACCCCTATATTAGCGCTTCCTTTATCAGCGCTTTCGTTTTAGCGCTAATAAAGGACCCCTTTTATCAGCGCTTTTTTAAAAGCGCTGATAAAAAGTAAAAAACTTAAAAAAATTAAAAAAAATTATTTTTTTTTTAAAAAATACTGCCAATCGGGGGGGCTTTTATAGCGCCTGATCCCCCCTTTTACAGCGCTTTTCTGCCCCTGTACAACACCCCACACACCCCCTTAACCCTTTAACAACACTTTCTGTTATATTCCCCCATGCGCGCGCGCCCCTGCCTCCACCAGGATTTGAACTCGAGACCTCCCCCCTGCGCGCCTAAGCCTTTACCACTACTCTATTTTGATTTGTCTTCCAATTCATGATATATATATATATATAGTTATATTTATTCATATAGTAATATATATTTATATTAATATATATATAGTTATATTATAATATATATAGTTATATTATAATATATATATATAGTTATATTAATATATATATATAGTTATATTAATATATATATTTATAGTAATACTAATATATATATATATATATAGTTATTAGATTAATATATATATAGTTAGATTAATATATATATATAGCTAGATTAATATATATATATACAGTTAGACTAATATATAGGTATATAAATATTCATATATTTGTATTTTAAATAAAATGGATGTTATTTATTATTTAGATAAAGCTAATATATTTTATATGTAAATATATTTTATTATTTATATTTATAATTAAAATTTTAGGTGTGAATATATAAAAAATATGTATATATAGTTATATATTTGATTATAAATAGCAGTGCATTATAAAAAATGATGAAATTTCAAAGACTTAATATCAATATGAATGTAATACTTTGGAATAAATTTATACCCCACCAAGAAAAGCCAACAACACCCCCTTAAACGAGGCTGAAAATCCACAAAATGTTAAAAAATCAGGGTACCCCGACTAAAAACTCAGTTTTGGAGGCCTTATGGGACTCTTTTGGCCTTGAAAATCCCTTAACCCGAGTCCCCTTGGGTCACAACGACGTAGAGCTCGTTGCAGGATTTTATTTGATATGTGGTAGAGCTCAAACGGACACCCAGATCAAAATTTACGGCTGTTTGAAGTTTGAGTTGCGTTTTCAACATATTTTGGATATTTTTTTTAATTTTTTTAATTTTTTTAGTCTTCAAATTGTTATTAAATGACTATTACTCCATAATAATTATCAAATTATTAATTAAAAATATTTTTTTTTAATTTTTTAAGAAGTCATTTTCACTAAATATCTTATATATTAAGTATATCAAGTGTAAATGTATATTTATACTTATCTAAAATATATTTAAAAATTATATATTATATTTATATATCAATATAACTATATTTATATATTAATATATTAATATATATTTTTAATTTTTTTTGAAGTCAACCCTTAATCAGCGCTACTAAACAAGCGTTGATAAAGGGGGTCCCTTTATCAGCGCTAAAAAAAGCATTGATAAAGGGGGTCCCTTTATCAGCGCTAAAAAAAAGCGCTGATAAAGGGGTGCTTTTATTAATTCTTTTTTTGAGCACTGATAAAGACACCCTTTATCAGCACTTTTTTGAGTGCTGATAAAGGCACCCCCTTTATCAACTCTTTTTCGTTAGCGCTGATAAAGGGGGGGCACTGCGAAAAACTGTTTTTGTGGTAGTGATATTTCAAAGTGATATGGAACACTTTGATTTAAATTTATCTTTATAAATTTATTATTAGACATAAAAGGAATGAATTGGACTTAATAAGTGATGGGTGAAGCCCACTATAGCCCCTTCATGCATCGGTAGGTCTCATGAGACAAACTAAATGGGTTTTGGCCGATACCTTACCCATTTATGTAGAATTATTAGAAGAGGCCTTGATGGTATGTTTATTATGTCCGGTGTTATTAATTCCCTCATCATGATATTATTAATTGATAAATCATGTGATTATTCGACTATTAGAATATCCATGGTTAAGTTTCATGTGATTATTTATATGGAATTATTTAATCATCTCTTATTCTTTCCATATTATGCTCAAGATTATGTTTAATGGCATGCGTTTTTAGTTATTCATCACACCATATTATTTATGATTATTTATGATAGATTCCTCTATATTTCTTACCCTTAATGAGCATCCAAGATCACCCCTTTCTTATGTTTTATTTTTCCTCAGGATGAAAAGATGAATATTATGAATGACATGCATGGATAATATAGAAGTTTATGGATGTTTCCAATGGATTTTCTATATTGTTTTCCCTTTAAATTTGTAATGTAAAGTTCATGTATATAATATGGATTCCAAAACTACTAAACTGATTAGTCCTTTGGGATTCAATTCTTGTATCTATGCTAATGTAATAAAGTAAGGCACCGGCTTTAGGCTACTGAGGTCAGGGTCCTTACAAAACACATGTTTGAGTTGGTTTTCTAGAACCAAATATTTTCAATAATATTACATGTATATTCAAAGAGGTGAATATTAATTTAAATATCTTATTACATATCATTCATAGTTTTGTGTTAATTTAATTCAATAATGTCTTAGAGTATCCATCACATTAAAAGGGAATAGTAGTTCCTCGCTATGATAAGAACCTAGAAATTCCATTATGATATTCTTAAACCCAATTCTATAGTCAGATGACATTAAGATAAGGAAAATAACATGTTGAATATCATGTAAAAATACTTATAAGTGGATGAGACTTCTTCTCATGAATTCCTCACTAGGTAATCTCCAAGATAAGATATTATGAGAACAAACCTACCTATAAGAATTCGACATGTTTATGCGTCATTAGATATTTATATCCATGATCATGTGTAATGTTCCTTATACTTTAAGATTATTATTAGTGCGTGTGATGAATCACACACTTATATGTATTAATTTAGACCATGATGATAACAATTCATGCTGAAGTTGTGTATGTTAGGTGTGTCACAAATTATATGTTATTAATGAATATGTCAAGAAAGGATTTGTCCCTTAAATATTAATAGAAGATGATATCTAGACCATTTGATTTAAATATAACTATCACATTTAATTCCATTTCCATGGTGTAATGATGAGTTTATTTCATATAGTCAAAGAAATATGTAACAAGCATATATGTTGATGACACATGTATGAAACCCGATTGATGTGATATTGAGACAAAGGGATTATATTATACAGTGAGTGCTCGTATATGGTTATCGACGTTGTGACATTAACTTCTTCCTATTGGTTTCCTTAACCCGTTACTAGATAATAATCTTGGACTTTATGAGATTCCACCTAAGGCCCATGATAAAGAAGCCTAAATGATCACACACTAAGTGTTTCTGATAATCTCAATTAAATTATATTTTAATTTAATTATGGGAATAAATATTATTCGCAAGACCTAGGAATAATTTTATTCAAGTTTTAATGGATCATAAATTATTTATTGAATATTTATTTTCCAAACTATGAATAAAATATTTATTTTACGGGTCAATATTTAATTAAATATTTATTTGGGTATTTGATAAATGATGAGGAGTTTGATCACACCAAGATCATGTCTAGCGATAAATATTAATTTGAAAGATGTTAAAATAATATTTATCATTTCGTCAATTAGTGCATGATATGGAATAAAAATAATAATATAATTTTAATATATTGAATGGGGTCAAACATGAGTTTTAAATTTTATTAATGGAACTTATGAAATTAATTAAAATTACAAACCCTGACCTTAGGTCTATAAATAGACTGATTATACATTCTAAGAGAGGTTAATCGAGAATTGTTGTGCATAACAGATTGCACTCTAAGAATTCTCCTCTTCTCACTCACATAATCTCAAGAACAAGAAGTTCTAGATAACTTATTCAAGATGAAATAAAGGTTATGTGATCTATATGAATAGCACAAGATGATCAATCAACTATGGTAGAACCCATTCATTTATCAGTGTTATTCAGAGATCATAGAAGCACATGTGGATCATCGCTAGAGGGATTCTACACTTGGATCCTACAAGAATAATGATAGATTACCAAAAATGTTTTTTTCCAGATGATCAACATCTACTATATATAAATATCTTAAGAATGAGATAACATTTCATGAAAATTAATTAAATTAATTATAAATTTAACATGATAAGATCTACTCTTGGTTTTAGAGACCTATCTTGTCAATATTTGATTGAAAAAATTTAATTGGTTATGAAATTCACAACTTGTAAAATATGAAAATGATTCATTGAATCCAACATTCACAGATTCGAGATTGGCCCCAATAATCTTCTATTATTCCCATAACCAAAAAGTGATATAAGAGGGGTCACATTCAAATTTATAATTATTTATTTTATTATTCATTATTTCTTATTTAAAAGTTAAAATTCATTTCATGTTTTAATTTGTTCTTGATCTATAATCAAAATCTATTCTTCCTCTTCTTTATTGCTCAAAAATATTAACAATATTGGTTAATTATTAACGAAGTTTACATATAAAGAACCCACATGGAGGTGTCAAGGTTCTTGGATAGATAATACAAGACTACACAATGTATAATCTTTTGTTACATGTTGTGTATCCTTTTTCATTACACAAGGATGCTCTTGTGGATTTCAGGTTATCATGTAATTAGTATACAATACATGAAATAAATAAACTATGTGAAGACTAGCCATGGTGGAACATGGATTTTCTAGAGTGCACACCATATAGTTTTACTACATGCCATGTAATCCACATGTTTTCAAGTCAGAAAACACAGGGTTAAACCATGTCATGTAATTAATAAATAGTGTGTATTTAATACATGAAACATACAGACTAAGAGCTGTGTAAATAGAATTAAACACTGCATATCATTTATACATGTTATGTAATTCATAAATTTCCATGATAATTATATGTGATTCCCTAGTCTTGTACTTTGGATATCCAATAAAGATAAGTAAATTCTGTGTGATTGAATTATACACAACATGTATTTTACCTATTTACGCAAAAATATTAAATTTAATTAATTTATCTATTAAACCTCATTAGCTCGAGTTTCATTAGTCATTAAGTTGACAGTACACGCCAGTCATTTGGTTTTATACTATATTAAATTATAAATTAATTCTTCATAATATCTGAGACTATAAATCATGTATGATTATTGTATACCAAAGACTCAATGCATTAAACTGTACAAGATACATAATTTTCATGTGTTCCACATGGAATTAAATTATATTTTTATGTCATTAAATTATGATATATTACATGTACACGATACGTCATATGAGTGCATTGTTTACAATTAGAACCATGATATATTGTTCGTACATGAAATCACCGAGTTACTTCCAAGTACACAGATGTGTAATATTTTATTAATTTTTAAATAAAATAAAATAATTTATTTTATTTAAAATCATAGAGAATGATAATTTTAGGATTATTGGATAAAATAAGATAAAATTAATTAATTTATTTATAAGACACTTAATTAGATTAAATCATGTGTGTTTTATCTTATTAAAGAACGAATTGAAATGAATGATAGCAATTTATTTTAAACACATAATTCTTGCATGTATATGACCAATTAAAATATTTGACCAGATCTATGTATGTGTTGGTTATATTTAATTTAATTTTATTTATTGGTTTTATAATTATTTATTATTAAATTAATTTTGATGGCCTATGAGTTGTCCCTCCCTCCCTCTTTTATTATGTAGGACCCGTATGTCCAAAGTTGTTTTATGTAATTCCCATTAACTAATCCTTTGGTTCCCTTAACTTGTGTGTGATTTATAAAACATATGTAATAAAATGAGTATTTGAAGGTGCATAGAGTTAGTTCAATGTGAAGCTGAGGTGGAGGTAGTTCAATATGAAACTGAGATGAAACCAAAATAGGAGATACATATATGGACAAGAGAAATCCTATAACTTATGCCAAGACCAACTCAAAGAGTTTTTCCCTAGGGTAATAGGTTTATTTATTATCTACTAAATAAATCAACAATTAGATAATCTCATGATCATGTCATTTATTTATTTATTCATTTCTATCTTATGCATAATTTATTTTATGGATGCAAGACCGCAATCACATAAATAAATGAACCAATATACGAAGATAGGATTTAAATAAATGAATTACGAATAAATGTTTTATTGAAACATAGTTAATCACTTAAGTAAAATCCAATAAATATTAACAAGACATGTAAAGGGTAAAACAATAAAAATTTATTCATAATAAAATAAAATTACTCAAGTTAATATTAAGTCATTAAGCCTTACATCATCTAAATTAAGATGAACTCATAGTTGAAGTGTTGGTTCAGCCTTCATTGGGGGGACTTTTAATTATTAGGTAGTCTTAACTAAGATAATAGGTGAAATTAACCAAATCTATATTAGGTTTAATAGAATCCATATATCCAATAAAAATTTAGAGGTAAGTGTTGAGGAAATTCGATTCAGGATTTCTGGATTAGGGAGTCAACTCAATGAATCAAGGAACTACAAGCCCGTAGTTGGAAATTCCACATACCTAAATAATTTATTATCATTTTCATGGCCTCTATATATATTATAATAAGGGATATATGGATATTTTCCACTATAATATCTATAGTGACAAGAAATTCCAATTTCAATAGCGAGGGCCATTGAGACTTGATAAAATAACGAGATACTTAATAAAACCTAAATTATTATAATATCACATAAATTGCAATCAAGTTAATTACTAATAATCTCATATTTTTTAATTATAGAATAGTGGAATGTTCATCAAACATGTTATACCTACGATCCATTTTGTAAAAATACTATCTCCTAACTGGAAGTAACTTCTAGGAATGGTTCAGACACTTATGGGACGTTTTGCGCCAGGAATAGAAATATTATGTGTTAGAATCCTCATTTCTTGATCCATATTCAAAGTAGGAGAGTGATGAATAGTTCACTATCTATAATAAAAACTTGAGTGGTGGAGTTAAAATTCAGTGTTTGATGCTTTCATCCATGTCTAGTAAACTCATGAAATCACATGAAGACATGGATGCATATATCATGCTTAAATATCTTAATGGTTTATGCAAGCTTAAAGTTTCAACATTTTTTGTATAATTTTCATTGAAAATAAACTTAATTTAATCCAATTCTTGGGAAAATTAATGAATTTTGATACTTTGTGAAATTTTGGATTTAATTGATAAATGGATCAAATAATTGTTTTTAATTATTTATTAATTTTTGATATAAATTTCCAAGCCATACATAAATTGAAATTTATTTTTAAACTTCAAAAATAAAACTCTAAATTTTAAATATGGAACTAAAATTATTAAATGGATCTATTTTGAGTTTTAATTCTTTCATTATTTTTTTTAATTTAATGAAATCCATGTATTTATTTTTGTTGAAAAATAAATTGTGATTTTAAAATTTTAATGTTCAATATAGAAATGAATTCCATTTTTAAATGATTCACTAAAATTAATTGTGTTTTTAGAAAATTCTGATTCAAATCGGTTAATTTAAAAGCATTTGAAATTTAATTTTGAAATCAATTGTGAAAATACATTTAATTTTGATTTTTATTGTTTAATTATTTTAGAAAATGTCATCATTTAAAATAAATTTTGTTTTATGAATTTATTTACAGGTACAGGAAAAATACTATTACCGCCCTCACATGTTATCACCAGAGGAGTGCTTATACTACTGCCCTTGTTCTTGCTACCATTTCACACAACATTTACTACCATTAAGAATACACTACTACCACAAGTAGAACCCATGATACCAACATCAATGGTAGCATAGTCTCCTACCTCCACACCTTCTACCTCCAGAAAAAATGCTACCACCAGTATGCGACTGTTGTGCTTGCTATCGTCAGGGCTATGCTACCGTGAGAATGAAAGAGGCATGATACCAATGTCTTTAATACCGTACGTTAAAATTATACTTCCAATATATCCCTACTATGTGATACATATGGGTTCCCACACTACTACATCTCCCCCCTATCGTGCTACTACTACCGTTCCACAGTAGCACACCCATCTTCCACTACTCCACGATAGTAGGGCTTGCTACCACCACCAATATACCACCCACAAAAATTTTAGTGGTAGGGTGTTTTTTTAATTAAATGGGGGTTTGATATTTAAGTATATGGGGTACTCAAGTTCCAATTCAACTGGTGTTTTAGGGAGAAAATCCCAAAGCACCAGTTGAACTGGCACTTTGGCGTTTCGAAGCTCAAAACACCACTTCAAGTGGTGCTTTGTGGGAATATTCCAAAAGCACCACTTGAAGTGGTACTGATGGGCATTTTTTTAATTAACAAAACCACTTCGAGTGGAGCCTATTCCCCCTATAAAATGGAGACACCACCACCCCCTCATTCAAAACCACTCCACTTTCATTTGTGAAGCTTTGCAGCGACACCTACTCCACTCAGAAGCTCTATGGTAACAATCCTCCACTCCGAATCCCCTTCCCGCCCTCATTTAGATGCCGTGGTAATTCTATTTATATTTCAATTTGTTTAATTTGTTTTATATTTTCATTTATATATATAATTGTTTAGTAATTAATTGTTAATTAGTAAATAGTTAATATATTATAATTAGAACCTAATAATTATATAATTGCAATTAGTAGTTAATTTTTATTTAATAAATTGTAATTAGGAATTAGTTAATTGTATTTAGTAAATAAGTAAATGTAATTAGAAATTAATTGATTGTAATTAGTACTTAGTTAATTATAATTAGTAATTAATTAATTAAGTAATTAATTGTAATTAGTACTTAGTTAATTATAATTAGTAATTAAGTTATTACCACTTAATTGTAATTAGGGATTAGTTAATTGTAATTTGTAAATAAATTATTGCAATTAAAAATTAATTAATTGTAATTAGTACTTAGTTAATTGTAATTAGTGATTAATTAATCAAGTAATTAATTTTAATTAGTAATTAATGAACTGTAATTAGTAATTAATTTATTATTAATTAATTGTAAATAAGAACTAGTTAAATGTAATTAGTAAATAAATTAATGTAATTAGTAGTTATTTAATTCTAATTAGTACTTATTTATTTGTAATTAGTGATTAATTAAGTAATTAAATAATTTTAATTAGTAATTAATTAACTGTAATTTGTAATTACATAACTATAATTATTAATTAATTTATTATTAAGTAATTTTATTAGTAATAAGTGAATTATAATTAGTGATTAATTAATTAAGTTTATAATTAGTGATTAATTAATTAAGTAATTAAATGTAATTAGTGATTAATTAACTATAATTAGTACTTACATAATTGTAATTAGTAATTAATGTATTATTACATAATTTTAATTTGGCATTAGATAAATTTATGTAATTAGTAATTAATAAACTGTAATTTGTACTTAGTTAATTGTAATTAGTGATTAATTAATTAAGTAATTAATTTTAATTGGTAATTAATAAATTGTAATTAGTAATTAATTTATTATTAATTAATTATAATTGGGTATTATTTAAATGTAATTAGTAAATAAATTAATTTAATTATCAATTAATTAATTATAATTTTTACTTACTAATTAATTAAGTAATTAATTAATTTTAATTAGTTATTAATTAATTTTAATTAGTAATTAATTAATTTCAATTAGTAATCACATAACTATAATTAATAATTACTTTATTATTAAGTAATTATAATTAGAACTTAGTGAATTATAATTAGTGATTAATTAATTAATTTTATAATTAGTTATTAATTAATTAAGTAATTAATTGCAATTAGTAATTAATTAATTGTAATTAGTAATTCATTGTATTAATTAGAATTAGTAATTAATTTAGTATTATTTAATTATAATTAGTAGTTAGTTAAGTGTAATTAGTAATTAATTCATTCAAATTACTCAAATAACTAACTAACAATGAAATAGTATTCAATTTGAATTAAAAATTAATTAACAATTAACAAAAAATCAATTAACAATTACTTATATTTACTTATAATTACAAAAATAATTAATTAATAATTTTTATTCATATCTATAAATTATTTATATTATGAATGATTGCATTTCAGATTACATTTGATAATTTTCTTTTAGAGTAGAGCCTTGCATTACATTCTAGGTACGATAATGAATTTAGTTTTTCATTTACCTTGACCTCGATTTGTAATTGAAGTTATGAACTTGAATTTAGTTATTGGATATATTTTGTACGTATTAAGTGTTAGAATTGTCATGAATTGAATTCTCTCTTGAGTAAAGTATCCCTAGGTAGAGGGGATTTGGGTTAGACCACCTACTTTCATGGAGGCTTTCCTTAGCTAGGATAGTGAATGGGGTTGGCTATCTATAGCTCTGACCTTACTCATGTAGAGTTTTCTAATCTCATATAACTCTATGATTTTACATGAAGCATTCATGTACCTCATGAATATAATGCATGTGGATATGTATGAATATGTTTGAATTCTATTTTTGGGTAATTAACATAAACACATGGGTTTTGTAAAGAGTTACACATCAATATGGTTTGAACATATTGATTTGGTGGAGGGAATAAGATTATAACCTAAATTAGTAGAATCATGCATACATAAATTTTTTCTTTGATCATATTTAATTAATAACGATGATTTATTTTAGATAAAAAATATGGCTACCTATATTTATTTCTACGGTAAAATAATTGAGACTGAACAAGGATGTAGTTATAGTATACAATAAGGAGTTTTGATGCTTAGAGGCTGTATAAATTTGGAATATGTTTAAAAAAATTCATCAAAAGTTAAAACTGACCATGAATCAAGGGATAGATTCCATCACATTCAGACATCTATAATTTATAGATAGGTTGTGGCATGTGGAATATCCAGTAACTAATGATGAATAATGGGAACACATACTTTAATCGGTTAAGTATCAACCTAAGAATCAAATGATGGAGTTGTATGTCACTATATCTACAATGGAGGTTCCATCAACATTAGAAGTTTGGTCATCACAATGTTATGATACAATGTCATATCCTCCTACTATAACACCTCAAGAAGTTCCATCAATAATGATAGTTATTCTATCATGTCCTCTAACCATAGTTTCTATGGATAGTCCTCCACATACTTTAGATATGTTGGTCGATAATTTTGAGGAGGATGACAATTTAAAACAAGAAGATGACAAAGAAGTTGAAGAAGAAGAGCATGCCAAAGAACAGTTTGTGCCCACTCCTATGAGATTCAACTGACCTTTGAACCATCCTCCACTATTGGCTTCATGGTCAACCGAATACATGAATCTCTTACCATAATTTTATTGGTTAGTTATTACTATTAGTAAAAAATTTCCAAGAATTATTGGTGGTACAAATCGAGTGTTATATAAAGTTGTTCTATATATTGAAAGAGATTTTGAAAGTAAATAAGAAATATAAAATGTGATAAAACAATATCACATTTAAATACATTATAGTTATGTTATAGAAGATTTAAAGAGGTCTTATTATGTGATCCGATGTGAAAAATATGACTCAAACTATCAGATGCATATCTGAACTATAATTGACAGCACTTTTCACAGTTAGCACATCATTAAATTTACTACACACACACGTTTGAACCCAAGATTTTCATAGGAACACTCTTCATTATATGAAGAGTTTATTTCAACTATAAGTGTTGAAATGATAAGATAATTTCAAGACATTCTTATCATTTTGGTGGTGGAGTGAATCAAATAATTATTTAGGTATCAAATATCTTACTAGAAGGCATGAGCAGCATGACATAAGGCTATTGTGAAAGTGTACAGTGACTGGAATGACTCTTATTGAGTTTTACCACAACTTATAGAGATGTTACACCAAAAAAATTCAAGTGATATATTAGTTACATACTACTAAATATGTTAACCAACACAACCACGTTGATCAGTCGATGGGTGTTTTTGATATATTGTTTTGGACATTTTTATCGTGTGTGGAAACTTTTATACATTACAAGCAATTTATATATATTGATGAAACATTTCTATATGGAAATTATACTTGAAATTTATTGATTGTCTCCAAAAAAGACGGTAATAGAGACCCTCTACCTTTGGAATTTGAAATTATGGAGAAGGAGAACTTCTCATCATCGAGTAGGTTTCTGGATTGGGTTTAAGATTTTTTTATGAGCGCAAAAAGGATTTTTATTATTTCATATCATCATCAAGTAATCAAGGAGGCAGTTTATCTGAGAGTCTTTCTTGGAGACCACCCTATTCCCATCATCGATACTATATTCAACACATTGACACCAATGTGAGAAAGAAGCTCAGAGAAGATTCCATGAAGAAATAAATCATAAAAATTGGTATGAATATCCTTTTTCATTTTCAAAATAATTGCCATAGTTATTTTCATATGTGTTCATATTAGTTCTTGTTTACTAGAATACAAGCCTCAACAACAAAGGATGAAGGAGTTCCTTGAATATATTCACAGAGCTAATCCAAAAATTTATGATTACAAGATGAAAATTCGAAAGCATAAATGGTCATTGGAATATGATGAGGGTAGAAGATATGGACATATGATGACCAGCATAATAGAATGTATAAATAGAGTTTTCAAGGGTGTTCAGAAATTATCCATCATAGGTAATTAAGAATATTTGATTATATTTTACTTATAAGAGATATAATTATAATATAATATTATTATAATGTTTTAAATGTAAATTATAGATTTGGTATAAGAGATATTCTATCATAATGTAAAGTATTTTGTGGAATAAAGAAATCAAGATAAAGAGGGTCTAAATAGGGGGATGCACTATAGAAACCATTTCCAACATGAGCTAGATAGAGTTCTTCAGGAGGTTTCAACATTTCATGTACCCTCATTTGATCATGCAAAGGAAAAATTTGAGGTCACTGAGCTCTTTGATGTTATGGTTTATAGAAATGGTCATGCACGACTTGTTATACTAGAGAAGTGTTACTGTGAATGTGGAAACTTTCAACCATTACAATATCCTTGCGGCCATGTGATTGTAGCATAAACTTATGTACACTTATCTTGGGAGAAGTTCATTGATCTAGTTTATATGCTAGAGAGTACCAATGACTACTACAATTATACATGGATTTCAATCAAGGGATATTATAATTTTCAACTGTCTGATGGCACACCTACACTTCTACCGAACATGACTAGGCTTAGACCAAAAGGGAGTTCAAATTTGACTCATATTTGGAATGATATGGATTGGTCTAGTAAAAGGGAACCTAGATGGAGGTGCAACATATGCCTCTTGGAAGGTCATGCTAGTACATGTTTCCCTAGACACATAGGGATATCATCTAATAGTTACAACGATTCATGTACTCAATCAGTTAATTTAAAATTTTGTACATGTAATCATTTTTTGTGTTAAATTTAAATCATTTTAAAACATAATAAACCTTTCATGAAGGATTTTTTTGCGCTTATAAAATAAATAATCAAAAGTAAAAACACATAATATATATTCAATTATTACTAGTGAAATTCAACTTAAATAAATCTCATACATTACATGATAAAAAATTTCATAGAACAAATGTTCTATACTGTCACTTGATAGAACATATTTACTCTTTATGAAAAAACAAAAACAAAATTAAAATTATTTTATACCAAATCATAAAAACATTTATGAGTTAAATAGCTGTTGAAATTAATTTTCTACTATTCGTACCTTTAGATGGAGTAGTCTTTGTTATCTTCCCAACAGTCACACATGTCACATGATGTATTAGTGTAGAGACCTATTTGAATTCTTGCTATTTGGAGAGAACATCATTTTCATCATGATGAACCCCTGAAAATTATTTTTCCATACCTCATACATGATGGATTTTATGGAGTCTCCATATGCAACTTTAAGACCACTGATCACCACTTGATTGCTGTATTGGTTGAGAGATAACGGCCAGAGACACACAAATTTCATCTCCCTGAGGGGGAGATGACCATTAATTTTGAGGATGTCACCTACTTTCTCAGTATACTCATCCACAAATAGGCAGTTTTGGGTTCCACTAGTGACAACTTGTGTGTGGTCATACACCATCTACTAGGCGCTGACGTCATCGACATACCACATGTCCTCTAGGGTTCCTACTTGTGCATGGGGTGGTTTGATGTTCATTTTTATGTCATTATTTATGATGAAGAAAAGGATATGCCTATTCAGTACACACATACATATATTATGCGACTTATAGGAGGCATGTTGTGTGTCAACTACTCTACCACCTTGGTACACATGATGTACCTACCATTACTTGAGGATCTTGACCAGACCGCTGCATACAGTTGGGGGTCCACTGTATTATTACATATGTATAGATGTCTCTATACTAGTTGTGAATATAATTCACATCAGATTTCATGTTGTATGGATTTGGTAAAAATGTGGACCTAAGATCATTTTCCATGCATCGCTCCTAGAGTTTCCACTCCACTTCTACAATAGCTATTTTGGGACTATCCTCAGAGACACTGGTATGTTTATGTAATTACTTTTAATTATTTATTACTTTTATTAATTTGTTTTATAAACTTACCATATATTACTTCTTTTTAACCAGGTGGAGTCAGGATCAGAAGTATGCACATACTTTGAGACATAGTGTGCACATCTTTCAACATATATTTGATGCTATACAGCCAGCTGATGTAAGTTAAACATTATTTTTTTTTAGAAAATTTAGTTTTTTATTAACTTTAAAGTTATTTACATTTTATATAAGTAACATTATAATGCTAATTTATGAATTATTTTTTGAGTTTACATTTTAGGTTTCATGGACCCCATATATAGGTTTTTTCTACGCATAGATTCCACTATATAGAACAACTATAATTGGAGATCATGGTGCAGTGGTGCCACTCATCCACTTCCACATCATTGAGTGGCACCAACCAAATTGGGTCATGTGCCAGTTTGTCTATATACAACATATCCCCATGAAACCATAACATCCTATTGGGATAAATCACATTATGATTACAAGTAGATAAATGATAGATTGACGACAGTTTCATTCCCATTATATCAAGTATTGGGACACACATTCCCAATATGGTATCTTTTGGCACAAATATATCATAACACACTATCAGTTATATGATCAAGGGGATTCTCCAGATTAGTACCAACAACACACCATCACGTAACTTATGCGCCAAGGGATTGACATTCAAAAATTAATTTGTTTACAAAGATTTATTATATTTGTTTATATCATGTTTCGTATTAATTTGAATGTTATTTAATTTAAAGTTAGACAATATTTCTTGTCTTGCACATATCATAGATCCTTAAGAGGAGGCATTTATTAGGTTGGATGTAGTTTACCCAGATGTGGTGGCTCTCAGAGATCATATCAATTTTATATGTGAGAGTGTCTATGATGAGAATCCACAGTTATATCTCAATTCATATGCTCCGACTGAGGATCTTGGGGATGGTGATGTCGCTACTGTGCCTACTGAGGATGATGCACCACCACCTCCACCGCCACTCAGAAGATAGAGACGAGGACATCAGTAAGGACATAGGTGACGACATAGACATCCGAGAGAGGCTCCTGCAGATACTATTGTAGTGTAGAGAGATGATCTTGCACAACTGATTGAGGATCTTGCACAACTAGGAGATATTTATATGCTACATATGTCGTATTTGTTGACTATGAAGGACTACGTGTTGGGTGTGGTAACATAGCTTGTGGTGGCCCCCACTCCCATTGAAGATGACTTCTTTGACATCACACTTCCACCATTTTTAGGATATCCAGAGCCATATGGCTCCACATATTCTTCTAGGTCATCCTCCATGCATGATGTCGGCCAGTGCTTTACACAACACCATGAGGAGGCACCCGCACCACCACCATAGGAGGAACCTGCGCCTATATCTAGGACATCAGAGTGACACAAACGACGAACGTGGAGTGGGTGTGAGGTTCATATGCTAGGTTGTGGTATTGAGGGGCATAGACATTGATGTATTCAGATGTCACATTGTATATATTAAAAAACCTATTTATTGAGATAATTAATTACTATTTTAGACAAATAAAAAAAAATTCAAAAATATAGTAAAGAAAAACTAATTTACATGAACTATTAATAAATAAGAACAAAATCCGAATAGTTTAAAGTTTCAATAAGATTATACATATAGTTTATATCTTATAAGATTCATTGTAATATAAAATTTTTATTTATAAATTATTATTCCATTAAAGTTATTTTTCATTAAATTTCTTTCCAAAATTATTTTATTTTTTCTATAATTTATTATATGTTTAATCAGTATGAAGAATTTAATTTAAATTGTATTTATTCTATATAACTTATAATTTTTCAAATCCATATACTTGTAGGCACAATATCCTTAGCCTAGTTGGTAAGGACTTGATAGGTGCATCTAGGAGACCTGAGATCAAATATGAGCAGATATATATTTCCAGGTTTCTGTAGAAGCTACTATAAAAAATACTATTTGGTACTGTAGCAGTCATAACTATTCATCTGTTTGGGTTTCCAAGCCACCAGTTTGGTCCTCAAGTCCTTCAAGGCCTTCAGGCCACCCAAGGCCTTCGGGCCAATAAGGATTACATGCCACCTCAAGGCCTTCAGGACGCATGATAATTGTGATTAAATGGACCAGACAGACTCTACAAGAAACAAGCTCCAGATGAGGATTTAGAGTAGACACATTCACTAGAGCAGAGCTAACAAATTTGGAAGAATGAGAGAGTATGACAATTGCCATCGGGACCAGCTTGTGCATGCATGGGAAGCCTATATGAATAGCCCTGCGAAGGTGGAGAGTTGACATCATGATGTAAACTCTGGGGAGGGGCAATTTTAAGTAGTTATAGGCTGGATGAATTCCTCTAATACCTTTGGGTCATGTAATGTCACTAAGCCTATAGAGCATGTAAGGGTTACTCTTAAACCCTTAAAAAGGGGATTATCAAAAAATAAGTAAAAAAGAAGGCCTTCGGGCCATTCAAACATACTTGTAACATTATTATGTTTCATGTTTGTGACTTCAAATGTGTATAAATTATAAAGTATAAATACAATATAAATGAAATTTGTCACACTCACTAAATATATATATATATATATATTATTAACAATTTATTATATTTTTAAATAAATAAATATATTTATATTATTAACAATTTATTATATTTTTAACTTTTTTTTAAAATTTAATAAGGTTTATATATATATAAATAAAAATTGTTAAAAATTATATTTTCTATATTACTAATTTAATTAAGGTTTAATTTTAATTATATTATTAAATATTTAGTTAAATATATTTATAAACATAAATAAATAAGTAATAAGTAAATAAATAAATAAATAAATAAATAAAACTCAAATAAATAAATAAATAAATATATATATATATATTTAAAGTATATAATAAAATATATAATTAACAATTTATTATATTTATTTAAAAATATATATATTTATAAATTTTTATTTATTATTATATTTATAAATATATATTTACAATTATTTAAATATATTTAAAATTATATAAATATATTTATTTTTTTGTATATATATTTTATTAAGTTTTATTTATATATTTAAATAATTATATATAAGTTTATAAATTTTAAATATATGGTTTATTTATATTTAAATATTTATATATATTTATAAATACAAGGTTTATTTAAATATATAATTATATAAATAAATTATTTAAATATAAGGTTTATTTAATTATATAATTATATATTTTAAATTTATTTATTTATATATAATTATATAAATATAAATAAACCTTATATTTTAAACTTAGTATGGTTTATTTATATAAATAATTATATATAAATTTATAAATTTATATAAATAATTATATATAAGGTTTATTTATAACTACATAAATATCTATCTATAAATATAGATTTATAATGATATAATTATAAATATATTTATAAATATAATTATAAATAATTTCACACGTTTAAATATATTTATAATTATAATTACATAAGTTTCTATAAATATATTTATAATTATAATTATATAAATTTATATAAACATATTTATATATAAATATATTTATATATAAATATATTGATAATTATAATTATATAAATTTATTTAAATTTAAATTATATATACTTATTTATAATTATTAATATATAGCTATATATTTATATATATAGGGGGAATGGGGTGGGGTGTTCCTTCACCACCCCATATACTTATATATAAAATCCCTACAACTATTTAATTAAAAAAACATACTACCCCTAAAATTGCCTAACACCCGCGACACCACATCCATTCTCTTACCACACCAATGATGCTACCAACCTAAAAAAAATCTTACTTCCTTTATCCTACTGACCGTAAATATTCAGATAATAAGGCCATTGTCACTCTTATTTCCTCTATTGAAGCCATCGAGAGCCACCTACGAGTCTCCCACATTGGACTCGCCATTGCCGAAACCACTAGAATCCCTTACTGCCACTGGAAGAGAAGAGTGAACCACCACTGGAGTATGTTTGAAAACTGACCAAAACCCTCTACGATCCAAAGTTGTGTGCCCTCAAAGCCTCACTACCTATTGAAGACCCAAACCACTGATCTTGAATAACTCTGGCACTACCACACTCGATCGATGGAAGCAGACCATCACTAGAGTTCGCTGGTTGAAGATGGATGAGTCTGATTGTCCTTGAAAACCTAAGTGTCACCCTTGCTACCATGTATTTATGAAGAAGAAGTCATGCACTCCACCTCCTATGAGGTAAACCATCGCCAGATGCCGCTGATGTAGACTGACCACACGAGGTAGATGAACTGAGCATCGTCAGACCTGGGAAGAAGACCACGACCTCACCATCTATAGAAGGTCATCGAAGCTCACCCAACCCTATGCTCACTGATGCTTCCCCTCTGTGAACTATAGATGTGACCCGACACCACTATGAATTTTAATGATGAAGAATTGAATCATTCTCCTTCACTGCACCAACAAAGTATAAAAACATTCTCTTTTAATTATTCTTGAACCTCTACACACCAACATGAGAAAAATATACCCTCACCTAAATCCATTCATGCCTTGGATACTTGAAAAATGTAGATCATGTGACAACATATAGGTACTGAATGGTCAATTTTCATATTAATTACTATATGGATCTTATTTATTTTAATTAGTTTTAGGTTTCTCCTAGTTTTAGATTTTAATTTTTTTAATCATTATTGATATTGCACACATACTACTACAAAACAAGGTTTTATCACCGCTAAAAAAAGTCTTTATAAATGCTAAAAAATATTGATAATCAAGGTGCTAATAAAAGGGGATCCCTTTTATCAGTGCTAAAAAAAGTGCTGATAAAGGTACCTTTTATTAGTTCTTAAAAAATCACCAATAAAAGTCAAAAATAAAATAAAATAAAAAAATTAATTTTTTTATTTCTGTTTCTGTAAATGAGAGGGTAGACCCACACCCTTTTAATAGTGCTTTAACCCCCTTTCAACAGAGCTAGGAAGCCCCCTCCACCCCTTTAATAGTGCTAGGAAGCACCCTGCCACCCCTTTAACAATGCTATACCCCGTTTCACCTACCCACATGCACCCCTGGCTTTTCTTAGTGTCAAACCTGAGACCTCCCCCTTATACTACCACACCTTTTCCACTCATATAATGTTTTATTCTATATTTTATGATATATCTATATATTTATATATATTTTGTTACTTTTTTATCCATATATTTATATATATATTTATATATTTAAATACACATATAAAATATGTTGTGTGTGTGTGTGTTTATAAATACATACATACATATATTTATATATATGTGTGCATCTATAAATATAATTATACATGTTTATATTTATTTACATATATTATATATTAATATTTATATACATATATTAGAATATATAGATAAATTTATATATATATATGTTTGTCAATACACACATAAATATATATATATATATATAAACATTATATATTTATATATTAATTGTATAGGTATATAAATATTTATACATTTGTATTTTAAATAAAATGGATATTAGTTTTTATTTAGATAAGGGTTATATATTGAGAAATATATTTTATATGTAAATATGTTTAATTATTTATTTATAAAATTAAATTTTCATGTGTGATTATATAAAAAATACGTATATATTGTTATATATTTGATTATAAAAAACTATACATTGTGAAAAATGATAAAATTGAAAAATTATAATATCAATATGAATGTAATTACTATGAATAAATTTATTCCCCACTGAAAAAGGAAAAAAGACCCCCTTAAATGTGGTTGAAAATCCATTGAATGTTAAAAAATTTGGGTTGCCCGACTAAAAACTCAGTTTTGGAGGTCTTCTAGGCCTTTTTTGGCCTAAAAAATGTGATATAGGCATTAACTCTCTTAATATGGTGTATATCTTATTGCATGATTCGATTTGATATGTGGTAAAACTCAAACAGATATCCAGATCAAAAGTTACGACCATTTGAATTTTGAGTTTTGTTTTAAGCTTATTTTAGATATTTTATTAATTTTTTTATTTTTTGTGTCTTCAAATTGTTATTAAATGAATATTAATCGATAATAATTAATATTTTATTAATTAATAATATTTTTTAATTATTTTATAATACATTTTTACTAAATATTTTATATATTAGATGTAAATGTATATTTAGCCTTATCTAAAACATATTTAAAAAATATATATTATATTTATATCAATATAAATATATTTATAAATAAATATATTATTTTTAATGTTTTTTTTGAAATATAACCTTTATCAGTGCTAGTAAAAAATGCACTGATAAAGACCCACTTTATCAATTCCATTGAAAAAAGCACCGATAAAAGGTGGCGTTGTGAAAACCCATTTCTGTGGTAGTGACACAAGTCATTCAGACTTAAATCACTGCATGCTACAACGAGTAGTGAGATAATACAAGTATGATTAGAGATATACAATCAACAAGATAATTAAGGTAAAGGGATACAATGGTCATTTTATTTCTCTATCCAAAACCAAAATAACCAGATAAGAGTGATTAATTAGATATTAATTGATTAAAGGAATAATAGAGAATAATTGAATAATTATTTAATAGGAGAATGGTGGAATGATCTAAGGATGGACCACTATTATTTAAATTAATATTAAAACCAATCAATTACATAAACTATTTCCAACAATTTAAACTCACAAAACAAGATTTTAACACACGCATAACACTATCTTCTCTAGAGACAACCCAAGTCCCACAAATACCTCATATAATTTAGGTTTAAAAATCATTTTTTTAGTTCCCCTCAACATGTGCACTGATGAAAATAAAATTTTCACATATTTTATACTTTATTTAAATGTTTATAATCTGAAAATGGTACTATTTTATGGGAAATTATCACATTTTTTGGTTTTTGTGGAATTTTGAGCTTAATTCTAAAAATGAACAAATTTTGGGATTTATCTATTTTATTTTTATTCGGTATTTCAGCCATAAAATTTTATTAAATAAGTTAAAATGTGAAATTAATTTTTTAGTTTCCCTAACATCTTGGTTCTAATTTCATCATTCTGGATTCCAAGTTTAATCCATCAATTGGAGGCCCAAAACCAGCTCACAAGTCGGGCCTAGAAAACTATACACAGATCTAGATACTTTTCATATTGAGCTAATATCTCGAAGTGGGCCGGTAAAATGAATATAAAATTTGGCATGTATATGTATAATTATTTATTGAACATCTTTAATTAAGTAATACACACATTAATCTTCAGTTTTCATGGTAATTATGGATCAGTAAATTGATGTTTCGCAATATGAAGAGCCACATGGCCATATTAAATATGAAAAACTAAAACAGAAAAAAATCCTAAATACTTGCACAAATCAAGCTGAAATTTGGAGTGTGGACGAGTAAAATAAAATTTAAAAACTTTCATGAAGTACCCTTTCGAATATTTGTCCATTTATTTAGATATCCATGCGAATAGTTTTAAAGGTTAAATTTTGGGGTGAAAATTCTTCTCCCTTTTCTCTATAAATTGTTACCTCTTCACCCTTTTAAAAGGATAGACATTTAAAGGTAAAAGGTGGAGTTTATTCTATGTAATATTTTTTTATATTTTCATTATATATTATCTTATGTCTCTTATTATTCTATGCATTTCTATACTTCTTCCATTTCTTTTCATTTTTTGTGTTTCTCCCACCATGCTTATTTCATCTCCATGATTGTGGAGAACTAACCCTCACCATCGTTCGAGGGGGGAAGTGATGGTATTTGAGTTTATTGTACTTTCATGTTTTATCATGTGTTATTATAATAATTAACTAGTGGTTAATATGATTGTGGTGAGTGGTCACCCCACTTTCTCTACTATTGTCATCTTCCTCCTTGTTCACTCATTTTCCTTCTCATTGATATCTAATTCATTCAAATAGTGGAGTTTGGATTGGGTATTGATGTGGAATATATTACTAATACATGAATAGGTAATGATTTAGGGTAATAACATTCAAATTATAGTGTTTGGAGTGGTATTTCTTGATCTCCACATTGAATAAAACAATGATAGATATTTTGAATAATACTGATAATACCACTATGAATCCCGAGAGCAATGATTTTCTTTGGATTAATTATTTGTGTATTATTTATTTTATTTGTATTTTTTAAATTTTTATTATCATATATACATTAAATTTCATGTATTTTTATAATATAACCCCAATATATATTAGTTAAGTATTATTATATTAGTTAGATTTATAATAGTGACAATAGAAAAACTGTGTGTTGTGAGTGGCCTCCTCGAGAAAGAGACCCTGGGTGTACACTTTATATTTTACTCTTAGGTAATAAAAATTTATTGGTGAGGGATCTATGAAAAAACCACTCTTATAAATTTGGATCCACTTCCTGGGAGTCCAATATCTTTCACACACTATTTTTCATAAAAAAACCCAAAACAAAATTTCAAAAGAAAAAAAAACCTTCATTACATGACTTTCATTTATTCAACTTAAGATGGATCAGTTTAGTGATTTTTCAAATGCTTGGACTAGTGTTGAATTTTTATTAGGGAATATACCTTAAAGAATAAAATGGAATAATAAGTATTGAAAATTCAATAGAATTTCAAAATTCTCAGAAAATCAAGAAAGTAAGTTGGTTGCATCGCTACCTGCTGAAGTTAAAGAAGTTAAAGTTCTATGGCTAGAATGAAAACAACAATATAAACAAGATAAGAAAGAAGAGGTAAATGTTGTCCCACATACATTTTATGTCAAATAACCCAAGGAATACTTTAATATGCAACTTTAAGATCCAATCATCTCTCCTTGTCCATTGTTTGAATAGGTTTTTAAAGATACCATGATAACTAATACAAGTGTGGGAGCACAACATGATTATGAAGAAAATTGGTTAGATATTGTTAAAGACCAAAAGGTTTGTGATCCTACCATATTTTCAAAGAATATTCAAATACTATATACCTATCTCTTGATTTGGAAGAAGGTAAAGATTATTCCCCTATTAATACCGAGTCTCCGGTGGTCTTGCTTGAAGAGATCAACATTCAATCTATGTTACATTAAAGAGAATATTTATTTTTTGATTCAAAATAATTTAATATTATTAAATTTAAATTGTTTTCTAACTTCCCTTGTTATGAAATTTCTAATGCAGTATAAAATAAGTAGGTCCTGGATGACAAAGAAGAGGCCAAAGTAGTCATAAAAAAAAAGATGAGGACTCATTCTTTCTCCTTCCCCCATATTCTAAGTTTTACAACATGGAAATATGAGAGGATTAGATGTAATATATCCATAGGTTTCCCAATGATCAGTAAAATATTAATAGAACTAGAATAAAAAATTTCTTGTGGTTCATGAGCAAGAAACTCCATCCATCTTTAGATTGGGGTTAAACCGCTGCAACTGCCTAACTAAGGGTAGTAAAAACCTAGCACCCGTTTGGGGGTCAAACCAAGAATTATCCATTTTATTTACCCTTTATATTTATTTTTCTTTATTTTTATCATGTTTTTTCATTTATTTATTTTTAGGATTAATGTGGAAGTATCTAGGAGCTTAACTCAAGGCTACCACATAAAAAATAAACCAGGTTGTGTCTTTACTTTTATTTATTTTGTTTGCTACCCAATTAAAATTATGCAAGAAAATATTTATATAAATTAAACTAAAAAGGGGTATTAAATGGAATAAGTGTGGGGTGGGGGGATTTAAATATATTTTTAGGAATTTTTTTGTGTTCTTTTTTTTTCATGTTTTTCTTTTCTCGTTTTTGGCGTGTTTTTAAGATTCTTGAGTTGAATCGAATACTTGGGAAAATTCAAAACATCTTGGTATTTTTGGTACATAGATTGATTTGAATTTTTTATAATTTAAATTATTGATTAATTTTTTTTTCTTTATTTCCTATCTTTTCATTTTTTGAAGTTTGATTAATTGTGAAACTCATGTGCACTAGTACTATCCAAATTAAAAATCTTTCCCAACCTGAGAGGTTTCTAAACCTATTTTGACATATTCTTTCATTCCTATTTTTCTTGAGAGACATTATACATGTTTTTTGATCCATAAATTGATGTTTTTATATTTTTTAAATATTTTAGAGTTCATAGAATGTGTTGAGTATGATTAAGGAACCACTTTGAAATCCCTTTTTTCATTTAACTCTCATTTTGGACTACCTTTATATCTGAACTTTAATAATTCCTTAGAATACATGAAATACCTTATTAGGAAGCCAAATTTAAATACATTTATCCATTTACTACCTTCTCTATAAGTAAATTGTATGATTATTGTTTAACTCAAGTGTGGGGGAGGTAGAAGACGAGCTGTATATTTCTTTCTAGAATAATCATTTTGAGATGAAAAGAAAAAGTGTTCATATTTTTTTATTTCTGCTTTAATGGATGAAATTTCATGATGAAATGATGTATGTGTAGACCAAATATCATTAAATTTTTGGGTGGGTATTTTACCAATTTTTTAGGATCAAATGATGCCTCCATTTTTCCTAAAAAATTTGATTCTAAAGAGAAATTCTTGATCTGAATTCAAGCTAAAACAATGCTAAAAATGGGAAAAAAGGGAATAAATTTATCATTGATGATGAAATTAGGAATGTGAAATTTTCAAATAAATAAAAATGTGATTGTTGGTGACTCATTTTCAAGATTAATGAGGAGCACACCATTCTTGATCAAAACTATTTTCATGCATTTACTTCACTTTAGAGCCTAACCCTCCTTATTTTTACTTTGATGTTTTTACATTTAAAATATACCAAACTCATATCTCAGAAAAACCCATGTAAAATCTCTCATGATTGATACATTTGTAACTCTTTTAAGGGGATATATTATGAGGACATCAATCCTATGTAAATCACACATGTTCATGGGAATGAGAAAGCTCCAAAAAAAATCCTCGATTGAAGAGAGAAATATTTTTCCTAGAATGTAGGTATGACATAAACATGAGTATTAACATAAAATTGAATATATTATTATTATTTTTTAGGAGTTAAGGAATTTTTATCTATTTAAGAGTCATGATATTTCCTTATAAGTGATAATTGAGCTATGTTGTCATTGATACTTTGGGAAGTTTGTTTTGACCTTGGTGTTAGATGATTACCCAAGAGTGAAATGGTTAAGTGTGGTGGAGTGAAAAAGATAAAATTTTCACATATTTTATACTTTATTTAAATTTTTATAATCCCACTATATTTCTATTTTATGGTAAATTGTCACATTTTTAGGTTTTTGTGGAATTTTGAGCTTAATTGTAAAAATGACCTAACTTTGGGATTTAACTGTTTTATTTTTATTCTGTATTTTAGACATAAAATTTTCTTCACTTTGTGAAATTGTGAAATTCATTTTTTATGTTTCCTGAAATCTTGGTTATCATTTCATAATTATGGATCCCAAGCTCAATCCATCAATTAGAGGCCCAAAACTAGCTCACAAGTCGGGCCTCAAAAACTGTGCATAGATTTGGATACTTTTTATATTGAGCTAATATATTGAAGTATTATGGTCCAATAAAGATAAAATTACCATAGAGATGTATAATGAATTAATTAACATATTTAATGAAGTAATAAATACTTTAATACCTAGTTTTCATGGTCATTATGGCTTGGTAATTTGATGTTTTTGAATATGAAGAGTCACCTGACCAGATTAAATATTACAGTCTAAAATAAAAATAACTCATAAATATGTGGTCAAATAAAGATGAAATTTTGAATGTGGACGTATTAAATAAAATTTAACAACTTTTATGAAGGAAAATTTACAAAATTATTCCATTTAATTGGATATAAAAGTGAATATTTTCGGAGTTAAAATTTTGGAGTGAAAATTCTTCTCCTGTTTCTCTATAAATTGTGATCTCTTCACCCTTTTACATGGATAACCATTTCAAGGGGGAAATGTGGAGTTTAATTTTTTAATATTTTATTATATTTTCATTATCTATTAGATTAACTCTCTTCTTATTCTATGAATTTCTATCCTTCTTCCATTTATTTTCATTTTTTCTGTTTCTCTCACCGTGCTTATTTCGTCTCCATGATTGTGGAGAGCTAACCCTCACCATTGTTTGAGGGGGGAAATAGTGGTATTTTAGTTTATTGTGATTTCATGTTTTATCATGTGTTATTATAATAATTAATTAGTGGTTAAATTTATTTTGGTGAGTGGTATTCCCACTTTCTCTACTATTGTCTTCTTCCACCTTGTTCACTTATTTTCCTTCTCATTAATATCTAATTCATTCAGACGGTGGAGTTTGTATTGGGTATTGATGTGGAAGAGATTACTCCTACATGAATAGGTCTTGGTATAGGGTAATACCATTTTAATGAGAGGATTTGGAGTGATAGGTATTGATCTCTACATTGAATAACACATTGATAGATATTTTGAATAACAATGATAATACCACTATAAACCCCGAGATAAATGATTTTATTTGGATGGATTATTTGTGTATTATTTATTTTATTTGTATTTTTTTCATATTAATTATCATATATATTAAATTTCATGTATTTTTAGAATCTACCCCCATATATATTATTTAAGTAATATTATATTAGTTAGATTTATAATAGCAATAATAGAAAAACTGTGTGTTATGAGAGGCCTCATCAAGAGATCAACCCTGGGTGTGCACTCTATATTGCACTCTTAGGTAATACAAATTTATTGGTGAGGGATCTTAAAAAAACACCTATTATCATGAACATAAAACTTGTATCTGTTTCTAAGGAGACTGATGTTTTTATTTTAATTTTCTTTAAAATGTTTTCAAATGTCTAGATCCAGTTCTTCTAGCCTCGTTGGTTTTGATCAGGAGATTGAGAGAACTATGCTCGCTAGACTCAAAACTCTAAAAATCATAGAATAAGAGGAAATAGAGTTTTTATCCATTACATAGACTAAATATCCTTCCTAAGTTTCTTCTACCACCAAATTTTCATTAGGAAGTGAACAAATAGAAGTTAATATTTCTCAAGTCAATAGGACTCTGAGGGAAATGTATGCACCAAACACCAGTAGAAAAATTGACTATAGCGGCCGAAAAAATCCATCACTAAAGACCTATAGGGAATGAAAAACAATTGATTATTTAGGACCATTCCTGTTGCCTATAGAATCCTCCATTTGGAAGACAATATAGACTAGTTTAGGGTTACCTATAGAAGCTGCTGTTTGGTGGTCGCTATAGAACAACTTGGGATGACCTACAACGATTGTCGTTTGGCGGTCATTATATGCCAATTTAAAATTTCCATTAGTTCCCTCCATTTGGTGGTCACTATAACCATAAACTATAGTGAACAAAAAATCATAGTCACTATAGTCCACCCCAACAAAGCCTATAGCAGCCACTATATGGAGACCGATATAAATTTTTTTTTAAAAAAAAATCATAGTATAATTACAAAAACCACTATATTTTAAAAATACAATAAATATTTCCAAAATATATAAAACCATTTGCCCATAAATCTCTTTTCCTCATCATTTTCAAATATCCACACCCATCATCAAATAAAACTACATGAAAATATTTAATAAAATTATTAGTATAGTAAAAAAAATCACAAAAAATAATTTAAATGAAATAAAATATTTCAATTAAAACCAATCACAACAGACCAATGTTATTTGATTTTGAAAATATATTAATGATTTATAATCATTTTTTTTCAAATTTAAAACCACTTATTCTGTCGTTCCAAACAAACCACACTTCTGATTGACATATTGTCTGCTCGTACACATTAAAAATAATAATAAGATGGTTGTTCTGTGATTTCAAGTCATTCAGAGGTCATTTTCTATATATTTTTCCATTAAACATATTTTTTGGTGTTTTATGATACTAAAAGTGAATTTTCCATCATATTAGGAAAAAAACATCTCCAATTGATGTACTATAGGTTTAACCATTTCACAATTTACTCTACAGTTTCTGTCTTCTTATTTCACAACATCTAGAGGTTATTAAGTTAGTTTTGACCACCGCATGTTTTTTAAAAGTTTTCAAACCTTTAAAAATCACATATTCAGTTTTTCAGTGTATATCGAACATCTGATTGAAATGTATTCATATATTACATTTCAAAAATAATAATAATATGGTTTCTCTAGGATTTCTTGTAATTCCAGGGTCTTTTGATATGGATTTGACTGTTAAACACGTGTTTTGCTGTTTTATGACACTAATAGTGTGTTTTCGGTCCTCATAGGAAAATTCCACCTTAGATTGATGTTTCATCTACTCGACCATTTCATAATTCACTCTAAGATTGTTTTCTTCTAATTTCCTGACATTCGGATGTCATTCAGTTGGTTTTAACCCCCAAATATATGTTTTTAAAGGGTGTTGAACATTTAAAACTACATATTTGATCATTTTGGGTATACCACCCATTCAATTGACATTACATATGCTTTTAAAGGTTACACATAATAATAATATATTTTTCTTATGATTTCAAGTTAATAAAAGGTTGTTTTCTATATATTTGACCATTAAAGACACATTTTGGTGTTTTATGACCCCAAAAGTGTGTTTCCCATCATTATGGGAAAATGAACCTTAGATTGAAGTACCATCTAATCAAACATTTCACAATTCACTCTATAGTTTTTTTGTCTGATTTCATGGAATTCGGATGTCGTTTGGTTGGTTTTGACCCACACATGTTTTTAAAGGGTGCCAAACCTTTAAAAACCACATATTCGATCATTTTAGGCAGACCGAACATCCGATTGACATGTCATCTCCTCATAATCATCACGAATAATAATTATATGGGTTTTTTATGATTTCACTTCATTTAATAGTCATTTTCTATGGATTTTACCATTAAACATGCATTTTGGTGTTTCATGATACTAAAAGTGTATTTTTGGTCCTCTCGGGAAAACACCACCTTGGATTGACATTCTATCTACTCAACCATTTCAAAATTCACTCTATAGTTTTTTTATCTGATTTCAGGGCATTCAGATGTCATTTGGTTGGTTTTTACCCAGTGACACACCTTTTTAAAGTGCATCAAACCTCTAAAAACTACATATTTGGTCGTTTTGAGAAGACTACTCATCTAATTGATATGATGTATCTTTGTACACATCAAAAATAAAAAAAAAGATGATTTTACTATGATTTTAAGTCATTTTGAGGTCATTTACGATATATTTTATTGTTAGACACACATTTTTGTGTTTTATAACACTAAAAGTGTGTTTTTCATCATCACAGGTAAAAAACACCTTTGATTGATGTACCATCTTCTAATGCATTTCAAAATTCACTATATGATTTTTTTATTCTTATTTTATAATATTTGGAGGTCATTTGGTTAGTTTTTAAAACTCACATGTTTTTAAAGGGCGTCAAACCTTTAAAAACCACATATTCAGTCATTATGGGAAGACCACATATCCTATTGATGTGTAGTATCCTTGTACACATCAAAAATAATAATTAGACAATTTTCATATGATTTCAAATCATTCTAGGGTTATTTTATATAGATCTGTCTCTTAAATGTGCATTTTGGTGTTTTATGACACGAAAAGTGCATTTTTAGTCTTCTTGGAAAAAATCTAGCTCAAATTGATGTTTCATATGTTAAACTATTTCAAAATTCACTATACGATTGTTTCGTATGATGTCACAACATTTGGATGTCATTTGGTTAGCTTTGACCCCCCGCACACACCTTTTTAAAGGGTACTAAACCTTTAAAATTTATATATTCGATCATTCTGGGTAGATTTATCATCTTATTGATGTTTTATTTACTCTTATACATTAAGAATAATAATAATATGGTTAAACTATGATTTCAAGTCATTCCGAGGTAGTTTTATAAACATTTTACTATTAAACACACGTTTTGGTGATTTATGACACTAAAAGTGAGTTTTCCATCAGTACAGGAAAACAACACCTCATATCAATGTACTATCTACTGGACCATTTCAAAATTGATTCTACAGTTTTTTTCATCTGATTTCTCAACATTCAGAGGTCATTCGATTGGTTTTGATCCCCGTGTGTTTTTAAAGGGCGTCAAACCTTTAAAAACGACATATTCAGTCGTTCCGGGAATACCACACATCCTATTGATGTTTAGTCTCTTCATACACATTATAAATAATAAATAAACTATTTTTATATGATTTCATGCCATTCCAGGGTTGTTTTTTAAGGATCTAGCCGTTAAATGCACGTTTTGGTGTTTTGTTACACTAAAAGTGCGTTTTTAGTCCTTTCAAACAAAACGCCACCTCAGATTGATTTTTTTCTAATCAACCATTTCCAAATTCACTATATAGTTTTTTAATCTAATTTTTCAACATTAGTATGCCTTTTGGTTGGTTTTGACACCCGAACACACCTTTTTAAAGGGCGTCGAACCTTTAAAAAATGAAAATTTGGTCGTTCCTGGAATACTACTCATTCGATTGATGTTCCATATATTCATACACATCGAGAATAATAATTATATGGTTTTTATATGATTTAAAGTCATTATAAAGTAATTTTCTTTATATTTAACCATTAAATGCACATTTTGGTGTTTTATGACACTAAAAATTCATTTTCCGTCATCACGGGAAAACGACACCTCTGATTGACATATTGTCTACTCAACCTTTTAAAAATTTACACTATAGTTGTTTTTTTTTCTAATTTCATGATATTAATAGGTTGTTCAATTGGTTTTGAACCCCCCGTGTGTTTTTAAAGGGCGTCAAACCTTTAAAAACTGCATATTCAGTCATTTTGGGTAGACCGCATGTATGATTACTGCATCGTCTCCTTATAAACATAAAAATAATAATTAGATGGTTTTAATATGATTTCATGTCATTTAGATATCTTTTGAGATGGATCTAATCATTAAATGCACATTTTGGTATTTTATGACACAAAAGTACGTTTTCAGTCTTCCCGGGAAAACACCACCCCAGATTGACGTTTTGTCTACTAGACCATTTGAAAATTCACTCTAAAATTGTTTTCTTCTAATTTCACGACATTAGGATGTCGTTCGGTTGGTTTTGGACCCTAGATGAACCTTTTTAAAGGGTATTAAACATTTAAAAACCATAAATTCTATCATTTTGAGAATACCACTCATCCAATTGACATTATGTCTACTTATACATTTCAAAAATAATAATAATATAGGTTTACTAAGATTTAAAGTTATTTAGAGGTTGTTTTCTATATATTTGACCATTAAATGCACATTTTGGTGTTTTATGACACTAAAAGTGTGTTTTCTATCATCATAAGAAAACGAAACCTACAATTGATGTACTGTATGATCAACTATTTTAAAATTCACTATATGGTTGTTGTTATCTAATTTAAATATATTCTGGGGTCATTTTCTTGGTTTTGACCCCCCGTATATTTTTAAAGGGCGTCAAACCTTTAAAAACTATATATTTGGTCATTTTAGGCAGACCACACATCTGATTGATGATTTTTCTCCTAATAAATGTAAAAAATAATAATTAGTTTGTTTTTATATGATTTCACATCATTCTGAGGTATTTTTCTATGGATATGACTATTAACTGTGCATTTTGATTTTTTATGACACTATAAGAGTGTATTCAGTACACCCAGAAAAACGCCACATAAAATTGATGTTTTTTCTACTCGACCATTTTATAATTAAAACTAAGGTTTTTTTCATACGATTTAAGGTCATTTAGATGCCTTTCGGTTGATTTTGGCCCCCAAAAACACCGTTTTAAAGGGCATAGAACCTTTAAAAACCACATATTCGGTCGTTCCAGGCAGACTGCTTGTCTGATTGACATTTTGTCTTCTTGTACACATCATGAATAATAATAAGATGGTTTTCCTATGATTACAATTCATTTTGAGGTATTTTTCTATACATCTGAATGTTAAACGCATATTTTGGTGTTTTGTGACACTAAAAGCGCGTTGTCTATCATCCCAGGCAAATAGAACCTATGATTGACATTCCGTATACTCAACCAATTCACAATTCAATATATGATTTTTTTGTCTAATTTCATGACATTAGGAGTTCTTTGGGTTGTTTTTTGCCCATCACATGTTTTTAAAGTGTTCCAAACCTTTAAAACCACATATTTGGCTGTTTCGCACAGACCATAATATAGAAATAAAAAGAAATAGAAGAGTAAATAATATTTAATACATAAAACAAAACTAAATCAGAACTTTAAACAGTTATCTATTATATTTCAAGGAAACATTGGAACATATCAAATGATAGTAGTATGTTCTATTAAAATTTTCTTTTCAACTAATATTTATGATCCTCAGTAGTCGGATCAAATCTAGTGAAATCATTATTGGTTTCATCTAATTCATAAAATCTTTCTTGATAAAAATCATGTTCTAAACATCTCCATAAATAACATGTTATGTAACAAGTCAGTGAAATTTCACACACTAAAATGAGATAATGTTTCAAAAGTTGACGAATGTAACCTAAGTGAAGCGTTCACCATCATGTATATGTACACTATCGATGGAGGGGTATATGAACTTAGTCAATATACACTCATATAGTAATTACAAATCAATGTATAACATATGCATATAATATTAATAATTTAAAATGTGATTAGTTTAAATTTCAAGAAAAATTTAATTACATAATTCTTAAAATGCTTAAGTCATATCTATAAAAAAAATTCATAATTATATGGAATAATTCATTCGAAAGAACATAAATTCATAAAAAATGCACCTGAATAAAAAAATCAGCTGTATTATGTGTTATGGGTTTAAAATTGAGTCAAAATAGTATACATAGATTTAAGGTCAACTTTGGAGTCGAGATTGTAACTCCCGTATGATTATAGGTTGAAGAACATTTGGTAAAGGAACCATGGGGGGATTTTATTCCATAAAATATGAGTTTCCATATTTAGTAAGAAAATTTTATAGGTTTCCCACTAATAATGTAATCTAGCAGAGTGTAATATGCAGCTCCTACAAATTCCTTTGCTAGTTCAACTCAGGAGTGGAAAAATGACACCAATTATTCTTCGTAATTGAATGGGATCATACTATTTGGACACTGTGAAAACAAATCATGGGAATCTACTCCATTTTAAACTCATTTTATTCTTTCCTAGAAGCAAAGTCTAACACTATGAAGACATATTCCCCTGAAGTCCAGCTATGTAGTGTGATCTTCATGGCTAGATATTGGGTTATTTGGGATTCTCTGCATAGTTTCAGTCATCACTCCAATTTTATTAATTTGAAATATATACAATGGAAAAATATTTCATTGATCATTGATATCTCCCTAAGGATTCAAAAATAACCTAATATCTGTTCATACAGAGTTCATAGGTTAGGTTCATTGAGTCTGTTGGATCCCCCACCCACTAGTGGTATAAATATAAATATATACAACATCTATAATGGTGTAATTATACATGATTCCAGGGATTTATTTATTGGACTTACTCTTTTTATAGAGATAAATTTCCCACTGATAAGCTTGAATATTGTTTTCATGTTTTTTACAAGTTTATGTTGAGACCTTCCATCACCCAATGATCAATTGTCTATATTTTGAGAATTTTAAGGAGTCTTATGGTTGAAATCACATCATCACAACATAATTAGGGAGAGGAAAATATGGTAGTATATTAATTGTATTTTAATAAAGATATGATAGATCATATAAAAGTCTTTTTTACTCTCTTGAATGCAAATATTGGAGTCTGAAATGATGCTATATGATAGCACTATTTAGGGCCTCATTGATGTTCTTTTTTAAGAGGTTCTTACCTCTATTTTAATAAAAAATTATGTCTCATAAAAGGAGGAATTATAAGAGAGGGGATGGATCTACCCTTAAGTATCTCTAGAAGTATTCTATATAAGGGGATGAAAATAAATATGATACTTCAATAAAAATAGTGGAATAGAAACAAAAAGTTAAAAATCTAGACATAATTTATGATCAGGTTTCATTGTTACCATGTTTATGTTTCTAACCATTTATACTCTACTAAACATGAAAAATATGCTACATGATCTCTCTAAACGATTAGGGTAACATTCATGCTATTAAGGAAACCTATATAATGTTTTAAAAAATAATTTTTTTAATCCAATTCTCAGAAAAAAGAATAAACAAATAATAAATTAAACACAAAATAGTAACATTATGGGTGTCTCAATTATCTCTATAATTCTATTTTATTCACCTAGAATATAATTGGTGATTTTGAAATGAGTAAAGACAAATTAAACTCATAAAAATTAAGGGTTCATTTTACCTAAATGTAATTTAATCCAGTTATCCTGAATATGAATAGTGTTTACCACAAGAGAAACACCCTATCCAAATCCAAAATAATACCAACCAATATAATATAAAAAACAGAATTGATGAAAAATTAGTTGATGTTTAATGAAATTAAACACATATATATCACCAAAATCCATACGAAGTAATAAAATATTGAACCCATGAATTAAAATGGACCAATGTTATAACTTGTCCACCAAGAGAAGAAACAACATTATCTATTTCTTCCCGATTACATATTTTTACCAAGATAACCCATTGTGATATGTTTGTTTCTCATTCATAAATAATTAGAGACTGAAGATCAATTCAAAAAATTTAAAAGTAAATAAACCTGTAATCAACCAATATAATTAGAAACTATAGATCCAATATTTTATATAAAAACAATTTTGGTTTGATGTCCTGAAAACATGTAAAACTAAAAAGAATCGAAAAATTTAGCAGTAAATAGAAATAATTAAATCAAAATTATGAAAAAATAAATTAATTAACAATGTTGGTTTATAAACATACAATAATGGTGTTTAAAAATAAAATCACAGTTTTGATAGGGATATTAGTATACAATGGTTTTGATTATGATTCCATGGGTTAAGGTAAACATGACTTTACAAGGTAAGCTTACATTAGCAATGTTTATAGTTATATTATACTAAATCTGGTGACATGTCTGCTGTAATAATCATAGAAATTTATTCATGTTATCATTTTTATAGTCAATTAAACAAATAACTAAATTTAAATTTCAATGTTATAGCTATACGGTTAGAGGAATCATAGTAGAATTAGTTTGAGGTTTTTCAATTTCAACAATGTTCAAATATGAAACACCATTAGCTAAAATGGAAATTCATCCCATGTAGAGAAAACATTCAACAACGAAGCTTAAATAAAATCATATTCAGGAAATACAAGAAGGAGATACAGGTAGTTAATTCTAAATAAAGACCAATTAAATATTGAAATGAAAAATGTAATGAGTTATTTTAAATTGTAAAACATAACTAATAATGGGGGTTCTATAATTTTCTAATCTCAATCACATTAAAATAAAAGTCATGGATGAAATAAAAGATGAAAAAAATGATCATATATAACTCAACATGACTTGAAAGATAAATATAGATACAAAAAAACACTATAAACCACAATAACTTCACCAATTAAGAACACAAGAAAACAATTGTGTAGTAGAAGCTTTAATTTAAACCGAAATAGAATCAAAATTTTAGAAGATCATAATGCAATAAAAAATAAATGTAAACTAAAATAAATGTTCCATTTAAGCATAATTTTAAGCTTGAATATAATCTTTAATTTCATATCTATAGTAATAATAAAGTCAATGTAAGAAGAATACTAGAAGATGATCTAGAGGAAGTGAAACACTTCAAAGTAGTGGGGTTGGTAACAATAAAAATGAACATATAACTATTTAGGGAAATTAGATGATTGATTTGAGGACATGATATTAGTGATTAGGGGATGTAAATAAATTAAACAATATTGAAATATTAATGGAAAGATAAATATAAAGGAAAAAGTTGTCTAAAATTAGAATACATGTTATTTCATTGTTTAAATTCATATACCATGGGTAAACCATAGACACTATCATACTCAGATTTTGGGAGACTCCTATAATTAAAAATAATTTATATTATTAAAAAGGGAGACTCCTATTGTATGAAACAATCAATATAAAAAAAACTACAACAAAACCAAATCATCAAACCAGTAATTGACCAATGTCATTTGAAAATGGAGATGCAATATTTTCATTTTCTAACCATTTTGTAATGTTGTCCTAAAAAAATATAAAATTGAAAATAATTAGAGACATTAAAATGAAATATAGAAAATTGAATCAAGATATTAAAAAATAAATAAATACATACAATTTAATAATGTTGGTTTAAACTTTGAACTTATTTTCTAAGAGGTACCTTGAGCTTCCTCCTATGTACTATTTTTATAAAAAGCACATGTTAGGGTGAGAAGTTACTGAATGAAGAAAAATTTCAAGGATAAATATAAAGGTATTTAATGATTTTTTTGATTTGATGGTCTAAATTATAAATCTTGTGTATTTGTTTATAAATATAAATAACTAACATTTTTTAAAACATTGGCATAAATTAAAGAAACACTTGGGGGAATAAAACTTAAGTATGTGTAATATCATATTTATAAAATGAAAGGTAGATGATGGATGTGTAAAGGAATTTTCATAAAAAAATGTGGGATGTATGGTTAAAAAAGTTTTAATATTAACTATGTGAAACATTTCATGTAGTTATAAATTACACATATTTAAAAAATAAAATTGATTGAACAAACACCTTTTTATAGGTAGTATTATGGTTAAAACTTTATGTGTAGTAAAACTTCATTTTCCCAGTAAACCATAGTTTGAAAATGAAAAACTACAATTCACATTTGATACTTTAAAAGAATCTATAAATTAAGAGAATCATTGAAAGAAATAAGGGAAATTAATACCTTTATTATCCAAATAGAATTATCATTAATGGAGAAGTAGGAAAATCCCTGATCCTTTCATGAAATAATAATTACTTATAATTTAAAAAATCCCTAAAGTAGGAAATAATTGTAAATTTTATTGATTAATGTATTCCTAATTGCGTTTGGTGTGTCAACACTTCAAAGAAATACATGAAAAAATATATTTAAAACCACTTATCGTTGTGGATTCCAATATACAACCAAAAAATTGAAAATCTAAAAAAAAAGTAACAAACATTATAAAAAAAATGGTGAATATTTTTATGAAAGGAATCTATATACAAACTCAAATTCAAAATTATAGTGAAAAAATGATCTATACTTTTAGGAATGAAATGAAAAATTGGTAAAGCTCGAATGATTTCCCCTTCAACCTTTTTATTATACACATAGAATCATTGAACCCTTAAATATTTCCCATTAAACCTTATTTTTTAAAAAACATAGGATAATTTGACCTCAAAAAAAAAATTTAAACCCCCCATATATGAATTTTACCTATCTATCTCTCACTCACTACTAAAAATGCACATTGAGAAATAACTACTATTGCATCTTTTTATAACCTGTACATAGCGATAACAAAAAAAACCATTCCACTTAATCAAAAAACTGAACTCCTAATACATATAAAAAAATTTACATTAATACATATGCTACAAATACATACTGATGCAATAAACATATTGAGAATGAACTCTAAATACATATTCTATAAATGCAATCCGATACAAATGTATTATTTCTTTTTTATAAACCACTAAAAAATAAAAATGGAAAATGGGAAATAAAAACCCTACCTTATTACCTTTCATTCCTCATAAATTAGATCAATGAAATTATATATAATTAATTAGGATCTACTCATCATGGAGAGAAAACAAAAGTTTTAGGGAAATAATCTCATAGAAACATTTCACTCCTCTAGAAAAAATAATAATACACATGAAAACAATAGAAGGGGAAACAAATGCTAGAACACATGTTGAATAAAGAAAAATTCACACCTTAAACCTTTTAACCATTTTATTTTATTATTTTCTAGGATTTTGATATTCTTATGGAGGTTCATATTGATTCCCACTTTGAATTTTTGAGTTTTTGCTACAATATAGAGTTTTTGGGCTTAGCAGCAGCTGGAATACGACTGTGTATGGTTAAGGGAAACCGTGATCCCTCTCCCAGGTAATCATGTGTCTTGTTTTGGAGTCTATGGGTAAGGTTTAAAATTTGTGCATGGTTTGGGAAACCATGTGGAAACCATGCGAGGGGTTCTATCCATTTGGACAGTAGCGACCACACGGTTTGGAAAACCATGTGGCCAAATTGTGTGAGCTACCCTGATTTTTAAAATCTTAAAATTTCAATATTTCCCTCCTATATTTTTAGCCCTTTTCCAGATTTTCTCCCTCTTGATCATTTTTTTCACAAGAAGGGATCCCCCAATCTTGGTTCTCTTACCTCTATGGATGCATCTCCAAGGTTATTTTCTTAGGGTTTTATCCATTTTCTTCTCTTTCTATTATCCTATCTTGGATTTATTATTGTCTCCTAAGTGGGTTATTATTTGTACAAACCCTAGGAGATAATGTTGATGTGTTTAGTTGTTTTTATTTGTATATAGGGTGTGAGAATTGTCTGTTGGGATTGATTCTTGCTTCTCTTGAAGTTTCGTCACATCCGCATGTCATCGAGGTAGATGTTTCCATCCATTTCCTTTCCGATACATTCCATTTGATGCTTGGGTTTTTTTAAATAATTTATAATTGTGTTTTTTATGTTTGTGATGTGTTTTTTTAGTTTTTTATGGTGATTTCATGGTTGTATAATTTAATAAAAAATAGTTTCTAAAGGGATTTTTCAAATATGCTTATCTAGTTTCCAAAGGGATTTTTCAAATATGCTTATCTATATATGCACTCAATGTGTTTGATAAAATTACAAGTATCCTTTTTTAGATGAAATTGTGTATTTTTATCATTTTTTTGTCTTGGTTATGTTTTAAAGACATGGGTTGATTATGATATGATCATTATGTGTGGATTGTGGTGACTTTTATGGTTTGAAACTTATTTATGGTTTGTTTAGTTAGTGGTAGAATATGTGTCACTACTTTAAAAATGGTTTTGGGTAATTTCATGGATACTTTTGGTGTGAAATTGGATGTGGGAACATCCATGTGTGCTTAGGGTGCACACATGGATGGGTACACAAATGATAATGGTCTTGGATGAGCTTTCTCAACATAAAAACCCGTATTTCAAAACACTTATTCCTGCTCCTTCTTTATTTTGTTAAAACTCTTTATATTTCACTAAATTCTCTTTTTTCTCAAGAGTCTCTAATATGGTTTTAAATTTTATGTTCAAAATTATGGCCCATTTGGTACTTTGGAATGCGGTTGGTTTTCAAATGGTATGAAAGTCCATTTGGAACCTTTTAGTATGTTGTGTATTTTCATCTTGGTTTTGAAATGGCATGTGAAATGGAATTGAACTTGAAATATAAAGACACACTTGTAATTGTGCACATGAAATTGGTGTTTTATATTATTTTGGAAATGGTTTGGAAATTTTTTATAAGTGTATTTGAAATGGACATGATGTAAGTCCTAATTTTCACTTTATGATGTTTGGGAAATGAATGTGGTTTTAGAAATATAAATGACTGGTTGGAAACTTACCATGATTTGAGAAATGGTTTGTAAGATCATGTGATGTGATGGCCAAGTTGGAACTTGTGAAAGGATTTTTTCAAGATGGGAACCCCTGTGGAGGATTTCCCAAGAGTGGGTTATCACATAGATGTTGTCGGTGTTTGGGGTAGGCAAGTGTGGTGGTATAAGGTATGGTGATTCATGTATAAGAGGGACTCCTCCTTTCACTATGTACTATTACCATGGGTTTCCTAAACGTATTTTAGAGGGTTAAGTGATGGTTTCTTGTCGACCCCGATTAGATGGGTTGGTACCCCCTGGATATCTAGAGGCCAGATTAGATGTACCACTGGTGAGGCTAGTTTAAATTAGCCAATTGGTTATTGACTATGAAGCTGCGCCACTTTCCTGTAGGTGAGTCCGATCTGAGTATGTCCAGGGATGAATCTAGGGATTTTTAGGAAACAACCATGGTTATTATCTATATGTGATTGTTTATTTTTTCTATTTCACTTGTTTTCCTCTTTGGTATCACTTTATTTTATTTTTAGTATAGCCTTTGATTACTTCTTATAGATCCATGTGTGGAATTTGGTTTCTAAAATTTAATTTTTTTTGTTGAAAATGGGAATGTGAAATGTGTTGTTTTGAAAAAAGGGGAAGTTGTGGGTTTTTTATTAAGAAAATGATAAAAACCATTTATTTATATGTATTTCAAACTAGTGTTTGTGGAATGTTTTGGTAAAGGAAATTTATGGATTCTATGGTGGTTTTATACTGAGCTATTAAAGCTCACACCCTACTTGTTCCATTTAGTGTCGGTAGTCCCAAGATGTTTTGTAGGTGCAGGTTTCCGGTTTGGTTGTGCCTTGTGGAGAGCTGGTTTGTGGATAGTGGTGTCCTTGAGGTCAAGTAGAGATCAAGTTGTCTTCGGTCTAGTTTTGGTTTCTACTTTCTAGCCTTCAGTTGTACACTTTTCTTTTTTGTTTATAAATTGTATCCAGATCATTTGTATATCATTTATTTACGATTAGTTATTGGTTTATTGACGTGTGTTCAGTTTTGGTTTATTTGATCCTAGTTTATTGGGAAAAAATCATTTCCTTTGTAATTAACTTGATGTCTGACACTAGTTGATAGACCATGGGGATTGGGAACACCCTTCAGGCCATGTTTCAGACTAAGTTTAATGTCAGGTTGAATGGAATCTTGGATTGGTTTGTGAAAAATGGTATCATAGGAGGCCCTTGTTATTTGGTGCATCTAGTAGTTTTAGATTAGGACTGTCGGAACTCAAGAGGTGTATAAGGAATTTACAAACCCTTGCTCATTCTAATCCTTGAGTTTTTATGGGTAGTCTAGTATTTGAGTATTTTGTCTTTATTTTAGATTGAGTAATGATAATAGAGGTGATCTGGTGTTATTTTGTGATCTCACATGGAGTAGTGACCCATGTGAAGTTTGAGTATATGGTTCAAGCTCCTCCTAGTTGTTGATTATTTCTTGGGGAATGACCCACTAACTATGTTTTTGAGTTATACATGACTACTAGTTCCTCATACTAGGTTGTTTTTTTTGTGATTTGTTCATTTGGATTTTGTTTTTTTGATAGTGGATTCCCAAAATGAAGATTTTTTTTTATAAAAAAGGTTTTTCAAGAGGAAAATGGTTTTGGGAAAAGTAAATTTCAAATAGAAATATGTTTTTTAGAATGGTTTTTTGTTGTAAAAGAGGGTTTTATGTTTGAGTTAAATTAAAATTTTGAAAATTTTGGGAAAATGTGGAGGAAAAAGTGAATTGAGAAGTTGGTAAATGCTTGGGTTTGATGATAAAGTGGTAATTCTGACCCTTGGTACTCGTTATGAATGTTCACATATGTGAGGGTGTGTATGGAGAGTGTATTTTGGAACTTGTAAATGGATGATTTAAGAGTAGGTGTGATGGACACATATGTGACGGTTTATATGATACCATGGGTGAATTTTTGAAATCAAAGTTTTGTCTTAGTTTTTCCAAAAAGGTTTTTAATGGGAAAATGATTTCAAAAATTGGATTTTCTTTGAGAAGTGGGGTTTGTTTGTAAAAAGTAGACTTTGAAGAAATTGTTTTTGAAATTGAAATGAAATGATGTTTAATGAAAAGAGTATTTTTGGTTGTTCTTTTAGTGTTTAACTTGTGATCTAGTTGCTTTGGCCCGATATGGTCTTATGGTTTCATTTTGATTGATGTTGATGTTGGTTATGTGATTTTCTTCTATTTAGAATAATTCACCTAGAAAGGTCCCCAAGGTTTCTACTGGGTTTTTCCCAATTTATGGTTCTTCTCAGTTGTTTCCTATCTTCCATGATCATTAAGGTACATTAGAGGCAGTGGAATGGATTGAGAAAGTTGAGAGTGTCTTCAGATCATTGGGAACTCTCTAAGCTGTTAGAGTCCATGTTGTTTTGGGTTTGTTCTAGGGTCCATATTTTGACCAGTGGAAGTTTATTACGCTATCATCAATTAAATTTGGGATGATGTGAGAAGTGTTTAAGTATTTTTTTGTTTGATGGTTTATACCCGAGGAATTGAAGATGAAGAAAGTGGAAGAGTGCATGAATGTTCAGCAAGCTTAAAAGACAATGAAGGCCTATGTTGAACATTTTAGGGAGTTGGTTTCTTTATCTCTAGATATGTCACCATAGGATCTAGAGAAATATTTATTTTTCATTTTGGGTCATCTTCTAGAGATGAAGGAGTGAAACCTATCCTCTAAGGATCTTCTTTTTGAGAAGCTTGTAGAAGAATCATTTTTAGATGAGTTGATTTCTGATGCACAAGCAATTGGAAATATGGAATCCCTTTTCTACTGTGAAGGTTACCCATCTCGTGAGAGGTGTATACCATAGAAACCTATTTTTGAAGATTTTACCTTTTTGCAGATGGATTCTTGTTCATCAGACCATTTACTTGTGTCCTTCCAATGTGGAAATTTTAGGCATTTATATCCGTCGTGCCGCAATCCTCTGAAGAATTTCCATCATTGTGTCCATTTGGGTCATCTGGAGAAGTTCTATAGGAAGTGTTTATTTAATAAAAAGGAGTCTTGAATGGAGGGTGTTAGTGCCTGACTGTGAGGTAATGGATGCTTCAGTAATCAGGGCTCCATCCACAGCCCTTAGAGTGAATCTTGCATATAGTCAAAAATCATCAAGGGTGCGGGGAACCTTGGACTAGTTTTTATCTCTAGTTTCGGAGTAGAGACCATTTAAGTTTCCTATTATAATTTATTTCTTGTTGTGAGTTTATATATATTTAAGTGACTCAGTGGTCTTTTTCTCTCATAATCCTGTTTTTAGATCCTTGGATTTTGATCTTTAAAGGGTTATTCCTTAATGAATCTACTTTTGTTTTCAGTTGCAGTTGTTTGTGGATATCATTTCTTTTGGAAATTGATGTTTGTAGTTTGTGTTAGATTTTGTTTCTTAGTTAAAGTTTTTTTATGGGTTTTCCATTATGTTTGGGTTTTGTTTTGTCTGGGAGGTTTCTGGTTCTTATTAGAAGTTCCCTCATTCCAATATTGGTCACCCCAAGGTGGTGTTATTTGGGTTTTAATGCTGCTGGTGTCAGTTGAGTTCTTGTGGTGGGGATAACCCTCTTATATTCACACATTATTTTTCATGTTTTGGTTTCCTATAGAAGCAGTCGGGTGTGAATTTTGAAGTAAAAGGTCCCCCCTAGGGTTGTAGTTTTGTTCAGTTTATTTCAGATTTGAGACTGAGTTTTGTTGATCTTTTGACTGGGTGACTTTCTGGGAGCATAAAGTGTTTATAGTGGAGATAATTTTCACACCCAAACCTTTGGAACTATTTTATTTTATTGGATTTGGATATTCTGATGGAGGTTTGGGTTGAGTAATGATTTTATTTTTTGTTGAAAGATAGAGTTTTTGGGCTTGGAAGCAGCTAGCAGACGACTTGCACACGGTTAAGGGAAACTATGCACCCTCACTCAGGTAACCATACAGATTATTTTGGGTCCATGGGTAAGGCTAATGAGTTTCACATGGTTTGGGAAACCATGCAGTAACTGTGTGAGGGGTTTTATCCATTTGTATAGTGGTAACCACATGGTTTATTCACATTTTAGAAAACTGTTCGGTCAAACCGTACGAGTTGTCCAAATTTTTAAAATCTTAAAATTCCAATATTTCATGTAATGACCCAAAATTGACGTACATGGACATTACATTAATTTTACGGAATAATTAATACACGACACAAACAAATGCCCATATACCATATTAGCTTAGTTTCTTTAGAAACTTGGAACACATTCTGCTAACTTGGTGAAAGATATTCAATATCTCCCATAAATATCTTCCCCTTTAGTACTCCTACTTAAAAACTTTCCTTATAATCTGGGGAAAGTAAGCATAAGAAAAATGGATGAGCTTATATCATAACCTGATTATTATATGATCACATTCCTTATAAATACATGTTCCACAAGATCATAAAAAACCATATCATAACCAATGTAATGTAATGGGTGTCATAAACATGTAATCATATAATAACCTATGAAAAAGAGATAAGATTCATAATAATTTCATTAAAAGCATAATTTGTGAAAATAATGGGGATTCTTAAACATTATTCCATTAAAACATAAACCATTTAGAGAAATAATATGAATGGTATTTTGGAAACAATAAAAAATCATGTCATCATAGGAGGGGAAGGATTTTGAAAGATCACTTGGAACATTAATTTTCCTTAAAAATCAATTTTTTTTAAAACATAACACATTTTCAAAACTTTTTTCTCGAAAAAAATTTGAAAACATATAAATAAATCATGAAAATAATTTAAAACAGTTCTTGAGGAAAATATTATTTCTTTATTGAAATAGTTTTCTTTTCTTAAAATTCCGTGTAATTTTAAAAGGAAAATTTTATTTAAAAATAAACTTGTAATTTTATATGGGAAGATTAAAGGTAATAAGAAGTTAAGAAATCATTAAAATCCATTCATTCTATATAAGTTAAAAAAACATTCTTCTTGTACTTTTACTAGAAAAGTAAAAAAGTACTTCATTTGGAAAATGAAAGAAATATTTCTTTCAAACCATGTAGTAAAAAGTAAAAAAGGGGTAAAAATGAATTTAAACATCCATTGGAGAATAATAAAACATTTTATGAAATAATTTTTAGAAAAAATGGACATGTATGATAAATATTATCCAATAGATATTTAAAATGAAACAATATGAAATATAGAAGTGATAGTGAAATCAATACCCATCAATTTATAATTAATAGAATCGTATACCCCATGTAAGAAAGAAAATTATAAGAATATCAAAATATCATAATCTTCTGGATAAGACTCATAAAATATATTCATTGGAATTATATACACCACATAGAATAAAAAAGTAGTGTATGAGGCACATGTCTCACAGAAATAAAGGTGAGACAAAAACCCCCTTACCTTGTGTCTTGAATCTCTTCGTACTCGAAAAAGATTTCTGTATAATAAATATAAGTTTATTATGAATATTTTAATGAATAATATTCTTATATTTATTACCACATATGGTTTTATTATGACCTTATATTACCCACTTGTTTACGATCCTATGTTAAGGTTTCACTTCAGGTAATATTCACTTTTTTCTTCGCACGTGTCTTAACTTGTTATATCATTGATACTTATACTTATATAATGATTCCAGAATGTAAATAATGATATAAATGTCATTTATATATAGTATATATATATATATATATTATAATAATCTATAGCATAAATAAGTATGAAATGGAATATACCGTTCATGGAGACGGTAAACCATACGTACACATGAATGTTGTTTCTATTTTAATTATCATATTGAAAGAAAGTATGTAAATGATATATGTATACATATGTATGAATATATATAATTATTAAATTGTAATTATTATATCATATATATTATATAATTTCAATAAACCCATCCTTAATAAATTCCATTTGGTGTGTGATCGAATCACATCGCTTTGAGGGGGCGGTAGTCAACACTTCCTCAAACAAGATTATCGTATTAACACCAAATGGAAAGTAAAAATTTATGTGTTGTAAAAAGGAATACAAAAACTTAAATACATAATAAATATTATATATAGAATATATATATACATATAATCAATCATAATGGCCACCATGATTGGTGGTAAAGTAAAAATGAACAATCATCGTTTCATGAGGCAGTAGTTCACCGTATACAGTAACAATATGTTAAATATCAATTAGATAGAGGTATGTGTAAGTTTATGTCAAAAAATTATTATAAAAAAAATACTAGTATATTGAGGATACTAGTGTTGTCATAAAATAATGTAATAAAGAGAGTTTATGGGGTGGATAATGAAAATTAAGAAAGGATCTTGAGAGAAGACGTTACCTCTTAATCGGGTAACTCCTTTTGGTTTGTGCCAAAAGGCTTCCTTGAGTTTCATTCTATCAAAGGTAAGGATTCTATGAGTATGGGAGGGAAGTTTGGAGGATAAATGGACAGTATTTTTCCAATAAAAAAAGCTTTAGGTGTGTGAATAAAAGAGAAGGAGAGTTTCCCTTTTATAAGAGGGAGGAGGGGCTCTTTAGAAAACTCCAAAACTATTAATTTATTATAAATTTATTTTTGATTTAAAATAGATAAAAAGTGAGTTATTTCTAATTTTAGATGATTATGAGTCTAAATACCCTCAACCAATGAATTTGGGACATGTTTAGATCACAAAATAAACCTTATATTTTGGATTTAACCCTTAGTTAAACAATTTAACTCTTAATGCGACGACTTGTCTTTTTACACTATAGGGTTAATATAGTTACTATAAAATTAAAAAAGAACTGAAATTGGATCATTTATGATATATTTAACACTATAAAAGTTATTTGGACTAATTATATATTTTTATGAATTTTATTACATTTAATAAAATATTATTTATTTTAAAGTATCATTTAAGTCAATTTTGATACTATTCAATATTTTCATTTTCAAAAATATCAAACCAAAATGACAACTTCAAATAAATACTTTAAATATGTTACAAAAATGTCTAAGTTATCTATATTTTTTTTGGATGTCATTAGTTATGTTAAATTATATTTATTTTAATATTTTTAATATCATTTATTTGATATCTTAATTAATTAAACAGTTACTGCATCATTATTATACAAGCCTTTAATTAAGTTATTTATTTTCTAAAAATTAACAATAAATTATAATTATAAATATAAATTTTTATATTTAAAATTAATAATTATAGTAAAATTTATCTTATGTATAACCTTATATTAAAAATTATTTAGTTATTAAATTTTGGATATGACACTTTTAACTCTTCTTTAAATAAAATATAATAAATGTCATAATCTAACACAAGTGGCTTAAAAAAGATCATATTTTCTATATAATTATAATTTTTGTTTAATAACACTTATATAATGAAATTAGAACAAGTTTTAGGATAATTTTATATTATTATAATAATAGTTTTACCTTTAATTATCCTATTTACCTTTAACCGCGGTAAATAAAATTCAAAAGTTACTATTCACAAAAAATTATTTTGATCTTATTAGACCAAATTTTTCACATTTATTACAATTATGTATTTCCTTTTTTCAAAATTTAATTCACAGAAGCAGTAAAATTTTGTTTAATGCTAATCTCACAAATGTGGCTAGAAGGCGGGTTAAAGAGACGTTCAAAAGTTCAATAAATTTTTTTATATCTAATTATATTATAAAAATGATTCCAATGAAATAAGTTGGATTAATATATTTATTATTTATCTATTTTAACTTCAAAATAAATTTAAAGTAAAATAATTATTTAAATGAAAAAGTTAGTTTTTAACTATAATGAAGTATTTTCACTATTCATAAAAATTGAAACTTTTCAGAAAAATACCAAAAATTAACCCTAAGATAATTTTTATATTATGAATTCAAAAATAATATTTATTTTTATTAAAATTAATTTCTATGAGTTTCTAAAATTAAATTTATTATTTTTCATATAAGGATATGAAAATCAGTTCATTTGAAAAAATAATAATTTTAAACATATAAAAACTTTAACAAAAATTATATTTTTTATTATTAAAACCATTATAAATAATATTTAAAAATTATTTATTACTATTCATATTACAAGTTTAACAACTAGGTTATAACTATCTTATTTAAATAATTATAATTATAAAGTGTTGTTTCGTAGAAACTCGGTGTTGCGTGTATTACATGCCAAGTTGGTGTTGCGTGAAGTGAATGATTCCATTGGTGTTGTATATAACATAATCCAAACTTAGTGATATTATATAATAAAAAAATCTATATTCAGTTTTGCGTGAAGTGAAAATATCAAAAGATTAAATTAATTTGAAAAAAATAAATTCACAAAATCTTAGGGTGTTACATTTACCTCCCCTATTTTTAGCCCCTTTCAGGAATTTATCCCTGTTTCTTCTTTTTAGTGCATAAAGGTATCCCCCAATACCTCTAACCTTGGTTCTCCTCCCTCCATGGATGCATCTCTAAGGTTCCAAGGTGAGTTTCTTAGGGTTTTTTTTTTCAATTTTCTCCTCTTCCTCTTATCCTCTCTTGGATTTATTATTGTATCCTTAGTGGTTTCTTGGGTAGAAAAAACCTAAGATCTGGGGTTAATGTGTTGAGTTGTTTTTATTTGGATCTAGGTTGTGTGTATTGTCCGTTGGGCCCAGTTCTTCCTTCACTTGAAGTTTCGTTGCATCCACACATCATTGAGGTAGGTGTTTCCGTCCGTTTCCTTTCCAATGCATTCCACTTGACTCATGGGTGTTTTTAAATAATTTTTAATTATATTTTACGTGTTTGTGATGTGTTTTTTTGGTTTTTTATGATGATTTAATATTGGTGGAATTTTATAAAAAATGGGTTTCAATGGGTTTTTTCAAATAGGCTTATGTATACATGCACTCAACTTGTTCGGTAAAATTTTAAGTAGCCCTTTTTAGATTAAATTGGCTATTTTTAGAATGTGTTTGTCTTGGTTATATTTTAAAGATGTGGGAAGATTGTGATATGATCCTGATGTGTGGATTTTGGTGACTTTTATGGTTTGGAACTTATGTATGGTTTGTTGATTTAGTTTTATAATATGAGTTACTACTTTTAAAAATGGTTTTGATAAATTTCATGGATACTTATGGTGTTCCATTGGATGTGGTCACATCCATGTGTACTCAGGGTGCACACATGAATGGGCACACAAATGATAATGGTATTGGATGAACTTTCTCAACTTAAAAACTTGAATTTCAAAACACTTATTCCTCCTCCTTCTTTCCTTCTTTCAAACTCTTTATTTTTAACAAAATAACCATATGTATCAAGTGACTCTAATGTGGTTTTAAATGTTATGTTTGAAATTATGGCCCATTTGGTACTTTGGAATGTGGTTGGTTTTTAAATGATATGAAATCTTGTTTGGAACCTTTAAGCATGTTGTTAATTTTCATATTGTTTTAAAATGGTAAGGGAAATTTAATTGAACTTGAAATATAAAGGCCCATTTTGAATTGTGCACATGATAGTGTTATTTTATATTATTTTTTAAATAGTTTTGGAATTTTTTATAAGTGTATTTGAAAGGGACATGATTTAAGGCCCAGTTGGAACTTTATGATGTTTGGGAAATGAATGTGTTTTTAGAAATATAAATGCCTGGTTGGAAACTTAGCATGATTTGAGAAATGGTTTGAAAGATCATGTGATGTGATGGCCCAGTTGGAACATTTGAAAGGATTGTTGTGAGATGGGCACCCCTATGGAGGATTTCTTGAGTGTGGTTTATCGCATAGGTGGTGTCAGTGTTTGGGGTAGGCTAGTGTGGTGGTGGTAGGTAAGGTGAGTCATGCATGCGAGGGCCTCCCCCTTTCACCATGTAATTTTACCATGGATTTCATAGGTTTTTTTGAGGGTTGAGTGATAGTTGCTTGTTGACCCCAATTAGATGGATTGGTACCCCCTGGATGTCTAGAGGATAGGTGGGATGTACCACTGGTGAGGTTAGTTTAGATCAACCAGTTGGTAATTAACTATGGAGTTTCACCATACACTAGTAGGTGAGTCTGATCTGAGTACATCCAAAGATCCCTCTAGGGATGTTTTGGAAATTCCCATGGTTACTATTTGTATGTGCTTGTTTATTTTTTTGTTGCACTTTATTTCCTATTTGGAATCACTTTATTTTATTTTCAGCATAGCCTTGTATCACTTGTTCCTGATCCATGTGTGTAATTTGGTTTCTAAAATTGTATTTTTTTTTGAAAATGGAAATGTTGCATTTGTTGTTTTGAAAAAAGGGAAAGTTATGGTCATTTAATAAAAATATAATAAAAACACATTTCTTCCTATGTATCTCAAACTAGTTTTTGTGGAATATTTTGGGAAAGTAAATGTATGGATTCTATGGTGGTTTCTAACTAAGTTGTTAAAGATCACACCCTTCTTGTTCCATTTGGTATTGGTAGACTCGATCTGTTTTTTAGATGTTGGTTTCTAGTTTGGTTGTTCCGTGTAGAGAGCTAGTTTATGGATGGTGGTGACCTTAAGGTCATGTGGGGATCGAGTTTTCTTAATTCTCATTTTATTTTCTACTTTGTATCCTTTATTTGTTCAGATTTTTTTTGTTTATATGTTGTATAAAGAACAATTTTATATCATTTATTTATGATCAGTTTTTAGTTTGTTGCTGCATGTTCAGTTTTGGTTTATTTGACCCTGGTTTATTGGGAAAAAATCATTCCCTTTGTAATTACTTTGATGCCTGACACTAGTTTCCATCCCATGGGGATTTAGAACACCCTTTGGTCCATGTCCTAGATTGGGTTGGATGTTAGGTTAAATAGAATCCCATCTTGGTTTGGGACAGAAAATGTAAAAGATGGAAAAACAAACAAATAATGTGCGGAAGAGACCATACCAAAATTGGTTTACTATCTTTCAACCCTTTTGGTCTTACATGAAATTTTTGAATCCAAAATGACACCTTTTTATTAATTCTATAATTTATTTCTCAACATGCAATGGAACATGTATGGTTTACAGCTACTTGAAATCATAAATAATAAGGTCAAGAAAATGAAGTAATGTTTTAGGTACATGTTTTAGACCAATAAAAAGTTGAAGTTCTCAATTTTAACTATTAATTAATCCATTATAATAATAAATGAATTATTTATATTAATTAATTTAATAACGGCTGAATAAATTTCAAAATTGATGATCCCTTAAGAACTCTAAACCATTATATTCATTTTAATTCTAAATATTAAGCCCTTGTAAGGACATGAATTTCTGAACATAGTGTAGACATCATTGAATTACTTAAAATTTTCATTTTCTCAACATATTCTATTTCATTAACTCATGTAAGGGAAATAACTAATAATTTATTGATATTAGTTAATACACATAATTTATTTGGCATAATTCATGTGTTGTCCTATTTGAAAACTTATATCAACAAGTTAATACACTTATTTTTTAGAAGTATTATTCTCACTAATTTTCAATTTAATTTCAAATGAAGCATCACCAGACTACTTACTAATAGGTTCACTAAAGGAATATTTTGTTAGATTATATGGGGTTACAAGAACATCAATACATCCAAAATTAGAACAATGATCTATAAAAATTATATAGCTAGTTTTAAATTATAAATTATCATTAGATTCAATGGATTGATTCAAAATCATAAACATTTTAATTCACACACTGAAAAAAGTTTACATAAATTTTAATATAATATAATAATGCTGAAATAATAACTTCTTAATGAATAACTAAAGAATAAATCATAAATAATATATTAGGAGACACACAAATAAAAGATTAGTAGACACACAAATAAAATATTATAGTAATTGAAATAAATAACAGATGATAAATAACATATTATAGTAATTAAATTAAATATCATATCATAAATAAAATATTAACAGATGCTAAATAACATATTAGAGGCAATTGAAATAAATAATACACATATTATTTAATGTTGGACAGATAGAGATTCCAAATAATAATTGACTGATTAACATTAGAATATTATAATTCTCAAATCATGTCATCCTTATTGCATATTAATATTTGGAAAATTATAAAACAAATGTTTTCTTAAAAATATGTGAAGAAGACACTGAAACATTGATGTAGATAGAACCAAATTATCTAATAACATTGATGCAGAATGAACCAAACATTGATGTAAACATTGATCATTGTAATTAAAAGAATCATTTATAGGTAAATTATAATTACAAAATCATGTTGTTTTTATGACTAATTTTTTTTAGGAAAATTATAAAACACATGTTGTATTAATAAGATTCAAATAAAATAATGAAACATTGATGTATACTGAATAAAATTACCTATAAAATTGATGAAGTATAACCCCTTGAATAAATATTGATTTAATTGATGATGATTTCAAACACTCATAGTATAATAGGATCATAATTTAATTACTATAATTGGAGAAAAAAATATTTATTAGATTTAATGGAATTAAAGATCCTAATTGGAAGAGTATTCAGTAACCAGCTAAAATAGAGATATACCAGTGGAAACACATACTTGAAGTCTAAGCACGGTGGAGGGAGGCCCGTAGGGGGATCTATAGTGAGGGAGGGGGTATGGAGGATTGAAAACAAAGAGATGGGAGGGGGGGGGGGTCAATGGTGGGGGTGAGGAGGGGGGCTCGACTATGGGGTAGGGGGATTGATGACTAAGAGAGGTCAGATGCAAGATGGGGGCTCGACGGATGGTGGAGGCATTATGAAATAGTGAGGAGGTGGGGGAGGGGGGTTGACATCAAGGAGAGGAGGGGAGAGAAATGGGGGCTCACCATCTGAGGAAGGCGGTGAGACACAGATAGGGGGATCGACGATAGACAACATTGGTGGATGGTAGAGATGCTGTAGTGCAATGATAGGGCTTGACTATGGACGTGATCAAGGAGGTGGGAGAAAGGAATGGTCTTTGTGAATGGGGTGGGGGGGGGGGGGTGTTTGGGCCCAATGAGGGAGGGGTGAATGAGTGGTGGTTGAAGGGGGGGGGGGGTTGGGCCTGATTAATGGTGGTGTAAATTGATGGGGGAGTTAAAAATACCAATTAATGTTATTTTTTGGTAGGTAAAAGTATCAATAGAGACCTCCAAATGGCATTCACTTGATTTAACCCTCCACGAAAGCTCATTTTTATAGTAGTTAAAATTTGACATTAATAACTGAAAATAAAAATTGCATGAAAAAGACTGTAAAATCAAAACAAGAATGATTGTAACACTACCTAGGTTTCATGGATTATCAAGTGAAGACCCTAAAAGTCATTTGAAAGTGTTTAAATAAGTATGTAATGGATTCATAACCAAGGGAGTCATTGAGGCTCAAATCAACTGGAAATATTTCCCCTTCTCTCTTAAAGGGGAAAACAAAGAGTGGATCTAAAATATGAAACTTGGATAAGTTACCTCATGGGATGAGATATAGGCGACCTTCCTCTAGAAATTATTCTCTGATTTAGGAAGTTATTTACTTAGTAAATAGATCTATGGAATCAAAAAAACAAGGGGATAGACTCTCTATGAGTTCTAGGAAAGGTTCATGAAACTTACTGTATACTTTCCACACCAACACTATGAATAACAACTTTTATTGGTATTTTTTACCAAGGATTGATGAAAAATGACCAAAAACTATTGGATGCTTCTTCATGAGGATAACTAATTGACAATTCACCTATTTAAGTAAGTGAACTATTTGAGAGAATCTCCCAAAATTCCCAACAATTTGGTCAAAGAACTGAAAATAGGTATACATGAGGTAAAAAGTTCCAACTCACCTTTTTTAGAAAAAAAATCGAATAACTAACATCACTTGTGAGATATCTAATTGTGAAAAAAGTGCAGGAGTCATCACCCACCACACCCCAAGTGTCTGATAACTTTAATATTCTTAGAAGCATTTCATAGATGGATTCCCTCAAGTTTATGGGACTGAAATATATGATTCCATGTTCTAGTGATAATTATATAACTAAAAAAGTGGCAACCAAGGATTTAAAGTTTTTTCCATCAATCAATTTGGAGTTGGGATCCAATAACAACAAATGAAACCATTCTAGAAAGCATTCCAACTGGATTCTCAATAGCCATTTCAACCTTTTCCCTTATAGAGGTAAAGTTTCCAACCATCCAAAAACTACCAATAAGGAATATCTGAAGATACTTACAAGAATTAAATGATAATATTGATAATATAATCTCAAAATAGTCAACAAACCACTGTCACTACTCATGGATCATAATTGAAGGAATTAAAAGGATAGTTCATTCAGCTCATGACCACCCTCATTAATATGGTAAATCAAGGCTCAGGTAAGCTTCCCGCTTAACCAATTCCTAACCCTAAATGAAATATCAATTCTATCACACTAATAAGTGGAAATTATATTAAAGAAAATGAAGTATCGACTTTAGATATCGAAGCTAGAAGTAAACAACAACATGTACCTTATGAATCTTCCCAAGAAAAAGAACTTGAAGAGAAATTAATGAAGGCACCATCAAATAAATAAAAAGGGGAATAAAATATGGAAGGACACCTTGAACCCCAACCAAAATTTCCTATAAAAATTCAAGGACCCAATAAAACCAATGAGTAATCACTACAATAAGATATGCTGAAAGTATTTAAAGAGTTAGAGATCAATATCCTCCCTATTGGATTCCATCTTCTAGATACCTAAGTATGTAAAATTCATTGAATAAATATGAATTTATAGAAATATATTACAATGAAATTAAGAGGTAATGTTAGGTAATAATGTTTCTACTTTTGTTACCCCTCAAATCCCTTATAAATTCCAAGATCTAGGTACTTTCTCTATCCCATGTATTGTTGGTAATCTTACTTTTTACAATACATTGTTTGATGTAAGAACTTAAATTAATGCAATTCCATATCCCATTTATTCTTCTATACAGATGGGATAAATCAAACCCACTTGAGTGTTTATGTAACTTTCCAACCAAGCCACCAACTACCCAATAAGTGTTCTAAAATATGTCTTGGTAAGTGTACAAGGATACCCATTCCCTGCTGAATCCTATATTCTAAATATGGAAGAAGGAAAAGGTAAATATCATTATCCTGTTATTCTAGGAAGAAAATAACTCAAGACCATTAAAACCATAATAAATGTCAATGAAGGCACCCTTTATAGTAATTTTGGTGAGGAAATAATGGATTTCAACATCCTTGTTTCAACGAAACAACCACATGAAGAGCATTCTTTTTTTTACTTTAAAACATTTTGAGTTACCTTATTATTATAGAGAGGAAATTAACATGTTCAATGATATAATCAGATTAATATAATATTTAGAGACACCCATCTTACTTGATAAATTTTTTTTTGAAAATGAACATAATCTAGTGACATTTTTGAGTGTTGGAAAATTTAAAGAAATTGATGAGAGCTATTTTAATGTGTTACTCAAATCTGATACTAATATTTTTTACTTACATGTATAGGTTTATAACATGGAGAAAATTGAGCTGAAAATATCTCTTGAAAACTTCATGATCTAGAATTAAAAATATGACCATCAAAATTTAAATATTATTTTTAAAGAAAAACAAGAAACTTCTAGTTATAATCTCAAATAATTTAGATCCTATCCAAGAAAAAAACTACTTAAAATTCTAAAACATAATGCTAGGGCCATAAGATATACATTAGGAGACATCCAAAAGATTAACCCTACCACTTTCATGCATAATATTTTTCTAGAATATGAATCAAAACCAATGAGACAACTCCAAAGAAGGGTCAACCAGACCCCTCTAGAAGTAGTAAATGAGATATAAAGGATTTTATGAGCTATAATAATCTATCATATCTTGGAATCCCAATAAGTGAATCCCTTTCAAATTTTACTAAATAAAACTAGAAACAAAATTGTGGAAAATGATAAAAATGATTTAATTCCCACAAGAATTCAGAATAGCTAGAGATTTTGAAAAGGTTATTGGATATTGAATAATGTGGCTAGAAAATACCATTTACCCATATCCTTAATAGACCAAATGTTAGAAAGAATATCTGGGAAAGGACATTATTTTTTCCTTGATAGTTTTTATAGGTACTTTTAGGTTCCAATAGCTCTCTAGGAACAATACAAGACCACATTAACATGTCCCTTTGATATGTTCTCTTATCAAAGGATGCCTTTCTATCTTTATAATTCCCCATGTACCTTTTAGTGTTGTATGGTAAGTATCTTCTTAGACATGATTGAGAAATTCTTGGAGGTATTCTTGGATGACTTCACTGTGTATGAGACTTGTTTTAAAAGTTGTTTGGAGAGTCTAGAAAAAATTTTAAAATTATTTATTGAGAAAAACATGGTTTTAAATTTTTAAAATCACCATTTTATGATAGAAAAAGAAATTTTTTTGGGCCATTTATTTTTTAAATATGGAATTGAAGTTAATAAATCCAAATTTGATGTTATTTTCACATTACCTTACACCACCACTATGAGATATATAAGATGATTTATTGGACATGTTAGATTTTATAGAAGGTTTATTTTAGACTTTAGAAAAATTGATTTTCCCCTAACTAAACTACTTAAGAAGGAAACTGATTTTGTTTATGATTCATATAGAACATATTTTGACATATTTAAAGAGTGCTTGATCGCTACCCCCATAATATGTCCACCAAAATAGAGTTACCCCTTTGAAATTATATACGATGCTTCCAACAGATCTATAGGGGCTGTGATTTCCTAAAATATTGATAGAATTCCAAAAGTGACAGCCTATACTTTACAGACCCTAGAAACAACATAGATTAACTACACAATAACAGAGAAAGAGTTTTTTTTATATTTTTGTATCTTTAAAAAAATTTCATTCTTATCTTATAGGGAGTAAATAATTTTTTTATTTTAATCATTTAATATTGATATATTTAATCAAGAAATATTATATTTATCCTAGACTAGTGAGATAATTATTTTTTCTATAAGATTTTGACCTATAAATTAAGGATAAGAAGGGATGTAAAAATATTGTGGCATACCACATGATTTGAATTCCCCACACTATTAAGGTATAACTAATCTCTAATACCATTTTTTATGATTCATTCCCTGGTGAGCAGCTATACAACCTCACCCAAGTGCCCTGGTATGATTACATAGTGAATTTTTTGGTCACAATAATAGTACCCTCCTTTTATAAACATCAAACTACCAAATTTAAATCTGAATAAAAATATTATGCCTAAGACAGCCCTTATTTATAGAAAATTTATAATGAATAAATCATTAGAAGGTGTATCCATGAAAAAGAAATAAATTATGTTCTTTTTTTTCCCATAAAATTTCATGTGAAGGCCATTTTGAACCTCAAATAACTGCTAAAATGAATTTTTTGGCCCTAAATTTTTAAAAATTCACATTATTTTTGTAAAAAATGTTCAAAATTCTAGTTTACTAGTGTAATTTCTAAAAGACATTAGATTCCCCAAAAACATTTGATTTTTTTGTGAGATATTTGATGTGTGGGAATTAAATTCGTGGGTCCATTTCCAATGTCATTTGGATTTCCCTACATTTTGTTAGTATTAGATTATTCTTCTAAGTGGATTGAATAGAAAGCTACTCAAACTGATGATTGAAAAATTGTGATTGAGTTTATAAAATTATATTTTATAGGTTTGGAATGACTTGATCTATAATCAGTGACAAAAGAACCCAATTTTAGAACAAAAACATGGAGTCCCTCATGAAGAAATAAGGAGTGCACCATAAAAATTCCATTTCCTACCACCCATAAAAAATGGGATGGATAAGATGACTAATAGAGAATTCAAAATAATTTTGGAGAAAACAATGAAACCCAACCATAGAGGCTGGATTAATAAATTAGAGGATGTTCTGTGGAATTATATAAATATATAAAAACCCTCTTAGGTATATATCCCTGTAGTATTTTTTATGGTAAATATTTTCATTTTCCTATTTAGCTACAACACAAAGCATATTGGGATGTCAAAAGAGTGAACATAGAGTTTAGAAAGGCTAGAGAACAAAGGAAGATGGAAATGATGGAACTTGATGTGTTGATAAGGGAATTATATGTTAACTCACTACTGTATAAGGATAAAACTAAATCTTCTCATGAAAAATTGATAAAGAAGAGAGAATTCCAAGTTAGAGACAAAGTGTTGATGTTTTCTTCAAGGTTGATTCTATTACCTGGTAATATTTATTCCAAGTGGACTGGGCCATAAACAATAACTAATAAATTTTATTTTGGTGTGGTTGATATTGAAGGATAAGGTTCAAATTATCCATTTAAGGCGAATGACCAATAATTGAAGAAGTACTAGGAGGATTTCTAGAAAGAACCTTTGGAGGAGTCCAAATTCCTCCTTGATGAAGATAAATAGTGAACTATCTTTTTACCTTATTTTGAACCATTTTCCTTAAAAAAATGCATAATTAATTGAATTGTAAGTATGATTGAACTAAGTATGGGGGAGATGGACAAAGTAGTTTTAGGATGTAAATATCATTGTTTCTATTTTTTACAAATAAAATTGTTCTACCTATAAATATTGTAAATACCCTTTTTATGTTTCAAATTTAGTTTCTCTATTTACTTCAAAAAAAATTAAAAAACATATAAAAAATGTTTTTTCTATTTGTGAATATTTTATATAGACTTTTGTATAACTTATGTTATGATTTGTAAAACCTTTATTGAACTTAATAATTTCCCAACCTATTTTGAAGATACCATACTAAATTTTAGGATTTCATTAGTTGGTTCTAAAATTGTAGAATTAGATGATTGCTGAGTGAAATTGATCACTTACTTCATGGATTTTCTATTTAATAATGAGTAATGGGATTGTGAATGAAAATATTTTTGTGGAACAAATTTTATAACTTGAGGTCACTATGACTTAGAACTTAATCCAAGGTAACTTTACCTCTGTAAGAAAAAACACCTTAGACAGTCAAATAAAATAAAAATGATACAAGTCCTTCAAAGCTAGAATAAAAATGGGCAATTGGGAACCCACATTGAATACATGAGATAATGAAACTGTGTGTTTCAGTAAACATATATACAATTTTCAATTAGTGCTTTTACATAGTACTCTACACATACATAGATGAGAAAAATTCAAAATTCAAAAAAATAAAATAAAAAAAATGAATAAAGTGTCCAAGTAAAAAATGAATTAATTTAGGTTAGGGTAATATTAAACCCATGAAGGGGATGATTGAATTATAAAAAATTCATTTGATTTGTATCAATAAAGTGGAAAATCAAACTTTGTTTTAAGAAACATTGAAGAGAGAGACAAATGAAGTGCCTCTTGTTAAAAATTTGATTCCACTTAAATATTATTTAATCCACTTCTGAACTGGAACTTTGATTAGATTTAAGTGAAACAATGAATTGATTCACATATGAGATATGATAATTCAAACAATAGATGAATATATGTTTGATTCTTATCAAGATTATGTATTTATATTTAGACAGGACAAAATCTTATTGTTTTTTTTAATTTTTTGATAAACTGAAATTCAATGATAATATTGTCTGGGAGTTCAATAGTTCAAGTGAGGGGAAGTAATGTGAGATTAAAGATTAAATTTTTTTGTCTACTTTTCAATGAAAACAACCCTAATTTATTCCAATTCCTTGGTAAATTTATTACTTTTTGATACTTTATGAAATTCTATATTTAATTGATAAATGATTCAAATACAAATTTTTAATGATTTATTCATTTATGATATAAATTTTCAAGATATAAATAAATCGAAACTGATTTTTAAACTTTGAAATAAAATTATTTGATTTCAATCGGGAACTGAAATTCTTAAATGAATATATTTTGAGTTTTAATTATTTCACACATTTTTTTTGAATTTATTGAAATCCACTCCCTTAAATTTTTTTGAAAAGGAAATTTTGATATTATAATTTTAATGTTCAATCCATGCCACTGTGTCCATCTGAAGAAGAAACTTTATATGCCTTCACCTTTGAAGTAAACCACGACTAGGTGCCACTGATGCAGATCGACCATGAGAGGGAGATGAACCAAGCATCACCAGATCTGGGAAGAATACTATGTACTCACTTTCTATAAAAGGTCACTGAAGCTCTCTCAAACCTATGCTCACTAATTCTGACCCTTTGTGAACTGGGGATGCGACCACCTGATGACACTTTAAAGCTTGTTGATGAAGCAGCTGAAGCCACACCTACACATGGATATCCAACCGTGCCTGTGGAGATGTCCGAATGATATTAAGGAAGATTTAAAATAAATAAAAAATAAGGAAAAATGAAAATAATATATATATATATATATATAAATATGAAGGAATTAAAAAAAGAGATACCATGGTGAACCCAAAGACTGCTGAAAATATTGATCCCAAAGAAACTGAATCTGAACTCACCAAATATAAAAGATTCTGCCACAAGTGAAGCATATCCGAGCACACTAAGAAAAATAATATCAATTGTCCATTATTTTGTATAGTAATTTGAATACAATAGATACCTTGATGTTGTACACTGTACTAGTGAGGCATTGAAACATTCTCCTCCAATTATTCTCAAACTTGCATGCATGATTTTGGGAAAGACACCCTCAACTGAATCCTTCCATTCCTTGGATACTTTACACATTTCGATCATCTGACTATGGAGAGGTCACTACTTTCATAAAAACCAAGAACATTCCTAAAGAATTTTATGATGCTCATGCTGCTCACATGGACAATTTTCAAAGTATACCTAGACCTATGAACATTCTTCTTTAAATAGAGCACTATTAACTATGTTGAACGATGCTCTCTCACTCTTGGAGTATTTATTGTTCCATAACTAAATGTCCACTACTAGTTATCATTTTCATTTTATTGTAATAAATCTGATGATGACACACTAGTCCATTTGTGGCCACACCATGGATAATTCCATCATTCCCCCTATTGATGAATTCTGATCAGTCAATTTTTATATTAATTCCTATATGGATATTAATTATTTTAATTAGGTTTATTCTTGTTTTTTAATTTTAATTTATTCTAATAATTATAAATATTTCACACACAAGCTACTTGGACTTAAATCAATGCATGAGATAACAAGTAGTGGGATAATATAAGGGTGATTGGAGATATCCAATTACCAGGCTAGGAATGGGTAGGGTATTCAATAATAATTACATTTATCTATAAAAACCAAAATAATCATGTAATATTAATCAATGTTACATTAACTGATTAGTAGAATAATATAGAATAATTAAATAATGATTCAATAAAAGAATGAGGGAATAATCTAAGACTGTATCATTTTCTTTAAATTTATATCAAAACTAATCAATTACATTTATCGTTTCTAATAATTTGAATCAACCAAATAGGATTTTAACACACTCACAACACCAAATTCTCTGGATAAAACATGATTCTCACTAATAATACATTTAATATGGGTTCAAAAATTGTTTTGGTGAGTGCCCCGTGACAGGTGCGAATCATTGGTCTTTACGAGGAGAGATAAATACAGGAATGTTTTAAGATATCTATTGTCAAAAATTAATCTTAATGGTGATTTTGGGTTAATTGTGTTTCCTAAAAAGGTTTGATGTTGTTGAAAAAGGTTTATTTTTAAAGGATCCATGAATATTTGATGCGAATGTATTAAAGTATCACACAGAGCACAAATGTCTTAAATTATCACATAGAGCACAAATTTCTTAAAGGATTATGTAGAGAGTGAATGTCTGAACTAATCACATGAAGGTATTATACGATCACATAAAGTAACAACTGATCATGTAAAGGTATCATGAAATCATATATGTCCAAACTAATATTATGATGAGATCATGAAAATCACTTAAAGACACCACATTATTGTAAGAGGATCTCTTGATGAGATTATGCAAATCACTTGAGGACACCACATGATTGTCATAGGATCTCATAAAAAGGTAATGTGAAGTGATTAAATACCCAACATGATTTTCAAGGGAACTCATTAAGAGATCATTCAAAGAACATTAATACAAGGAGGCTGGAAATAATGAAGATATCTCATGGTCATTTAAAATCACGAGGTCACATGATTATCATTAGATCATGCGATGATATCACATGAAGTTTTGGAAGATAATGTCACTGACCACATGATTGTATTTAGATATCATGATGAGATTACATGAAGTGTGAATTATTTTCTTTGGATCCCATGACAGGATCACATGAATCACTGGGAGAAAATATCATTGTCCATCTCATGATTTTATTTGGATATTACAATGGGATCACGCGAAGCACACAATGTTGATTTCTGAGGTGGTGGAATAGAAGTCTGATCATGATTTTTAGATTTAAGGTGGTAGATTTATTCCTGTAAATACCCCCTAAACTATCCTTAATAAGGAGATAATTTTTCTTAAGTGGTTTTATCCTAAGAAAATTGTTTTTCAGGAACATAACTAGGCCTTATGTCAGAATAATGCAATCCATGTAACCAAAAAAGTCATATGAACTGGTCTCATGAATAAGTCTTGTGAAGGTATCATGAAAAGGGATGTATGTTTTGGTAATAAGATTACTTGTTGGTACCACATGATCTGTGTACCCTAAATAAGGTTTCATTCCATAGTCATGTGATCCATGTGAACTAAAGGTCTCATGGAGGTGTCTCATGAAGAGGTATCTTGAATAGGACTCGTGGAGGGGTATTATAGAAAGGTCTCATGGAGGGGTATCATAGAGTGGTATTTTAGAGGTATCATGTGAATAATTATAACAGATGAGTCTCACAGAGAGGTCTCATGGAGTATCATGGAGGGATCTTGAGAAGGGATCTTACATAGGAGTAACACACTCCAATAGGAAACATATCACGTAAAGGTGGTTGTCTTCTATTTGATTAAGCAAGAGTATAAAGACACACATAAGTTTGAATCAACACATTACTTATTTTTAGAAGATTTTACTAGAGGAGAAATGCATTAACTTTAGCAGATAGAGAGAAGTGAGCATTAAAATTGTGAATGGTTATAAACTAGGATAGACAGTGAGTATGCTTCAAATCTTTTAATAATAGTAATATTTAGTGGATTTTGTATATCAAGACATTTCCTTTGTATTCTCCTTGGACGTATCCCAATGAGGGAGAAAAAAATAATATTGTTGTGTCCTATGAATGTTTTAATTTCCATTTATTATGTGCTATGGGAAGGAGAGAGAATAGTTTTTTTAACAATAAAATAAGATCCAAAGAGATAGTTATTTTAATTTTCTATACCTTGATTCAAAACCCTCTCAAAGTATTTAACCTAGTTAGTCTAATAATTACTATCATATTAAAGCATTAAAGTCAGAGTTTCTCTCTCATCAGAATCAATGGAATATTTTTAATCACAAAGTAATTCTAATATTTTATGGAAACAATTTTTAATTATGGAATAATTGAATGTATTAATTTTTTATACCATTAGTCATAGATGTGTTTACAATCACAATGCATGGTATTTTAGATAGTGTGGATAATGGGTCATTATCTGAAGCATATTGAAGAAAATTGGATGTTGATGCCAAATGAATCAATTCCTTAAAGGGAGATTTATCCAACATAATCTATACAAATGTGATTTCATTCAAGTCATATAATTCCATGTGGAAAAACCTTCTTTATATCTATGAATATGATTCAAAAGTATGATAAGATAAACTACAGGTTTTGTGGAACAAGTATTAGGACCTAAGGATTCACCCCAATGAATTTGTCGATGCATTATTTGATTGGATGAATATTGTTGTGGAAGACATGTGAGGTATCAGAGAAATTATAAATGATATAAAATCAATAAGCATATCATAATAATAATTCAACCTCAATTCAATTAAAAATTTTCTATATTGAAAGATAAAGATCCAAAGGAGATAACATTGGATAACTTACATAGTACTCTTGTCACATAAAAGATGAGAAATGATGATAATAAGTTTGTGGACAAAGGTAAATATAAATAGGTAGCATTAAAGACCATAAAAATCTCACATTAGAATATGATCAATAAAGAGACATTGTGGATGAGGTTATGTCACTTATTTCCTCAAATATATAAATGGTAAAAGAAAAGTTTAAAGGAAAAGTTCCTATTATATTCTTTCATTATGGAAAGGTTGGAAATATTAAAAAAAGTTTCTTAATAGGTTTCAAGATTATAATGAAGTTGATGATTAAAATCCCAAGAATAAGTCTTTAGTTAGTGTGAAAGGTAGGAAAATTACTAAGAAACGTTTCTTTATAAAGAATAATATATTTTCACAAGAAAATGGAATTTCAAAAAAAATATAAGTTAGAAAAGATAGAATACTGTAAGGATCATAGATAAAATGCTATAGTGGTAGTTGTGGGAAATTACCAAATAATGGAAAAAGTGAAAATGATAAAGTAGAACTCATTGGAAGAGTTGACCACCAGGTTGAATTAGAAGATATAATTGAGGAGATAAAAATTTAGAGATAAAAAAAAAGAAATCCAATTGGTTGGTTCATGATGCCAAACTCTATATGAAGTAGTAGGAAGAAGGGAAGTCTGAGATAAAGGCTGAAATTGAAAATCTCAAATTGGAAAAGCTAGAAAACTCAGATAAAGTCATTGAGTTCAAGGTCAACTTTGAAGAATAGAATAAGGTTATTGATATTCTGACTAACATAACAAAAGATTAATCCAAATGTATTGAAGAACCTGAGGAGGAAGTTGTCGACTTTTGAAGAAAGGCAAACGATCAAGATAAAATATTGAATCTTGATATGGTATTATTAAATTATATTACACAGGTGATAGAGAAAGTGAAATTACAATTCATAGGTATAGAAAAATAGACAAAGTAATGTTTAGATAAGAATGACACATCAAAATGACACAGGTAATATGGGAATTGATCACAAATAGAAAGCAGTAATGGTTGATGATAGGATACAATCACCCACTCCATTGTCAAAGATTGATTTGTGCATGAATCTGAATCAAAAGATTCAGAGATCCCAAGGGATAATTAGTGGTACAATAATGACACACAGAAATTCAATTCATATTTGGTGTTATTTTTGTTGAAATATGGGGAATTATCAAAGTGTATGTTTCATAATCAAGAGGCATCTATGGGCACAAGATCAGTAGAGGTAGCCAAACATAGTTCAATATTCTAGTAATTATTTTGATGGAAAATATTTTTGGTGTGGAGGATTCGAATACATGGTTAGATATTTCTCATCAATAATGCATAAGAATGTATTGAAGAAAACCCAAAGTTGGTGTACATAGCAGCTCAAGGGATCATCGAATGAGAAAATAATAAAAAATAAATGTAAATATTTTCATGATGAATTTGGTATATTATACTTTGAGGAAGATAAATAATACCATTCAACATCAAGTATGAAGTAAAATACATGGATTAAAGAGAAAAGAGTTGAGAAGATAGTGGTTGTAGATATTTCCTTCAAAGAACTAGATCGTAATGGAATATGAATCATTGATAGTGGATGCACCTACTATATGATAAAAAATAAGAATCTAATGATAAGAATTAGGTATGATAAGGGAGGTGTCATAATATTTGGTAATAATGAAGGTATGAAGATTATTGTCTTGAAAAAATCCAAGTTTTGAGGAAAAGATATGAGACATGCATATGTCTTGGTTGTTGAAGGCCTCAATCACAACTTGCTAAGTGTCAGTCAATTGTGTGACTTGGGACACACAAAGGGTAATCTCTACCCTATTAGTAGAGTAAAAGATATGTGTTTTCTATCCAAGGAAGAAGAAACCAAGTTGTGTCATAAACATATTGGTCATCTAATCAAATACTCCTTATAATATCTGGTAAAATATGATACTGATCGAGATCTCCCTATGATATCACCTGACCATACTCATACATATGATGCTTTCCAACTAGGGAAGATTACTTAAAATACATATAAGGGGAAATATTAAAGGTCAATAAGAGTACTTGAAATGGTACATATTGATGTGTGTGGAACTATTTCACCAAGATCTATTGATAGTAAGAAATATTATGTCATTTTCATTGATGATTTCAATAAAATGACATGGGTTTCAATTATCACCCATAAGTATGATGTGTTCAACTACATAACACATTATCAAAGGGAAGTTGTAACGAATTAGAATTTTATCAATGAAATTTTCCCTTATTATACCATGTAATATAAATTATATACATCACATAAAGAACCCAATAAAAACATTATCCTCATAAATGAATAATGATACATTAGTCATCAAACAAACTAATAAGAAATCAAAATATTTTAGTGGGACAATAACTAAAAAAATAAGATAATAAGTATAGGAAAATTTGGATATGACCGATCCACTAGAATGACCACACTCACAAAAAAATATGGAGAAATAAAAAATAATAATAAAATATTAATTTAAATGATGAACATATATATAACCTTAAGAGAAAATAGAGGTGACTGATGAATGGAATAAGAGGTATTTTTAGGAAGTAGTAAAACCTTATGATCATTGAAAATCTTGCTGTTATAATAGTAACCTAAACATTGGAATAGTAATGTGATTGTTATGATTTGTAATCTGACCATTAGAATAGTAACCTCACTTATGAAAGTATAAACAAAATTTATGTATCTTATTAATGAAAATATGATATATTTATATCATGGAATAAGTAAATAAATGTTTTAAAAATGATAAATTAAGTATTGGTATTTTTGTGAAACATAAATGTTTATTTACACTTTTATAATTAATATAATGATTTAAAAGAAAATTTATTTTCATAAAATAGATTCATGAATTAATATTTTCTTGTATTATAATTATAATATAATTTTATGAGACCTTAATTATTTTTTCAAAGTTCCATAAAATCGATTATAAAATTAAAATCGATATTTTTTGAATAAATGATGATTTTAATTAAAAATTAAATCTCATATTTAGAAAATTATTTTCATAAAATAGATTTTATTTTTTAATTCCACATGTTGAAAAATGTTTTGGGTAAATTTTATAGTTGAATTTTTGGTGAATAGTGAAATTCGATAATTTGCAATTTTTAACATTTTAAGCCAAATACATGATTTTTGTGTCAGGAATGATGTAAGAAACCATTAGTTTGAACTGACATGCACTAGTTACTATACTTAGTCATAATAATCAACACTATTTATATTATTGATCCAAAATAATAAACTAATGAATAAAATAATCAAAAACACTTCCTCCTCCCCTTATAAATACCACCCTTCACAAACTTTTCTCCTCACACCTTTTAAGCTTTGGATATATTCTACCCAATTCCTCTCCCAAGACTCTTCCCCACATCCCCATATTTTTGGTCTCATAAAAATACCAATTCCAAGTGCCTTAAGGAGGTTCTCCATGAGATAATATTCAAGAGGCAAATCCTCCACATTTATCTTTTAAAATATTTCATTCTTCTACCTCATAATTTTACCCACTATACAAAGTGACATTGTAACACCCGAGACTTTTATGTTATATAAATCATCAAAGGGATATTTTTCTACACAACACTTGCTTGGCTTGCTTTACACGCAATCGCGACCTTCCTCGATAGCTTGCGTCGTACGCAATACCGAGTTTCACTAAACAACAATATACTATTAAAACTAGCCGTTATGAATAGTAATAACCACTTTTTGAAATTTTATAAATTTTATTTTTCAAAATGGACTTCATTTTTGGACTCAGAATATCGAAATTAGCCTAGGGTGAAATTTTGGTATTTTTCTGAAAACTTTCAATTTTTGATGAATAGTGAAACCACTAAGTGGTAGGTTAAAAAACTGAATTTTGCATAAAACTTAATTTTACCGCTTCTGTGAATGGAATTTCGAAAATCCGAGAGACACGGTTAATATCAAGGACTAAAATGTGGTTCAATGAGATGAAAATAATTTTTTGGTGAATAGTAACTTTTTACTTTTTTTACCGCGGTTAATAGTAAATAGGGTAACTAAGGGTAAATATGATATTACTATTACCCTAACACATGTACTAATTCTATTGGACAAGTGTAATTCGACCAAAAACAAACTTAGGAATAAAATATGACCATTTAGGCCCACTTGGATTAGATTAGGACATTTATTATTAATTTATTTAAAGAAGGGTTAAAATAGTTAAAATCAAAGTTTAATAAGTAAATCATTTATAATAAGGGGTTATACATAAGATAAATTCGATTGTAAATATTCATTAGAAAGATAAAAAGATTTCCTACATGATGGTATTTTATTTGTAATTTTTAGACATCAAATAATTTAATTTATTTATGACACAAAGATGATGCAATAATTATCTTATTAATGAAATATTGACATAATTGATAATATAAACACCAAAATAAATGTAATTTAAGACTTTTTTATGAATTCCACTAATTTTCTAGGTTACTATGATATATTAATGTTGATTTAATCAACTTGGTTCGAACATATAATTCTGTTATGACTTTCACAAAAATCATATATCAAATAGTGTCAAAATTGACACAAAATAGTTTTTAAATCAAATATTATATTATTAATTGTTATTTTATTCCTAAAAATCTAAGGTTCGGCCAAATGACTTAGATAAGGATATATATATTAATAATAAACAATTTGGGGTTTGTTTGTCATGTTATAGTAAGTTTATTAACCATATAGTGAAAGAAAACAAAAAGACATGGTAAAAGTTAAATTATTTAACTTAGAGTTAAATCTAATTGATAAGGTTAAAATAATACCTTAAACTTGTCTAAATCCTATTGGTTGATAGGATTTCGGCCCATCCCCACCTTATCTTCGAAATAAGACCCTTTGGAGCCATTATAAACCGATTTTGACTTTAATATAAAATAATATTTTGAGATATTCCTAAAGTGCCCCTCTCCTCCCTTATAAAAGGGCACCTCCTCCCCCTCCTCCTCACACCAATTTGAGCACTCAAGCTCGGCCAAACCCTGAAATTTTCCCTTCTCCACTTCCCTAGAAACATCCTAGAGGTTCTGGTCTTCCTCAAAGACCAATTTTAGTGCCCTAAGAGGAGGTCTCAAAGAGGCGCTTCAAAGAAGAGGTAATTACCGTTACCAATTCTTTCATCTTTATTTCTTCTTCAACTTATTCTTCTTTAGTTGTTTCATGATAAATTAATAACATCAGTATTACTTACATACTGATATGTTATTATAAATATGAAACAACCCTTATTCACCTTCTATCCATCCTACAGAAAAATGAAATCACCGCGCGTGCGTACGTACGGAATATCGTCTCCACGCCGTGGTGTAATCTATTTTCCACCACCACCTTAAAAGGATGGGTATAATGGTGTAATGAGTAACTATTTATGATTATTATAAAGTAATATTGATACTGAAATAATATATATATACTCCAATACAATTCCACGAACATAGGAACGATATCATCACTCGTGCGTACGTACGGAATACCGTCTCCACGATGTGATGCGACTCGTTCTGCATGATCTTCATTTCATAATGATTATATAAATGAATTTAATGAATGAATATGGTATATACTACACTAATACCATTCTATAAATGAATTATCTATAACCTAAAGATAATAATAAGAATTTATTCAACAAAACACGCATAAGAACAAAAAGTTATAAAGACCCGAGTAACAAGTAACAATGAAATATTACTAACAAGAAGCTAATAATATGACCATATATGATATCATATCAATATTTATGATTATGGAATAAGTCAATAACATTATTTAAACCATTATACAGGAGCTTCGGACACGAACAAAGCAAATCGGACCTAAGGTAAGGGAAATATCACAATCTCACTTTTATCCGAGATTGTTTTTACTTTGGTAATTACTGGGGTGTATTTTATCATCCACATCCATGTTTCATCAATATGTAATATTATTTCCATCCACCTACAATTGTTTAAATCCATTTTTACCCTTCGGTGAGTTTTTAGTAATATGTATGAAAGGAATCTTTTGTCGTTTTTCGTACGAGGTACTTTTTGACTTTTCCGACAAAAGTACGAAGAATGTTTTTTTAACTTATACGGCATGATTGGATTTTTAAAACATTGTTTCCAAGATGCTTCCTTTACAAGTTTTCAAGTTTATTTGTAATCAACTTCTTTTATTTTAAAGATGTATGACATGTTATGAAAGGAAAAATGTTTTTTGAAGAAGAAAGGATATTTTCCTCAAGAATGGAGTTCAAATGTTTTATCAAAATTATTTTCCATCTAAGATAATATAGGGTTCTGTTTTTATCCCTATTATTAAATTGATTTGATTATGTTGTGAGGGATTATTTTTATTAAGTCATTTACCTTATATGGTTTGTTTTATGATGTCATGATGTTTCAAGAATCCCATTTTTGTTACATGTGTTATGCAATGATGTATGATTTATGATTATGTGGCACACATAAGAAAGGATTCATTATAAGATGGGTGGGACCTATATCTCCCTCCAATGCATTGGGTAATGATTTTATATCTCATGAGATAGACATGGCTGAAACGGAAGGTTATTTCGGTTCAGTGATACAAGACTGAAACGAGGAGTGAACTCGGTTCAGAAAGGGAATTTGTCCACTAAGATAGTCTTGGCAATGAGTCATGACTAACAAGAAATGATTTTCCATGATTATGTGTGCATGCCACAAAGTTTCAAGTTTTATGTTATGATTATGGGGATCTCATTTTCACTTCTATGATTTATTCCATGTTAAGATATTATGATCTCTTTTGCAGGTTTTGATTTTCATAAAGATATGATATGATTTTTATTTCCTTTATTTGCCCTTGCTGAGCATTTGAGCTCACCCTTTTATGTTTTCTTTTCCCCAGGCCAGGAAGATGGATATAAAGTAGAATATGCTAAAAGGGACCCTAGATATGATGAAATAAATGGGAGACACTGTAGAAGATTTATGAACCAGTTGTTTATGTTTCCCAGTTTCTAAAGACACTATACCTATATGGTCCTTTGTGGTTTTTTCATATGTTGTAATAAGTGTGATTCAATTTTGAAGTATTAACAATGTATGTAAAGTATGGGTCGTTATAGTTGGTATCAAAGGAAAGGTATAGTCAACCTTTGGAAACTAGGATGTGAAAGCCTTAGTAAGAACCCTAAGGATAAGTCTAAGCATAGAACACAATCTTAGTGTTTTAGAAATGGCCTTGAATAACCTAGGATAAGACCTTAAGCATGAAAATTTTATTCTTGAATTATGTGGTTTCCTATTATAATTAGTGTTGCTCACACTATTCTTCTTGGTTTTAAGTCAATGGCTGGAACCCGAAGGAACCGTGTTAATGCGGAATGCGATGGGCAATGCAATGATTGTCCCCCTGAGCAACCAAACGATATGGGAGCTGGAATGCAAAATATTGTAGCCATGCTCACACAACTTTCTCAAGCTATGAATCATGCAGGATTTCCAAATGAGCAAAGGAGGGAGCAACATTCTGTTGAATCCTTTATGAGGCAACGTCCACCTTCTTTCAGCGGGTCTACTGATCCATTAGTTGCTGAGCAATGGATTAGTACTACTGAAAAGATATTTTCAGTTCTTCAATGTTCTGAACATGATAAAGTCATCCTAGCAGTGTATCGTTTGGAAGGAGATGCTGATCAATGGTGGAATCTTGTTAAGAATACGAGGCAAAGGGATGAAATTGAGTCTATGGAATGGGACGAGTTCAAGAACTTATTTTTCAATAAGTACTTCCCTCGTATTCTCCGAACAAAGATGGAGAAAGAGTTTCTTAAACTGAAGCAAAGGGATGATGAATCTGTTGGTACCTATGAAGCAAATTTTACAAGACTTGCAAGGTACGCTTCTGGTATTATTATCCAACCTGAGAGTAAGATCGATCGATTCTTTAGTGGCTTAAAACCAAGTCTTTGAAGGGCGTTATCCATAAGGGACTTCAATAGCTACGAGGAAATCGTTCGATGTGCTCTCAAAGTCGAGATGGAGATTGGAGTAACCCATCAGTCACATGGGTTTGATAAGAAGAGGAAGATGGAATTCAAAGAAAACTCTAAAGAGCACACTGAAAAAAAGATGAACTTTACATTATGCTCAAAGTTTGGAAAGAAACATGGAGGGAGTTGTCTTAAAGGGACAAGTAAATGTTTTAAATGTGGAAAGGAAGGTCATCGGGCATTTGAATGCCGTGATAATGGGAAGAAGATGTCTAATGACGCAAACAAAGGAAGGGATACACAGAATGAACCTACTACACTTCAATGTTTCAAGTGCAAGGAGATGGGGCATTATGCCAATCAATGCCCAAATCCAAGGGTTGATGATGATGGTCGATGTCAACAAACTCTTAAGGCTAAAGACAAAGGAAAGTCACATGCAATTTCTATCAGCGATGTGGAGTACGATAACGATGTGGTGAAAGGTACACTTACCATCCACTCTAAAGTAGAAAATGTTTTATTTGATTCTGGATCCACCCACTCTTTTATTTCTGAAGACTTTTCTAAGGGTATAACCGTATTACCTCAACAATTAGATGTTGAGTTAGCTGTGACAACACCTAATGGCACATCAATCGCATCAAAAGTTTATAATTCTTCTCCGATCGAAGTTTGTGGGAAAGTGCTTCCTGCAAATCTTGTGATCCTTCATTTAGTGGAATTTGATGTGATTCTTGGTATGGATTGGCTTTCTCTACATGGAGCTCATATCTATTGCCAAAGAAGGGAAGTCACATTTCATATTCTAGATCAATCTACGATCGTCTATCAATGCAAGGATGAACATAACCTTCCAGTGGAAATTTCTTCCATCTTATGGGTATTGATTCACTAAATGAAGGTTATTTATCTCAAATGGTTGGTGAGAAACTCACGATTAAGAATATGCCCATTGTACGGGAGTTTGATGATGCCTTTCCGGAGGAATTGCCGGGTCTTCCACCAAATCGTGAAGTTGAGTTTTCAATAGAACTCGTACCGGGTGCTTTGCCTATTTCAAAGACACCTTATAGAATGGCCCCAATTGAGTTGCGGGAATTGAAGAAGCAACTCCAAGAGAATCTTGATAAGGGATTCATACGCCCTAGTGCGTCACCTTGGGGAGCACCTGTTCTATTTGTTAAGAAGAAAGATGGATCAATGAGACTTTGCATTGATTATCGAGAACTTAACAAGATCACTATCAAGAACAAATATCCTCTCCCACGCATTGATGACTTATTTGACAAACTACGCGGAGCTCAATACTTTTCCAAGATTGATCTTCGTTCAGGGTATCATCAATTAAGGGTCAAAAGGGAGGATATACCAAAGACGGCTTTCCGTACAAGGTATGGACACTATGAATTTATAGTGATGCCATTTGGTCTTACTAATGCCCCTGCTATCTTCATGGATCTAATGAATAGAGTCTTTAGAGACTATCTTGATCAATTTGTGGTAGTCTTTATAGACGATATTCTTGTCTATTCAAAGGGAAAGGAAGAGCATGAAGATCACTTGAGAATTATATTGAAGACCCTGAGAAAGGATAAGCTTTATGCCAAATTTACCAAGTGTGAATTTTGGCTTCAAAAAGTTGCATTTTTGGGTCACATAATCTCAAAAGAGGGGATATCTGTGGATCCAGCAAAAACGGAGGTTACCGAAAGATGGTCAAGACCAACAACAGTAACTGAGATCCGAAGTTTTCTTGGTTTGGCTGGATATTATCGACGTTTTGTAAAAGATTTTTCACGATTATCTAATCCACTCACCAAGTTGACTCGGAAAGGAGTTAAGTTTGTCTGGACAGAGGAATGTGAAGAGAATTTCAAGGAGTTGAAAAGAAGGTTATCCAGTGCACCTGTGCTCACACTGCCTTGTAGTGGAGAAAGGTTTGTGATCTACAGTGATGCATCCAAGAAGGGATTGGGGTGTGTTCTTATGCAAAATGATATGGTGATAGCTTATGCCTCACGACAGTTGAAAATCCATGAGCAAAATTACCCAACACATGATTTGGAGTTGGCTGCGGTAATATTTGCATTAAAGATTTGGAGGCATTACCTTTATGGTGAAAGGTGTGATATTTATACTGATCATAAAAGTTTAAAGTATATTTTCACACAAAAGGATCTGAATATGCGTCAAAGAATATGGCTGGAGATGATTAAGGATTATGACTGCTCAATCCATTACCACCCTGGGAAAGCAAACAAGGTGGCAGATGCATTAAGTCGACAAGACCATGCTAGTTTATCCATGATGAGGATCACAAAGGATCCAATATTTATGGATTTACAAAGGATGGATCTTGGAATTATAATGGAAGGGGAAAAATCTTATCTTTCTCAAATGAATGTTCAACCATCTATACATGTGAAGATTAAAGAGGCACAGAAAGAAGATGTCGAGTTACAAAAGAAGGTGAGAAATGTTCCTGAATTCAACCTTGATTGTGATGGGATAATAAAGTTCAGGAATCGGGTTTTCATTCCTCCCATCCCCGAATTAAGGAAGGAGCTTCTGGATGAGGCTCATAGTTCTTCATTCTCTATTCATCCTGGAAGCACGAAGATGTATAGGGACCTGAAAGAGTACTTCTGGTGGGATGGCATGAAAAGAGATGTTACTGAATATGTCTATCGATGCTTGGTTTGTCAACAAGTTAAAGCTGAGAGACAGAAGTCTAAGGGGATGTTACAACCATTACCCATACCCGAATGGAAATGTGAAAACATCACTATGGACTTTGTCACAGGACTTCCTAAAACATCCAAAGGCAATAATGCTATCTGGGTCATAGTTGATCGTCTTACAAAGTCTGCACACTTCATTGCTATTAGAGAGGATTTATCTCTAGATCAGCTTGCCAGGATATATGTAAAGGAAGTGGTAAGATTGCATGGGGTACCACTTTCTATTATATCTGATCGGGATCCGAGATTTACCTCGAAGTTCTGGCGAAGTCTTCAGCATACTCTGGATACAGAGTTGAGTTTCAGCACTGCTTATCATCCCCAGACAGACGGTCAGTCTGAGAGAACAATTCAAACCCTAGAAGATATGTTGAGAGCTTGCTCTATGGATTTCAAAGGAGGTTGGGATCAACACCTACCTTTGGTGTAATTTTCTTATAATAATAGCTTTCACTCCAGTATTCAGATGGCTCCTTATGAAGCTCTCTATGGAAAGAAATGAAGGACTCCAACTTGCTGGGATGAAGTTGGGGAAAGAAAGATATTAGGACCTGATCTCGTTGATGAAATGGCAGAAAAGGTCAGATCTATTCAACAACACATAAGAGCATCTCAGAGTCGACATAAAAGTTATGCCGACAACCGAAGAAAAGACCTAGAGTTTGAAGTGGGTGATAAAGTGTTCTTACGAATATCTCCCTGGAAGAGGGTTATGAGATTTGGAAAGAAGGGGAAGTTGAGCCCTAGATATATCGGTCCTTTCGAAATACTGGATCGTGTTGGGAAGGTAGCTTACCGATTGGCGCTTCCACCGAATCTCTCTCAAGTTCACGATGTGTTCCACGTATCTCTCCTGAGAAAGTACATACCAGATCCTTCACATGTACTCAGCTCAGAAGTGGTACCGCTGGAGCAAGATCTTTCTTATGAAGAATAGCCGATAGAGATTCTGGATCGTAGTGAAAAAGTCCTACGAAACAAGACCACTCGATTGGTGAAAGTTTTATGGAGGAACCACCAACTTGAAGAAGCTACATGGGAGCTTGAGGATATGATGAGGGAGAAGTATCCTCATCTGTTTGTTACAAAGTGACGAATTTCGAGGGTGAAATTCTTTTTAAGGGGGGTAGAATGTAACACCCGAGACTTTTATGTTATATAAATCATCAAAGGGATCTTTTTCTACACAACACTTTCTTGGCTTGCTTTAAACGCAATCGCGACCTTCCTCGATAGCTTGCGTCGTACGCAATACCGAGTTTCACTAAACAACAATATACTATTAAAACTAGCCGTTATGAATAGTAATAACCACTTTTTGAAATTTTATAAATTTTATTTTTCAAAATGGACTTCATTTTTGGACTCAGAATATCGAAATTAGCCTAGGGTGAAATTTTGGTATTTTTCTGAAAACTTTCAATTTTTGATGAATAGTGAAACCACTAAGTGGTAGGTTAAAAAACTAAATTTTGCATAAAACTTAATTTTACCGCTTCTGTGAATGGAATTTCGAAAATCCGAGAGACACGGTTAATATCAAGGACTAAAATGTGGTTCAATGAGATGAAAATAATTTTTTGGTGAATAGTAACTTTTTACTTTTTTTACCGCGGTTAATAGTAAATAGGGTAACTAAGGGTAAATATGATATTACTATTACCCTAACACATGTACTAATTCTATTGGACAAGTGTAATTCGACCAAAAACAAACTTAGGAATAAAATATGACCATTTAGGCCCACTTGGATTAGATTAGGACATTTATTATTAATTTATTTAAAGAAGGGTTAAAATAGTTAAAATCAAAGTTTAATAAGTAAATCATTTATAATAAGGGGTTATACATAAGATAAATTCGATTGTAAATATTCATTAGAAAGCTAAAAAGATTTCCTACATGATGGTATTTTATTTGTAATTTTTAGACATCAAATAATTTAATTTATTTATGACACAAAGATGATGCAGTAATTATCTTATTAATGAAATATTGACATAATTGATAATATAAACACCAAAATAAATGTAATTTAAGACTTTTTTATGAATTCCACTAATTTTATAGGTTACTATGATATATTAATGTTGATTTAATCAACTTGGTTCGAACATATAATTCTGTTATGACTTTCACAAAAATCATATATCAAATAGTGTCAAAATTGACACAAAATAGTTTTTAAATCAAATATTATATTATTAATTGTTATTTTATTCTTAAAAATCTAAGGTTCGGCCAAATGACTTAGATAAGGATATATATATTAATAATAAACAATTTGGGGTTCGTTTTGCATGTTATAGTAAGTTTATTAACCATATAGTGAAAGAAAACAAAAAGACATGGTAAAAGTTAAATTATTTAACTTAGAGTTAAATCTAATTGATAAGGTTAAAATAATACCTTAAACTTGTCTAAATCCTATTGGTTGATAGGATTTCGGCCCATCCCCACCTTATCTTCGAAAGAAGACCCTTTGGAGCCATTATAAACCGATTTTGACTTTAATATAAAATAATATTTTGAGATATTCCTAAGGTGCCCCTCTCCTCCCTTATAAAAGGGAACCTCCTCCCCCTCCTCCTCACACAAATTTGAGCACTCAAGCTCGGCCAACCCCTGACATTTTCCCTTCTCCACTTCCCTAGAAACATCCTAGAGGTTCTGGTCTTCCTCAAAGACCAATTTTAGTGCCCTAAGAGGAGGTCTCAAAGAGGCGCTTCAAAGAAGAGGTAATTACCGTTACCAATTCTTTCATCTTTATTTCTTCTTCAACTTCTTCTTCTTTAGTTGTTTCATGATAAATTAATAACATCAGTATTACTTACATACTGATATGTTATTATAAATATGAAACAACCCTTATTCACCTTCTATCCATCCTACGGAAAAATGAAATCACCGCGCGTGCGTACGTACGGAATGCCGTCTCCACGCCGTGGTGTAATCTATTTTCTACCACCACCTTACAAGGATGGGTATAATGGTGTAATGAGTAACTATTTATGATTATTATAAAGTAATATTTATACTGAAATAATATATATATACTCCAATACAATTCCACGAACATAGGAACGATATCATCACTCGTGCGTACGTACGGAATACCGTCTCCACGATGTGATGCGACTCGTTCTGCATGATCTTCATTTCATAATGATTATATAAATGAATTGAATGAATGAATATGGTATATAATACACTAATACCATTCTGTAAATGAATTATCTATAACCTAAAGATAAGAATAAGAATTTATTCGACAAAACACGCATAAGAACAAAAAGTTATAAAGACCCGAGTAACAAGTAACAATGAAATATTACTAACAAGAAGCTAATAATATGACCATATATGATATCATATCAATATTTATGATTATGTAATATGTCAATAACATTATTTAAACCATTATACAGGAGCTTCGGACATGAACAAAGCAAATCGGACCTAAGGTAAGGGAAATATCACAATCTCACTTTTATCCAAGATTGTTTTTACTTTGGTAATTACTGGGGTGTATTTTATCATCCAAATCCATGTTTCATCAATATGTAATATTATTTCCATCCACCTACAATTGTTTAAATCCATTTTTACCCTTCAATGAGTTTTTAGTAATATGTATGAAAGGAATCTTTTGTCGTTTTTCGTACGAGGTACTTTTTGACTTTTCCGACAAAAGTACGAAGAATGTTTTTTTTAACTTATACGACATGAATGGATTTTTAAAACATTGTTTCCAAGATGCTTCATTTACAAGTTTTCAAGTTTATTTGTAATCAACTTCTTTTATTTTAAAGATGTATGACATGTTATGAAAGGAAAAATGTTTTTTGAAGAAGAAAGGATATTTTCCTCAAGAATGGAGTTCAAATGTTTTATCAAAATTATTTTCCATCTAAGATAATATAGGGTTCTGTTTTTATCCCTATTATTACATTGATTTGATTATGTTGTGAGGGATTATTTTTATTAAGTCATTTACCTTATATGGTTTGTTTTATGATGTCATGATGTTTCAAGAATCCCATTTTTGTTACATGTGTTATGCAATGATGTATGATTTATGTTTATGTGGCACACATAAGAAAGGATTCATTATAAGATGGGTGGGACCTATATCTCCCTCCAATGCATTGGGTAATGATTTTATATCTCATGAGATAGACATGGCTGAAACGGAAGGTTATTTCGGTTCAGTGATACAGTACTGAAACGAGGAGTGAACTCGGTTCAGAAAGGGACTTTGTCCACTAAGATAGTCTTGGCAATGAGTCATGACTAACAAGAAATGATTTTCCATGATTATGTGTGCATGCCACAAAGTTTCAAGTTTTATGTTATGATTATGGGGATCTCATTTTCACTTCTATGATTTATTCCATGTTAAGATATTATGATCTCTTTTTCAGGTTTTGATTTTCATAAAGATATGATATGATTTTTATTTCCTTTATTTTCCCTTGCTGAGCATTTGAGCTCACCCTTTTATGTTTTCTTTTCCCCAGGCCAGGAAGATGGATATTAAGTAGAATATGCTAAAAGGGACCCTAGATATGATGAAATAAATGGGAGACACTGTAGAAGATTTATGAACCAGTTGTTTATGTTTCCCAGTTTCTAAAGACACTATACCTATACGGTCCTTTGTGGTTTTGTCATATGTTGTAATAAGTGTGCTTCAATTTTGAAGTATTAACAATGTGTGTAAAGTATGGGTCGTTATAGACATGATAACTTCAGTATTATAAATATACTATAATGTTATTGTGTTAATTTAATATCCATCATGAAAACTATTATCTCCATATTTTATCTTAAAAATGAAAACAGTGTCTGTGATATGTCGATTCACCACCTTCATGGATGGTGATTTTTTCATTTTCCATTACCACCTTTATGGATGGTCATTAAACCATTATAATGGTTAAAATACATTTTAAAATGTATATTATAACTTTTATCATGTTTTTAAACTAATATATATACAAAATATTAAATAAAATTATACTAGTTCATGATGGTTGCAAAAACCGTCAAAATAAACTAATCATTTTTTTCATTGACATTTCGTTTGATGAATCAATATCATATCTGAAGAAAATGATATATAGGACCATTTAAAATTATATAAGTATATTAATACCATTTAATCTTACTTCTTGAGCCTTTATTAAATTTTATAAGAACTTCCATAATTATACATAATTAAATCAACCATGAAATTCCTGAAATGAACGCTCCCAGAATGAAAAAATTAAACATTATAAATCATCAAAATGACCATAAATGATCTTAATAAAATTGTAATAAATAAAATAAATTTTAAATTGGTTATAAATTAAATTATAAATTAATATAATTTGATTATCCATGATATGATGTGCTAGTGTAGAACACTTTAGACATAAGGTAAGGGATCTCTTCGAACCTCTAAATTACCTTCTAGTTATAATTTCTATTTCTTTAAAAAAATTTATTTCTTTATTATTCTTATGTAATTTTTATAAATTATATTTATATGTTCCAAAATTATGTATCCATATCAATTCATCCTTCTTTTATGGGTTAATACATGTTTTAAAAGGCACCCTTCTTAATTCCTCTTGATAAGCAAGCTTAATTAAAGGAAACTTCCCAATTTCTTACCCATTTTCAAGTACACCCCATAATATTTTTAAGACACCATTATTTTTCTAAAATAAATAATTTAATTATGAATAAAAATCCTAGTTAATTTATGGTTTTATAGAAACAATTAATCTTTTTCCCTCTTTAAAGACTCTTTAATATTTTCCCTAAAACTGCACTAAATTTGCTCATTTCTAAAGTTTATTAAACACTATTTTTACATGTTTTCACTTAAATTGGACATAATTTATCATGATCTAATCCTAATTTACCTTATTAATGTATAATTATAATTTAAATCCATTCTTTTTTTACACCATCATGATACGCCGTTTGGTTACGCCTTATGACATGATTATGAAAACCATTTCTTTCGATGGGTAACCCATATGTGTAATCCTTATGTTTGATTCTTTATGTGGTACAAATATGCGTGAACATGTTATGATGAGTGTACATATAGTGATCCAATGCATTGGGTAATGTTTAGTCTCATGATGTGTCTTTTATGGGATTAGGTAGTAAACTTAATCCATTATGAGACTTTTTCCATCAAGTGATATAGTCTTGGACTAAAAATTAGATTTTTTATTTTAAAATAAATTTTATGGAAAAAGTGGGAAACCTCACAAGTCACAACAACCATAAATAACCATACACTAAAGGAAATAGAAAAAATCATTGAAATTAAGCTTGAAAATACTATAAGAAATCTCCCTATATAATTTCCAGTTAAGATTAATTACCTTTATATCTAGATCATCCTTGATATGGTCTTCAAAATGATACTCCATCTTGTCCTGAGTTTAGATGAACTCCTCCATGTTTAATTTCCTTTTGTGGATGCCTCTTATCAAAATATGAGCTTGCTTGTTGATCCACTCACATATCTCCTTATTAGTGTCTAATAAAACCAGTTTCTCTTCCATCATGTCTGCATCCTATGGAGAAGCAAAAATTCTCAAAGACACCTCCAACATTTCTTCCTCAGAGTAAAGGAGAAGTTCCTAAGACTTTAATATTCACCCATCCCCTCACCTAATACCCACCACATGGTATATTTTTCATCTTTTTCTATCTCCTTACTTGTGAATCCACCTATGAGAATCTCATTTTCTTTATTTCCATAGAAAACCACTACTATATATTGAGAGGTTCTTGACCTCGTATTAACAGTTATAGGAGTATTAGAATAACCCCTTTTGGGTAGAGATTTATTATCCTTAACAAATTATAATCCATACCCATCAAAAAAGAGTTTTCTTTGTCTAATATAGATTTTATTCCTTGTGTATCAGTAGTATCAGATGATATAGCAAGCATAGAGGCATGGGAAAATTCAATTTTACCCTAACATAAGAGCCAAAACGGTCCTTCAACGAAGCCTCTACCACTTTGATGGGACCCACTCCAATTACCTATCCTGATAAAATTCCTTGTCCAAACTCTTATCTAAAATCCCAAACACTTGTATTTTTCATCAAATAAATAATTTTACCTTGAATTGATTCATAAGAACCCACATACATTGAAGGATCACTAGAAGGCATGCTAGTTTGATCCTCCTTTATCCTAGAAAAGATCATTTATTCTACATCCCTATTCCTTCTCAAATTTTGAACACCACTGGAATCTGCATGAGATTTTGGGATCCATGACATATGAGGCAGTCTGTAGTTAGAATAAATATGACCACAGTGATGAAAAAGAGAAAAATAAGTTGGGATATCCTTATAAAAAACACACTGAAAGAATCATTCTGACCCATTAATATGTCATCATGTTATGCCTTTTAACCCATTTTCTATTCTTTATTCCCATGTTTATTCCATCATTGGGATTTTTAGCTTATCCCTTTGTTCATGTATTCCACAGGTTATCCTATATAGATATAATAACTGAAATAAAGTTAGGATCTCATTATGAAGATTAAATAAAAGATGATTTTATTTTGGTTTATGCTTTTTAATTATGTACCTTGTCTTCCAAAAACACTATAATTTATGATCCTTGGTTTTTATTTTATGGTTAATTATGCTAAAAATCCTGTAATGATATGTTTAAAAGGATTGGGTCTCTATAGTTGGTATCAGAGAATGATCTAGTTATTTTCATATATTAGGACTAGAAAACTTTAGTAAGAACACCAGTGATGATTCTATCACCATGGATAACCCAAATTGAAACATAGAAAATCACAAGTTAGGATATAATTTTCATTTACAATTTTGTCCTTCAATGTTCAAAGTTTACTTTTTTATATGATTATTAGCCAAGTATTCAGTCCCTCTAATTATAATTTATTTTTATTAGTTAATGGCTATAAATAGGAGAACCTATGAAAATAATAAATGTGATAAGAAATGTGACAATTTCTATTATGAAATTCAAAATATTATGGGAATAGGAGCTCAAAACTTGAGGACAATACTAGTAAAACTAGTTCAAGTTATGAATAATAACTTGAATCATGAAGAACTCTCTGATTCTCTTAAGAAAGAGAAAGTTGTAGTTGAATCCTTTATGTGAAAAAGACATCCTATATTTAGTGGATATTCTGGTCCTCTCATCATAGAACAATTATTTAACTTCATTGAGAAGATATTCTATGTCAACTAGTTCTCAGAAGAAGAGAAATTCATACTGGTGGTCTATCATTTTGATGGTAAAGTTGATCAGTGGTGAATAATGATAAAAAAAACAAAGTCTAAGGTAGAAATTGATTCTATGGATTGGGAAGCATTCAAGAAAATATTTTTCAATAAATATTTTCCCAAAACTCTCCATCTTAAGTTGGAATGGGAGTCACTCGAACTGAAGAAAAAGGAAAATGATTCTATTGAGGAATATGAATAAAAATTTACAAGGCTTACACAATACGTATTTTTCTTTTTCATGAAAAATTAAATTAAGGTGGATCACTTATTTATCAGACTAAATCCAAGTCTTCAAAAATAATTGGAGATTCAAAACTTTGACAACTATTAAGAGATTGTCTATTGTGATCATAGGATCGAGTTAGAGATTGGCGAATCTTAGTGGTATCATGGGATCAGATATAAAAAACATAAAATGGAGTTTAATATGGGAGGATCAAGATATAAATCCCATGATGGAAAGAAAACCCAACATCCCATGTGTCAAAATTGTGGGAAGAAGCTTCTTGGGAATTATATAAAGGGAACCAGGAGATGCTTCAAATGTGGAAGAGAGGGGAATCATGATAATTATTTATAAAGGGATATGAAGAATCCTACAAATGTGGAAGAATAAAAGAAGGTTCAGAGAAAAACTCATCCTGTAGTAAAATGTTTCAATTTCAAGTAACAAGGGTATTATGCAATCCAATGCCCTAATACAAGGGTTGTCAGAGGCAATCAACAACAACAAACTACATGGAAAAAGGAAGGGAATATTCTATCACTACTACTGATGTAGATCCCAATAACGATGTGGTGATAGATACATTGGTTATTCATTCAGGAATAAAAAATGTACTATTTGAATATGGTTTTACACATTATTTCATATCATGCAAGTTTAGCTAAACTATTCAAACATGACCTCAAAATATGGAGGTTGAGTTATATATGAGAATAGAAAATGGAAAAATTATTGCATCCAAAGTATGTAACTCCTCCCCAGTTAATGTTTGTGGAATGAACCTTCCATAAAATCTTGTATTACTCCCTTTAGTGAAGTTTGATCTTATTTTGGTAATGGATTGGCTATATTTATTCAAATCCAACATCAACTATCAGGAAAGGGAGACCACTCTTCAAATCTTGAGGAATCCTCTAATTCTATACAAGTGTAAGATGGATGATGAATCTCCTTCAAAATAATCATCTCAATTTTGGATATTATTTCCTTATGAGAAAGAATATATATCTCAAATTACTGATACAAAGGAGGGGATTATTCTCAAAGACATGCCCATTGTTAGAGACTACACTAATGTGTTTCCCGAAGAATTTTATGGTCTTCTACATGATTGAGAGTTTGAGTTCTAAATTGATATTATTCCTGGATATCTAACTATATCAAAGTCACCTTATATAGTGGGAACCTTTGAGTTGGAAGAACTAATGAATTAGTTACAAGATAATTTGGACAAGGGTTTCATATGCTCGATTGATTCACCGTGGGGTGCACCAGTCCTTTTTTTCAAGAAAAAGTATGGATAAATGAAACTATACATAAATTATCATGAGCTCAAAAAAATCATGATAAAGAACAAGTATCCTCTACCATGGATATATGACTTGTTTGATCAACTACGTGGGACCAAGTATTTCTTTAAGGTGTAATTTCGGTTGGGATATCACAAATTAAAGGTTAAGAAGGAAGATACTCCCAATATTTACTTTAGAATGATGTATGGAAACTATGAGTTCATAGTGATACCCTTTGGACTCATTAATTATTCAAAAATTTTCATGGAGTTAATGAATAGAGTCTTTAGATATTACCTCAAAAAATTTCTAGTATTTTTTATCGATGATATTTTGATATATTCGAAGAGCAAGGAGGAACACGAGGAGAATTTAAATACTATGCTAAAGACATTGAGAAGGGAGAAACTATATGAAATGTACAATAAATTTGAGTTCTGGATGGAGGAAGTATCATTCTTGGGGTATGTTATCACCAGAAAAGGAATATCTATAGACCCTTCTAAGACAAAGTAAATCAAAGAGTGGCCTAAACCAACATCTATAACAAAGATACATAGTTTCCCTAGTCTAGATGGGTATTACTGATGATTTTTGAGGAACTTATCATGATTTTAAAACCCATTAACCAAGCTAACTCAAAAAGGGGTAAAGTTTTTTTGGACCAGTGAATGTGAAGACTACTTCAAAGAGTTGAAAAAGAGGCTTATCACTGCACCATTACTCACACTTATGAGAAGTGGGGAAATCTTTTTGGTATAAAAATATGATTTAAAGAAGGGATTAGACTATGTAATGATACAAAATGATAAAGTGATATCCTATTCCTCATGGAATTTGAATGTTCATGATAAAAACTATCCCACACATGATCTAGAGTTGGCGATAGTGATCTTTGCATTGAAAATATAGTTGAATTATCTCTATAGGGAGAAGTTTGAGATATGACTGATCATAAGAGCCTCAAATATATATATTCACATAGAAGAAGATTAATATGCACCAGTAAAAATGTTAGAGATCATCAAGGATTATGAATTCTCAATCCACTACTATCCTGGTAAATCAAATTAAGTGGTATATTCTCTAAGTAGAAAGGATCTTGAAACTTTATCAGTGTTTATAATTGAGAGGGATCCAATCTTCTTATACTTTTAAAGGATGAATATGGGAATCATAAAGGAAGGTATATCATCATTAATTTGAAAAATTATTTATCAAATTGCCCTTATGAATAAAATAAAGGATGTTCAAAGAAATGACGTAGAAATTAAAAAAAGGTGGAATATATAAGAAAGAGGAAATCCTTAGAGTTAAATTTTGATGAGGAAGGAAACATAAGATTTGGGTCATGACTATGTGTACCATTCCATAAAGAGATAAATAAAGAGACCCTAAATGATTCACATAACTGAAACTTCTATATCCAACCAGGGAGCACAAAGATGTATCAAGATCTCCAAGAGCACTATTAGTGGTACATATGAATAAGAAGATCACTGAATATACATAAAAGTGCTTGGTTTGTAAACAAGTGAAATATGAAAGACAAAAGTCTAAGGGGATGATGCAACCATTACCCATACGAACATGGAAATAGGAAAACATCACCATGGACTTTGTCACTAGACGTCCAAATACATATAGATGAAATAATTATATATGGGTTATTATGGATCATCTTATAAAGAAAACTCACTTTATCACAATTCAATAGGACTTATCACTTAACTAACTTGCACAAATATACATTAGAGAAGTAGTGAGGCTGGATAGAATATCATTATTTATTATATCTGATCGAGATACGTGATTTACCTCCACATTCTATAAAATTATTCGACATTCTCTAAAAACAGAGTTAAACTTTAGTATGACTTATTATCCTCAAACTGATGGCCAATATCAGAGAATTATTCATACACTAGAAGAAATGTTGAGAGCATGTTCTATGGACTTCAAAGGCATATGATACCAACATCTACCTCTGGTCTAGTTCTCTTATAAAAATAGTTTCCACTCAAGTAGTAAAATGGATCTATATGAAGCCATTTATGGGAAAAGATAAAAAACACCAATATTATGGGATGAAGTCAATGAATGTAAACTGATGGGATTTGAAATAGTTGAAGAAATGGTAGAAAAGGTGAAAACCATTAAGCAGTAGATCAAGGAATCCCAAAGTTGACTGAAGATATATACAAGAAATCGTTGACAGGACCTGAAGTTTAAGGTTATAGATATGGTATTCCTCCAGATATCTCTATGTAAGAGATTCATGAGATTTAAGAAGAAAGGAAATCTTAGTCGTAGTTACATCGGCTCCTTTGATATTTTTGATCATGTTAGAGCTGTGGCCTATTAACTAGAACTTCCACCAACCATGTATCAATTGTATGATGTATTCCATGCATCCCTCTTTAGTAAGTATATACCAAACCCATCACATGTACTGAATTTAGAGGTGGTACAATTGGAAAATGAAATCTCTTACAAGGAGTATCTGGTGAAGATCTTGGACCATATAGATAAAGTTCCATGCAACAAGACTACTCACCTGGTCAAAGTACTACAGAGGAACTATAAATAAAAATAGGTGACATGGGAATCAAAGGAAATGATTAATGAGAAGCACTCTCACCTTTTTCACCTTAGTATATAGAGTGAAATTTTGAGGGTGAAATTTCATATTCATCAATGAAATTTTCCATTATTATTCCATGTAGTATAAAAAACATACATCACATAGAGAAACCAATAAAAGCATTATCCCCATAAATAAATAATGATATGCTATTCTATAAAAAAAACAATAATAATTTCAAATATTTCACTGGGATAATAAATAGAAAATAAGATAATAAAAATAGGAAAATTTGGATATGATCGATCCACTAGAATGACCGCACTCACAAACAAAGATATAGAAATAAAATAGAATAATACAATATTAATTTAAAAGATGAAAGTAAACAAAAACTTTTGAGAAAATAGAAGTGACTGATGAATGAAATAATAAGTATTTATAGAAAGTAGTAAACCCTTATGACCATGTAAATATGACTGTTGGAATAGTTACATAAACGTTGGAATAGTAATGTGACTATTAGGAATAATAATCTGAATGTTAGTACATTAAACTCACCTATGAAAGTATAAATAAAATTTAGGTATCTTATAAATGAAAATATGATATATTTATATCATGGAATAAGTAAATAAATGTTTTAAAAATGATAAATTAAGTATTTTTGTTTATATGAAACATAAATGTTTATTTATAATTTTATAATTAATATAATGTTTTAAAAGAATTTTTTTTATAAAATAGATTCAAAAATTAATATTATTTTTCATATTATAATTATAATACAATTTTATGAGACCTTAATTAATTTTTTAAAGTTTCATAAAACTAATTAAAAAATTAAAATAGATATTTTTCAAATAAATGAAATTTTAATTAAAAATTAAATTTATCATATTTAGAAAATTATTTTCGTAAAATTTATTCCATTTTTAAAATCCACACATCAAAAAATGGTTAGGATTATTTTTTGGTAATTTTCTAAAATTGTTGAATTTTTGGTGAATAGTGAAATATGACAATTTATGTTATTTAAAATTTTAAGCCAAATATATGAATTTTTGAGTCATGAATGATGTAGGAAACAATTATTTCAAACTAATATATAGTATTTTTTTACTTAGTCATAATAATAAACACTATTGATAGACTTGATCCAAAATAATAAACTAATGAATAAAATAATAAAAAACACCCCTCTCCCCCCTTTATAAATACCACCCATCACCACCTCTTCTTCTCACACCTTATAAGCTTTATATCTTGATAATATTCTACCCAATAATCTCACAATCCTCTTGCACACATACTGAACTTACCGTTCTCACGAAAATTTCAATTCCATGTGCCTTAAGGAGGTTCTCATGGATACGATATTCAAGAGGTAAATCTTCCACCTTTCTCTTTTTTTTTATTTCATTCTTCTACCTCATCCTTTCCCCCACTATCCAAAGTGAAATTAAATATTTATTATCTTAAATATAATATAATTTTATTGTGTTAATTTAATAACCATCATCAAAACTCTTCTCTTACACTTTTATCTTTAAAATGAAAACATCGTCTATGATATGTCTACTCACCGCCTTTGTAGACGATGATTTTTTCGTTTTCCATTATCAACTTAATAGATGGTCATAAAACCATTATAATGGTTAAAAAAGATTTTAAAATGTATATTATAACTTGTTTCATGTTTTGGAGCTAATATATATAAAATATTAAATAAAATGATACTAGTTCGTGATGGTCATAAAAATCACCAAAATAAACTAATCATATTTTTCATTAACATTTCATCCAATGAATAATTATCATATCTGAAAAAATTGATATATGATACCATTTAAAATTATAGAATTATATTAATACCATTTCATCCCACTTATTTTTTCTTGCTTCTATTTGATAAGAACTTCCATAATTATACACAATTAAACTGACCATGAAATTCATGAAACGAATGCTCCCAGAATGAAAAAATTAAACATTATTACTCATCAAAATAGACATAAATGAACTTAATAGAATTTTAATAAATCAAATATATGTTTAATATGTTCTAAATTAAATTATTAATGAATCTAATTTTATTATCCATGACATTAAGTTCAAATTTAGAATACTTTCAGACATAAGGTAAGGGATCTATCCGAACCTCCAAATTACCTTCAGGTTACTCTTTATATTCCTTTACACCAATTTTTTTCTTCATTATTATCATTTAATTATTCTAAATTCTATTTATATGTACCAAAATTAGGTATCTATATCAATTCCTCCTTATTTTATGGGTAAATACATGTTTTAAATTTTTTCCTTCTCAATTCTTCCTAATAAGCAAGATAGATTAAAGAGAACTTCCCAATTTATTACCCATTTTCAAGTACACCCCATAATCAGGTTTAAGAAACCATTATTTTTATAAAATAACTTATCTCATTATAAAAAACTATATTAGTACATTTCTGGTTTTATACAAACAATTATGCCTTTGTCCTCTTTAAAGAGTCTTTAATATTTTCCCTAAAACCGCACTAAAGTGGCTCATTTCTAAAGTTTCTTAAACACTTTTTTACACGTTTTCACTTTAGTTTTACTTAATTTATCATGATATATTCCTAATTTCCCTTATTAATGTTCAAGTATGATTTAAATTCATTCTTTATTGTACAACATCATGATACACCCTTTGGGTATGCCTATGACATGATTACGATACCCATTTATTTCCATGGGTAACCCTCATGTGTACTCCTTATATGTTTGATTATTTATGTGGCACACATATGAATGAACATTCTATAATGGGTGAAACCAGATAGCGCTCCAATGTATTGGGTAATTTTTAGTCTCATGATACGTCATGTATCATATTAGGAAGTAAAACTAATCCATTATGGGACTTTGTCCAACATGTGATATTGTATTGGAAGTTATCCTTGACTCATATTTATGTCATATTGTATGTTACTGACACATTCATATGTTTCCATGATCACATGATCCCATGTTCTATATTTTATTCTTCTATATTTTTATTCATATTTTATCATGTTATGACTTCTAACCCATGTGATATGATTTATTCTTATGTTTATTCCCTTACTAGGTTTTTAGATCATCCCTTTGTTCATATATTCCCCAGGTTATACTATGAAGATATAAGAACTCAAAAGAAGTTAGGAGCTCATTATGGATATTAAATAAAATATGATTTTATTCTGATTTCATGATTTATAATTATGTACATAGTCTTCCAAAGACACTAGAATTTACGATCCTTAGTTTATATTTGATTGTTAATTATACAAAAAATCATATAATGATATGTGTAAAAGGATAGGGTTACTATAGAAGTTGAAAATATGATAGTTCAAATAATCTAAAAGTTACGAACTAAAAATGGAGTATTATCTTGAGAAACATGGGATAAGGTACCAAGTTTTGATAGTAAGAACTTCATAGAAAAATGGAGTAGTTGAGAGAAGAAACTAGATTATCAACAACATGTATAGAATGATGGTTATTGAGAAATAACTTCCATATAATTTTTGGGAAGAATTATTTTTTACATAGGTCAACATTTCTAATAGATATTTATTATGTAAAAAAATAGAAGACTCTATATGAGTTGTGGTATGGAAATAATCTGACATTGAATTAATTTTGTGTCTTCAGAAGTAAGCATCTCATTCATAATAATTAAAAATAAAAAATCTAAACCCCATGAAGATGAAGGGATATTTATTGGTTACTATAGAAAAATCATATCATATAAATATTATAATAAGTGTCTACGAAAAATAATAGAGATCAATGATGTTTTTGTAGTGGAAAATGAGCAGAATCTTCAACAAAACCACGAATAGTCTTAGTAGGATATTGTTTGTGAGGTGAGAAGCTCAAGAGGAGTGAAATTAAATAATTTAGATTCAGAAGAGGATTAATATGATGATAAGAATTCACTTAGAACTATATCTATATAGAAACTGAAGTTTCTATTTTAAATTGATAGAAAAAACAAAATTGGTGATAAGATAGAACTGATGAAGACAAGGAGGATGAATAATCTATATCAAGCATATTTCCTATCATAGGTAGATCCAAAGTGGTTTAAATAAGTTAAAAGAGATGATAATTGGATTTAGATGATGGACAAAGAGCTTGAGAAAATCGAAAAGAATCAGACATGGGAGATGGTTTTGAGGTTGACAACTAAGAATGACAACAAGACCAAGTGGGTCTTCCATAACAAGTTTAATGAAGATGATACAATTATTCAAAAAAAAAATAATGACTTGTGTATAAGTCATACTCCTAGATAGGGGGTATTTATGTTGATGAAACATTCAAACCTATTTAAAGGCTCGAGAAAATCTGATTATTCTTATCCATAACAGTGAAAATTAAATTCAAAGTTTTCCAGATGGATATCAAGTCAGAATTTTTGAATAGGGTTCTATAATAATAAATTTATAATGAATATCTAGATGTTTTTCTCATTCACGAATATGAGAAAAATATTTTTCAATTGCAGAAGGCACTATACGGGTTGAAGTAGCCACCAAGAGAAAGGTATTAGTGACTTGATTAGTATTTTAAGAATCTTGGCTTCCAGTGTAGTGGAGTTAACTTTTATATCAATGTTAATAATGATAGTAATCAAAGGATGATAGTGATGGTATATGTCGATGATGTAATATTTATCAGATCAAATTAAGCGTAGTGAAAAAATTTAAAGAATTCATGAAATGCACATTAGAAATATCAATGATTGGTGAGATAACATTTTTTATTGGTTTAAAGTTAATGTAAGGAAGTCATAGAACATTTATTTCTCAATCAAAATATTCTAAGGAGTTTTTTATAATATTTTTAATGGAAAATTACAAATAGATAAAAAATTTGGTTACTGCATGGATGAAATTTTCAAGGAATGATGAAGTAAAAATACTCAATATCATAGAATAGAGATAGATCATTTTTAGTCTATTATACTTAACAACAACACAACCTGATATTATTTTTACCACATTCTAGGAGGGATAGTATCAAAGTAATCCCAAATAAATACACTTAAATATAATAAAAAAGAATACTTCTATATATCAAATGCACAATGTATTTTTGTTTACTATACAATAAAAAATCTCAGAAAGATTTATTAAGTTTTGAAGATGTAGATTGGGATGATTCATAAGATGATCAAAAGTAAAAATAAAGTGGTACATTCTATCTTGGCAGACTATATATTAATTAGATAAGTTAGAAAAATGATTGAGTTTATTTGAGCACCACAAAATCTAAAAACATTGTGGCAACTCAAGCTTTCATGCGGTTACTATTGATGAAGAATAAACATGAAGATGTTAGAGTTGAATTTAAGACTCTGATTAGAATCCATTATGATAATTCACGTTTTATAAATCTATGTAAAAATATAGTCCAACACTCAAGGATAAATTACATTGAAATAAAATATCACTTTATCAAAGAGAAAGTGGAGCATGGATTTGTGAAGCTAGTGCATGCCTGCTGAACTACAAATTGTAGATATCTTGATGAAGGCCTTACCCAAAGAAGAATTTTCATGACATTAATTTGATCTTAGATTTTAGTTGACTCTCTACACTTGAACATTGTATATAGAGAACCCCACTCCCTGAGGTATGGTGCATTTTTCTTTTATGTGATGATATGTGTTCTTTACCACATTATATACTACAGAGGAGTGACCATTGGGTTCATTAATAAAGGGGGGGGGATGTCATGATCAAGACAAAGGGAGAATATGATATGGGGATCGGTGCAATAGGGGGAGTTTTAAATATTGTGATGCTATATACAGTCATTAAATAAGGGAGAATCATGAAAAGGAGTGTACTTTGGGTTCATGATGTTGGTAGTTGACATGTGTAGGTTAAAAAGTGATATCAAAGGCTGATATTGTTCTATCTTTCGGTATCGAAAAGTTTTTTAGTGGAAGTTTTGATAACAAAGTGATTCATTGATGAAATTTTCATATTAATATTGTTTCTCATGCTAATCATGACTCATGTGGGCTTAGAGTACATTTTAAGAAACTTCTTGATCACTATCTAGTGTTATAGAAGGTAAATGGTTTTTCATGCACATAACTTTTCAAAAAGTTGATTCTTTAAGTTTTGAAGTTTTTTTAACAAATCCAAAGTGGGATATTATTATAAAAAACACCTCTTGATGGTGATTTTGGATTTATAGTTTTTTACAAGGTTTTTTTAAGAACTCGAACCTTCTTTTTAGGTACATTTTTCCCTTTCTGGTCGTTTTTGGGAAAAAGAGGAGTTTCTGGAAATTTTTGAAGTACACGCCGTGTAATTTATGAGTACACGCCGTGTACTCCTTTTTCACCTGAGACCATGTGCTGGCCATGTCCAGACCACACACACGGTGTGTAGGGGTGATGTGGAGGCCGCTTAAAGCGTAGTATGGAAAAGATAAGTATACACCGCGTACTTCAGAAGTACACACCGTGTATTTTCTTTTTTTTTCATTAAATAGACCGGGGTCGTGCCCCATCTAAAGAACCATCTTCTTCTCCAGGTTCTTCGACCGAGATTATTCCGTACGACCACAGATCTTCTCTGAGCCTCCGAACCTCTGTCCTTTCTCCGAATCGACCGCCGTTGGTTGCGTTGGGATCGCAGCGGTAAGATCTCTCTTATCCTATAACTTTGTTTCCAAATTCCTATTCTTTCTCAAGATATCGTGGGTTTATTATTTTGAAATTCTTCTCAGATCTTCGCCGTTCTAAGGAGAATCAATCTTCGTGGCTCAAGTATATCGATCTCCTAGGATCGAGGTAGGTGGTTTGTTGCCCTACATTGAATGTCTTTGAGTTTTTGTGCAAAAAGTGCCGGAAACCCATGTATCAGGTATCCCGGGTTAGGGATTTTTATTCCATTGTTTAATTTCCTTATATTGATTATTTTATTGAGGTTAATTGATAGTAATATATGCTTGGGTTCATGTTCGAGGATCACCCATGGGTGATTTCTCTTGCTTTGGCTGTTTATTGCCGTTTAGCTTAGGTTTCCTGTGAGGCAAACCTTTTAGCATTGTGTGTCTGCCTTGTTATAGCTAATTGCATGTATTTCCTACTGTTTATATGATTTTGATGCATTGTAGCTATTATCCTAGTAGTTTTTGAACTTACTTAGGGCTGCTGACAGTCGATTACGCATGACTAGACTGCTCAGGGCTGTGTGAACCTGATGCGGTAGACTAAAGAGGGAATTGGCGATCAAGGGCTTCCCTAGAGAGTCTGTTATAAATTAGTTTCATAGGAAGGTTCTACAAGAATTGGACTTTGTGCTTCCCAGGAGTGTCCTTAGTTTATGCACGTATTGAGACCACAGGAGGAATTAGATGTAAGTGATTCCTTAGAGATTCTGTAGCTATCGTTGCAAGATCATAGAGGAATTGACGGTGAGAGCTTCCCAGAGTGTCTGTGCATTGTATGATTATTTGACTAGAGGGGCCTTCCAGTAGGATCCACCCCGAGAGTCATTATTATTATTTGTTTGGTTGGTTGTGACGAGTCCACCAAGCCAAAGAACAAGCTTGTGTTTGTACTGCTTATTGTCTAGGTAGTCTGTTGAGATACCTATTGTGTTACTTGCCATGCCTTGAGAATATAGAGATGTTTTCTAGACTACTTGGTTGATAATTAAATTATTGTATTAAATAAATAAATAAATGTGAATGGAGATTTTTAGTATTGTTACTTTGGTGTACCTTTGTTTCTCTGCTGTATTTATTTTCTTTACTTTTGCTATTTTGCTCACTGACAGTAGGACACAGATCTTGTGGTGATTTCCTACTGAGATTAGTCTCACACCCTATTTGGGTCCTACTTTTCGGCCCAAACAGGTTATATGATTGCAGGTGTGGATAAGGATTGTGGCCCTTATACTTCAGGTACATGATTGCTGGTTGGTGCTGGAGAGCAGAGGACTGAGCTTAGGCTTACGATGCTGCTGGAGTTGTTGTTACTTTTAGTACTTTGTTTTAAGTTGTATTTCAGCACGTTGTTGTGTTTGATTATTTCCTTAAATACTTGTACCTACTGCATCATTATCATCATTACTATATATATTCATTTCTTTTGTTGTTTGGTTTCAATTGTTGTATGTCGTTTACTGCTTTCGCTATTGACTGCTACTTATTTTTCCTTATATACCTTACCAAATGAGGGCATAGTTTCCCCCAAAACTTACCAAGGCCCTCGCTACTAGTCGGAAGCCTTTGGTGTTTGGGGAAATGCTCTTGAGGTTATGTGGCAAACCGGGCTTGGGGTAGCAGTTGAGTGGCTCCGGATTTGGGTCGCTACAAAGTGGTATCAGAGGATGTTCTTCCTTTTCTATTTGACTTTCTATTTGGAGACATTAGACAGGGATAGGACGGAATAGGTAAATGGTAAATAGCTATGCCCGGGAATTCTAGAACCCGTGTATAGGGAAAAATCCAGATTACCTCGAATGTTGTAATTTTTGAGTTTTGCAAATATTACAGTTTAATTGATTTCACCGTTCGGTGATGAACTTGTTTTGTGCTATTACTGTTTATATGATTACGGTTCTATTTTTTTGCAACCCAATAAGATGAGGGTATGCCATCTCATGCATCATATAGTCACATGTTAGAAAACCACATGCCATGCATTTTTCCATGCCATCTAGGTTGCATTAGAGATTTAATGATGTTGTGATAGAATTTGTGATAGAAAATGCATGCTGTTGTGGTAGCTGCTATGATAAAATACCTGCTATGTGGATAGGGTATCGGTTGTTTAGAGATTCTTTATCACGGATGCCAAACTTTGGTCCTAGAGGTGTTATGGGCCCTCGAGGATCGGAATTTGGTGGGTCATGAGTTTGTTATACTGTTGCTTATTTTATGTATTGCTATGATGCCAAGATTTGATTCATGGGGAGTATGGGCCCCCACAGATTGGAATTTGGCACCTTAACCTCTGTTTTCTGTGTTTTCTGGGCTCCAGTGCAGTTCTGAGGCTACTATCTAGAAAAACCCAGAATACACAGCATGTACTATATAAATACACACCGTGTAGTTTTTGGCCGTGTCACTGACCATGTGAACAAGGACATAGGGCTGAAAAAGGGTCTTTAGGAACACACCGTGTACGATATGTACACACCGTGTAGTGGTAAACTGTGTAGTAGGCCGTGTTACGAACAACACAAGTTGGTGTTTTCTTCTCCTATACATGTCGTGTTTGTTCAGAACATGCTGTGTAAGGGTCATCCATGTAGCCGGCCGTGTAACGAACCACACGAGTCGTGGTTTTCCTTCAAGTGCACGCTGTGTCCCTTGGGAACACGTCGCGTAGTGTCGACCGTGTGTCAGGCCGTGTTGCTAACAACACATACTAGGTAAGGCATGTATAGTGCACGCCGTGTCTTCCTCAACACGCCGTGTAGTCTTCGTCTTGGAAGGTCCGTGCGACTTAGTCGTGTAGGAGTAACCGTGTAACAACCCGAGATTTTATGAAAAATATTCTTTTAATTTTATTAATGTCTTGTGTTGTACGCTACACTAAAAGGAGCTTGCACAACACACATCCTTGACTTGCCTTGCATTACACGCAATCACGACCTTCCTCGAAAGCGTGTGTAGTATGCAATACCGAGTTTCACTAAACAACGATATGCTATTAAAATATTATTATAACTAGCCGTTATGAATAGTAATAACCACCTTTTAAAATTTTAGAAATTTTAGCTCTCAAAATGGACTTCATTTTTGGATTCGTAGTATCGAATTTAGCCTAAGGTGAAATTTTGGTACTTTTCGGATAACTTTCATATTTTGATGAATAGTGAAAATTACTAAATTTTAGTTAAAAACAACTTTTTCAATCGAAATAATTAATAGTGATAGATTATTAATTTGAGTGGTTTTAAAGTATATTTAGAATATATTTTTACAATTTAATACAATTTTGGTCATTGGATGTAATTTCACATTTAAACCAGACATAAACAAGTGTCAATCTTTTGATAGATATTGTTTCTTAAAAATACGCTATTTGTTTTAACAGCGGGATTTAATTTTAAAATTAATTAATGAAACTTCTATGATATGAATTTGATAAAATAGAATTAATTTTTGAATTCGGAATATGAAATATAGCTTAGGATGAAATTTTGGCATTGTTCTAAAAAACATCAATTTTTGATGAATAGTGAAACTACTAAGTGGTAGTTAAAAAACTGAATTTTTCATAAAACTTAATTTTACCGCTTCTGTGAATGGAATTTCAAAAATCCAAGAGACATGGTTGATGTCAGTAAGTAAAATGTGGTTCAATGAGATGAAAATAATTTTTGGTGAATAGTAACTTTTTACTTTTATTTACCACGGTTAAAAGTAAATTGGGTAATTAAGGGTAAAAATGATATTATTATTACCCTAACACATGTCCTAATTCTATTGGACAAGTGTAATTAGACCAAAAACAGTATTAGGAATAAAATATGACCACTTAGGCCCACTTGTATTAGATTAGGACATTCATTATTAATTTATTTAAAGAAGGGTTAAAATTGTTAAAATCAAAGTTTAATAAGTAAAACATTTTTAATATAGGGTTATACATAAGATAAATTCGACTATAAATATTCATTAGAAAGATAAAAGTATTTCCTACATAATGGTATTTTATTTTTAATTTTTAGACTTTAAATAATTCAATTTATTTATGACACAATGATGATGCAGTAATTACCATAATAGTGAAAAATTAGAATAATTGATATTATAAATGCCTAAATAAGTATAAGTTGAAACTTTTTATGAATTCCACTAATTTTCTAGGTTAATATGACATGTTAGTATTGATTTAATTAACTTTTTTAGAACTTATCATTCTGTTATAATTTTCTCAAAAATCAATTACTAAATAGTTTCAAAATTGACATAAAATAGTTTTTAAAACAAATATTATATTATTAATTGTTATTTTATTCCTAAAAATCTAAGTTTCAGCCAAATGACTTAGATAAGGTTATATATATGTATAATAAACAAATTGGGGTTCTTTTGGATTGATATAGTATGTTTATTAACCATATAGTGTAAGAAAACAAAAAGACACGGTAAAAGTTAAATTATTTAACTTAGAGTTAAATCTAATTGATAAGGTTAAAATAATAACCTAAACTTGTCTAAATCCTATTGGATGAGAGTATTTCTACCCATACCCACCTTAGATTCGAAATAAATCAATTTGGAGCTATTTAAAACCGAATTTGGCTTTATAATAAAATAATATTTTTAGTTATTCCTAAGGTGCCCCTCTCCTCCCTTATAAAAGGGAACCTCCTCCCTCTCTTCCTCACACAACTTTGAGGCTTCAAGCTCGGCCAACCCCTGCCAAAATCCCTTCTACACTTCCATAGTATCATCCTAGAGGTCCTGGTCTTCTTCAAATACCATACTTAGTTCTTTAAGTGGAGGCTAAGAAAAGGCGCGTCAAAAAGAGGTAATATCCATTACCGATCTTTTTCAATTTCTTTCTTCTTCAACTTCTTCTTCTTTAGTTGTTTCATGATAAAGTAATAACATAAGTATTTATTATATACTGATATGTTATTATAAATATGAAACAACTCTAATTAACCTTATATCCATCCTACGGAAAAAGGAAATCACCGCGCGTGCGTACGTACGGAATACCGTCTCCACGACGCGATGAGATTCATTCTCCATGTTAACCATTTAAGAATGATTATAAAGTATATATAAGAAATAATAATGAAATATATGACATTATAAATCTACTGGATTTATGTATATATATATTTATGTCATCTACTTACTTCCATTCAAGACAATAAGGAAAGGAAAACAGCGTTCATGCATACGTACGGACTACCGTCTCCATGAACGGTGTTTTTCATTTCATTTATATATCTATTATATATATATATATATGCTGAATATATATGATATATAAATCATATTTTATATTCTGGAAGTAAGTAAATCATGATATAAGTAATAATAATGTCAAGAACAACAAGTCAAAACACCTACGATAAATGAAACGATTTTACCCAAAACGCTTCTTTAACATGGAATTTACAAAAGAACAGGTAATATAAAGTCATAAGTGAACCATATATGATATCATAACAATGAATATGATTCTGTAATAAGTCAATGACATTATTTAAATCATTATACAGGAGGTTCGGACACATACGAAGCAAATCGGACCTAAGGTAAGGGAAATATCACAATCTCATTTTTATCCGAGATTGTTTATACTTTGGTATTTACTGGGGTGTATTTTATCATCCACATCCATGTTTCCTCAATATGTAATATTTATATCCTTATACAGTAGTTTAAATCCAATTTTACCCTTCGGTGAGTTTTTAGTAAAGAATATGAAAGGAATCTTTTGTCTTTTTTCGTACGAGGTACTTTTTGACTTTTCCGACAAAAGTACGAAGAATGTTTTTTTTAACTTATACGACATGAATGGATTTTTAAAACATTATTTCCAAGAAGAATCCTTTACAATTTTTCAAGTTTATTTTTAATCAACTTCTTTTAGTTTAATGTTGTATGACATGTTAAGAAAGGAAAAATGTTTTTGAAGAAGAAATGATATTTTCCTCAAGAATGGAGTTCAAGTGTTTTATCAAAATTATTTTCCATCTAAGATAATTAAGGATTCTGTTTTTATCCCTATTATTACAATGATTTGATTATGTTGTGATGGAATTATTTTTATGAATTCCTTTATCTTATATGAATTGTTTTATGATGTCATGATGTTTAAGATTCGCATTTGTATTACATGGGTTATGCAATGATGTATGATTTATGATTTTGTGGCACACATAAGAATGGTATCATTATGAGATGGGTGGGACCTATATCTCCCTCCAATGCATTGGGTAATGATTTTATATCTCATGAGATAGACATGTCTGGAATGGTAGGTTATACCGGTTCAGTGAAACAGGACTGAAACGAGGGTGACTCGGTTCAGAAAGGGACTTTGTCCACTAAGATAGTCTTGGCAATGAGTCTTGACTAAAAAGAAATGATTCTCTATGATTATGTGTGTATGCCACAAAGTTTAATGTTTTAAGTTATGATTATTGTGATTACATTTCACTGCCATGATTTATCCCATGTTATGAAATTATGCTCTCTTTTGCAGGTTAAGATTTCCAAAATGTTATGTTCTTATGAATATGATGTGATTGATATTTATTTTGTTTACCCTTACTGAGAATTTGAGCTCACCCTTTTATGTTTTCTTTTCCCAGGATATAAAGAAAGGTTTTATGTATAAAAAAAAAGATCTTTATGGGAGATATTGAAGATATTTCACCAGGATTAGAAGATTATATTCCGAGTTTCCAAAGACACTAAACTATTACGATCCTTGTGTGTGTGTTTTTGTTATGTACTAAGTATTCCGCAAATGTAATGTAATGTCAATGTACATCAAGCTTCGGGTCTCTACAAACCGGGCAGGGAGAAAAGGGTCAGAACACGCCGTGTAGTCGGGTTGTTTACACTTCCCTGTATGGCCAAGATACATGCCCAGGGTAAAATTTCTGGAAACATGCTATGTATCCATACTACACGCCGTGTAGTCATGTTTTTCCCAATTTGAAATGTTTTACCCTCCTGTTTCATTTTACTCTCTTATGTTGCAACTGTGTTCATCGTTAATGAAGGTACGTTTTGATCTTTCAGAGCTATGGCACCATGACATCCTCCTATTGCACGACAGGAACCAAGCAGTGATCGTATGCCTGATGAGACCGATCAGGGACTACCAGTAGTTCCACCTATCGTTCCAGACATGGAACCTGCAGTGATATCGGACACTGGTGCCAATTCTCTGTTCAGAGAGGGTTTCATGAGATTCATGTAGACCTTCCAGGGAGTTTAGAATCCTGCCCCAACTATGGAAGAGCTGACACAGGTTTTTTAACAGCAACATCCTCCCACGTTCACAGGGGATGGAGGACCGCAGGCTGCAGAGTCATGGATAGAAGCCATGTTATCCATCTTCAACCATCTCGAGACACCCCCAGACAGGAGGGTGAAGCTCGCGACTTACATGCTGCGAGACTCCTCCAAATGATGGTGGGACGTAGTTTCTCAGGAAGGGCGCCAACAGACTATGGATTGGGATGAGTTTCAGCATACGTTCTATGACAACTTCTACCCAGCAATGCTGAGGGATGATAGAGCTAGGGAGTTCATGAACCTGCAGCAGTGTACTCTTTCAGTTATGGAGTATTCCTCCCATTTCACAGAGTTACAATGTTTCGCTCCTGTTCTAGGGAATGATGAGCTGTTCTTGGAAAGGAAGTACGTTTGAGGATAGACTCAAACCAGAGATCAGATCGCAGGTGAATGTCTTACAGTTGAATTCTATTACTCTGATAGTCAACCACGTGCTAATCACGGAAAGGAACTTGAGGGATACTGGATCTGTGGAACAGGGCGGTTCAACATCCAGGGCTGATTCTTTTCATACAAACAGCAGGAAGCGCCAATGGGAGTCTACCTAAGGAGACCCGAGGAAGCGAGGTATTCCTTATGGTAGAAGAGATCTCCCTTATAGCACCCAAGTGGTGTGTTATCAGTGTGGGAGGAGCGGGCATAAGAAGCCCCAGTGCCCGAGAGACCCATTGGAGTGCCGATCTTGCGGCAATATGGGTCATCTGCGGAGTTTCTACAAGGTTCCCCTTCCAGCAGCTAGTGAAGGAGGATCAGGTTTGACTCCACGTGCAGGAGAAAGGTTACCAGTTCCACAAAAAACTGGGGGCTGGAGTTCTTTAGGTTGTCTAGGTCAGGGTAGAGGCCGTGGACGTAGTGGTCAGGCTCAGGGAGGTGCAGCTCAAGGTTTTTAGGCTGCTACACAGGGCCACGGTACAGGCCAGACTTTTGCTATAGAGCAGATTCAACAGGAGCAGGATCCCAGAACCTCTACAGTTCGAGGTAGGATCTTAGTAGCCTCAGTTTTTGTCTTCAGCTCCTTTTGATACTAGTGCTTCGCATAGCTTTATCTCTATTGCTGTCGTGGAGAGCCTTGGGCTCTGTGTCTTTTCGTCTGTTGAAATGTTGACTCTCAACATGCCCTTGGGAACGAGGACATCTAGCGTACGTCAGTGAAAAGAATTCCCTCTAGAGGTTGTAGGGTGTCACTTCTTATGGTACCTCTATGTCCTAGAGATGACAGACTACAATGTCATTATCGGGATGGACTGGTTGGTTCCCTTCCAGGCAGTCGTCGATTGTTATCGCAGCAGGGTGAGTTTCGTATCACCAGACGGTGGGTCCTTTCTTCATAGAGGCGAGTGGGATGTCCAGGAGGGTAGAGATGGACCAAAGAATCATAGGATATGAGGGGTTATGGCCCAGTTTTCTAGTCTTTATCTAGATGAACAGGGGACTTCACAGTTAGACTTTCCTCCAGTGGTGGATCGTTTCAGAGATGTATTTCCTGAGGACTTTTCAGGTTTACCTCTGAAGCGTGAGGCAGAATTCTCGATTGATCTCGTTCCAAGAGCGGCATCAGTGTCCATTCCTCCTTATAGGATAGCTACATCTGAGTTTCAGGATCTCAAGAAGCAGTTGGAGTAGTTGCAGGTAAAGGGTTTCATCCGACCGAGTACTTCTCCTTGGGGTTCGCCTTTCCTTTTTGTGAAGAAGGCAGACGATACCCTTAGGCTTTGCGTGGATTATCGGAAGTTGAACCAGTTGACGATCAAGAACCAATATTCCTTTCCAAGGATTGATGATCTCTTCTATCAGCTTCAAGGAGCCATAGTATTCTCGAAGATCTACTTGAGATCCGGTTATCATCAGTTGCGTGTCAGACCATCTGATATACCCCTTACATCCTTCCAGAGCAGGTATGGTCTATATGAGTACTTGGTTATGCCGTTCAGTCTCACGAATGCGCTGACAGTCTTCATTGCGCTGATGAACAGAGTTTTCCATCCTTGTATTCCTTCGCGGTGGTTTTCGTGGATGACATCTTAGTGTACTCTCACACTCGACACGACCATGCAACCCATCTTGAGATCATTTTGAGTACACTGAGGGAGCATCAGTTATATGTTAAGCTCTCAAAGTGCCGCTTTTGGATGGACGAGATCCACTTCCTGGGTCATTTCATCTCAGAGACAGCGGTATAAGTAGACCTAGAGAAGGTGAGAACAGTAGTTACATGGGAGAAGCCGAAGAATGTCTTCGAGGTACGAAGTTTCTTGGGGATGGCTGGTTACTACAGGAAGTTTATACATGACTTCTCATGCTTAGCAGTGCTGTTGACGGGCTTGACTAAGAAGGGGGTAAAGTTTGTTTGGTCGGAAGCCTGTGATTCATCCTTTCAGGAGCTGAAGGGAAGGTTGACTTTGGCACCGATTCTAGTTTTTCCAGAGCCGGGCAGGAGTTATATAGTTTTCTGTGATGCATCTGGCATCGGACTAGGAGGAGTTCTTATGCAGGAGGATCATGTGGTTGCGTATGGATCTCGACAGTTGAGGCCACATGAGAGGAATTATCCTACGCACGACCTTGAGTTGGCTGAAGTTGTTCATGCTTTGTGTTGTTGGAGGCATTACCTTCTGGGATAACATTTTGTGGTATATATTGACCACAAGAGTCTCAAGTACATCTTCACGAAGTGTGACCTAAATCTGAGACAACAGAGGTGGGTCGAGTATCTCCAATCCTTTTACTTCGAGCTTTCCTATATGCTTGGGAAAGGAAATTTTAGTGGCTGATGCACTGAGTAGGAGAACTCAAATACAGGCAGTTCAGGAGGCCAGTAGTGAGTGGCTGCTTATGGATCTATTCTTTAAAATACATTTGGAGGTGCACGACAGGCAGGGGAATAATTTCCTATCTTATGTTGCCATTACCTCTGTACCTCTTGACTGAGTTCGAATGAGGCAGATAGCAGATTCTGAATGCCTAGTCCTATGGGAAATCATGTCAGGAGAGGACCCTCTTCTCGGATAGACCATTGGAGAGGATGAGATCTTTCATTTCTAGGGATACGTATGGGTGCCAGCAGATATACGTGAGGAGATGATGCAAGACTTTCATTCCTCCGTCTAGGCAGTTCATCCTGGAATAACCAAGATGTATCGTGATCTACACCGCCAGTACTGGTGTCCAGGTATAAAGAGAGATGTGGCTGGTTTTGTCGTGAGATGTTCCACTTGTCAGCAGGTGAAGACAGAACACCAGTGGCCAGAAGGGCTTTTGCAGCAGTTACCCATTCCCAAGTGTAAGTGGAATGATGTTGCGATGGACTTCGTGATAGGGTTACCGAGATCTTCAAGAGGGAATGACATGGTATGGGTTGTCGTTGATAGGCTCACGAAGGTTTCTCACTTCTTGACGATAAAGGAAACTGTCGGTGTTGATGAGCTTGGACAGTTGTACGTTCGTGAGATTATGCGCTTGCATGAGGTTCTGAGTACTATCTTTTCTGATAGGGATTCCCGCTTTACTTTGCATTTCTGGCAGGGGATACAGAAAGCTTTGGGTACATAGGTACTTCTGAGTATAGATTACCATCCCCAGATAGATGGCCAATTAGAGCGCACGATCCAGGTGCTTGAGGATATGCTCCGAGCTTGCATTATGGACTTTGGTGGTTCTTGGGAAAAGCATATTACTCTTGTGGAGTTTGCCCATAACAACAGTTTTCAGGCGATTATTCAGATTGAACCTTATGAGGCTTTGTACGGTAGGCCATACCGATCACCTTTGTGATGGCTGGAGGCAAGAGAGGTAGCTTTGCTGGGACCTCGTCTTGTTCAAGAGAACTCAGAGTATATAGAGTTGATTCAGAAGAGGATGTCTACTACACAGTCTTGTCAGAAATCTTATGCGGATCAGCGGAGACAACCTCTACAGTTTGAGGTCAGAGATCAGGTTTTCCTACGTGTTAGCCTGAGGTTGGGACACAAGATGATCAAGAGATAGGGTAAGATTTCACCGAGATACGTCGGGCTATTTGGGGTTCTGGAGAGAGTCAGGATGGTCGCTTATAGGTTGTAGTTACCTCAGAGATATCATGATTTGCACGACGTCTTCCATGTTTCTCAGCTTCAACGCTATTTCTCAGACTCGTCTCAAGTTTTTCAACCCTAGGAGGTTGATCTAGAGCAGGATGCATCGTTCAAGGAGAATCCTTTTAGGATTGTTGATCATAACACAAAGGTACTCCGTGGCCGGTCTTTTCCTCTGATACGGGTGCTATGGCAGCACGACTGTGTGCAGGACAAGACTTGGTAGAGGGAAGCTGATATGCGATCATAGGGGCCAGAGTTTTTCGAGGTTTCTTCATCACTACCTTGTTAGGGAAATTCGGGGAAGAATTTATTTAAGGGGGGAAGGTTGTAAGAACCCGAACCTTATTTTTAGGTACATTTTCCCTTTCTGGTTGTTTTTGGGAAAAAAAGGAGTTTTTGGAAATTTTTGAAGTACACGCCATGTACTTTATGAGTACACGCTGTGTACTCCTTTTTCACTCAAGACCATGTGCTAGCCATGTTCGGACTACACACACAGTGTGTAGGGGTGATGTAGAGGCCGCTTAAACTGGAGTACTGAAAAGATGAGTACATGCCGTGTACTTCAGAAGTACATGCCATGTATTTTTTTTCATTAAACGGACCGGGGTCGCGCCCCATCAACAGAACCATCTTCTTTTCTAGGTTCTTTGAATGAGAGCATTCCATACGGCTGCAGATCTTCTCTAAGCCTCTGAGCCTCCGTCATTTTTCCAAATCGACCATCGTCGACTGCGTTGGGACTGCAGAGGTAAGCTCTCTCTTCTCCTAGAGCTTTGTTTCCTAATTCATCTTCTTTCTCAAGATATCGTGGGGTGAGTGTTTTGGAAGTTTTCTCTGATCTTCCTCATTCTAAGGAGAATCAATCTTTATGGCTCAAGTATATCGATCTCCTAGGATCTAGGTATGTGGTTTGTTTCCCTACATTGAATGTCTTTGAGTTTTTGTGCAAAAAGTGCCAGATACCCATGTATCAGGTATCTCGGGTTAGGAATTTTGATTCCATTGTTTAATTTGCCTTATATTTCTTGTTTTCTTGAGGTTAATTGATAGTAATATATTCTTGGTTGCATGTTCTAGGATCACCCATGTTTGATTTCCCTTACTTTGGCTATTTAATGCCGTTTAGATTAGGTTTCCTGTGAGGCAAACCTTGTAGCATTGTGTGTCTGCCTTGTTATAGCTGATTGCATGTATTTCCTACTATTTATATTCTTTTAATGCATTGTAGCTATTATACAAGTAGTTTTTGAACTTACTTAGGGCTTCTGACAATCGAGTACGCATGACTAGACTGCTCAGGGCTGTGTGAACCTGGTGCGGTAGAATAAAGAGGGAATTGGCAATTAAGGGCTTCCCTAGAGAGTCTGTTATAAATTAGTTTCATATGTAGGACCTACATGAATTGGACTTTGTTCTTCCCAAGAGTGTCCTTATTTTCGCACGTATTGAGACCACATGAGGAATTAAACGTAAGTGCTTCCTCAGAGAGTCTGTATCTATCATTGCAAGACCATAGGGGAATTGACGGTGAGAGATTCCCAGAGTGTCTGTGCCTTGTATGATTATTTGACTAGAGGGATATGTCAGTAAGATCCACCCAGAGAGTCAGTATTATTATTTTTTTGGTTGGTTGTGATGAGTCCACCAAGCCAAAGAACAATCTTGGGTTTGTACTGCTTGTTGTCTAGGTAGTCTGTTGAGATACTTGTTGTGTTACTTGCTGTGCCTTGAGAATATAGATCTTTTTTATAGACTCCTTGGTTAATAATTAAATTATTGTATTAAATTAATTAATAAATGTGAATGGATATTTGTAGGATTGTTACTTTGGTGTACCTTTTTTTCTATGCTGCATTTATTTTCTTTACTTTTGCTATTTTTCTCACTGACAGTAGGGCACAGATCTTGTGGTGATTGCTTACTGGGATTAGTATCACACCCTGTTTGGGTCCTACGTTTTGGCCCAAACAGGTTATATGGTTACAGGTGTGGATCGGGATTGTGGCCCTTCTACTTCTGGTATATGATTTTGGTTGGAGTTGGAGAGCATAGGACCGAGCTTAGGCTTTAGATGTTGCTAGAGTTGCTGTTACTTTTAGTAATTTGTTTTCAGTTGTATTTCAGCATGTTTTTGTATTTGCTACTTTGCTTAGATACTTGTACCTGCTGCATCATTATCATCATTACTATATATACTCATTGCTTCCGCTGTTTGGTTTCAGTTTTTGTATGTCGTTTACTGCTTCCGCTATTGACTATTATTTCTTTATCCTTGTATACCTTACTAAATGAGGGCATAGTTTCCCCAAAAACTTACCAAGGACCTCACTGCTAGTCGGAAGCCTCTGGAGTTTGGGTAAATGCACTTGAGGTTATGTGGAGAACCGGGCACGGAGCACCAGTTGAGTGGCTCCTGATTCTGGTCATTACAGTTTTATGTTGTTAACAAAGGCTGGTTGTCAAAGGAGGTGTGAAGATTTTCCATGAATGTCTTAAAGGATCTTGTAGGGAATGAATGTCCTAAAGGATCATATAGAGCATGAATGTCCTAATGGATCATATAGAGCATGAATTTCCAAATTGATCACACGAAGGGATTATGTGATCTCATAAAGTACTAACCGATCATGTGAAGGGATCAAATGAGTGCATATGTCCAAACAGATATTATGATGAGATCATGCAAAGTGCTTAAAGACACCACATGATTATAAGAGGATATCACAATAAGATATTGTGAGTCACTTAGAGACACCACATGATTTTTTGAGGATATCACCAAGATATCATGTGAAGTGATTGAAGAAACCGAATTATTTTCAAGGGATATCAGAAAGATATCATGTGAAGGGAATGAATAAAAATTGTCTAGAAATAACAGAAATATATCATGGTTAATAGAAATCATTTGAACACATGATTGTCATTGGATCATGTGATAATATCATGTAAAGTGGTGGAAGGCAATGTCACTGACCACATGATTGTATTTGGATCTCACAATGGGATCATACGAAGTGTGCATGATTGTATTTATATCTGATGACAAGATCACATGAAGTTCTATAATACAATGTCATTGACCACTATGTGATTTTATTTAGATCTTGTGATGCGATCATGAGAATCATGTAATGTAGATTACTAAGGTGGTGGAATGGGTGACTAACCATGATTTACAAAGTTAATCCAGTGGATTTATTCCTATAAATACTCCAAAACCCATATTTAATAAGGAGGTAAGTTTTCTTAATTGGTTTGATCTAAAGAAAAGTGTTTCACATGAGCATAACTACATTTGGAGATAAAATCACATGATCCACGTAAAAATAAAAAAAATCCCATGAAAGGGACTCATGAAGGATTCATAAAGGTATCTTGTAAAGGGTTACATTCAATAGGCATAGGAAGACCTATTGGTGTCACACAATCCATGTAACCTAAACAAGGTCCCACGCTATAGTCAAGCGATCTGCATGAACTGAAGGTCTTGTGGAGGGGTCTCACAAAGAGGTCTCATGGAGAGGAATCATGAAGAGGTATCATGGAGAGGTATCACAGAGGGTTCTCATGGAGTAGTCTTGAAAAGGTTTCTCATGGAGAAGTCTCATATAGGAATCTCATGGAGAGGTCTTATGTTGGAATCTCATGGAGGGGTCTTGTGAAGGGATCTTGAATTGGAGTAAAATGTTCTAAGAGGAAAAGTCTCTTGCAAAGGTGGTTGTTATCTATTTGATGAAATAAGAACATAAATACACAAAGAAGTGTGAACCAACTCAAAATTTATTTTCATAATATTCTACTAGAGGAGCAATGAATTCACTTTAGCAGAGAGAGAGCACTAAGCCTTCAAATTATGAACAATTTTAAACTAGGAGGGGCAATGAGTCTGCTTCAAACCTTGTAATAGTAGTGTGTTTTAGTGGTTTTGGTACATTGGAACATTTATTTTTTATGATCCTTGTACATATCCCAATTATGAAGAACCAAGTAAAATTTCTATGACTTGTGAAAGTTTTAATTACCATTTATTCAGTGATATGAAAAGAAGATAAGAGAGTTATGTTTAATGAAAAAACAAAATTCAATGAGAAAATTGTTTTAATATATCATACCCTGATTCACCCCCACTCTAAGTATATTTAATCTAGTTGGGATAATAGTATACAAGGTTATATTTCAGATAAAACTTAGAGAAGGTGTTCCATCTGGGCCTCACATAGTCAAACTCATTGTCTAAATTGAGTGCCTATAGGTTCTAGGGTTTAAATTACATGAAAAAAATATGAAATGATCTCATTATTACATCATTTACTCAAAGATTATCTAGTTTTTTTTATAAATTTAAATATGAAAAACATAATTAATTATCTTTCAGATCTTCTCACACCGCTTATATAGGTTGATAAGGATACGAAGTGTGAAAATCCTTTCATATTTATTGTGAATAAAATAAATGGATATAAGAAGAGATATAATTCCAAATATTCTTTAAAATTTCCTTCCAAGAAGATAAATATCAATGTTCTATAAAGGAAACATGATGCTATCTATTTATCATGTGTTAAGAAGGGACAATAGAAGAAAAACTACACCAAAGTAAAGAAGAAAGAGGAAGTTGTAGGTGAATTTGTTATCAAATAAAAATTATCTATTTCTAAAAATCAGGTATTGGACATAGTATGTGAAGCTTAAATATTTATCCAAATATAATAACTAAGTATTTTTAATAATATTTTATGATGTGAGTTAGATATAAGAGAATCTAATAGAGATAGACTTTCCATCATATCTATTGGGGACTACCGACTCACATTGGTGATGGGAATGATCTTGGTTCTAAAATATTGTTATTATGTGATTTCAGTTACCAGAAACATTTTATATGTATCTAGAATTGATATATATAAATTTATTTTCAAATTTTGGAATAAATTTTTCTTATTTTATAAATACAAAATTTTTATAGTTATACACATTTAAATAACAGTCTTTATATATTGTATTACATGAACCAAATAATTTCAATCGATAATGAAAATATTTCACATGACTCATTCCACACCAAACTATGGAATCATTGGTTAGGTCATGTAAACAAAGAGTGTTTGGCTAAATTACTCCATGATTTATATTTGGATTCATTTGATCTAAAAAAAATAGGTTTATGTCATGCCTATTTTCAAGAAAAAATGAACAAAGACCTATTTAGTGGAAAAGGAGAAAGGGAAAATGAGATTCTTAAATTAGTTCATACCAATGTGTGTGGATCATTTCTAGTTAAATAAAGGGATGGGTACTCATACTTAATAAATTTTAATTATCATTTAAGTAGATATGGATATGTCTACTTAATTAGGTATAAGTGATATTCCTTTGAAAAATTCAAGGAATATAATAATGAAGTTGAGAACCATCTTGGAAAGAATATTAAGAAACTCCACTTAGACTATAGTGGAGAATATTTTAATGAAGACTTCGTTGATAATTTATGAGTATTTTATATTCTATCCCAACTCACTATTCCTTATACAACATAGTGGAAAAGTGTAAGTTAAAGAAGGAACTGAACCCTTTTAGATGTGGTAAGATTAATTATGTGTCATACGAGTCATCCATTATACTTTTAGGGATACACATTACAAACAACATCACACATTCTAAAACTAATTACAACTAAAGTAAAAAATATTATTCCATATAAACTTTGGTTTGGAATTAAATTTGTGTTGTTTCATGTATGAGTGTGGGTATGGAAAGTATTTATTAAGGATATTTATTGTAACAAACTTGGACCCTGATTCACTGAGTGTTTTTTATAGAATATCCCAAAGAAACAGGGCCATACTACCTATATGACCCTCAAAATAAAAAGGTTTTGGTTAAAAAACTTCCCACATTCCTTAAGAAATATCATATCTCTAAAAGAGACAATTAGATAGAGATATAATTGGATGGAGTCCATGCTAAATATACATAAGAGTTGGTAGTGGAATAGATTTCAAAAATCCCCTTGGAAGAGAACATTCTAGAGACACAAGTACTATATAGGATTATAAGAGAGGTTAGAGAACCTAAAAGACATGATTTTCTAGTCATTGAGGATGGTGAATCATTATTAGTTGATGATAATGATCATATAACCTATAAGTAAGAAATAATTTTCACAGATATTTCCAAATGTCAAGAAGCTATGAATTCTGAAATAGATTCCATGCACCAAAAAAAATCTGGTTCTTGGTAGATCCTCTATTGGATGTAAATCCCATTGGTTGTAAATGTGTATTCAAGAAGAATTTATACATGGATAGGAAATTCAGTACTTATAAGGCATTATTATTTTAAAAGCGGTTAAAATAGTTCCAAGTCATTGACTATTATGAAACCTTTTCACTAGTTTCTTTGTTTAAATCCATCAAAATTCTACTTTCTATAGTAGATTTCAAAGAATGTGAGATTTATAAAGTGGATGTCAAAATTTACTTCCTTAAAAAAACCTTTAGGAAGATGTCTATATGACACAACTCAAAGAGTTTGTGAATATAAAGGATGACAACAAGGTATGAAAGTTATTGATATCAATTTATAGATTATAGCAAGCATCCGGGTCATAGAACATTAATTTTGTTGAAGCCATTATAGAATTTGTTTTAATAAAGAATAAATGTGATCCTTATGTATATAAGTGGTTTAGTGGGAGTTATATTGTATTCTTAATAGTTTATGTCAATGGCATACTACTTATTGGAAATGAGATACCAGTCTTAAAGTTTAGTAAAGCCTAGTTAAATACATGATTCTCCATGAATGACTTAAGTGAGACTTCATATATTTTTGGGATCAAGATACATTGTGATAGAAACAAGAGGCTACTCATTTTAAGTCAAGGTATATATATTGATAAGATATTGAAGAGGTTCAGTATGGAATAATCCCAGTGGGGTTGTTGTCAGTTTCAAATGAAATTTATCTTTTTAAGAATATGTGTCCTTAGACACACGAGGAAAGGAAAAGGTTGATAAGTATTCCATATACATTGGTGTTTGGGTTAGTCATGTATTATATTTATTCACTAAGATAGATATCTCATACACCTTAAGTATGGTAGGAAGATATCAAGTTGACCTAGGTGACCACCATTAGATGTTATTCAAGACTATCCTTAAGTATCTGAGATAAACTAAGTAAATGTTCATGGTCTATAGAGGTGATGAGGAACTAGTAATCATGTGATATACAAATGATAATTTCTAAACAGATAAAAATAATATAAAATCTTATATGGGATGCATATTCACTCTTAATGGAGGTTTTGTGAGTTATAATATCTTAAAGAAAGTAATGATCACTTATTCTATAGTAGATTCTATGTATATTGTAGCTTCTAAGGTAGCTAAAAAAGATGATTGGATATAAAGCTTTATCTAAGATCTTTATGTTTAACCTAGCAGTAAAGAACCTATCATTATCTATTATGATAATATTGTAGTGGTAGATCTTTCTTGTAAAGGATCCAAAGTCACATTAGAGGGCAAATCACATACTTTGGGATTATCATCTCTTAAGGTATTTTCCTCAGAGACGTGAAGTAATAGTGATCAAAGTATCAATGGAAGGAAAAATGGTGGAAACCTTGACTAAAGCATTAACTCATTAGTAACATGATCTTTATGTGAGGTATAGTGGACTGAAAGTCCTTCACAGTCGTCTCTAGTCCAAGTGGGATTCTGTTGGAATTGGTGTTCTAAAACCAACTATTTGTACTTAGATTACATATATATTCAAATAAGTGAATATTATTTTAAATATATTATTAAATATCATTAATATTTTTTTATTATTGTAATTTAATAATGTATTAGAGTATTTATCACATTAAAAGGGAATAATAGTTCCCCACTATGAGGAGAAACTAGAAATTCCATGATGATATTCTTAAACCCAATTCTGTGGTAAAATGAAATTCTATGATAGGGGAATATAACATGTTGAATATTAGGTGTGACTACTCATAAGGAGATGATACTTATTCTCATAAAGTTCAGACATGGTAATCTCCAAGATGGGAGATTATGAGAATATACTTGCTAGTAGAAATTCCATGTGTTTATGTGTCATTAGATATTCTTATCTATGAGTGTGTGAAACAATACTTAGACTTTAATATTATTATTAATTTATTTCATGAATCATTCAATTAGATGTATTACCATAAGCCATGATGATAATAGTTCATGGTGAAGTGGGTAATGTTGTGTGTTTTATGAATTATGTATTGTTAATGAATAGAAAAAGGAAGGATTTTTACCTTCCATATTAATGGAAGTTGATATCTCGACCCTTTGATTGAAATAAAATAGTTACATTAAACTCCATGGAAATGGTGTAATGATGAGTTTGTTTCATAAATTCAAAGAAATATGTATCAGGTATATATGTTTATGACTTTTGTGTAAAACCTACTTAATAAAATATTAAGAAAAAGGGATTATAATACACAGTGAGTGCTCATATGTGGTTATTGACATTGTGACATTAACTTCTTTCTCTTGGGTGCCTTAACCCATTACTAGCTAATAGTCTTGGAATTTAGGTAATACCACCTAATTTCAGTGAGAAGGAATCATAGAGTTTCACACACTACATGTTTTCATTAATCCCAATTAGATTCTATTTGAATTTAATTATTGGGTTAAATCTTATTCTCATGACCAATGAATAATTCTATTCAACTTTTAATTGATCACAAATTATTTATTGAATATTTAATAAATATTAATTCACTAGACTATGAATAAAGTATATATTTTTTATGATTAAATACTTAATTAAATATTTATTTGGGAATTCGATAAATGTTGAGTAGGATGAGCAGACCAAGATTGTGTCTGATGATAAATATTAATTTGCAAGCTAGTAAAATAATATTTATCTTTGCGCCAGTTCGTATACACCATTGAATAAAAATAATAATATTAATTTAAATAAATGGAATGTGGTAAAACATGGTTTTAACATTTTTTAAGGGTACTTGTGAAATTAATTATAAATATAAACCCCAATCCTATACCTATAAATAAATTGATTATACATTTTAAGAGAGGCTAATCAAGAATAATTATGCATAATAGATTGATCTTTAAAAAATATACTTTTTTCTCTCCAATTTTCTCAATAATGAGAAGATATAGAGAACTTATTCAAGACCGAATAAAGGTAAAGCGATCTAGATGAAAAAATAATAAAATCAACCGACTGTGCTAACAACTGATGATTTATCAATGTCGTTCACATATTAGAGGATCACATGTGGATAAACTCTAGCGGGATTCTACAATTAGATCCTACAATAATAACAACATATTACCAAAAATAGGTTTTTTATACAATCAATATCTACTATGAAGAAAAATATTAAGAACGAGGTAATATTTCATCCGAATTAATTAAATTAATTATAAATTTAACATGAGAAGATATGCTCTTGGTTCCGGTGACCTATCTTGTCAATATTCGATTGAAAAAATTTCATTGGTCATGATGTTATTTTTGTTAAAATATGTGAATAATTCATTGAATACGATATTTTCTAAGTTAGGATTTACCCCAATAGGCTCTTATACTATGCCTGATACAAAATTCTTGGTAAAATTCCCAACTTGGGTATTTTTCCCATCACCACTTCCCATAGGGAAACTCCCATGAAAAAAAACACACCACCACACCATAGTGAATCCATACTCACCATTTTACATAGGTAACCCCACCCATTCACTACAACAAGCTCCACAATGTAAATCTTGTTGTGGTCTAGCTCAAAACAAGAAATTTATGCCTCAGTGAGCACCCAAACCTGATGCTCACTAGAATTTTTAGGTAAGGAATTACCCCATCACACTATTCTCTACAACACAACATGGTGTACCCTATGGTCCCTCAAAATGGAAACCATGACTCCATGAAGGCATTCCCTCTGACACCACTTATCATTGAGTATAGAAAAAGAAAATTTTTCTCATAGGTTAAAATGTATTATTAGTGGTAACCTAAGGTTGTCTCTTGGAGGGGAGTGCTCAAAATTAGTTGTCACTTTTTATTAGGGTTATAAAAAGGTTTTTTTTGATTTTTTTTCTTTTGAAAACTAAGTTAAAACAAAATATTGAATACAATATGATGAAATAGGTGATCAGGTCAAGTAAATTTTTCTACTTGTAATGTTATCCTAGAATTTGAATCATTCAACTCACCTTAATATTAACTAGTAAGTGAGAGGATTAAAAATTTATTCCTCTATTACTCTTAGTTGGATGGTTTTGGGGATAATTTCCACAAATAGAATCTCATCTTGGTTTACCATCGTTCCTATGTGTGTAAGAGTTGTATTGAATCTCCCCTAATTGACTTATAAAATACCCAATTGGGTCTTTTTCTTCTTAAAAAATCAAGGATTTATATTATTTATTCCACACATGCTGATAATAAATGATGTTGGACTATGTAAAGATGGAAATAGGAAGTGAATTTCATTTTATTTTTTTATAAATTAAAACCAAATGAGATGAAATTAAAACAATTAGAGTGATAAACTAAAATTAAAAGAGTTAAGCACAATGATATAATAAATATAAAATGAAAAGAAATAAAATTTGATAAAGTAGTTAAGATAAAATCTAAAAAGGTTTCCCTAAATATCCTCCCCTCAATATCCTTGAGAGGTTTTAGATTAAACCCATAGATTTAGTGGTTCCCATGAAACTCATTACAAAAGTAATACCCTTGATTTTTTATGGTATGGACATTTTTTCTTTTATACACATTCAAAGGGGTGATATTATTGATCTTTATAATAATTTACATTACACAAATTTCCATTATTTAGTTATTTTATCTTCATGTGAGGTTTATTCACCTCCTTTTGAGCTGTGTTATGTTTATTTTATTCCACATATCCATTTTAATAATAAATTTTTGTGAGATATTGTGTGTATTTTATGATAATTATCTTCTCATTAGATGAATGAACCACTTATATTGATGATAAAGTAAATAAATGATATAAAATTTCCCTTTAATCCTGGTGGAGTTTCATCAATTCTTTGTTAAAGATAAAGTAAACTTAACACTCAATATGAGACAACCTATTATCAGCTGGTTTTTTATTTCATCACATTTAGTTTTATTTCATTTTAGGTAATGAAATGGAATGAATTTACCTCAAATAAATTTTATCTTAACTTTATAGTGGATTTTATTTCATCATACATATTTTTATTATCTGTGTTATTATATGGTTATTATGTTATCTTTTTTATACAATATAAGTATACATTGCCTATTTTATATCTTTAAAAGTATATAATTTATGAAGTTTCATTGGATATTGGTAGAATATACACATTTATCTTTAATTACTTAGGGATGTGATACCATTTTTTTATATTTTATTTATAATTAAAAAAGAAACATGTAAAATAACTTACTAAAAAACTTAAAAAAACTAATATTTCCATTATTTTTGAACCCACATAAAAACTTTTATGTTTTTGTAGTCACATAATTAGGGACACACAATGTTTTACCTTGTTAAGTCTAAGAACATGATTCTTGATCAAATTGGTTTGATTATTTGTCCCATGAATTTCAATGATTGATAATATCATTTCATGATTTGAAAATGTTTTTCTAAAACTTGTTTATTTTTTAGAAACTTATTTTCACTCATAGTCATCTATGTTGTCTGAAATTATATTTATATACCTATTAAGTATCTATAAAACTTTTTTAGACCACTTTAAATTCCTTATTTTCTTGATAGAATCTCATATATGATTTTTCTTCAAGAATTTTCCATGTTTTTCTATCAAAGTAATTGAAATTTTTAAAGTTTCACTAAAATTACTAAAACATTTTTTTATTTAGACCAATTGAACCACTAATACACTATTGAATTTTATCAATTATGTAGCTCTTATAATCCATGAAGAACCATTTTTAATATTATCCCATAGTTGACACCCTTCCCAACCCATATCTTGAATATTTTCATGATCATTTTTAATCTATGTGAGGGGAACGAGTCATTCATGGAGAGGGTTGTTTTGAGGGGAAATGATTTATTTGATGTACATGGATATAAATTATCTCACCATGTTATTTTATTTTATTTTAACTGTATCTCCATTAATTTCATTCATATTTTGATATGGGAATATTCATTTTTTTGGTTCCAACAATAAATACACTTGTGGTTATTACGTGGAAACCATTTCCTGTAGAGATACTTATAAAATTAATAACTCATTACTTCAGGTGATAGAGAATTTTTATGTGACCTAATTTCACTAAGATTATATAGAGTATGATCTACTTTTGTACATTTTCTTTATTATATTGTATTATATATATTTCTTGTGGTTTTGGATTTAATACTCATATGTTTATATTCCCATTATATTTGAGTGAATTATGTCCCCTTGTTTATATTATGAGTGTTGATATCACCATTTTCATGGGTAAAATAAATTTTTTAAGTATGGTGGAGTGATATTTTGATCTAGACACTTGTATTTACATTCATTATGCATTTTTTTCAAGATTTAGCATCATTTTTTTCCTAAAAATGGAAAAAAAATTATGACTCACCATTGCACAAACTTGGAGATCATTTTATCCTAAAACGAATAGAAAATCCTTCTATAGGCATGGGAAAAGATTGTGGGTATAAGAAAAAAGAATATTTATATATGTTATATCCATTTTCATCCTAGTCGTGGACCCTATTATCATGGAAACAAGGGTCCAACTATAGCCGTGAGCACTACCCCTGAGTATATAAACTATATCCATGGGAGAGCCCTTGCCTATAGAGTAATTTAAATTGACCCACTCATGGATATAAATTAGTATCCTCATTAACTTATAACCATGGGTAAATTAGATGGTTATAAGTTACCTAAATTTTCAAAAAATCAAAGTATTATTTTAGGCTTTAAAAGTTAAGAAATCATAAAAACACAACTAATAATACAATACAACATTGTTAAATACATAATAAAATAAAATATAATTATTATAAATCATAAATATAGTTGACATAAAATTAATGATCACGGCACACAACATTATGATTAGAATCCTACCTATAACCATCACCACCCACATCAAAATATCCTACAGAATGACCACCATATCTCACACTGAAACTATTATCATTATCATGGCCATACATATTAGCATTTTAACCTAAATAAACAATAGGATTTTAGGAACCCTCATAAAATGAGTGCATCATTATAAAAAATATATCAATTTCCGTAATACTCTCTAGTGAAAGTGAAGAAGAAATAACAGACATGTCTTTCGTGATCTATTCATTTATCATCTTTTGGTTCTGAGAATATTCTTCCACTTTTTTATGATTTTTTGATTGCAACATTAATTTTCTATATAGTAACTATACTATAATTTCTTCTGAAAGAAACACTGTTTGAATACCATTATTTAGATGGCGAAATCTTCTTCCTAGGTCTACAATACACCCTGCCTCAATGCTCATATCCTTATATCTGATATAAATGATCCTTGGGGCCTAAATTGCATAGTTATTTTTCTACCAATGCCTCTAAATAATTTTGTTGAGTAATATATTATATTAATTAAAATGATAAATTAATGCATAGAAAAAATTTAATCAAAATAAGAGGAATTGAAATATACATACAATTATTTCTTAGGTGTCATTACTTATCGCATTTCCATATTTATTTTCCTACTTACACAGAATAAGGTAGATCAAGGAACACAAACCTCAATATTCGATACCTTTTTATTAGAAATAAGTTAAATAACATTTCATCAGATAATTTGACTTGATAAACCAAAATATATAGGTTTCATATATCAACTATCCATGTAATATAAAACATAAATTGCATTCATCTAAAATAAAATATTATAATTGTTTTAAAAAATGAAATAATAAAATAATAAAATAAATCCAATTCCTAAAAAAATTAAAATTAAAACACAACAATAGTATAATTTATCCATAAACCAAATTATAAATAAAACAACACCTTAGAAAAATAATATACAGATATTTACTTTAATGATGTAATCAAAGAGACATCTGTTGTTGTTGTTGTTGTTGTTGTGTGTGCACTGTATTATTTTATAGTTATCTCAAGTAATTTTAGTTTGGGTATGGTTTTTTTATGTTAGAATAGTTTGATATCATTTGATTTAGTTTAGGTCAATAGGATTTTGATTGAGTTAGGATATGTTGGGTTAGATCTAGTTAGCCTATTTTTATCCATGCTATTTATTTTCAGTTTTACTTGGTGTAATTTTTTTTATTTTTAATTCAATTTTTTTATGTTCAATTATATTAAATTTAGTTTGTGTTAGTTTTATTCAATTTATAGTTTGGTACCATTTCATTATATTTGGATTATTTTTTGGATTAATTTAGTTTGGTTTATTTTGGATCAAATTTATTTATTTTGATTCAGTTACATTTTATAGGTGTTTTAATTTTAATTTTAAATTATTTTTATCTTCCTAGGTATAATTAAATTTATATCAATTTAGTTAAGTTATTTTCCATTCAATTTATTTCAATTCAATTCAATATTATTTGTTTTAATGTGATTGTTTTCATTTTTTTGTTCAATTTTTTTGATCATGATTATACTACCATAGTTTGGTTTATATAATTCAAATTGATTTTCTTTGGTTTAATTTAGTTCATTTATGATTTAATAAATTTGTGCCAATTTATTTCATATTGGTTCACTTAAGGTTGGGTTAGTTCAATTTCATTAGATTCTAGTCACTTCTATTTGGTTTGATTAATTTTGGGTTTAATGTTGATTCAGTTATGTTTGGTCTAGGTTTTTTCATGACACATTAATTTGGTTTTATACCTTTATGATTGATTTATTTAGTTTTATCTTGGTTTAATTTATTTTGGTTCAATTTGTGTTGTTTTTTTTGGGCCTATTCATATTGATTCATTACAGTTTAGTTCTATTATAACTATTTTTTTGATTTTTTTTAGTTTGGTTTGGTTTATTTTGGGTCAAATTGGTCTAATTTAGTACATTTTGGTTTCTAAATATTTGATTCACTTTGGATTGGTTATTTTAGGTCATGTTCATTTTAATTTGTTTCTTTTTATTTTAGTTTATTTTGGTATAGTTCATTTCAATTTGAGTTGGTAACATTAAATTAGGTTTGGTTCATGAAAGTATAGTTTGATTTTATTTTTTTATAGTTAATTTAATTTAGTTTTGTATTTTTTGTTTCAATATAGTTCAGTTAATTTTCTTTAAATCACTGTTGGTTTGGTTTGATTATGTTTAAGTTTGGTCATTTTTTGTCTCTTTGGTTTAATTTTTATGCCTTTAGTTCAAATTAGTTTAGTAATTTTTATTAATTTGTTACCAGTTCATTTGGTTCAATGTCAATTTATTCTATTCTAACTAGTTTTGTCTTGTTCGGTTCAGTCCAATTTAGTTTGTTATTATTGGGTGTAGTTTAGGTTGGGTTTGGTGGAGTCAATTAATTTTATTACTCTCGTATGAAATATTTGGCGAGATCTGTTTGATAAATGAATTATAAGAGGATTTTGAAGCAAGTTTATCCATTGGTTATATGAGATTCTAGATCTATGATGTCATGTTTTTTATCCAATAGTCTTGTTATAAAAAATAGAAACAAATGAGGATAAATGGATGAGGAGAAAGGTATAAATATGTGAGTTTTTTACCTAATATGAGAGAAAATATTTCATATTTGATGTTTTACAAGTTATAAATTATTTATTTTAATGTGATTTTAATTTATTTAATTAATTAATTTTTGAGTTTTTATATTTTTGATTTATTAATTTATTGATTTAAAGTAATATAGGCATGTAGTTTGTGGGGTTTTAGGTTTTTATGTGTTTATTTTTTTTCATGATAGTAAATTTGAATGTTTAAGGTTAATGTTATGAAGATTTTTTGATTTTTAATTTGAAGTACTACATGTTTTCATATTTAATTGTTTGTAGGTTTAGTGGTTTTCTGGAATAGAGGTTTGTTAGATATAGGTTTGAAGATTTTCATGTTTTTACTTTTATATGTGACATTTTTTATTTTTATAGGTTTTTATTTTCAAGATTATTTCTTTACAAGATTTTAGGTTTCTAAATTAAGATTTAAAGGAATTCATGTTTAGTGGGTTTTTAGTTTTGAAGATTATATGTTTTTATATTTATAATAGTAGGTTTATAGGTTTTTATTTTTACACATATTATTTTTTCATATTTTAACGTGTGATAGTTTGATGTGTTTATGTGTTATTTTTTTTATATTTTATAAGTTATATATCATATCTTGAAGGTTTATATATTTTTAGGTTTGAGGGTTTTTGGTTTTTAGGATTCATTTTTTGAAAGTAATTAGGTTTTATACTGATGAATTTAAATTTCCCTTATTTATAGGATTAATATTTTTGAGTTTGATTGATAAATAATTTAGGTTTTTAGAATTATAGGTTTTAAAGATAAAATTTGGTGGTTAGAAGGATTTAAAATTTTTATGTTTTCAGGTCATAGGTTTGAATGTTATTTTTACTTTAATGTTTCTATTTTCTTGTATGAAATTTTATGTTTACAGGTTACAAGGTTATTATTTTACAAATTTAATTTTTATATTTTTATTTTTGGAATATATATGCATGAGTTTTTTGGTTCTTAGGTTTATATATATGGCCAAGTTTTAATTTTTTTTAATTTTTGTTGGTTTTTTATTTTGTAGCTTTATATATGACCAGATTTTTTTTTGTTTTTAGGTTTTGAAGTTTTTTATATAGTTTTGAATATTTTACATAGGATTTTTTATAGATTTATATATGTTTTTTGGTATATAAATATGCTTATTTTATTTGTTTTTTTGAATGATAATTTTAATTTTTTTGTTTGAATGTTAGACTTAATTTTATTTTTTATATTCCCAAGTCATAGGTTTTTATATGATTGGGTCATAGTTGTTTTTAATATTACATTTTTTTGGTTTGAATGTTAGGTTTAATTTTATGTTTTATATGCACAGGTCATTGGTTTCTATATTCCTAGGTCTTAGGTTTTATATTTTTTAATGTTTTCATTTTTTTTTGATTTAATTTTTATGTTTTTTGGATTGAATGTTATGTTTTATATACCCAGTACATATTCCTAGGTTTTATGTTAGGTTTTATTGGTTTGGATGTTTTTTTTAGGTTTTGTATATATATGATTAGGTTTTACATATTCCTAGGTTTTTTGGTTTGTATATTTATATATGTTTGGTATATATAGCCCCCATTGGGCTCTATTCAATGGCCTGAACCTACTATACCTGTGATGATGTGTTTAGGAGATCTTTATTTTGATATTTCACAACTAAATTTTGTTTCCTTTATACCCCCACCATTGAACTAATATAATATGTTGGGTATGTATACATTCCTAGGTTATTATATAGTCTTAACTATTTCTAAACCTATATGTAGATATATAGAATTAAAAAAGAATAACAGTAAGATAAAGAACTCAAGGGAATCATAGCATCAATCAAACAACAACCAAGCCTTAATTACCATAAATAACATAAAAATATTTATATGAATACCTATTATCATTTCAAGGAACTATTGGAAAGATGTTTTTTAGAAAACATTTCATATAAAATATACAAGGTAACAAAAATAAATATTTTCAAGCATTATATAAAAACTCAATCTTAAATTACTTGTGTTTTCTCATGATATGGGAGATAAGTATGCTCGAGATTATGAATATATTTAATACCACTTTTATTTATCTTAACTCTATTATATTTCTCCTATAAAGAATTTTTTTACAATTTATTTAATATTAGTAAAATTAGTAATTTATACTTTAAAAACCATTTAAAATACAAAAATAATTATATATAAATTTAACTAATTCTTTAAATAGTGGAATATTCAAATAATCGATCATATTATTGTATTGTGATAGTAGAAAATCAAGAAAAATTATTATTTCCTTAAGATCGGTATCAGTTCTTTATTTCTAACCAACATACAAGTCATACATGTATTCTCACCACATTTCCCTCAAATCCATTAACCTCACAGTTTTGACATTTTTTTCATCATGGAAATTATATCAAAGTTGCATTGGAAAAAATATTTATTGACAAAATGTTACAAATTAATATATATATATATAATCTAATGTGCATTACTTTCATAGATCTCAGCCCATGCATTGTCCATTATTTTCTCTCCAAATTCTCTCTAACTTATGGATTGAATGAGAATAATGTTGTTATGTTTAGAAAGTGTACCTATAAAACTATTCCATTCCTTATCATTCATAAAAATTATAGCATCATCTTTATTTTATTGAACCATAACTTGTGTAAACCTATTCCAAACCTCTTGAATCTTTGTGTGACCTCATTTTCATCATTTATTAGAGGATCCAAATAATCATGAAAAATATATAATTAGTAAAAAAATAGTATATATGAATTTATAAATGTTTAATTTAATTAAAATTTTAACACATACTTGAATATAGAGGATTTGTTATCCCTTGGACTACTACGCTGGGAGCAGGAGAAGTGGAATTATCCTATATTGTGGGTGGTGAGATATCAATGGCTAGATTAGTTTGTGAATTCAATGATTTATAATAAAGTGGTGGGGGAATAAAAATTAGAGGAAATTTATATATAGAAGATGGTGGATATGGATATATTTGTAGGACATATGGAGGATCAATGAATTTTATAGTAAATGGTTGGTATGAGCAATAAGGAGGGATAAAATCATGACCGCTATCGTCCTATGTCATCATGAGTGGAAAGGGATATATAAAATGACCATCCATCATCAAGTAATTAAAATAAGCTGAAAAAATCACTAGTAGATGGAACCCTACTGATTGAAGTGGTATAGTGAGAGGATAAACTATAGAATAAGTAGTACCGATAGTCTTAGAACAAGTGTAGCGTCTCATCTTATGCTTCGACATGCCCTATGGAACAATCTATGGATCCTCAGTGTAATCAAGATATCTCCTCTATAAATCACCCTAACATAACATGGATGATAAAAGAAATTACATATTTATATCATTAAAGGAAAAATGATTATCAACATACCTGATTATTATTGAGAAATTTTCCCACTTCACAGTCTCACAGAAGTGATCACCACATAAGAAATTCAATACACATATAGTTGATCAATGGGGTCATACCTAAATCACTAATGTGTTTCTAATTTCTCAAAATTAATTTTCTCCTAGCCTCTTTATAATCAGGCATAGTGACCTTAAAGTTTGAAATAATAATGTGTGATAAATAGAAATAATTCAAATTTTAAATAAATCAATTATCTGACATGAAATAAAAATGAAATGTTAATTTTTTTTATTTAAGGCCCTAGGTATTTGGAATAAAGATTTAGGTCAATTCATGGATTGACCATGTGACTTTGAACTCTATAAAGGTTTTGGAAGTGTTAGTATAGATTGGAGAATAAGTCTCGAGGTTTGGTTCTGGATCAGGGGTTTAATTTTATTAAAATTTTTTTACTTGTGTTTCTATCATGAATCTATTATTATTTAAGGGTATGGACATGTTTGGAAGGGAAAAAATGATTTTTTGGAGATTTCAGTTGTTTGGGGATCTATAGCATATTTATTAAAATTTGTTGAATGAAAACTTAGTAAGATTCATTTTTATGTAGCAATAGTCATTTTTCTATTGAAATTTGGAAAAGAAAAACCTAGTAAGATTAATTTTTTACTTAGTAAGAGTCAAATTTCTATTGAAAATTCTAAAGATAAACTCTGTAAGAGTCATTTTTTCTCTTGAAATTTTACAAAGTAAAACTTCGTAAGAGTCACTTTGTACTTAGTAATATTAATTTTTCTCTTAAAATTTGGTTAAGGAAAACTTAGTAAGATTCATTTTGTATTTAGTAAGAGTTATTTTTATCTTGAAATTTAACAAAGTAAAACTTAGTAAGAGACATTTTGTACTTAGTAAGACACATTTTCTCCTGAAATTTAGAAAAGGAAAACCTAATAAGAGTCATTTTATACTTAGTAAAAATCATTTTTATCTTGAAATTTGGTAATGGAAAACTTAGTAAGAGTCATTTTTCACTTAGTAAGATACATTTTGGATAAGTAAAAGTGATCTCGGTGGTTTTAAGATTTTGGATATGATTATAATTTTATATTTTATTTAAAAAATGTTCTAAATGTTTTTTTAATTTTGGAAACCACTATAAAAGGTAAATTAGGGATTCTTTTCAACTAAAACTCAGAAAAAACATCCAAAAAGCTTTATTGTTTTTCTATTTTACTTCATGTGAGAATTTAGTAATTTATTATTTGAATATTGGTTCCTATATTTCAAAAAATAAATCTAAAGTTATTTTCTTTTGATTTCATTGAAATTTGAGGTCATTTTATTGGTTTTGGTTCCTTGATGCACATTTTTAAAGGCTTAGATATCATTAAAAACTTATTATTTAGTCATTTTTAGGGTAAAACATGCGATGTTGACACCCCCTCTATTAAAAAATGTAAAAAATAATTCAAAGTCTATTGTCCTATGATTTTATTTCAATCCAATTTTGTTTTCTAGGTTTTTACTATTATATTTGCATTTTAGAGTTTTAAAACACTAAAAGAGTGTTTCTGATCATCCTAAGAAAAAAAAACTTTAATTTTCTTGGATTTGGTTAGTATATTTTAAAAAATGAATCTAAAATCATTTTCCTATGATTTCATGAAAATATGAGGTTGTTTTCTTGGTTTTGGCCCCCTGATATATGTTTTTAAAGACTATGATATCTTCAAAAAAAATAATAATTTAGTTATTCAGATCAAAATGCATGTCGGATTGATGAAACATATTTTTATAAATGTCAAAAATAATTCAAAGAAAATTTTCCTATGATTACAGATCAATTTGAGGTCATTTTCTATCTTTTAACTATTACATATATGATTTAGAGTTTAAAAAAAAATATTTTACAATCATCTTAATAAAAATAAAACTTTGATTGACATGGAGTTGGTTCCAAAATTTCAAAAATAAATCTATAGTAATTGTACTATGATTTTAAGAAAACCTGGGGTCATTTTATTGGTTTTAGTGACTTGGTTCATGTTTTTAAATACTTTGATATATTTAAAAAATACTTGTGAAATCATTTACAATGAACCACATGTAAAATTGATATATTGTCTATTTATAAAGGTCAAAAATAATTAAAAGACTATTTTCCTATGTTTTCACAACAATACAAAGTCATTTTCTAATTTTTGACCATCACAAACATGTTTTAGAGTTTTAAAACACCAAAAAAGAATTTTGGGTCATCCCTAGAAATATAAAAATTTCATTCACATATAATTGGTTCCTACATTTACAAAATCAATTTATGATCATTTTACTATGATTTTATGTTAATATAAGGTCGTTTTCTTAGTTTTAGTATGTTTATGCATGTTTATGAAGACTTTGATATCTTTAAAAACTTTTTTTTCATTATGATAACCCCACATGTTAGATTTATGTGTCTTCAATTTATAAATTCAAAAAATAATTAAAATACCATTTTCTTATGATTTCACATCAATATAAGGTCATTTTCTAGGTTTTTAACATTACATGTACATTTAAGAGTTTTGAAACACTAAAAAAGTGTTTTCGGTCATCCAGAGAAAACTACAACTCTAATTGGAATAGAGTTAGTTCTTATATTTGAAAAATAAATCTATAGTCAATTTCTTATGATTTTATAAAAACATGTGGTTTTTTGGGGTTTTCCCCCTTGACGCATGTTTTTAAATACTTTAATATCTTAAAAACGGCTTGTTTAATAATTCTGATCACACCACACATCAAATTTATGCTTAGTCTATTTATAAATATAAAAAATAACTCAAATATCATTTTTCTTTGATTTAACATCAATATGAGATTTTGTTTCTAGTTTTTTACCATTATATGCATGTTTTAGAGTTTTAAAACTCCACAAAATCATTTTTAGTCATCTCAAAAAAACCACAACTTTGATTGAAATTTTGTTACTTTCTAAATTTATCAAATAAGTATAAATTAATCATTCTATGATTTTATAGAACTGTGATTTCATTTTCATGGTTTTGGACTCTTGAAACATGTTTTTGAAGACTTAGATATCTTTAAAAACTATTTATTTAGTCATTCTGAGCACACCATATATTGGATTGATGCACTGTCTATTTAGAAATATCACAAAGAAAATTTAAAGAAAATTTTCCTTTGATTTCATGTCAATATAAGGTCCATTTTTAGGTATTTTCCATTACACTCACTTTTAAGAGTTTTAAAGCACTAAAAACTCATTTTTGGTCATCCCGGGAAAACTGTAACTTCGATTGACGTAGAAACAATTACTAAATTTTAAAAATAAATTAATAACAGTTTTCTTATGATTTTATGAAAATCCTAGGTCATTTTCTTGGGTTTTCCCCAGATTCACATTTTAAAGACACTAATATCTTTGAAAATTACTTATTTAGGCATTTAGAGAGCACCACATGTTTGATTGATGCATTATACATTCAGAAATGTCAAAAATAATTCAATAACCACTATCCTATAGTTTCACATCAATATAATTTCATTTTCTATGTTTTTACTGTTACCCATACATTTTAGAGTTTTAAAACACTAAAAAAGTGTTTTTGGTCTTCATTATAAAACCATAACTTTGATTGGAATGGAGTCAGTTCCAAGATTTCAAAAGTAATATACAGTCATAGTTTTATGATTTCATAGAAATCTGAGGTCTTTTCTTGCATTCCCCCTAGAGAATATTTTTAAAGGCTCTTATACCTTTAAAATCTATTTATTTAGTCATTCTGAGTACGTATCATTTCATATTGATGTGTTATATCTAAAAATGTAACAAATAATTAAAATACCATTTTCCTATGATTTCATGTCAATTTGAGGTCATTTTTTTATGTTTTATGGGATTTATTTTGGGTTTTTTCTGAAAGAAAATTATTATAAGCGGGTATAGGTTTTTATTTTTTATTTTTAAAATGGGTTTGAAAGGTGTTGGGGGCATCAATGCCTTTGCCTCAGATAAATGACATGTAAAATTCATTGATTCCCTTAACACCATTTTAATTTTATTTGACAATTGTGTTGGGGGAAAAAACGCCTTTTCAAATAATTAAACTGGAAAGGCGTTGAGGACATCAACGCCTTCTGCCTCCCACCCTATAAAAGTACCTCCCTTACTTCTCACCCATTTTTTTCACAATTTCTATATCTCTCTCTAAATCTCTCTTGATTTTTCTGCCTTTTATGGTTTCGAATTTTTAATTCTTTTTTTATTGCCTTCAAAGAGTACAAAATTTCTCCAGCTTCATTTAAAGTCATTTTTTTAATTTTTTTCAATTATTTTGTTTATTTAATTGTTTAATTTATAGTTCATTTTAATTTTGTATTTACTTAGTTATTTAATTAATTATATTTAATTTCTTAATAATAGTAAATATTATTGAGTAATTAATTATTATTGAATGACTACTAATTAGTAATTAATTATTAATTTGTCTTAGTAATTTAATAATTATTATGAATTAATTACTATTTAATATCACTTATTAGTTAATAATAATTAGTAAACAATAATTATTAACTAATAGTTAACTAATTAACTGAACATTATTAAATATTAATTAATTAATTAATTAATTAATTAATAATTAATTAGTAATAATTAACTAATAATTACTTAACCAATAAATAACTAACAATTATTTAACTAATAAACAATAACCAATAATTAATAAAAGTTTAATTAGTAATAATTAGTAATAATTAACTAATAATTATTTATATAATAATTAATTAATAATTAATCAATAACTAATAATTAATTACTAATTATTAACTAAAAATTAACTAAAAATTAATTAACTAATACTCAATTAATAATTATTAAACTAATAATTAATTACTAACAAATTAATAAATATTAATAATTATTATTAAAAAATTACTAATTCATATTCAGAATTTTTATTTAGATACCAATTAGTAATTTTTTTTAATAATAATAAACAATTTTTAATTAATAGTATTTATTACTTTATTACTGATAGTATCGAAAAATTATTATTAGGTAATATATTAATATATAATTAATTAATATTTAGTAATAATTATTTTTTGATAAAAATAATTATTAATAGTTAATAATAATTAGTAACCATTGATAAATATATCCTTGTACTATGAAATAACTTTAAAAAATTATTTCACTATCAACTGACAGAGATATGCCCTAAATCTTTATATATATATATATTTGATGGATTGCATGTAAATATTGATTTTCATACAAAAATGGAAATATCATTTATACCGCCTATGATAATAATTATCATTTAGAGAGCTTGATCTTCTATGTGAACTGTTTTATAAGATGAAACTCTTGGGATTTCATTCATGAGATGAATGCACTGGTAGTAGTATTTACTCTTGTGTTATGAATGAAAGAGTAAATACAGTAGTAATAAACAAGTGTCTTCAATAGAATATATATATTAATATCATTTTTTGATAATGTTTCATGGGTTATTCCTCATGCTTGGAAAATACTCTTTGATATGATGATCTCTTTTATCTTTCTCCTTTTCATATAGAGGTACTAGTATACTATGGAGAAAATGTGAATCCCCTTCGAATGTCAGATGATTCAGTTTATCTCATGGATACACTATGAATGTGAGATTATTTTATTTATAACTTAAGTGATCTTCATCAAATGGATATGAAGATAGAGATCTTTCAATGGATCTTTGTTATAAGGTATGATTACATTTACAATATTTCTTTATTTATGGTTTTTATATAGTTTCATATTATCTTGTTTGGATATCCTCAGATTTGATTTCTAATTAATTATGCTATGTCTAATAACTATTATTATATTCATAAATACCTAACAGTGGTATCAGAGAAAACCATGTTTATATTTATGTAATCTTATGTGGAAATGAAGAAGAAAAACAAAAATAAAGTAGTATTTTCATACTCTAGAAATTTGATTTTCAAAATGGTTTACCCTTACATAGAAAGTATGAGTGAAGGTAATTTAGCTGTTACCTTTAACTATATGGGTTTCATAAAGGAAAATGAGTCATTAACATTACACATATCATTTGGGTAAGGGTAACTAGGGTAATGATTATAGGTGAGCGGTTATGTAATGGTAACCCATGATTTACCTTTATGTGAAAGGGTTCACATAAGGGCCAATATAGATTACCATTATTTAGAAGTGTTTTTCTTAAGGGTCATCTGGACTTAAACTTACATAGAATGGTCTACATAAATGTTTTTTCATTAAAAAATTTGTGCCATACACTTTTCTTCATGACTGATGATATTATCCTCACTTAGACACCAAATGTCGGGTTTGAGTAGAATTGTGTCTTTATGATGAAATAATAATTAGATTGGATTTCCATATGCCTCATGAATGCTAAAAAATATAGGGATGTATATTTCTTAGAAAAGTTTCCCAATCCAATGTCTTGGTGGTGAGAACCTCCCTCCAATAGTAGGCTGTGGATTTTGGAAATTGATGATAAAAAGGTGTCGACACCTTAAAATTTTGAGAGACTTAAAGGTAATTTTTTACATAAAAAACACTCTTATAGGGTGTATACACCATATAAATTAGAATATTCTACTTCTCAATATTTTATTTGACTAGTTTTGGAGCCCAAACAGACTTACAGATCAAAAGTTATGGTTGTGAGAAGTTAGGAAAATTTTATAAAGGAATTGCAGTTTCCATATAAGCCATTCACACAAGTCCCTCATTCAATAAATTAAAACATCTACCTCATGGAATTCCCTCAAAAAATTCCCTCACATGAGTCCCTCACACATCTCCCTCATGCAACATCTTCACACATCCCCTTCACCCCAAGTCCATTGTCCGATCTATAAACATACCCCTCTATCTTTAATTTTCAGAAGATGAATGAACTCCCAGATGATGAATCATTATAAGATATCTGATTATGAAACACCTTCTCCCAAGTAGTCCATCCCTACATGGTAAACATATTATATCCATCTCTCTATGTGGATGATTCCCCCACCAGGGCAACCCACTTGGGTGAGCCCCCACTTAGGAGAACCACATAGGTGAGCCCCCACCCGAGCGAACCACTTGGGCAAGCCCCCACCCAGGAAACCACATGGGTGAGCCCCAACATGGGTGAATCAATTTGAAATACTCAATTTGGGTTAACCACTTGGGAAATACCCCACTTGGGTGAAGCACTTGGGTGAGCCCCCACATGGGAAAAGCACTTGGGTGAGTCCCCACCCGAGTGAATCACTTTTGTGAGACTTGATTTGGAAAAACCACTTGGGTGGATCTTGGGAAACCCTTAACACCCACTAGTACATACTATGGGGGTTACACCCTCTCACCCCCACTTGGGATTAGTTTTGAGCCATCGTTCCGGTCATTCAACCCAGTCCTTTCGCTACCATCACTAACCCCCATGAAAAATGGAGAGTCGCACGGTCAACTTTTCTGGCTGGGCTGAGGAAATTTTGGGTTATGAAATATAAAACCCCGCATCTCATTAAAAATCACCATTAGTCAAAAGGGTCCTCATGGTTCCATAAAATAAGATAATCCTTTCTGGAGTAATCACCTAGTATTTCTTGCGATGAATTCCTCCGCCTTCAATATTCCCAACCTTATCCACCAGCGGACAAAAGAGATTGTATGTTTTGATAAATATTCCACTTCATCTTGTTTCTCATACAAATAATGATTCACATTGACTTATAGGTTAGTTAAAATCATGAAATCCATGTGATCAAATATCTATCTCAGGAGGGGAGTCCTTTTCTAGATCTTCCTCTTGCCTTCCCTTGGGCCTCCTGATTGCCACTCCCCCATGACAGTGTTTACAGCATGCCCCACCCAAAGGTGCATAGGTAGTGAACACGTAATCCCTAAAGGTGGAATCACTAATGGAAATAACTTTCCTATCACATTAGAGAGTCCTCATTATGGATCTTCTTCTCTCCTTGACATGAGACTCCTATTCAGTGCAAGTCCCATACCTCAAACTATGTGGATTTTGATTCTTGTCCAAACAAGATATAGATGAATCATACTTGAGGTTCAAACCCAAAACCACAAACTCACCCTAATCATATCTAGGCCATATTTTTAGTAGGTTCATATACAACCTAGGAGGCTATATCCATTACAGCCCCCCTGTGCCTCTTTTTCATAAGTCCCACACCTGACCTTGACTAGGAACCTTTTTCCTAGAATTCCTTGATGCATGATATTAAACTACATGGTTTTTACCTCACCTCCATAAACTTAAAAGGTGTTATGTGCCCCATTAAACAACATGGGTTCTTATTCCTTTCAAAATTATACATAGGAAGCCCCTCTCATGGGCCAGATCCCGACACCAAAATAACTCATATATTCTTAGATAATGATAAATTCCATATCACTCTACTATGTGGAATAAAACCAGCATCGTGATAATAAATGAAATAATAATCTCTAATATGTTTACAAAAGGATACCATTGATGGAGAAAATTAGATACATAAGGATGTCTTCATTGATGAAAAACCTTGGATACATACAGATGATCCTAAAGAAAATACATTCTAACAATTTATTGTTAATTCAAGGGTGACTTGTTTAATATTTGAGACTTAATAAAGGATTCAAAAATATGTCTTAAATTTATAAGATAGTCCCAAAGTAGGTAATAATTCCCCTAAAAAATGTGTGATGAGCCCAACCACTCAACCTCTCAACCAATTTGAGTCCCAAAGTATTGTTGGAGCCATTTCCCAATGACCACCTACCTTTGGAAAGTAGGTTCATGAAACATCCTGAATAAGGGAATCATTGGGTTTTTCTGGTTCTACAAATAAAACCCATTGGAAACTTCCCAGAAAAAAAATAGACAGATGTTTTTGATGTGAATGGTTATTCCACCACCACTAAAAAATTCCATTCACACCCCCACATGTTTTTTGAGGACTAAACAAATGGTAATCCCTAGATCACATAAGGGTAATCTTCCTATCCCCTTCATCACATCAATGTAAGTTTTGTAAATTTCATGCAGCATTTTCAAATATTACGTAAGGGTAATCAGAGTTTTACCTTTATGTGAAGGGGTTACATAAAGGTAAGATCTAAATACCCTTACACGGAATGTGCTGTGTAAGGGTTAAGCCTATTTACCCTTATTAAAATGGTTTTCATGAAGGTATTACCCTTATGCAGTGGTAACAAGAGGCTATATAAAGGTAATATCTTTAATACACTTATGAAAAATGATTTATATAATGGTAATCTTTGAATTGGCTTTACACAGTGATTTAAATTTAAGCTGCATAAAGGTAAGGGCTGACTTATCTTTACGCAAGGGATTCTAGATTGCCTACATAAGAGTAAAGGATTTACCCTTAAGTTGGGTTTCCCTTCTGTGTAAGGATAAACATATTTTTTGTAAAAATAATTAATTTTTTTACATTTAAAATAGTTTTAGTGGTTGATAAAATGTTTATAAATCACTATAAAAGGTATTTTGGGATATTTTAATTTATAAAAGATTTATGAATTAATTAATTATAAAATTTTTATAATTAAATAAATTTTTATAAAACATTTTATTCCTGAATATTTAATGTTAATATTTGAAATAACTTTTTACAAATCATATGACATAAATTATGATCTAGTAATAAAAGTATTTATTTAGAAATAATAAGTGATAATTAATAATGGGCTATAAATTATGAAATAAGGCCATAATATACAATTTTTATATTTAAATTATCAGTAGTACATAATTAATTATTTTGAATGGTTCAGAATAAAAGGGGAACTTTTTTGAATATTATTTAGACCACATAAAAAAAAATTAGTGATTGATATGATCAAGGTTTAAATAATGATTAAGTATGTGATATTTAGATTATTTAAAATGTTTACATAATATAAAATTTATTTTAAATAGTTTATAATTCATATATATCATATATTTAAAATTGAAATGCCATATAATGATTAATATGGAAGTGTTCATATTTGTATGAATATAATATGTTTATATTCAAAATTATAGAATTTATATAATTTTAAATTTGTAATTATAAAATATTTATAATTATATTTTATTTATGAATCATTCATTAATATTTATCTCATGTTTAAATATTTTAATTGTTTATTTATTTAAAGGTTATTTTCTATTTTATTTATAATTATAAATTATTTATATTATGATTTTTTTATTCCAAAATTTATATAATAAATTTCTACTAGGTTAAAGCCTTTTATTTTCATACTAGAAATGTATCCATAATGAATTTAATTTTTCATCTACCTAGACATCAATTTGTAATTTAAGTTATTATATTTAATTTAATTTTTTAATATAATTTTTTTTTCATATTATGTGTTAGAGTTATGATGAATTGAATTATATATTATGTAAAGTATCCCTGGGTAGAGGGACATTGACCATGATACCTACCTACCTAGAGACTTATGCCTTATCTACATTGGTGAATGTGGTTTTCTATTTATCATTTTGGTCTTACTCATGTATAGATTGTCAATTTCATATAATTATACGCCTTTACATGAAGTACTTATGTACCTTATGCATATGATTCATCTAGATATATGTGAATATGTTTAACTTCAATTTTTGGGTTAGTAACACAAAATTGTGGGTTGTGTAAGGGGTTACACATAAATATGGATTGGATATATTTATTTGGGAATAACATGAGATAATATGGTGATATTAAAATCCACTCAAAATACTAAGTGGAAAATTCCTTTCAAAATGACACTTGTTAAGACCTTGATCATCCAACCAGGTAGTTTCATGCTAAATTCAGATGCCCTTGTATTATCCTGTGTAAGTAAAGTAAGCAATAAGTGACTCTAGATTTTCTTGTTGGTTAGTTTAATTCCAAATATGGGTTCCCATGGATTGTACTTGGTTATATTGTTTTTGGTATTTTCTTTGGGTAACACTTAGCTAGGAATCCTTTTGCGGTTAGGATACAAGAGGAATAAAGTTTATTTTATCTATAATATGGATTGGAAAAAGGGTTGTCCACTCAAATATCTAATATTCATATATGATATGATTGGGATGATGTCCTATCTAAATAATTAATCGGTCAGGTAAATTCTATAGCAGAATAATTTTCTTAGTGAAATATGGATCTTGGCCCACTAATGTGTATGATGGATTTTAAAGGGGTCATCATTTTAGTGGGATACCATTTAATAAAAGTTATTATTTAATGGTTATAAAAAAGGTATTCATATGATAAATCTTTTTTTCTAGATAATATCTTTATCATAATAAAGTTTAAATTTATTATTTAATTCATGAAAGGATAATATTAACATAAGAAGCCCCTAAAAATTGTAACTTAAGAAAAATTCTTAATCAATATTGGTTATTTAAGAAAAGTTATTAGGGAAAATTATAGGTGTTAGAAAATTTTCTTCCTCATTAGCCAAGTGTTGAAATTATTCAAAAAGTGAATATAAATGCTTATGTAATCATATTGTTATTTATTCAATGCACCAAAGTAATTTAATAAAAAATAGATTTTTCTGGTTAGGGAATTTATCCTATTTTCATCTATGTAAATGTTCTGACAATATAAATTAATTCAATAATAGTTTACCGAATATTCTTAAAGTGTTGAGAATGAATGATCTGTGTATGTGATGTTTGGATTACAATATTTTATAGATAGTACATGTGGATAAATGTTCAAACTGAAGGTTGAAAATTTCATTGAAAAGTTCAATAATGTTTCTTCAAGAAATCGATCAAGTTCATTTAAACCTATAATTATCATAAAGGAAGAGTAATAATTAAATATGATTAGATTATCCATGATATAATTGAAAGAGTTTGTAAAAATATATAGAATTTCCATATCAAGTATAATGTTAAAAAAAATAATTATAAAAGGTATGTAATACTAAATTTATTTTTAATAAACTATTTTTTCAAATAAAAACGTTCCAAACACATAGAATACCATTTTTTGATATAGTTTATTTGTTTAATATTCCCACTGAAAGAATATAAATGTTATCAATTAACATAAAATTGTTTGGGTATTTTTGAAATATATTTAATATATAATATAATGTATAATAGTCTAGTGGGAGTATGTTTGGACTTAAATAATTTCAAAGATAACAAATAAAGAATCACACCAATATAAGTTTTAAGTGAAATTCACTTAATATCCTAAATGTGCTTAGTTTTACTAGTAAACAATAATGTAAGTAGTTCCTTTTTTAAAGAATTTTTTTAATGGAACATGGTTCCAAATACGACGATGATGAACTTAGTATAAAACAGAAGTTGACATTGTAACATTTGATGTTGTGAAGTTAGGAAATTTGAATATGTTCAAGAAGTTGAATAGTTAGCAATATGATTCCTAAGTACCACCATTATTCAAATTGTATTACTTAATAAATGTATCTCACTAAAGAGTTTAGTGGGATAGTTTTATCATATGGTCACATAGAGACAAGACATATATTATATATAATGAATTATGTTAACAAAACCTAGAAAGTGTAGAAAACATAAGGTTGATCAAGAAGTTTATCATATATTATATGATAAAATATTTCTTATATTGGTTTTTGTTAAATATTCTTAAATATTTTAAGAATATTAAAACATATCATATTAAATACAAACTCTATTTTATCATTCATTCATATTGGATACATAAATATTTATATAGATATACATTTCTTTAAGTGTAATGATAATTGAACACACAAAATATGACTTTGAGTTTATCCCTAACTAATATTCATCATGTATTACTATAAGCTATGGTGAAATTTTAAGGTTAAAATGTGTATGATTCTTGTAAAGAGATACATAATATGATCATGTGGCACAATATAGAGAAAATTATTCCTTATGTGCATTGGATGATCCACTAAGTATGCCACATGAAGTGTCTTAAATATTTATTTAGTATACTAGGGGTGAATGGATTAAATTTGAGTCCCCACTACTTAATGTTGTCGAGATACCTAGCATGATAATCTTCATAATTTGATACCCAAATTACACAATTCTACATATTGAATTAGCTAATATGGGGGTGGTTGAGTATGTTGCTGATCATTTCATCAGTTGGAGATTAAACAAAATGAGATTTTTCTTCTCATATAATGGGAATGATATCAAGTCACATAATTGAGATAGACCCTTAGAATATGTGGACAAAACTAGATATTAAATATATCTATCTGGATGGGGCATGTGTTGTGATTTTCCATTAGGATGAATGATATGCGATGTATTTATTAATCAGTTCAGTCTATACTCTGAGAATCAAGAATAGAGGAGTTGGATATATGGGATTGACATGATCTGTGTCCCATGGTCACTCGATGTATTAATACAATGGGAAATATGATAATTCACAATTTAATATGATGAATAATGGTGAACACATATATAAAAATATGTGTATTTGATGGATATCATTCCATATTTCTTTATTTCTTGATAGCATTGGTGCTTTTCTAGATAACTCTATTTTCTTATATATATGAATTTGAAGATTTGTATTTATTTTCTATTATATAAAGGCCCTTGGGGTCATAATTTGTGGTTAAATTAATGAGGATTAATTTTTAATTAGAAATATACTATAAAATTGTTTTATAGTTAATCCAAAAGTGTTTTGTAAGGGTATTCACAAGGTATTGCATATGATGCGACACAAGGTAAAATTAACGATAACTTTCCAAAAATGTTTTGGAAGATATCTAAAAAGGATTTTTGGATATGTTTTCAAAAGTTATTGTATACAATAAAATATAAGGTGGAATTTCACAATTTTTAGGCTTTAGTGTAATTGATATATTGAAGGTGATATTCCTTAAAGCCTTACATATATATATTTCATGGTTTATCTAAACATTTTTTTTCATGAAAAAAATATGAATATCATTTATACTACCTATGATAATAGTTATCATTTGGACCGTTTGATATTCTATGAGACTATCATTTAATAAACCATTTCATAAGATGAAACAGTTAGGAGTTTTCATTCATAATATGAATTCACTAGATATAGTATTTACTCCTACATTATAAATGCATGATTAAATACAGTATTAGTAAAAGAGTGTCTTTGATAGGATATGTATGTTATTTTCATTTGATGTAAATGTTTTATGGGTTATTCCTTATACTTGGACAATACTCCAAGACCCAATGATCTCTTTTATCTTTTTTCCTAAGCATATAGAGGTATTAACATGCCACGGAAAAAAGGTAAATCTCATCCAAATAGATAATGATTCAAATCAACCCATGGATATGCTATAGAGGTGGGATAATTTTTCTTTCCAATTAAGTGATCTTCATAAAACACGTATGAAGATGAATATGTAGTAGTGTCTCTTCGGTGCAAGGTATGCTGGTATTTATAATATTTCTTCATTTCTGGTTTTTACATAGTTTCATATTACGTTCCATGGATATCCTCAGACTTGATTTCTAATTGATTTAACTATGTATAATAATTATTATTAGATTTATAAAAAACCTAACATCAACCCTACATGATCAATCCCCATAGTGAATATTGTTTTTCAATCAATTAATAAAGTAAATATTGTACAGTTATATGAGAAATGAAATCCCTATACAAATACTATAAGTGGATGTAGTCTCTAAAATAGATTCACCTAGGGGTAATATCCCTGAAAATTATGGTTGTGCACTAACTTTATATTCACCCAATTCATAACAAATAGGCCTAAATTCACACTTATTTTGACACTCAGAGGGGATCTTATTTGGTTAATTGACACGCTCTTTATAAAATATTAAACTCAATAACTATTTTCTAATTATTCCCTTGTACCATGAAAAAAATTTACATAATTATTATACTTTAAACCTTAGTAAGTATTGTGTGGTAACTCAAGAAATGACATCCATGTCTAGATACTACAAGTGGATATTGGATCTAGCACAAATGCACCAAGGGGTGATAACCCTAAAAAGCATTGTTGGCTTTTAACTCGATATTCATCTAGTGCATGAAAAATATATATAACTTCACACTCAGCTAGACACTCTCAGGGAATCTTATTTGGTTAATTTAGATGCTCTTTATTAATTATTGATCTCAATGACTATTTCTTAATTATATCCTTATATCATGAAAGAACTATACAAAATTATTCAACTGTAAACCTTAGTAAATATTGTGTGGTTATTTGATCAATTACATACCTATATGGATACTTCAAGTTGATATAGGCTCTAAAACAGATGCACTTATGGGTAATAATCATTAAAAGGATGTTTGGTCATTAACTCAATATTCACTTGGTGATCAACAAAGAATCCTAACTACACACCTTCTTTAACATACATGTGGTATCTACTTTGGTTAATTCACATGATCTTTATAAATAATTAAACTCAATTACTATTTCCTAATTATATCAATGTACCATGAAAGGACTTTAAAAAATTATTCCAATATCAACATTAGTAAATATTTTATGGTAATATGAGCAATTAATTCCATTCCTAGATACTATAAGTGGATATAGGCTCTTGCATAGATGCACCTAGGGGTAATGACCATGAAAAGGATGGTTGGGTAATAACCTGATATTCATGTGGTGCGTGATAAAGAGGCCTAACTACACACCTAGTTTAACACTCAATGGGCATATATTTTTGTTAATTAATATGCTCTTTATAAACTATTGAACTCAATTACTATCTCCTAATCACATCCTTTCATTATGAAAGAACTTTACACAATTATTCCACTATCAACCTTAAAATATTGTGTGGTTATCTGAGCAATGACATACTTATATGGATAATGAAAGTGGATGTAAGCACTGAAATATATTCACCACGGGGTAATAACCTCAAAAAGGTTGTATGTGTATTAATTTTATCTTTACCTTGTTTATGATAAAGAGGCCTAACTTCACACCTTGTTTGACACTCTAGAGGGATCTTCTTTGGTAAATTCCCACTATCTTTATAAACTATTTAACTCTATGATTATTCCCTAATTATATACATATACCATGAAATAATGTTACATAATTATTTCACTATCAACCTTAGTAAATATTTTGTGGTTATGTGAGTAATGTCATCCCTATTTGGATACTACAAGCGGATGTAGGATTTGGCACAAATTCACCTAGGGGTAATGATCTCAAAAATTTTGGATGGGTATTAACTTGATCTTCACTTAGTGAAAACCTATTTTGAAACTCTTGGGGGGGGGGTTGGTTAATTCATATTTTATTTATAAATTATTTTACTTAATTATTATTTTATATTACATCCTTATACCATGAAATAAATTTACACAATTATTCCATTGTCAATCCTACATTATTATTCCTAGTAGTGAATATTGTTTACAATTTTAGAATCATAATCACAAGAAATTATTTCATGTGTAAAATAATGTCTTCTTGTTTCTACTAATAAGGTGAATTTATTCATACCAATCAAGGAGATTAATATAGGAGACATCCAACATGAGTGGTTATCATAAGTGATTTTGTTACCTTTTGAGAACTTAATGCAAGAATTAATAGTTGGATAAATCTGAGACCTGATCAAGAGATATAATATATTAGTTATAGACACTTTCAATTATAGGATAAAATATGGCATCTAAATTATCTATTACTTGATGATGAGGACTAGTTGTAAGAAACAACATTACTTAACTAATAGTCTGATAATAGTTTGATGGATTTATATATATAGGTTTCTACTATCCAATAGTATCCAGCTATTATATGATGAAAAATCCATACAAGAGTCATTAAAAAAGGTCTATCCCAAGATTATAAGTGCGTTCCATATCATGTAGAATAAGATAACTAAAAAGATAACCTAGATACGATACAAGATAAATTTGATGAATAAGAAGTGTCTCATGGTGGAATATATAGAGAAAATAGTAATTATGAGGAAGAAGATGAAGAAGTTAGGGAAGATGTTTGTAGAAATGAAATGGTTGTACACCAACCCCAAAATAAGATAAATCATCCATAACTATTCACATATTGGTTTGATGTTATTACACATTTTCCTGAATTTGATTGGAATAATATCACACCAATAACTGAGTTTCTTGGAGTTGTAGAGGATAAATTTGGTTTAATAAAGAAAAAATTATACATTGAAAGATATTTTCCAAGAGAAGATGCCCTGAAAGGTATAATAAAATTATTTCGTATAGATAGACACAATATATATTTAGTTTAGTATTTAAAATGAACAAAATATTCGATATGATGTGACAAATATGGTGATGATTATAGATTTCACTTGAGGGTGAGTATTGAAATTCCTCTTGGAGGGTGGAGGATTTATAAGAATGATTCATCTCATACTTTCATGAAGTCTAACCGAACACAGTATTATACATAATTGAATGATGAATTTGTGCCATATGTTATTGTTGAGATGACCATGATCTTCCAAGATATACCTGTATCCCTTGTGTAGAGAGGATACATTAAAATTTTGGCTATAAGATTTTATATGGAAAGTCATAGAGCAAAAAACAGAAGGAAATTTATAAATTGTACAGTGAATGGGATGACTCTTATCAATTTTTGTCATAATTAATATCAATAATAAGAAAAAACAACCAAATTTTCTTCCACATTTACATAAACGAACATGTGTATTAAGATAACCAAATTCATCCTTCTCTTGTAAAATTTCATTAGTCGTTATGGGAATTCATTCCATGTATTTCCACATTTCATTTTTATAAAAAAATTATATATATATATTGATGGAAAATTTCTATATATATAGTACATTGGTGTACTTTTTATTATGAAAACCCAATATGGTAACCATACACATATTCTGATTTCATTTTCTATAGCGGAGAAAGAAAATTATGACTCTTGGAGTTAGTTTTTAGAATGTATTATGAACCATTTCACCCACATCCAAGGTATATATTTGATTTATGATTTTCATTAGGTGATGAATGAGGTAATAAATATAGATAACGTTATATATAGATCCATAAATAAACATCATCAATACTATATTATACACATTTCCATAAATGTGTGAAAGTATTTTCATGATGAATATATGAACAAGGAAATCAAAAAATTTGGTATAATTTCAAGATAATGATAATATTAATATATATTTAATATGATAACTTTAGCCTAGCATATGAGTTGGGTTATTTAAGGTTTGATAAGCGATTAAAGGGAATTAATAGGGCTAATTAGAGAGTATATGACTAAATTATGTGGATTATAAAAGAGAAATGGAAATTTTCATACAGTGGGGGGAATAGGTATGGACACATGACCACAGAAACTTTTGAGTGCATCAACAACCTCTTAAAGGGGATTAAAAATTTATTTATAACCATAATATTTCAGGATACAATTTATTATTATGTGAAGTACTTTATAGAAAGAGTAATTCATATTGATGACAAGATTCATCAGGGGTGGCTGTATAAAAGACACTTGCAGTGAGGGATTAGAAAGAACATTGAAGAATATTTCACCTTTTTAGTGTAATTTCTCAATCGAGAAGAAAGTAAATTTGAAGTGACGGAGTATCAAGATCACATAACTAGTAGTATTAGTCAATTATTAGTTTTATTAATAAACTAAAGTCATTATGAATATAGAAACTTTTAGGTATTGTAATTTCCATCAGCGCATGCCATTCTGACATATTCCTCTATAAACATCTCATGGGAACCATATGTTAATCCAGTGTATCAGTTCAACACCATTGATAACTACTATAGTTCACCATGGATTCTTATTTGAGAGTTTCAACATTTCCAAATTCTTAAATAATAGGCCACACCAATACCTGACATTAGTAGGTTGAGACCACGAGGCATACCAAAGTCCATAAAGATTCAGAATGAGATGGATTTTCCTCAAGAATAAATCCAACATCTGAGATGCACCATATGTCATAGGGAAGGTCATAATAGTAAGTAGTTCCCTAAAATTACTAGAATGAGTTATCATTCTCAATTCTGATGATGTATTATAGGAAAAAAATTTAATTTCATGAGTATTTAAAATTTTGGTTAGGGTCAGACCCTTGGTCAACCTTTTGGGTGTTTCTGTAAAAGTTCCAGGTTTTCACAAAAATTGGATAATAATTTGGACATGAGAACATACATTAAATATTATAATGGATGAAAATAAATATATTACATATGAATTTGAAAATAAACCTTCTAAAAATACTCAATTAACTACAGTCTTGTTCAATACGATTTTAAGTTCCCCTTGGATTTTTGTGTGTGGTAATTGTGAACTATATAAGGCTAATTATATAGTTAGTGAATAATTTTTGAAATATGATCATATGATATTTAAAAAAATAAATTTTATGAAGATAAATTAAACCAGGTGATGAAAGAGTCATTCATGAAGGGTTTTTAACTTTAAAAGACCCAAAATTATTCATTATTGAATCCTAAGATAAAGATATAAACTGACCCTCTTCTTTTATAATAAGATCAATATAAAATTATAAAACTAATTTTTAAAGAATAATGAAGATGTAATTATGTATAATACTTGATGAGATAAAAATAGATAAATCCATGTTACAAACTTAATAAAGAGAAAAGGGTATTATAATAACTGTAATATCCTACATTCTACTGACTATAACATTCTAATAACTAAAACATTTTATTTACATTTTACAATTAATAGTTAATTAATTTTTATGAATAGAGATGGAATACACTAATATAACCACTAAGAGGTATCAAAATGTTTCATGTGATGTGCCAATGGGTTGTGAGGTTCGACGAGTCATGGTGCGTAGGGAACACCACCGTATTCTTCACATTTCATCTCCACCTATTATTATAATATATCCATGGAATGATTTTTTTAGTGTCACTATATTGAATTTTATATTTTTTAGTCATAACATTCTTGTTTCCACCACCAAGTGATGGGGAATTGAGACTCACACTTTCCACATGTATGAGGGAGAAATGAACATCACCCTATATGATGTGGTATTTATGCTCGATTGTCCTATCTAGGATATTTCAGTTACAAGACCCACTCGTAGATATTAGCCTAAGATTGTAAAACACTTTCTAGGCCTAAATATTATGGTAGATTATATCACTATATATGGAAGTTCTCAATCTATGAGATATCTTAACATTCAATTCACTCATTTATCCACTAATGCTTATGAGAAAACTGTCATGTGCCATGCATGTCCATATATATTGTGACTCATTTGATGGATGGTGTGCACTTATCTCTTCAGTATCCATGTCCATATGATGTATTTGGGGATACTTAAGGACTTTGATTAGGTTGGGAGATACAACTGAGAATTTGTGTGCTTTTGATAAAAATATATTTCATTACACACTATATTCCAATCAGATCATAGTGATATTAGAGGATCTTACATCCTCATTCAGATATAGTAATGAGAGTGTATCCCTCCCTTGTCCCCCATTTTTGTTGGAAATAAAGATTCCCATAAATATATTGTATGACGCTCTGTGTGGACGCTGATATGATCACCCATATTTATTTTTTTCTGATGATAATATTATTTATTATACTTATTAATTATTATTTATAATTTTCCATATTGTATGTTATAGGTGGATTCAGACACACCATTTCATCAAGATATTGAGACATAATTTGGATTCACACCCTCTCATGTTGGAAAACCTGATAACTACTAATAAAATGATATATATTCTTCTATTTAAAAATAAATTTCAAAATATTATAGTTTTTGGAAATTAGTAACAAAATATTTAAACAAATTTCACCTGTAATTTTAGATTTTATGGAAAATATATTGGGGTATCTTTGACTAGATTTATGTATACTACACTACTAGTAATTATTATGTTAGGTAAATAATGCCTCTCATACACTTACATATTTTTGAGTGGCACCAGACTGATAGATTTATGCATTAGTTTGGATGTGTTCATTGTATTCCATTGGCACCCAACTAATTAGTAGTGATTTATTCTCTGAAGCTGACAGGGAGAAATAATGTCAATTAGAGATGGTAGCATGTACAATATATCGATATCTAGGACAAATGTGCATTGATTCATATTGAGGGAATGGCTACGATGAGAGTTCATCTACCATAATATCTAGAGTATACATCATGATATAATCTAAATTCTATTCCATATCTTATATCACATGATAGAGGGATCCATGATCTGGTAAGTCAATAACATTATATTAGTTTGTTTACTATACATTTTTTAAATTTTAATTTATTTTCAAAATATTCTACTAGAATATATTATCTACATGCCTAGTCCCAAGGAGGAAGTGGTATTTAGTCAAGAAACAAACCGTACTATAGTACAAGAAATGAAGTAAATTTTTCATGATGTACACAATACTATATTTGATCATCCACTTCAAGGAGAGGAGGCTCTTGCTTAGGAACCTCCCTGAGAAGTCACTAATGTTGATGGACCATTATGATGACGATGTAGACCAATATTAGGCTGTGTGTAAGGCCTAAACTTTTCCACTAGAGGATGAAACACATCCAATATACGAGCCTCGCTTGGTTACCGATGTGTATTAGCATCTATGGGATCCAATTATGTTATCAGCATATCTATAGTTTTTTCTTGGTATAGAGGATCTATGATCGTACCGGGCATTATTTCCCATGTCTTTATTTTTATGAATGAGCCTTCACTGAGCATATAACTTCCTCATGAAATATCATGTCCTTCCACCTATGTAGTGGGAGAAGGATTAGGTGAACATATCAACATCCCGATGACCCCTCATCCCAATGATCCATGCCATAACAATAGATATTTGAGGTTCATGTACCCAAGGAAGATCCCCCAACTTATCTGAATCCACCATATCATAAAGGTAAATGCTATCGATACAATTGTCCCATTAGAACTCTAAAATATGTGACATGATCCCGTCATAAACATATATAAAAATTAATTATACTCATTAATTTTATATTTTTTATAAGACTTAAATTATTCAAGACTATATTGAGTTATCTATATAAATGATAATGTTCAAATTATTCTACAAACCTTAATAAACTAATTAAATGTTTTAAATATATTTCAAATAAATACACTTACATAAAATCTTGAAATTATAATTAGTAGTATTAATTTTTATGTATATACTTTCCTTATTACTATAAATTTCTATTTGAACCATTTATTTACAAATAATTTTTTGAATACACATGAATAAAATTACTTTGTTTTATAATAAATGTAATTATTTTGAAGTTAGTTTTTTAAAAATAATTCATATGTTATAGTTATTATTTAATAATAATTTAGAGTAATTGGTAATTAATTAATTATAATTAATTATAATAAGTTATTCATTAATAATAATTAGTAATTATTTTAGAATTAATTAATAATTTATAATAATTAGCAAATAAATAAAAATAATTAATAATAATTAGTAATTATAAAATAATTATGCACTAATAATTATTAGTTTTTTTAATAACAATATTTATTAATTATGTATAAAAATTATTAATGAATTTTATTTATTTAATAAAAATGAACAAAAACTATTAATTATATAATAATATTTATTAATAAAAAATATATAAGTAATTAAAAATTAATTAATTATAATCAGTGGTAATAAGTTACAAATAATTAGTTACTAAAAATTATTAATATTTTAAATTACTATTTAACAATATATAATTTCAATGACTATTTATTATTATTAATATATATCATTATTTTAAAATTAATATTTTTTTACCATGAATATATAAAACTATTATTAAATTGTATATTTATAAATTGTTATTTTTTTCTAAATAAATATTTATCATGATATATATATATAAGTAGTAATTAACTAATATTAATTTTTTTTGAAAAATCTATTATTTTTTTTAAAATTTAAACATAAGGCATGAAAGGATTTCATGCATTCTTTTAAATGCTATTCAAGAAGGCATGAAAACACATAATGACTTTGGATGAGACCAAAGGTTCCAAGGGCTTCAACACCTTTAAATACCACATTAAAAAACATATACCCATTAGTATAAAAAAATTATTGAAAAAACCCAATTTTGACCTTTGCACACATGGTTTAGACTTTTAAACCACTAAAATGTGTTTTAAATAATCCTAAGAAAACCAAAACTTTGATTGATGTGGTGTTAGTTTCTATATTTCACAAATCGATTTAAGATCATTGTCCCATGATTCCACAACAACCCAATGTCATTTTTTTGATTTTATCACCCTAACACACATTTTTAAGACTTTAATATCTTGAGAAACTACTTTTTAGTGGATGGGGAAATGATTGAAAATGGATTATAACACTGATCACTAATGATACTAAATATGAAAAAATAATAGGTTTTAGGTTTTTGAAAAAACACTTGTAGTGAAATTCTACAAGGAAACCACTTAAATAAGTGAAATTAAAACAATTTTTAAAAAATAAAGGTGATTTATTTTTTGAAAAAATAGTTTCAAAAAAATTACATAAAGAAACCACTTTAATAAGTTTCATAAAAAAAATTTCAATAAGAAATGCTAAAACACTTATAAAGAACAAATGATTTTAAATTGATATGTGATAAAAGAAGACTTCAATAAGTGTTATCTAATTGAATATTATATTTCATTAGAAAATGACTTAAATAAGTGACGAACAAGGAGATTTTCAATTGGTAATATGAAAACACTCATACAGAATCACTTTTCATAAATGTTGATAAGTTGTTTTGAATAAGAGATTTAAAATGGAACATTTATTCTAAAATAAAACACATAAATGATTGGGTAAACCATTTTTAATAATTGAGAAATAATTCATTTGAAACCACTTATTAAAAACTAAATTTAATACATTTCACATTTTAAAAAAATGGGACCAGAAGAAATATTATATTAGAGGGTGGTACAGTTGAGGGGATACTCAAAAAAACATCTATAAGTGAAAATTTCTATATATAATTATTTTTTAAGAAGCATTGTGAAAAAAATATTTGAAAGAAAATGGAGGGTTGAAACCATATATCGTTGCTTCTATATATTACCCACCACTATTTCATGTTCACAGTCAACTCTGAAAATTAAATTATTTAAGTCATCATATAAAATACATTTTTCAAGATAAATAGGGGCAGTGGTGGTGTCAATTTCAACTCCATCGTAATCAAATTATGTCTTAGAACCACTTTAGTGATGACACTAAATTCAAGTTTTAGGTGATATTTCACATAAAACACTTGTTTTACCATTTATGTAAAAATATATGGCTCATCAGTGGCAGGAAAAAAATTATGTTCTTGTTAGCATTATTGAATCAAACCACTTTCATTTCATCATAGTGACTAGACTATGGGAGTAATAATGTAATATAATTATAATCTCAAAAACTCCATAATAAAACACATTCTCATATTGATCCCAACTATCCAATGAACTATAATTGTTGTTTGTCATTATAGTTAATTCAGTTCCATCATTTTGTTTTCTCATGTTCACTGCTCGACTAGTTATAATGAATTTGTAGCCATTGATCACCAATTATTTTCATTCACAAACCAAATTATTGATACTAAAATAAAATGAAATTATTTATCAAGATATGACATAAATAGGTAATATCAATATTGGAAATATATATGAATATTAAAATTAAATATATATTTTTTATTTTATAAAGGTAATGTGCATGCCTTGTATTTCAACCAAACAGGAAAATATTTGTTATGTAAAGTCTCTATCCTTCTCAAATGTAATGAATGATGAATTATACTTAAAATATTTTTTTTGTTCCCTACATAAAAATATATTAAAATTTAAAATATATGTATAATCACATAGGATGAGATAACATATACATGTTTAAATTATTTACTTGATATAGTCCTCAAAAAAATATTTTTTAAATAATACCATGTGATGTGCCATGTACGGATCTTCAAGGATCAATATATATGATTAATATGATCCAATAGTTATACCTGTTTAGGGAAGTGATGGAAAAGTAGGATTAATTTTCTCATACTTCTCATCTTTATTTTTCATTGTTCAGTTACATATCATGCTCACATCATCTAGATACATTGATAAAAAATCTATAAATTCTTGAGATAAAAATCCTTTCATAATGGAAACTTTGGTATGATTCCTCTTCCTATCATATTACTTCATTTTGTACATATTTATTTTTTATGGATGCATCTAATGAATATAAACAGCCCCCAAGTAGTATTTCATGGAAATTTATATGCAATGTGCATATAAAAATAGATAGAGGAAACATTTCCTCTAACTCACTCATAATTAAGGATGCCTCTTTTGAAATTTTTATCATGAAACAATTAGACAAAATTTTATCCTAAAGATCTCTATAAAAATGGAATAATTAAATTAACTTTACCCTTATATTATTGGATAGTAAATTCCTAATTGTTATTGGAATCAATTCATGAAGAAGGATGTGATAGTCATGAGTTTTTAGAGATCTTAGTTTCACCTATTTTCTGTTGACCCATTTCGATATGTTTCTTAAATAGCCACAAAGATCCTTAACAATATCTGGTACTTCCTAAAATTTCTCTCTCTAAATTTTTCATCACATAAGAACCACATGTAAATTTATAGTTATTTTTATAGATATAACCAGGATGCAGTTCTAGTCTAATACCCAAATCCATCAAGTCGCTCTATGATTATAAATCATATTTGGTATTCCCCATGAAATTTGAAGGGTTGAAATCACTATTTCACACATATTTTTCTTAATGTTCATTATTTATAAATAATGATACAATGAATTGGTTGAACAATAATTAAAATAAAACAGGGAACTTTTCTTTCTCTAATTATAATTGGATTCGTTGGAAACATTATTAATCTTTCTAAATTTCATATAACCTTTCTTGGATAAAAAACCATAATATTTAAATTCATTAAGCACATAAGTTCTAGAAATATTATGTGGTGAATTATCGATCTCAATAGAATTTTCAAACCATTAATGATTTTTCTTATTAATTAGTAAGAATCATTGATACCCTATGAAACTGAAAATATAATGATATTTAATATTTCTAGATCATGTATTATTCATACAAATAGGACAGGATAATTTATCCTTCATGATCCATCTAGACATCATTTTATAAGAAAAAAAATCATTTATCATCCAAATAATCATGACACACATATAAAATATGTATTTTGAAGAAGCATCATATGCGTGCACACCCATATTCTGAATCTGCTTCATCTCTTTTATTATAGGTTTCAAGTAAATGTCTATATCATTTCTGGGATTATAAAGTCAAAATATGAGTATACTCAAGAAAGTAAATGGTTTTTTCATACATGTCCATATAGGAAGGTTGTAAATGTGAATGAAAATTGGTTACATATTGCATGATGTAAGCATCTAACCAAACAGATTAAAACTATCACATGATAGACCCAAACCAACATTATATACTTTAGATTCAAAATCGGGATATCAGACATCAAATTTATACCATGACAATCTATCTACAAGATAGAAAAAATCATCATTTTCCTTAATTATCTCATAATCATTACAGTTCATATTTTTTGAAATTTCATTAGTTATAAAAGGATTTTGGAGACTAGGAATCAATGGAAAGTGTTTCATTGATCTTTGTAAAATATAGGATGGTGTTATATCTGCATTTTTATTTCATATAGATTCACCAAATTCTTTACAATCATATAGGTCAATAGTTTCCTCTCAAAACAAGCTATAATATTTTAGGAAAGCATGAATTTTATTAGTTAAAAAATAAATATGATCAATTAGCTTCCTTGTTATATAATTATTTAAGGGATTATTTATATCATCAATAAGTAATAAATTTAAAAATTTAATTAAATAATTGATATTATTATTATAAATTTCATATATAGTTTTTCCGTGATATAGTCACATTAAAAATTACAATTTTTTCATTTTTCAACATGACCAATATGCAGGAGTCCTTACATCATCCAATAATTTTTTCACTCTCTCAATACCATCATTTTCACCAGTCATGTCATGTATACTCATATAATTACCTTCTTATATTGATATAATTTCTTTCTCATGATCCTAAATAAATAGAAATTGATCAAATATAAAATTATTTATTCCACTCTTTTCATTTTGATTATGAATAGAATGGGATTGTTTTTTTCTCTCCATTGTGATGCCAGACATGATATTTTGTTTGAAAACTAACTTTTATTATATGGTAGCTAACGTATTCTTGAATTAGCCAATGTTTTCTAAAAAAATATAAATAAGTGAAGCATATACCTCCATCTAAAGCATTGTTAATTTAATGATCTAAAAAATGAAACTTATTTTGAAACTCTATTGATATTCTATTAGCATCATACATCCATATTATATCCATTATGTTATAAAAAACAAGTTTTTATTAAAATAAACACAGTATACTATAATTATAAAATTCATAACATACATTTACCTTTTCGATACATATTAGGATATAAAAATAATTCTAAAATTAAATACTTTTGTTTTTATCATGGTAAAAATATTAAATAAAGAGATCTATTTCATAGAACATGATAAGTCACATATTTGATATATATATATATATATTATTATTATCAAGGACAACATTAATAATCCCAAGAATTACATAATTCAATATCACATGTTTGAAAAACATATACAATAATATAATCCTTTTAAAAAATTTAATGTGAAAATCATAAAAGAATACTAGTATCTATAAAATTACCAATATTATTGATGAACCAACCATTTATCACATTATTAAAGACTCATAAAATTAAACATTCAATTATAATTCATATCAAAATACATTCACCAATATCATAGATGAAACAACTGTTTATCATGAAAATATTATTGGTTACATATCTAATTTACTCTCTTATATATTTAATATAATAACCCATTCCCATGAAAATTACTCCATTCAAAACATTATTAATATTTCTATTAATAATATTTGTGAAGAAATAATATATTTATCTCATTATGGCATGACAAGAAAAAAAATTATTTATTTCTAAATAAAGATATCAAAATGTTCATTTATACAATTGATATTCTAGTTCACTATTATACATTTCAATATATTATCATTTACTTAGACATAATTTTTAATTAAATCAAAAGAGTAAAAAAAATTAATGCTTGCTATTAATATTTTTTATTAAAATCAATAATCGGTAATTCATTAGGGAACCATTGAAAAATTTTATTAGTAAATAAAATGAAAACCAATAATAACCCCCATTAATTTTATTATTCTAAAATATAATAAATTTTAGATGATTCCACATTATATGAGATAAAATAGACTAATAATAAAAATAAACAATGTATTCAATATTATATAAAAATTTATTGATAAAATTACAAATACAAATAAAATTAGTGAAGATCAATGAAATTAAAATAATTAAATTATAAAAGATTGATGGATAAAAATATTTTTAGGTTACCTTAACCAACCTAAAGTAATATAATATTTATTTACATAGGGAAAAATCACTATACATAAAGAATGTGGAGGCTTGATCATAAAAACTTCTAAAAACTAGTGAACCGAGGAATAGATGCTGTTTTGAAATATTAGTCAGGGTTTAATTCAAGGAATGAAATAATTGACGAACCTTTAAATAATTCCTAAAGGGAGTATTGAATGTGAAATCAAAAACCATTTATATTGTATGAATGATTGGGTCAGGTCTAGAGGAAGTATATGGAAATTGGGAAAGAGGGTGTGGGTTTTAAATTGGGGTTGGGAGAGGGAAGTAAGTCATGAATTTTAGGGGTTGTGTTGGATAAAAGGAATTAATTACTATGATAGGATATAAATTTTTTGTAAATAAGTGCCTTATAGTCATTAGTGTTGACCCCGATATCTATATGTGTGATTGTAGCCATGTGGGTCGACACCCATGGATATAATCTTATGGGCATGGACTTGTTTCCACAACCTTTGATGCTCATGTATATGGCAATCCATATATCCATAGTCAAATTCTAACTGTAGATATATGTTATCTATAGCCACGGAAATTTTAGCTCATGAATATAAGTAAAATTTCTAGTAGTGTTATGTGAAGTCCTCTATATTAGTGAAATATTTTGATTTTCAACTAGTGGATATGTGAAATTCATAAAAGACATATGTTAAGGATTTATGTGTATGATAATTGAGTATAGCTTTGATTAATCTTATAACACCCCTATAAAATTGAGAGTTAAAATAATAAATGTTACTACACATGTCAACAAGGAGGGTCTTTCTTTTTCAGAGACTAACTAATTAAAACTCCATAGTTAAGTTTGTTTGGTATAAAGTAGTATCAGGATGGTTTTGTCCTAGGAAGTTTCCCAAGGTATGTGTGGGTTCAGACCAAGAACACTAAAAGAACATGTGTTTAACTAATTTTATATTCATTAGTATAATAAGTGAACTCGATGGGTAATAACATTTGGTGTGTTGGGAAGGCAACCAAGGTATTACAATAGGAACCACGAGGTTATATGACTAGGTTCATGGATTGGGGAGGTTAGGTGGTGTGAAATGGTATCAGAGACAATACCCAACTATAAGTTCAATGTAACTACCTAGATTTGATGTGTGGGGTCCAAAATGAGGATTATGTGATTGAAATGAGTGTAGAGTGTAACAACACTAAAAAAGTGGGACTTAAAAAGTCTAAATGTTAATAATAATTTCAATAAGGTTAACCTTTATTTTCTAGAGACTACCAAATTAGAACTCAATAATTAATCATAATTGGTCTAGAGTAGTGTAAATATGGGTAATCTCTTGGGAAGTGTATCTGGGTGTGTGTGAGTGAGGATAAATCTGATTGAAAGAACATGTGTTAACCTATGCAGATGATAATTAGTCCAATAAATGACCCTAGTGAGTAATATCATGTGGTGTAATGGGAAGGAAACCAATTTATTATAGGAGGACCCACAGGGTAAGATGACCAGGTTCATAACCTAGGGAGGTCGAGTTGTGACAAAACTTGTCTTGAGCATTGAGAGTGAACACGAGTTAGGTTAAATGGCACATGAGTGTAAATAACTCGAAGAAATTATATTGAATCCCAATGACCCACACTACATCAGTCCTTTCTCATCTTCCTGTGAATAATCTATGATAATACTACCACTCTTGATGTCACATTTAAAATTCAGCATCATTTCCCCATATAGGGTCCTTGTTTGAATGAACTTGAACACCGATCATCAGATACTGATCACCATCAAGGATGACTTACGTGCTTCAATTTGACTCAGAAAATGATTGGTGTTGCCTCTGTCTTACTTTATACTTGTGAGAGGATACTCTAGTGATGGAATGAAGTATGAGGGTGAAATAGAGGATTGGTGTCTTGAATTATTAGGCAGAATTATAGGCCTTAATGGTATGAAGTCCCACACCATGGACTAAAAGCCCAAATTGGGTCAATAGTCATGAGTAGAAAAAGATGATTCAGCATTGTAGTTTTAATATCGATTTTAGCATAATAGATGTTAATAGAGATAAGGAAAGGCTTTTAACATTGGTTATGATAAAAATTATGTTAAAATTGATTCAAAATGGATGTTGATGTTGGTTTAATATAAATCTGACATTAAAATATTTTATAAAATCTAATACGCATGAATTTCTCATCATTTTTTCAACATCATTTTTTTGAAGCCCTCATCCTCTCAACATGAGAATGAATCCCAACCATTATTAATCTTTTTGCATTCATTCAATTTTCATACTTATTTTTTCATTTTTTATTCTCAGTCTTCTATTTTCATATTTCTTTCACTCCCCTCAACTTAATTCGGTCCACTGAAACCCTAATCCACTCAAATCATGACCACATACCAAATTTTTTGTTTGATCAAATTTTTACATCATTTTTTCAAATGTTTTTCTTAAATCTTGAATCATTCTCATTTCTTCCATTATCCTTGATAGATTTTATCAGCCATCAAACTCTATATTTTTTAAGTTATTTTTTGGGAAGATTAATTTATTATTGTTAGTTATAAATTTCATTTATTCATAGTGAGTTTCTATATTGTTGGATAGAGTCTGACCTTAGATCACATGGGTTATCTTGATCATTTATATTAGTATTTATTTTTAGTGCCTTAGTAGTTTCATCCAAATCAAACATCTCTATTTTTTTACTTCATTAATGTGTGGTGCACCATATATGTAGAGTTTTGGATGTTGAATAAAATTGGTAATTGTGTGTGTGGGAGTTTAATGTGAGTTTAGAGACTAGTTTTATATTATTTTTATTTATTTATTATATATTATGATTCTTTCTTTTTTGGACTGCTCATTGGATTTGGTGTGGGTATCCAACATATTGATGGTTATGCCAAAATTTTATTATAATTATATTTCTAGTTAAATTTTATTTATTTTGGTAAAATATTTACCATTAAGTATTCTCCAATGTCTTGGCGCTTTTCACTAGCTAGGGGGATTAGGAATTCCCCTCAAGCACTTTCATAGGCTAACTCAGGGAATTGAATGGATGGATGTCTTGGGTTAGTTCATGATAGAATGAATTATTTTTATGTATATCATTATCATTTATAAATTTTTTATTTTATAATTTATTTAAGGTATTTTTTTTGATTGTAAATTATGGGTATAATTTTTTTTGGGTGTAACTATTTGTATTTATAATTTTTTGTCATTATAATTTTTTTGTGGTAAAAATCATTTTTTTCTTAATTTTTTTGGGTTATAAATTATTTTTTTTCATTATTATTACTTTGTTTTATAAATTTTTTAAATATTTAAAATTGTTTTTTTTGTGATAAATTATTTTCCATAAATAAATTATTTGTTAAAAAATTATACATGTTTATATATTTACATGATTATATATTATAAATTTATGTGTTTATATATATGTTTAAATGTTTATATGTTCTAATATATTCATATATTATATAATTAATTTAGGTAATTAATGGATCATAATAGGATAAACACATGAAGAACTAGTGATGAATATGAGAAAGGGGTTGAAAATTACTTGTAATTTTCTAAATGAAATCTTAAAAAATGATCTGATTTTCTGTCCATTCATGAAGTGTTTGAATATGAGAAAATTAGTGTATAGATAAATCAAAGGACATATGATTTTCTATGGTTTTAATCATAATTATACTAATTTAATGTGATATGGTGAAATTAAAAATAAGTCAATATATAAGGGTGATGAAGATTTTAAACATGAGATAGGAGATGATCTTGAAGAATTATTTCATGATGTGGGTGTTGAAACCATTGAAAAACAATAAGTGTTGAAAAATTATATGGAGATATTGAGAAACCACGATTCTCATTTTGCACTAAATTTACTGTGTTATCAAAAGTGATGAGATTATTTAACTTAAAATCAAGAAATTATTGGAGTGATAAAAGTTAAATTGAATTCATTAAAATTTTAAAAGAGATAATTTCGAAAGGCAACGACCTTCCAGATTCCAATTATGAGGTAAAAAAATATTAGACCCAATACAATTGGAGTATAAAAAGATACATTATTTCAATAAAAACTATGTGATTTTTATGAGGGAATATGAAATATTATTAGAATATCCTAAATATAGGAAATGATGATATAAAATGGATGAAAAATATAACCATTATTCATTATCAAGAATAGGCACCAATCCTCCCACTAAATCAATTTGATATTTCCAATAATTCTTCATTTGTAGCATATATTTTCAAAACCAAATGATGTAAAGAGGATAAAATGACATATATATGAGCAAAAATTTGATGAAAACATATCTAACCTTTCTGATTAACCATAATATAAGATATTTTATTACAAATTTTCTAATTTTTCAAAGGAAATTAGAAATATCAGAATGGGATTATGCATAGATTAAATGAATACATATTTGTACCTCAGTAGACAACATATTTCATGGCCTATTATTTTGGTTTTATAAAACCTTTCCCCATAGAAATGTATGAATATAAAACATATTATGATGAGATTGGTTATTTTTAGACTAAAACAACCTAGAAATGATATTGATGTTTATCTTTCACCATTTATTGATGGTTTGAAAATTATATGGGTAATATGTGTTATAGTTTTTGATGCCTATAAGAAAGTGCATTTTCTTTTTCATGTTATGATAATGCAAAATATAATGGAGTTTCAATTATATGGAAACTTATCTTGATATAGTATTAAGGGATATAAAGATTATCTAATTTTTGAAGTGGGGACTTCATATCATCAATTTCAGAATGGAATAAAAGTAATGTTCTTGGGACTTAAAATATTTTTTTGAATGGATTAAAAATATAGAATATTAAAAAATGAACTTAACGGTTTACAATAGTATGATTTAACGCACAAAAATTTTCAAATTAATAATATTATGATAAGTTGAAAAACATTGAGGTCACATTTGGAAAGAAAGAAGGTTTTGGCCAACAAAAAAATATGTGGAATAAGTGTTCTATTTTATTTTTGCTAACTTTTTAGAAATTTTTTGATGTAAAACATAACATTAATGTTATGCATGTTAAGAATAACATATGTGATAGTCTTATTTGAACATTGTTAAACATAAAAGGAAAGAAAAAATGTGTATTGTATGAAAAAGTGGACTTAATAACCATAGGAATATGTTTAGAGTTAACTCCCACTATAAAAAGAAAGAGAATATATATTTGAATCTATATTTTCACACATTAAATAATAATGAGGGGATAATTTTTTTTCAATGTCTGCATGGTATTAAAGTACCTAGTGGGTTTTTTTAAAATTTCAAAAATTTGGTTCCATTGAAGAATTTAAAGTTAATAGGTATGCAATCTCATGATCGTCATGTGTTGTTGCAACAATTTTTATTGCTTGTAGTGCATGAAATATTTCTAATACCTATCAAAAATCCTAAAATCAAGTTATGTTACTATTTCAATTCCATTTAGAGTAAATCCATAGATCTGAATTTATTTGATCTATTGGATAATGAAGCTATCCTCATACTTTTTCAACTATAAATATATTTTACAATATCATTTTTTGATATAATGGTTCACCTATTGATTCATTTGGTGCAATAGATAAGAATACGTGGGACTATTCATTTATGTTGGATGTCTCATTTTGAAAGATATATTAAAATTTTTAAGGGATATATTAGGAATATGAATTGAACTAAGGCCTCTATTGTTTAAAAATATATATCAATAGAGGTGATTGATTTATATATTAATTATTTATTTTAAGTAGAGTATGTTAGTCTCCATATATCTCGAAATTTGAAAATTGATAGTGAAGGTAAATTTATTTATGGATGAAAGGAAAATATAATTCCTTATGATGAAGTGATGTATGCACATGTATACATTCTGAATAACACAAGTGAGGTTCAACCATATATATCATCACATATTGATGGATTGAATGTACAATATCTGAGAAGAAATAAAAATTGGCTGATGAAAGAATATAAAAACACATTTGTTTCATGGTTTAAGGAGAAAGTCAATACTGATTTATATGTATTATAAACATTGAAATGGTTTGAAGGGGGCCAAGTGTTAATGTGACCACATGGTTTGGTTTTGATATTATGAGTTACACAATTTACAAAAAAACTAGTATGACAAGAGTAATGTTAAAAATAACATAGTAATGTTCATTAATTAATTATTTTTTTGAGTTTTAAAGATAAAACCCTAATTTCTACATCAACATCATGTTTTGGATTTGTTGAGAATATATGGGAGACAATTATACTAAATTTCAAGTACCAACATTTAAGTGTAACTAGGTTGAGAGTAAAAATGGCATGAAACATGATGTGTATGGATTTACACTTATTTATTTAATAATATTTAGTCACAAAGAGTAGTAATTTATCATGGAGACACATGAAAAACAAATATTTTATGTGGTTGACCCATAAAATGATCAATGGTTGTTTGTTTTTCAAGCGAAAAAAATTCATTTGGGTGATGATAATGTCAATGATGTTGAATATTTATATGAAATTTCTTCATATTTAACACAGTTACCTGAGGATAATAATGATTGTGTTGTATACATAGTCCATACAATAAGAAATTATCATATAGAAGGGATATGGGAAAACACTCCATTACTCTCCTAATTAATCAGGTAAATATTTGTCTTTTTTTGAAATTGACAAAGTTAAAAAAATTATTATTTTTTACTTTGAAATATATATATATATATAGCATTATTACCATTTTAATAACAATTTTTATATTCATTAGATTAAAATATCCATTTTTTGGTTTAAAAATTTTATCTTCATCATTTTATTATGACTATTTCCTTTATATTATTAATTTTTAGGAATATTATTTTTTTAAACAAAATATTTATAATTTTATTCCTATTATGAATGATCATATTTTTAATAATAAAACATTTATTTATTTCTATGATAATGATTTTTGTCATTTTTTTCAATTTTTATATTCATTAGTTTTAATTACGCATTTTTTGGTTGAAAAGTCTAACATTCTATGTTTTACTTTTTATTATATACATTAAACTTTTTATTTATAATGATTATTTAATTTTAATCAAATATAGGCACACAAGCCTTCATTGAAGTAATATAAATATCTCTAAATGACAAAAACATAGGCATGAGACTGAAGTATGTATGTTTCTTCATATAAATATATTTGTAATAATTATATTATTTAATGAAATTAAACTTATATTTCTTTAAATTATTTGCAACTCTTATTCTTATCCAGAGAATAAAATACCTAGACATGGAATACATAAGATTACACATTTACTAAAACATCCACTTGCACATGTAGAGAAAAGTTTGATTGATCTTGATGATAATGAACACCTATTTGACCCACATTCCAAGTAGTTTAAGAGTTACTTGGTTGTGAAGAATTGTTATAAGATAAGTATTTAATTCCCTAATTGGAGGAGTGCTGACCATTCAGTGAAAGGTAAATTATGGGAATCAATAATGGTAAAATTTATAATTTTTTTTATTTTTTTATAATGGTTTAAATATTATAAATTCTATATGAAAAATATTTAATATATTCAATTTCAAATGACATTTAATTTTCAAGAGGTGAAAAAAATTAAGAAAAGGTGTGTATACTTTATAGAAACTAGATTGAGTGATTTTAAGACAAATTTGGTTTTATATTATATTTTTGGGAGTAAAGAGAATCAACATTCATTCCTTAAGTATGAGTTTATAAATATAAATACATGAAAAAAGTTTGTCTCTAGTTAATGGGAGGAAACCTTTATTGTTTGTAATTAGTGTTTGTAATTATTGTCTATTAAATTTATTTTTTAAATTAATTTTAATTACTTGACAACTTATTGATTTTTTATTATAATACAGAAATATAGGAAATCTCACCAAGATATATTCCTTGAATTTATACCCTCATAAATTGTCATGATGAGGGTATACTTTATTATTGGAGAAAATGATTATCATAAAATTTAATGAATTAAGAGCCAAGTCAAGTAGCATCTTCGAAGTGGTTCAATAATACCCTCCACCTCTTCCTCATCATCATGAAAAATATAAAAATAGAATGGTTAAAAATGGTAAGTTTATTCCTGATCTCACAAAATAAATATCTAATGATATTGTAAGTAATTGATTATTATTTTTATTCAATGTTACTGTTTTATAAATTTATCCCACTAATATAACATTTAAAAATATTATTTCAGGACACCCATCAGAAGAAAATGATACAAGGGACCTTTATCTATGAGGGTAGGATGTATATTCCTACAAATAGTTTAGTAATTTTAGAACACTTGGAAAAAATAAGAGGATACAAGGAGGGTTTTAAAAATGTTTTTAGATGACCCCTAATATGATATTGATATGGGAATATTATAGGAGAGAAATAACTTCCTTGAAGGCTAATATATTATAGTTTAATAGGTTTATATATTATATAATTAAATCATATGCACATGATATATTTTTGGAAGTGATAATATATACATAAACTGTACATCCTTCCAACCTAGATCCTCTATCTCCCCATTTAGACCCAATTGTGTACTATAAATTACATTCAGAGGATCACCATGTAAATATTATAGCATAAAAAATTATACATGATCTGGGGAATTATGCACACCATCATCTTATGTAGTAGATTCAAGTAATAGTAACAGTGAATGATATTATGGATACAAATTCTCTATTTTCACTACTTATCGAGGAGGTGACCATTGTTAGAGAGAGTATAGATCATTTTTTTTACTTTGGCCATCTAGTTTTTGTTTTTAGTTGACATATAAGGTATTCCTTGTTTTTAATTTTTTATTTATAATTAAATTAAAGTTAATTGTAATTTTTTCTGACACTTACCTTATATAGGATCATATGAAATCAAAGGAATCATCATAAAGGTAGTGAAATTTTAGGAACTGACACCTTTAGATACTCCTCAAGATCTTGAGGGGATAGAAAAGTAACATGAGTTTCTTATATATTAGAAAATTATTATAATTTTCCAGTGAGTGATGATATTTTTGGAAGATATTATACATTAAATATATTAAAAAAACATCATTAATGTTGTAAAGGTCTAGGAGATCATTTTACCTATGTTGCAGTTGTTTTCCATGTAAGTAAATTTCAATTATAAATTTAATTTCTTTAAGAAAACATATATTATATTGAATCAATTTATTACTTTTCTCATTAGGTATTTCCACACCATTTTCATACAATATGATTGAAATTTTGTTTATTGTTTTACAGATCCTGAATATATTTCAATAGGTGTGTAATACCTAAACCAAGATTTTAAAACTGAACATATACCTAAAAGATTAGAAAACACACAGATTACGTGTTGGTTTTTTTTATTCCTTAATTGGTAAGAACACATATAAAATCAAAAATAACTATTCATTATACAATTATTAATGTTTTAATTTTTTATATTTTAATAGATATAGGTTGTTAAGCATATTTTTCCAAAATGAATGCAAGGAATATTGGATATTCTTTTTATTGGGTGGTTTTTGAAGAATATTTAAAAAGTGGGTAAAGGAGTAAGTATTATTCTATTATTTTAATTCTTTAATATTAATATTTTCATTTTATATATGTTTTAATAATTTATATTTTAAAATTTACAAAAGGTCATGGATTTATTTCAACTGGACTCACTTTTCAATAATTAAACCAGAAAAAATAGAACATGTGAAAGTTCAAGTAGATACCTTGTATACCAGTGAATACTTATTTTTTCTTACATATATGATGTTCTTATTTGAAAAATATTATTTAATAAACATAGTTCCATCATTAAAGTGGGGGTATTGAATGAGGGTATTATATTTTAAGATTCATTTATGAGATAATCATGAACAAAAAAATTATATTTGGAAATGGTTAGTTTCATTATAACACTTATGATTTTAATGAATATGTTAGATTTTTAAATTCATAGAACATTATTCTATTGTTCATTTTTTATGATGTTTAACCATATATTCTAAATGACTTGAACCACCTTAAAATTTTATTTATAGAATATAATATAAGTTTGACTAATTTTTATATATAGTTTCAATTATATGTATATTATTTTTAAAAGTTTTTGTAAAATTTTTATTGTGTTTTTATACTAATGTTTATGATATATATTACTATTGTTTGTATTGTTTGGTGCTAATATATAGGTCTGAGATAATGTATTTTAAAATATATTTAAAATATTTTTTAACTTTCAACATTGGTTTTTCTTAAAACCAATATTTAAAGACTTCAAGCATATCTTTTGTGGTTGGTTTAAAAGAAAATGACATTAAAAACGTCTTTCCACATCGCTTTTATTGAAAACCAATGTGGAAAATCTGGAATTAGGTTTTTCAACATTAGTTTTCTTAAAAATTGGCATCAAAAGCCTTCTTATAATTCATTTTTTAAAAGAACTTTCAATTTTGATTTAAAAAATACTAATTCAAAAACCAAACCTTTTACATCTCCTAAATGTACACCACTTTTTAACCGATGTTAAAGGGAAAAAACTATAATTAAAGGTGTTTTTTGACTAGTGATAATTGATTCTATAATTCTTTCTATAATATTTCTCCAATAAAATTAAAATTTATTCATACCCAAATTTGAACCGAGATCTGATGCAAGTTGATTGGTTTATAAACAAAAAATAACAAACACTCAAGCACCTTGGGGGTTAACCCTAACCCTTCCCCAAAAGTAGTGAAAAACACTGACTATGCCTATTTTATTACAAATTTATAGCCCCAAAGGATTAAGTACTTGATGAATTAAATGCATTCTGAATACGGCTCAAAGTCCCATGAAAGAGTTGACCCAAAGGATCAAATGAGCAGCCTAAATCATGTCGTGTCATGAGTTTTACACCACGCCACCCATGGAAATAATTGTTTATTGTTAATTGTTATTGAATTATTAATTAATAATTATTTTTAATATATAATTTCTATTTATTAAGGAATTTATTATTAATTAATAATTTTTAATTATTAATTAATAATTACAATTTATTAATCATTAATGAATTTTTAATTAAAAATTATAATGATTAATTAGTAATTATCATTTATTAATTTTTAATTTTTAATTATTGATTATTAATTATTAATTATTTTCAATGTGTTTTTAATTAATAATTTCTATTTATTTATTAATTTAATATTAATCATTCAAGTAATTAATTAATTTTAAATTGGTAAATTTGAATAAATAGTCATTATTAATAATTATTAATTCATTATGAAATTATAGTTTTATTCATTAGTTTTTATATAATGTATTTTATTTATCAAATAGGTTAAATAACATTTATTGACATATTATTTCTGGTAAATTCTTTTGGAGGAGTGGTTCGTACTACTTAGAGAGATAAGTGAGAATGGGTGAGAGTAGTGTAGGGATGGATTCCTTCCTAGAAAGTTACTGTATAATGTAAAAAAATATTAAAACAAATAGGATAAATAATATTTATTGACATATTAATACATATAAATTCATTTAGCTGTGTGGTTAGTACTTAGATAGTTGAAAAAGAATGAGCGAGAGTGGTTTAAAGATGGATAAACTTTTAGAAAATTTTTATGTTATGTATACAAAAAATATTAAAACAAAGAGAAAATAAATAATAAATGGTAAATAAATAGAAAAAATATTTTAATTAATTAAAAATTATATAAATTAAAAAAATTTATTTTTAATGAAATTAAATATTTTTTAAAAAACATCACTAATTACTTAGTGTAATTTTTAAATGCTCTGAAAAACCACTGTTAAATTATTCACAATGAATCTAAAAACAATCGTGAAATGATTCATGACCCAAAAATTTGTGATGTTTTTTAAAAAACTATCATGAAACATTTAGCATTGGTTCAAGAAGCCACTAAAAACATTTTTTCATTTAGTGAATACCAGGCCTAACAACCATCCTCTTATGTTACACCCTCTATTGTTTGATGAACCTCCCAACACCAACAAACCTTCCCCCTTCTGTTGTAGACCTGGCTGCCTCCCCTTCATGAAATTGCGGACAATCAACACCAAACATCCTACTGAGTGCCCTCCCTTATGTTTTATCCTCATCCTATAATGAACAATTGATACATGAACAATAGTTGTGTGGTGGAATTATATTAATGATTCACTTATTATCTTTTCCGCATTCTATGATTGTTTAGGCACATGATATCGGTGGCATCATTATTGCGCAACAGTCCTAGTTGTGTTCTCGTTTGGTGGTAGTTCTCACATGATTTCACTATGAGAAGAGGTTTTTTTTCATTTTATTGGTAAAAAAGTGATTTTTCTCATCTTAAAATCATCAACAACTGTTTTTGATAATCCTTGTATCATCACAAACATCATGATTTATATTCATTATTTTATGTGTTGTGTTCATGTTTTTAATGGTTAAATTATTTTTGTTAAAGTTTTTAAAAATGTGATGATGTTGGGTTGACATTATTTTTAACAAAATTTTATTTCTAATAAAATTTATATTAATTTGATTATTTTTTTCTTATAAGATCTTTAAGAATGTTTTGATGCTCATTTATGTGATACCTAATAAGTAATAACAAGTGAGATAAACATCAGATATTTTATTTATTTTATATTCAATCACATGCGTGAGATAATCATAGGTTGAAAGAAAGAGAATACAAGACAAATAAATATATTAATTTAATAATTAATATTTTGTGTGAATTCTCTTCAAACTTGTTTAAGTGATCTAAAAAATTAATCTTATATGGGAATACTTGAAACAAATAGATTCATTAACTTTGTGTGAAATAGAACTATGTATTTCACTAAGTGATTCAATATTGAATTATTCCATAAATTATTCATAACATCATAGAATAAGACATAAAATAATTTTTGTGGTAAAATTAAATTATTTTTTAACACTAGACAATAAGACTTAATGATATTCTAATTAAATATTAATCAGTGATAATTTAATAAATAACCAATCACATATGGAGATAAAATAGTTAGCATCTGATGATCCTATAGAATTTTTATCCCTACTTTATTCTATTATATTGGTTTTAGTTTATTTGAATAGTTACTTAATTCCTATAATTTTTAATTTTAACCACATTGAAAATTTATCTACTTAAATACTAGTAGGTAATGGAGTGAAATAGAATCTTTACCAAGATGTTAGATGATTCATAGACCCCATATAATCTTCTAGGAGTAAGGAGTGTGTTTACTGGATATAAGTGTTTTTTTGTAATCACTTATATATATTATTAATTTTTCCCTTAGGGGAATATCCTAGTGGTTATGCCTTTGAGGGGTCTAGAAGGAGGTCTCAGGTTTGAGTCTCCTAAGTACTTATTAGCGCCATAGATTTTCTTTTTTTCTTTACACCCCTCCCCAAACCATTTTAATATATTACAATCCTTTGTTTCTATAAAAACAAAGAGTTGTGATTTTATTTCATGCATTTAATTCAAACTATATTTGGATCTTGTGACATGGTATTTTCCTTCACTAAAACCCAACATGATCAATTGGAGGATGCCAAAAAATAAAATGTTGCTACAACTCATGTATATGTAGTGACAAAAAAATATATCTAGAAATTGTCAAAACATCACCAAGTTGGTAAATTAGAATTTATTGGATGATGTTTTGAAGAAATTATAAATAAGCATCATAAAAACAACTCACATTCTTCAAGATTAGAAACTTAATCTCATAATTCATCATGTTATAATTTATATTAATATTGGATAAGTGGGTGAAACCAGAATACATCATGTATATATATTTTTAAGATCAAAATAGGCCTAAAAACCATCCTCCCAAGTGACACCCTCTACTGTTTGATAAACCACCCAACACTGGCTAACCTTCCCCTTATGTCACTATAGACCAGGCCACCCCATATGCATGCAATTTTAGAAAATCACCACAAAAAATCCTTCATAATAAAATATAGAAGTCATCAACATAAAAACATAAATATTAAAAGGAATAAAATTTTCTCCTTTAAGATAATGTAAAAACATTAATTTATGTGTAAAAAATGAAAAGGTTTATTTTTCTTAAATGTTAAATTTTATTTAAAATTAAAATTTATTAAATTTATTATCATCATTTAAAAGGTCAATCGCTTAAACCATTTGTTCATTTTTTTGAAACAATATCACACTATTATTCCTTTTTATTTTTGTTTTGTCTTATATAACACTAGACAAATGTTTTTTTAGAAATGTATTTTCATCCTTTACATGTATTTATTATTAAAAAAAATTATATTTCTTATTTCAAAATACCAAGTAATATTTTTTAATCAATTCTTCATAGATTACTTATATCATAATATTAAATTATTATTGAAATTTTATCCTTTGTTACTCACGTATAAAAACTAACACTGTTAGGCCTGGAGAGTAGACTTCCAATGAGATAGGGGTGAATTAATGGATACTAAAACACAGAATCATGAATCATTTTCCCAATGCTAGTTAGTGTTGTTGGATCTGTAAAAACTAGGATATGATGAGAGATAAAGAGTGGAAGAACACACATGACACGAGAGTTTTTACAGGGTCCAAAAAAACTTTTTATTAGGTGGTTAATCCTAGGTGAATAATGGTTGTGGTTCCATTGTGTATATTATTATCTTACTATTAGCAATAGAAATGAATAGAGTAAGAAGATGATTCTAGACTCTAAGTACAAGGACATAATAAAAGTGTCAACTAGTTGATTAAATTTCACTTCCACACCTTAAGTACCTCCAGAATTTGGATCACGTTTGAACCCATATTATTATAATTAGTCCTAGCCAAAATCACCCTAGAGTTATCATTGGAATGGGTGGCCTATTATCTCAATGCCGTGTATCTATTTTTTTCACTTTGGTTTCAGTGAGACTCATCACAGTTATAACCTCCTCATGCATTACAGTGTGTCACCCTTGACTATGACATGAAAGTCAAATCCAAAATTTATAAAAAATATATATTTCAAAATCTTTTATAAGATCCAAAAAATCCACACACTCATTGCAGTGTGACCTTTAAGATAGAGGTGAGGTTTTCTTTCAAATCCTTAACCAGTGTCCGACCAAATTTTCATAGGCAATAAATTGTAGCATAACAACCACTTATGTGGTGTGGTGTGTAGAATTATTACCTATGATACTCTCATATCCTTAGGTAGTGTTTCACTAATATTTTATAAGGTCTTTACATATTGTATCTTTATCCCCAAAACTCCTTAAAAATAACTTTACAATGTTGCACTATTTTGTTATGATGTGGTGAATATTATAAAGGTAAAATTATTCCTATTTCCTCAACTAAGCATGAAACAAAACATGGGTAATGTGACATGAGTTTTCCCATAAGAGTAAAAAAACTTCCTCATACTCAATTGAACAGAACATTATGATCTCCCCTACATCATGGTGTCCTCATATATAAATAATACTTCATTCCTTTTCATATTTAATCAAATATATTGAGTATCAAACACATCTATCAGAATGTTTTCAATAAATAAAACTTTTAAACACCTTTAATAATCTTGGATTAATTTTTTCAACAAAGGAGTTGTAGAATGCCTCTAATATGAAGGTAATATAAAAACCACTTCATATGGTAAGATGATGTTTTTTAGAATTCTTCAACCTCTTAGTGTAAATATTAATGATATATTGGCCATGTCTCAATTGATGTCAACACCCATATAAAAATTTCCCCTTTTCCAATTAAACTCATGAGGGATCATCCAAATTCACCACTTTTGTTGAGGGGTTTTTTATAAATTAAGAATCATAATCTTATGTTTAAATGATATATTTTGTTTGGAGTTTGGAGTTGATAAATTCCTCATTCTTAAGACATTAATTAATTATTTTTTAAAAATTCTTCTAATTTCAATGAATTGTAATTTAGAATTAAATGAAATTGATTTTTTTTTGAATTTAAAGTTTACTTTATGAATTAATGAACTAAAATAGACAATGTTATATATTTAATGTAGAATAATAAGTATGGAAATTATTCAATATATACTTGTTCTATACCCCCTGCATCATAAAAAAAATAACTAGTATAAAAAAATCATCCCAACTCTTATATAACACACACCCACCCACCCAAGCAAACACAACTCACATGATCATCATTTTACTTTTTCATGTAACATCCCCATTACCAGCAACATGAATCTAAACCAATATAACACAATTCATGAACTCCCTATCACGACCTCCAATGTAAATAGGGGGTAAAATTTCACCCCACATGGTTTCAAATCCATACTAAATATAAAAATAATTATGATATGAATGAATGAATGATAATTTATAAATAATAGCAATTATAATCCAAATGCACCAGTTCATGTCCATAATATGCCCAATTTTGGAGCACCAAGTCAAAATTATAATGTTACCTCCAACTAGTTCTTTTTTACCCCCAACTAACCATACTTTTAATATACTAGAGATTTAATCCTATCATTGTAACAACCTTCCCTATTATTTTATCACCGAGTGGTTTCAGGACCCAAGAAGTCACTAATGGGAACTCAGAGGTGTTGGATTTGGTGCCCTAGAACCAACTTCTAAGTAATTTATAATTAATTGTATTCATGTATTTGAATATTAATAAAATTTATCATCATATAAAGATTGTTCTTCTATGTGAGATAGTATGTGATAATGTCCTAAGGGTAATTTTCGTACTAAAACATCATAATAGTTCTCTACTATGATGAGAACTCAGAAATTTTAAAAAAATATTCTTAAATATAAATTATATAGCCAAATGATAACATTTGATGAGACAAAAATGATACAAGATATCAGGGGTGGAGACTCATAGGAATTTAAGACACTTTCTCATGGTGTGTTCCCTTGGTAATATTCTATGAAGAAGATTTTGAGAACATGACCCGCCAATAGGAAATATGGATTTATATGTGTCATTGGATATTCCTATCTACATGCATTTTTAATGATACTTAGAATTTAATAATATTATTAATGCATGTAATGATTCATATAATTTTATGTATTGACAAAAAACATGATGACATATTCTCTTGATGAAGTAGGATACATTGGGTTTGTCATGATTGATATTGTATTAATGAATAATGCAAGAAAGGATTTATCCTTCCTATTCTTTATTGGATGTTGATATCTCAGTCCATTTGATAAAAATTAAACTGACTGATTAATACTATGAATATGGCAGTGTTACCAAAAAGTTAATTTTTGAAAATTCATAGAAAGATATATCAAGCATATAGGTTGATAACACCAGTATGGAACCTACTTGATTAGGGATATCAAGATAAAAGGATTATATTACAAAGTGTACCATAGTAGGAGGTTAAATGTCAATGTGACATTAAATTATTCCTCCATGGGTTCTTTGGTTTGTTTCTTGGTTCTAACCTTGGAATTTAGGCACTATGACCCAATTCCACTTAAAAAGGGGCCTAGAGGTCCATACACTAAGTGTATTCAAAACCTTCATTAAATTTTATATGAATTTAACATGTTGGATAAATAATATCACTATAAGTGGATTAAAAATTATTCATGTTAGTTTGATTATAAACATTTAATCACCGGTTATTTGAGAGAATATATATGTGTGTTGAATATTTAATAAATATTTATTCACCTAATATTTATTTATTTAATTAATTGAATATAAAATATTTATTTATTATGGTTTATTCCCATGGTAAAAAATATATTTATTTTTTAGTTTCATGAATATTTAATAACTATTTATTCACAAATTCGGTGAATATAATATTTATTTATTTATTTGGGAATAATGTAGTGACATTTATTTAATTAAATAAATATTTATTATTCAAGGACCGATAAAGATTGAGGTTAATTAAGAGACTGAGTTTTATGTTTTGATGAGAAATTTCATATTAAATATGAGTTGAATAAATATTAATTTAGTTAATCAAAAAATAATATTTATTTTATCCATGAGTTTAGAAAATGTCAAGTGAATAATAACAATATTATTATTATTTATATATAGAGTTTTCTTGGAATTAAGAAAATAGTAAGGGCCCATTCACAATTAATTATTTTCTAACCACAATACTATATAAGCCCAGTTATGGCATTTTGTAAAATCCCTACACAAATTCTATCACTATGTACAATGAATTATAAATAGGATTATCTCAATACCTAGAGGTCTCTCTTCCCAGAACACTTTGAAGAAAGAAGATAAATCATACTACTCCACTAAAATGAATTGTTAATGTTTTTAAGGATTAAATTGAGATCAACAATGATCATCGTAAGCATAAGATTCATTAAATCTTAAACCTAGAGAATTTCATGATGATAATTGGAGGTTTGAAAATTACACGTGGATCACTTCCAGAGGAAATCTACACTTGATTATTCTAATTAAATGATAGTATGATAAGAGTGGCCTATCGATTGATTGATGAAGAAATAATTCAATAAAAGGAGTGTTGAAAGTGGGTGTCCTAGACCCAACTTCTTTTGTATTTTCATTAACACTACATGTATATAGTTTTTTATATATAAACATGTTTATCTTTCCACAATAGTGTGGATAATTATAAATCCACTATATTTATGGTGATGTACTTAGATTAAGTGTCATATCAAAGGGTTATACCAGATCCTAGGATATAATGAGAACCTAGAGATACTATAACAATTTTCTTGAAGTAATTTCCTATGGTCTAGATACATCATACTGATAGGAAACATATTATGTTAAACTATTAGGTTCTTGGGGATCATAAGCTTTGAGACATATTCTCATGAAGTTCACACTTATTGATATCTAATAGTTGAGATCATAAGGACATACCCGCCAATAGGAACACCACATATTTCAGGTGTCATTGGTTGTTCCTATTTAGAGACATATTTAATGGTATCCTAACTTGAGATCATTTTCAATGTATTTCATTCGATTATGTACTTTGATGAAATATGAAAACACAACAATGAATTCGTGGAAAGGTATTTTGTGTTGGGTACATCATTTATGGCATGACATTGATTGAATGATCAAGATATGGTTTGTCTCTTCTGAGTTGAGGAAGAGATATATCGAGCCTAGTTGATTAGGATGGTTATACCTTAATAAAATTCCTGGCCATGGTAGTCGAAGGTAAGTCCATTCGAAAATATCAATAAATAATAAAGCAATAAATGGATGATGGCGCAAGTGTGAATCCTACTTTATGAGATTTTGATGACAAAGAGATTATATTACACAATGCATGTTCATAGGAATGTATTAATTTCCTTGAATTTTCCTTATCTATATAGGGACCTTGATGGGTTTCTAGACCCCACTCCTGGTCTGTGAATATTATTCACTACTATTGAGATAAGGGCCTAGTGGGTCACACACAATAGCACTTTGAAAATTTTCCCTATTCTATTGAATATGAATATAGAACTTGGTGGGACCTACAATGGGGTATGAGTATTATCCAAGTTCTATAGATCACCAAGAAATAAATAAATTCATTATTTTTCAAGTAAGAAATATTTGGGTTGAATTTATTTATTATATGTATTTATAAGTGATTAGGTAAATACATAGATTGATATTATTCAAATAGATATTAATGTAATATACTAGGTTCATTTAATATTATCAGAAGATACGAGTTGAGTTAATGGCTTAGGATTATCAAAAAATATATATTTAATATATATTATAGTTTAATGATAAAATATAAATAATATTTATGGTGAAGTTTAGTTCATCATAAATAATAATTTATAAAAATTTTATAGTGGATGTTTATTACACGGGGGCCGGGAACCCAAACTAGGTATTATATATTTTCACTATATAAGTGGTGAAAGGATCTTCCCATAACGACTATTCATTCATTAGAAGTGATATATTCTCTATCCTTCTAATTCCTAGAGATATAATCTCTCAATAAATAAAGTGATTCAAATTCTATCTTCTCGGATGGAAGACGGTTGATCATGGTGATCATCGCTGCATCGAAGTGGTCATCAGAGTTATGCGCTATCACCCAAATTATGAAAAATAATGCGTTAGTATATTAAATAAGCATGTGTTAAAGATATAAAGGGATTAAGTATTAGATCCTTTGAGCAATGAATGTCATCATCTTGTGACAGGCTTGCACACATCAGATCTGAACAAGGTATACATTCGTCTTATTATTGTACTATGATTAATCCACACGTGGTACTCAGACCGTATTGAGGTAAAATCGCTAGAGTCAACATTTTTTTGACATTTCGGTGATGTGTAAAATTTTAAATTCCTAGTCCCTCAGTTTTCATTGAGTGTCCCGATACCTTCAATTTATATTCAAGAAGCGTGTGTAGATGATCTAGAGGGATTCGATGTCAGATCCTTCGAGTAACAGACACCGACATCTTGCGACAGGATTATACGCATTAGATCTGAATGAGTTATACATTCATTTAATTTTTGTACTCTGATTAAACCACATGTGGTCCTCATATCGTATCAGGATCAAATCACTAGAGTCGGAATTTTTTCGACGTTCTGGTGATGTGGAAAATTTTAAATTCCTGGCCCCTCAGCTTTTGCTGAGCACCCCAGTACCTTTAATTGGTATCAGAGGTACCCGTGGTCTTAGAATTTATTCTTAGGCTAGAATACCCCTCCATGGTGTTTTCTAGGCCCAAATTGTCCCGTGTTTCAACGATTTAGCCTGCAAAAGGCAAGGTGGGGTTTTTTGGGCCCAGTTAGGTTTAATAATTTTAAATAAATTAATTGTATTAATTTAATTTTAGTTTTTTAAATTAAATTAATTAAAATTAATTTTGGTTTAAGTTTTTAAGAATTTGAAACACAAATAAATCAAATTAATGATTTAATTTTTTTTTGGATTTGAAAATTAAATTAAAATTGGAACTAAAAAATAAATTATTTGAATTTATTTAAATTTATTTAATTTATTGAAACAACCTTGTATTGTTTACATTTATTATAGTTTAATATTTTATTACGCATTATTTTATACCGACTGGTCTTGAGCTGGTGGCTGACTTGTGCAAGTCTAGATTTAATTAATTAATTATTTATTTATTTCATGTAATTATTTTAATAATTAAGTAAGTTAAATGACAGTCTGTGTATCATCTTATTTTAAGTTAAATATGTATAAGGGCTTGGACATCAAATGCATCTATTGTATATTTCACCCCTAGACCCCCTTGCCTACATGTGAGTATATTTGTAAATATATGATGACATTCTAAGATGAGGACCCCACCAATTCAAGGTGGTAATCTAGATAAGAGTCAAGTAATTTACATTGGGGTGAGATATGATATGAGTTAAGAGTCAACTCAGGTATGGAAACCCCTAGGTCAATATTGATCAGTTGTGGATCAATCATAATAACATGCTCAAGACCAATTAGATGGAGTGTTTTTTCTTTATGCATTGTTTATTGTTTTATGAAAGTGCATGATTATTTCTTGATCACATAAAATAATAAACAAGATAAAATTCATAAATATGTGATGAATATATTTCTATTACATGTTCAGTTGTGAGCATGACAACCTAGTGTGAACATATTAAATAGAAATTGATTATATTCTTCAATAATTAATAAAACCCCTCAAATATTTATCAAGTCTTAAATCCTTCCATTACTCAAATTTGATAATAACTAGATATTTTAGGTGCTCATCAGCCAATGTTGAGAGTACTTTCTACTATCAGGGAGTTCCTATAATATTAATGGGTCAAATTGACTAAATATGGTTGCAAAGAAGTATTCAAATCTAACTTGTTTTCACTTTAGAGGAAATATGTTGAGAGAATCTTATTATGATTCCAAAATATTGGAATTTACCCAATAGTTTAAGGGACCACGAGTTAATGTAGTTGGACAGCCTAGAGTCTACCTGGAAACTCTCGAAGTAGTGGTGTTGCCAAAACATGTAGACAATGAGTAACATTTTTAAGGATCATTGCCACTAGAATAATCAAATGATAGAGTATTTTGAATTTAATAGTGATTGATATTATGGTTTGATAAAATAGTTGGGGACATTTAAAATGATATAATAATTAATTAATCATAAATGTCAAAAGGTAATCAAGATAAAGTAATAACTGCTAATATTTATCTATTGTAGATCTAAAATGGAAATCACTAACACCACAAGTGCATTATTAATGTGATCAATCTTGGATAATGAAAATATCCTGACTATCCATAAATTCCAGGAGTGGTATAGGCACTTGCGCATATTACTTCACCAAGAAAGGAAAATTTATGTGTTGGAATCCTTAATTCCCACTGAGCCTCCTCAAGGAGCAAGAAATGCAGAAAAATATAAATAAAAAAAGAATGTAGATGGTGCACTAGATATTCAATGTATCATGTTTTCATCCATTTCCTACCAATTGTAGAATATTCATGAAGATGAGGATTCCTACAAGATGATTTCTCATCTCCAAGAATTATATCAGGAGAGGGAAATACATGAAAGGTATGAGATCTCTAGTTCCCTTTATAGGTGCAGGATAGTAGAAGGCCACCAAGTGGGTCCTCATGCAACCATGATGATCAGGTACATTGAGAGGATTAAAGCCATTGGGTTAAAATTAAACCAATAACTAGAAAAAGATATAATTATTGCCTCTTTACTGACCATATTTTTTACTTTTATTGTCAATAATAACATGAAAAATATGACAAATTCACTCTTATACCTTTTGGATTCAGTTCTCCAAGATTATAAGGATATGAATAATGAAAATTCTTCTGTCGTTATGTTGACAGGATAAATAAGGTAAATGAAAAGGGGTATAAGGACAAATCAAGGTCAAAGATAACAATGCACTATCCTTCCAAGAAGCCAAAAATTCAGAATCAGATCAATGAGTAGGAGGATATCTACTTTTTATGCGGAAAGAAAGTTCATTGGAAGAAAAATTTAAAATCTTGGAAGAAGAAGCAAGGTGATACTTCTACTTCAGGTATTTTTTGTTATTGAATGTAATATTTCCTTATCTACAATTTGGGTATTGGATATGGCATGTGGCTCACACATATGTATTTATATAAAGGAACCAATTAGATTCAAGAAGATTTCAAGAGGTGAAGTGGATATCCAAGCTGCAAATGGTGCCATTCTAGTAGCATTGGTAGTGGTATATTATCACTTAACTTTACTGAGTGCTTTGGTTGTATTATTGTATAATTTTTATTATGTACCCTATATAACACAAAACATAATCTCAGTGTCATGTTTAGACATTATGGGATTTTATTTGAAGTTCCAAAATAAATTTTGTTTCATTTATAAGGATAATATGTGTTATGGTATGAAGAATATTAACAATGGCCTATATATACTTGAACTCAAAACCCTAGTAATGATAATCAATGAAAAAACCAGTGATAATGACTCATATATCTCCTACCTATGGAACTTCAGGCTAGGTCATGTAAATGAGAAACAATTATATAAATTACATCAAGAAGGTTATTTAGACTTGGTATAGTTAAAACCCTTGGATGTAAGTCACACTTGTTTATAATAGAAAATGACCAAAGCACCCTTATCTGGGGAGGGAGAAAGAGACAATAAATTTTTGGAATTAATTCATACTGATGTATTTGGTCCATTTCCAGTTGAGTAAAGGGGTGGGTATTCTTACAAAATTACTTTTATTGATGACTGTAGTAGGTAAGGATATATCTAAATAATGTGGTGTAAGTGGTATTCCTTTCAGATGTTTAAGGAATATCAATATGAAGTAGAAAACCAGCTTGGTAAGAATATTAGAGCACTCTACTCAGACTGAGGTGGAGAGTATCTTAGACAAGATTTCATTGATCACTTGAAGAAGTGTGGGATTTTATCTCAAATCACTCCTCCTTATACACCATAGTGGAATAGTGTTAGTGAAAGGAATAATATGACCTTTCTAGACATGGTCAGATCAATTATGAGTCCAAATAAACTTCCATTATCCTTTTGGGGATATGATTTGCAGACATAGGCATATACCCTAAACTGGGTAACAACTAAGGCTACAGATGGTATTCTATATGAGTTATGGTGTGGAAAGAAGCCCAATCTGTCACACTTATGTGTATAGGGATGCAAGGATTTTTTCAAGACTATACTAAGTGAAAAATTATCATCTAGAATCACAAAGTGCATATTTATAAGTAATGATAAGGAATCCAAAGGATATTAACTATACAAACCTTTAGATAGAAACGTTTTTGTGGAAATACATGCCATATTTCTAGAAAGGGAACACATTTACAATGTAAATAGTGGGAGAAAGATTAACTTTGATGAAGTTAATTCTCCATATGCACAAGAGTTGGTACGATAATAATATCCACAAGATAAAGTGGAAGAAGAAGTGGTTCCCAAGACACACATACTACGTAGGTCTACTCAAGACATTAGAGAACTAGAGTGTTTTGGTTTTCTTGCCACTGAGTCATGTGACATATTACTCCTTGAGAATGATGAACCTATAACATAAAAGGAACCAATAGAAGTAAAATTATCTACTAAATGGAAAGATTCCATGCATTCTAATATGGTGTCCATGTACCAAAATCATGTTTGGATATTATTATACCCTCCAGATAATGTAAAAATTATTGGGTAAAAATGGGTATTCAATAAAAAATTGGACATAGATGGTAAGGTTAATACCTATATAGAAAGACTGATTGCAAAGGGTTTTAGGAAACATCAAGGAATAAACTATGATGAAACCTTCTCATCAATAGAAATGATGAAATCTATCAGAATATTACTTGCAATAGCAGCCTTTCAGGATTATGAGATTTATAAAATAGATTTCAAAACTATTTTTCTAAATGATAATTTTATTGAAGATGAATATATGACTCAACCTGAAAGGGTTTTCAGGTTAAATAATTCCAATAAGGCATGAAAGATATAGATATACATTTATGGGTTGAATTAGGAATCATGATCATGGAATGTTTATTTTTATGATTCTATAAGAGAATTTGGTGTTGTCAAAAATGAAAGTGATCCTTGTGTCTATAAGAAGGTTGACGAGAATGCCATAATTTTCCTAGTGTTATATATTGATGACTTATTAATTATAGGAAACAAAGTACAAGTCTTACATATAGTTAATAATTGGTTAAATGAATGCTTCTCCATGAAAGGCTTAGGTAAAATAGCCTACAATCTAGGGATCGAGATCTATCAAGATAAATATCAAAGGCTTCTTGGGCTATGTAAAAGTACATACCTTAATAAGGTACTCAAAAGGTATAATATAGAAGAATCCAAGAGAGGGTTGTTTCCCATGTCATATTATATCAATCTATCCAAGAAACTGTGTCCAAAAACATAAGAGGAGATTAAAATAATAAGTAGAATCCCTTATGACTTAGTAGTGGGTTCTATTATGTATGAAATGATATTTACTAGGTTTGATGTTTCCTTTTATCATGGTGGGAAGATATCAAGATAATCTATGAGAGATGCACTAGGTAGCTATTAAAACTACACTAAAGTACTTGAGGAAAACAAATGATATATTCTTGGTTTATAGAGTAGATGAGGAAATAGTAGTGAGAGGATACATTGATTCTAGTTTTCAGATAGATCATTATGATATGAAATAATATCCATGCTATATATTTTTCCTGAATGGTGGTGTAGTGAGCTGGAGAAGCTTAAAGAAATCTGTGGTCACCGATTCTACAGCAGAATCCGAGTATATAGTGGCTTTCGATGAATAAAAGGAAGCATATGGATGAACATATTTTTTTTAGACATTGGTGTTGTTCCTAGAAGTGCATACCCTATTCCATTTTATTGTGATAATATTACTGTAGTGATTCTTGCTAAGGATCATAGGTCACACCACAAGATAAATCATATACTTAGGAAGTTTCATATCTTGAGGGATTTTACTCAGAGAGGTGAAGTTACTTTTAGCAGAGTACCCATAGAGGAAAATGCAGAAAACCCCTGGACTAAATTTGTATCTTAATAGAATCAATATTATCATATGAGAGCTAGATGATTGAGACTTGTTAGTATTTGGATCTAGTGAAAGTTGGAGTGTTGAAAGTGGGTTCCCTATACCCAACTTGTCTTATACTTTTATTACCACTAAATGTATATAGTTTGTTATATATACATATGTTTATCTTGAAATAATAGTGTAGATACTTCTGAATCCATAATATTTATGGTGATTTCCTTTGATTATGTGTCGTATCAAAGGGTTATAGCAGATCCCAAGATATAATGAGAACCTAGAGATACTATGAAATTAATATTAAAGTAATGTATTATGGTATAGATACATCAAAATGATAGGAAACAGACAATGTTCAACTATCATGTTATGGGGTCTCATAATCATTGAGGCTTCTTCTCATGAAGTTCACACTTGGTGATCTCTAGTATCTGAGATCATGAGGATAGACCCTCCAATAAGAACACCACATATTTCAGGTGTCATTGGTTGTTCTTATCTACAGACATGTGTAATAGTCTCTAGACATGATATCATTTTAAATGTAAGTCATTTTATTGTGTACTCTAATGCAAGATGAAAACCATGAAAATGAAGTTGTGCTGAGGTAGTTTGTGTTGGGTATGTCATTGGTGGCATGACATTGATTGAATGGTCAAGATAAGATTTTTCAATTCCAAGTTGTGGAAAAGATATCTCAGGACTGGTTGATTAGGATGGTTGTACCTTCATAAAATCCATGGACATGGTAGTCTAAGGTAAGTTCATCCGAAAAGATCAACAAATAATAAAAAAATAAATGTATGATGATACAAGTGTGTATCATACTTTATGATATATCGATGACAAAGAGATTATATTACACAATGTGTGTTCGTGGGAAGGTATTCACTGCTTTGACTTTTCCTTTTCTCTATATAGGCTTTGATGGGTTTCTAGACCCCACTCTTGGTCTATGAATATTATTTAATTCTATTGTGATAAGGTCCTAGAGGGCCACACACAATAGCACTTTGATAATTTTCCCTATTTTGTTGAATATGAATATAGAGTTTGGTGGTCCCCACCATGAGGTCCGAGTATTATCCAAGTTCTATGAATCAACAATAAATAAATTAATTCATTATTATTCAAGTAAGGAATAATTGGGTTGAATTTATATATTATATGTATTTAAAAGTAATTAGGTAAATACAAGGATAAATATTATTTGAAAAGATATTAATGTAATATACCAGGTTCGTTTAATATTATCAGGAGATGCGAGTTGAGTTAATGGCTTAGGATTATCATGTAATATACATTTAATATATATTATAGTTTAATGATAAAATAGAAATAATATTTATGGTACAGTTTTGTTCATAATAAATAATTATTTATAGTACTTTTATAGTGGATGTTTATTACATGGGGGTCAGGAACCCAAACCAGGTATTATAGATTTCAACTATATAAGTGGAGAAATTCTCTTCCCATGATGACTATTCATCTATTGGAAATGAGAGATTCTCTCTCCTCCTGATTCATAGAGAGATAATATCTTAATCAAGAAAGCGATTCAAGTTATATCTTCTCGGATCGAAGATGGTGGATTGTGGTGATTGTTGTTGTGTTGAAGTGGTCATTGGAGTTCTGTGATAGCACCTGAATTTAAAAGAACAATGCATGAGTAGATTCAAGAAATGTGCATGGATGATCTAGAGCGATTCAGTGTTGGATCCTTTGAGAAACAGATTCTGGAATCTCATGATAGGCTTGAGCGCATCATATCTAAACAAGGTATACATTTGTTTTATTTTTATACTCTAATTTAACCATGCATGGTCCTCAGACTATACCAGGATCAAATCACTAGAGTCGATGTTTTTTCAATGTTTCGATGATGTAGAAAATTTTAAATTATTAGGCCCTTGGATTCCACTAAGAGTCCTGGTACCTTCACAGAGATTATTTAATTAAATAAATTAATTATAAATTATATGTGAAAATATCATCTCTTATTAGTTCTAAGTTCTTATCAATTAATATTTTTATTAATTATTTTGGTCATGATGATTATTTATCATGAATATCATCGTTTATTCATGGATTACAATACAAATATAAGTTGGTTACGATCTACATCAGCACTTCTTAAACCCCTGAAACCTTTAAGAGGTATCAGATGAGTTACATCATTATTTATTATTTATTGATTTATTATATGAAATTACTATTAGTTTTTCACTTTGAGTTTATTGGATATTTTAATTCAATGTTTAATTAACATGTTTTAAACTTATTTATTATTTTTATTCAAGTTTCATATTATCTTAAACATATTAATAAAAAATAAAGAATGATCAAATATGTTATTGGGTGATGTTGAGAATTTTTTATAGTAGACATAGATACACGATATATAACCAAAAGTGCACATTGTGTACCCATGTTCATTGCACCTGGACATTTCATGAGATACATGACACACTGAACAATAGTAATACATGGTTCATTTAATGCACATTATGTATAGACTGAGCCAACATGGCATTATAACGATCCAAACTTTTATTAATGTAATTTACCCTTCTTATAATTATGTTTTATACTATAAAACACATACATATCATAGATAAACCAACAAAATGATTATTCGAATTAATTAATAAATAAATAAATGGTATTTATGGAAATTAAGAAACTTATACCGATGAAATAGTAACATGACCATTGTAATAGTAATATAACCATTAAGAATAGTAATCTAGCCAATAGAATAGTAACCTCACCTGTGAAAGTATAAATAAAAGTAATCACCTTATAAATGAAAGTTTGATATATTTATATCATGGAATAAGTAAATAAATGTTTAAAAATGATAAATTAAGTGTTGGTATTTTTGTGGAATGAGAATGTTTATTTACAATTTTATAATTAATATAATGATTTAAAAGAAAATTTATTTTCATAAAATGGATTCATAAATTAATATTATGTTTTCTTATTAATATAAAATAAATTTATGAGACCTTAATTAAATTTTCAAAGTGTCATAAAATCAGTTATAATATTAGAATCATTTTTTAAATAAGTGATGATTTGTATAAAAATTATATATCTCATACTTATAAAATTATTTTCATAAAATAGAATCCATTTCTATAATATAAATGTCAAAAAATTATTTTGGTAAATTTTTTATATTTTTGTAATATAGTTGAATTTTTTTGGTGAATAATGAAATATGGTAATTTATGGTATTTAAAAAATACATGAATTATTCCATCATAGATGATGTATGGATGAGGTAAGCACCCATTGGTTTGAACTCTAATGAAACATTTACCGTATTTAGTTATATTAATCAACACTATTGAAATTCTTGAGCCAAAATAATTAACTAATGAATATAATAATAAAACAACCCCTCTCCCCCTTATAAAAACCACCCCTCACCACCCCTTATCCTCACACATCTAAATACTTGAAGATTTTATAAATTTTTCCCAAATCCCTCCCAAATAATCTTCCCCATTTCTAAGAGGCGATGGTATTAAAAAAAATACGAAACCCTAGTTCCTTAAGGAGGTTCTCAAGGAGAAGATATTCAAGATGTAAAATCCTCCACCTTTCTCTTTTAAATTATTCCTTTCTTCTTCCTTATCCCCATATCCCATATCTAAAGTAGAATCATAAATATAGTATTAAATATATAATAAAATTTTATTTTTTTAATATAATATCCAACATAAAATATCTTATATTATCATTTTATTATAAAAACGAAAATATCGTCCATGGTTGATTCACCGCCTTTATGAATGATGATTTTTTGTTTTCCATTACTGATTTCAAGACTAGTCATAAAACTATTATTATGGTTAAATCAGATTTTAATATACATATTATAACTTATATCATGTACTGGAACCAAATATATACACATTATATTAAATAAAATGATATAGGTTTGGGATAGTCACAAAAACCTCCCAAATAAATTAAAACATTTTCATCAACAATTTATCTAATGAATCATCCTCATATCATATAATAAAATTTTATATGAGACCATTTAAACTAATTTAAGTACATTAATAGAATATAATTTAAATTTTATAGAATTATTCTCATTTCTTATGAACTTCCATACTTGTATACAAGTGAACCGGTCACGAAAACCAAGAAAATGAACACTCTGAAAATGAAAAAATTGAACTCTATAACTCCTCAAAATGGTCATAAAAGAATTTAATAAAATTATAATAAATAAAATAAAGGTATAATATGATATAGATTTATTAATTAATTAATCTAATTTTATTATACAATATATTTAGTGCAAGTGAATAAATCATTCATATATATGGTAAGATGATTCTCAAACACAACTCCCTTTCTTTGGGTTATACCTCTTTCTTTCCAAATTTCTGTATGGTTATTGAGCACTCAAAGCATAGATTTTTATTATATGAAAGGAAAATAGTAAAAAATCATTATGGGGTTATAAATAAGTGAATTACAAGAGAATGAACAATGGAAATATCAGTACCCCTAGGGGGATGAGAACCAACACAATCGAAAACTTTGGTTGGGACCTCAAAATATGCCTTAGAGGCTAGAAAATTAGCCATGTGATTACCTTCCCTAAAAAAATGAGAAATATAGATTTTAAAAGGAAGGATGGATTTATATATATGAATAATATAAGTAATATCCAATGGTGCATCGATGATACCATTCAAATATTTCCATACAACCTTAGAATCCATTTCCACATTAGTTAAAGAGATTACCTTAGAGTGGAAAATATCAAGACTGTTGAGAATGGCTTCTAATTCCACATTGTGTAAATTACAAACTCTATAAAGCGTTATGAATGATAGAAACACTGAGACCCTTTAGTAATGAACCACTTATCCACCCTGCATTAATCCTTGGATACAATACCCAGCCATATTCAGTTTGAGACCACTAGAAGGGGGGATCCATTTCACCCACTTTCCATCTGGCTAGAGACTAGATGAGATGTGTTTATGCTATCCATCCAATATACACCTAAAATTATATATTACTATAATTAATTGGTTAATGTGATGTACCTCATGAGATAATGTGAAATATTTATGAACATGATGCTATCTTTGTTCATAATGATGATGTTTTGGTTATGCGTGAACATAATGCTGACTTTGTTCAAAACTATGTGTGTTATTTGACCACTAAGACATGATCTTTCATTTTTATGCATTTTCACATTCCATTCCTTTATCCAATGTTTCCCTCATGATGTTTATAATTATACCATGTTTATGTTATGATGATTATTCTCACCCATATTATATTGATTCATGTCCTCATTTATCCTCTTACTGGGATTTTAGATCACCCATTTTTTTTGATGTATATACTTAGGTGACTAAATGTATTAATAAGAATGTGGGATTTAAAGGGATAAAGAAGAATATTTTAAATAAATATTTATTTTTTATTATTTTGAAAGTTATGTATGTGACTAATTTTCCCAATACACTAAACCTTTGGATCCCGGTTTTGTAACACTATTATGTTATTTATCTTTAAAATGATGTAATAGTTATGTAAGAAAAGTAGGGTCACTATAGTTGGTATCATAGAATGGTTTAGTTAATTTGAGAATTAGGACTATATAAACTTTATGAAAACCCTTATGATAAGACCATGTATATGTAAATATCCAAAAATATTTATTTTAGAAAAATTATAAACATATGGATCACATAATATATGACTTTATAGTTGATTGTACAAAATAATAAACTATTTATTAATTATTTATTTACTTACATTTTCTTCAAACCTTTTATATTTTAAAAAATGGTTAGAACCAAGAAAACCATATCAACAACCCATGTGAAGGATAATGTAATGATTTCCCGAACAACATCACCAATGACTTGGGAGGTGGAGTTCAAAACTTCATAAAAATTATTACCCAGCTATATCAGTATATGAATAATAACCTGAACCATGAAGAATGCCCACCTTCACCTAAGAAGGAACAACTTGACAGTGAGTCCATTATGAATCAATGACCATCTAGTTTTATTGGTTCTTTCGATCTACTAGTTGTGGGACAATGGGTCAAATCAATAGAGAAGATATTTTATTTGGTTTAATATTATGAGAATAAGATGGTGACTCTAACCATTTATCTCTTAGATGGGGAGACTGATCAATGGTGGACGTCAATTAAGAACACCAGTCCAAAAGATGAAATAGATGATATGGTGTGGGAATACTTTAAGAAAATATTTCTTAAGAAGTTTTCCACTTTAGCTCTTTATACAAATATGTAGGGAGAATTCATAGAGATAAAGAAAAATAAAGGTGAACCTGTCACAACTTACGAATAAAATTTCACAAGGATTTCAAGGTACACCTCAAGTTTTGTTATCAATAATGATAGAAAAATAGCTATATTCTTTAGTGGCTTAAAAACTCACCTTCTAAAGGATATAACTATTTGAGACTTTGGGAGTTATGAATAAGTTGTTCGATGTTGTCTCAAAGTGGAGATATATTTTTGAGGATTTTCCCTTGGCTATGGATATAAGAAACAAAATATGGATTTTCAAGCTAAATGATCTAATGAAAAGGGTTGAAATAAAGATCAACCACCCACATTTCAAAAATGTTGGAATAAACACCATGTGAACGACCTTAAAGAGATATGGAGATGTTATAAGTGTGTGAGAGAAGGACAACAAACTCATGAATGTCAAATATACATGAATAAGATGGAAAATGTGATGGGATAAAGGAGAGAATAACCCATGGATCAATGCTTTACTATAGGGAGAATGGTCACTATTCAAGCTAGTGCACTAAACCTTGAGTCATTGAGGTTATTTAGTATTAACAGCCCAAAAAGACAAGGGAGTAAGGGAAATATTATACCATGACTATTTCAAAAGTGGAGTAAGAAAATTAATTAGTACAAGGTACACTTATTATTCACTCAAGAATGAAAAAAGTATTATTTGATCCTGGTTCTATACATTCCTTAATATCCTGAAAGTTTTTTAGAACTATTTAATTGCATCTCTGATACCTTGAAGTAGAGATATCTATAAAAACACCCATTTGTGTGATCTTTACAACCCAAGTTTTGGGCTCTTATTCTATTGGTGTATGTGGGAATATAATTCCAAAAAATCTTATAATATTTCCCTTGGTGGAATTAGATGCTATACTAGGAGACCATGAATCTCCTTTGGAAAATAAATCAATGATGTGGGTGTTGATACCTTATAAAGAATCATACCTCACTCAAATGGTTGAGTCAAAGGAAGGTATCAACCTATAGGAAATGACTAATGTGAGGGAATACGCTGATGCATTTCTTGACGAGTTACCCAGACTCCCCATAGATTGTGAGGTAGAGTTATCAATAGAGCTTATACATGGATGCACTCCTATATAAAAATGTCCCTATGGGATGACCCATATTGAACTATAGGAGTTAAATAATCAGTTACAAGAGAACTTGGATAAAAGATTCATACACTCTAGTGCATCACCTTGGCGTGTGCTAGAGCTCTTTTTTTAGAAGAAGGATGGATCAATGCGATTGTGTATCGATTACTAAGAGCTCAATAATATCACCATAAAGAAAAATTATCATCTTCCAAGGATTTATGACTTGTTCAATCAACTACAAGGATATCAATACTTATCAAAGGTGGATCTTTGTTCTATATATCACCAACTGAAGGTGAAGAAGGAATATATTCAAAATAATTCTTTTCGTACAAGGTATGGGAACTATGAGTTTCTAGTGATGCCCTTCAGACTTACTAATTCCCTTAAAATGTTCATATATTCGACGAATATAGTCTTTAGAGACTACCTCAAAAAAAAAATTGGTTTTTTTTTATCGACGATGTTCTCATATACTCCAAGATAAAGGAGGAAATTGAAGAACATATATGGTTTGTGATGGAGACATTAAGAATGGAGAAATTGTATTCCAAGTTTCGAAAGTATGAATTTTGGTTGAATAAAGTCACATTATTGGGACACATGATCACAAGTGAGGAAATTTATGTAGACCCTTATAAAAAATGGCAATTTAGGAATGGTCCAAACTCACTTGTGTCATTGAAATCCAAAATTTTCTTAGATTAGAAAGATAATAATAATGATTTTTGATAAATTTATCGTGATTTTATATCCCACTAACTAAGTTAACAAGTAAATGGGTAAAATCTGTCTGGATCGAAGAATGTGAGGAAATATTCAAGGGGCTAAAGAAGATTCTAATCAATGCACCTGTACTCACACTACCAATAAGTGGAGAAAGTTTTGGGATATAAAGTGATGATTCAAAAAAAATATTATATTGTGTACTCATGAAAAAAGATAAAGTGATAGCCTATACCTCAAGGTAGTTGAAGATCCATGAGAAAAACTACCCAACACAAGATCTGAAGCTATTGGTTGTGATTTTTTTTCTTGAAAATCTATCATCACTACCTCTATGGTGAGAATTGTGACATATATACCAATAAAAAGAGTCTAAAGTATAAATTCACATAAAAAGAGATCAACATGAATCAAAGAATATTTTTAGATCTAATCAAGGACTATGATTTATCTATTCATTACCATCTAAGAAATTTAAAAAGGTAGATGATTCTCTTAAAAGAAAAGAACTTGCTACTATGTCCATAATGTGGATTGAGAAAGACCCTATCTTTATGGATATGAAAAGGATGGATTTGGAAATCATAACAACATGAAATACCTTCTACCTTTCCCAAATGATATACCAACCATCTATCTAAGAGAAGATTAATGAGGCGTAAAGGGATGATCTAGAGCTATAAAATAAGGTGAATTTAGTAAAGGAAGGGAAGCTGTATGAGTTCCAAATCGATAATGATGGCGTGATTTGGTTTGAACTAGGCTCTGTGTGCCTTCATAACCTGAGATAAAGAAGGATATATTGTATAATGCACATAGATCATCTGTCACCATCCATCTTTGAAGTACCAATATGTACCAATATCTTTGAGAGAAATTATGGTGTTATAACATGAAGAAAAAGATTGCGTATTATATCTCAAGGTTCTTGGTATGTTAGAAAGTTAAAGCAGTGCCATAGAAGTCCAAAGGGATAATGAAACCATTTCCTATACCCACTTAGAAATGGGAGAATTTCACTATGGAATTTTCACCAGTATTCTAAAGACATAAAAAGGAAACAATGTGATATGTGTTGTGGTGGATCGACTTACAAAGACTTCCTACTTTATTGCTATTTGGGAAGATCTATAACTTGAATATATTTCCAAGATATATGTGAAGGAAGTGGTGAGTCTACATGGAGTTACACTTTCAATCATATCTGATTGTGATACAAGGTTCAAATATAAATTCTATAGAAGTCATAAACATGCTTTGAATTCGAAAATTGAATTTTTTTATGTCCTAACACCCCCAAAAAGATGGAAAATATGAAAGGACTATTCAGATGCTTGAGGAAATTTTAAGATCATGCACAATGGAATTCATAAGAGGATGGGATCAACATCTCCCATTTTTTTCATTCTCATTAAAAAAAACTACCACTCAAGTATTCATATGGCTCCATATGATGCTCTATATGGGAAGAGATGTAGAAATCTAACTTTTTGGGATGAATTTGGTGAATTAAAGCTACTTGGACCTGATCTTGTGGAAGAGATGACATAGAAGGTTCAAGCCATCCAACAACATATCAAATCTACTCCGAGTCATAAAAAATGCTATGCTGACAAACATCAAAGAGATTTGGATTTTAAATTTGGAGACAAATTCTTCATTAAAATTTCACCATGGAATAGATTCATGAGATTTGGAATGAAAGGGAAGTTTAACCCAAGGTACATTAGAACCTTTGAGGCCCTTGATTTCATAGGATATGTGGCCAATCAGATTTAACTTTCACCAAATATGGATTAAGTTCATGATGCATTCTATGTATCTCTTTTGAGGAAGTACATACTTGACCTCTCACAAGTACTAAATCCAAAGGTGGTACAAATAGAGAACGACCTCTTGTAGAAGAGTGGCCAATGAAGATCTTTGAATATAGAGAAAAGTCCCATGCAATAAGAAAACTCACCTTGTAAAAGTATTGTGAAGGAAACATAAGTATAAAGAGACAACATGGGAATCATAGGAGGTGATGAAAAATAAATACCCTCATCTTTTTAACCCTAGTATGTAAAAAAAAATTGAGGGTAAAATTTCAAAAGTGGAGAAGAATGTAATGATCCAAATTTTTATCAATGGAATTTAACCTTATTATAATTATTTTATATATTATAAAACACATATAAAACATAGACATCCTAATAAAATCATTATCCTCTTAAATAAAGAAAGAAATAAGTGGTATTTATGGAAATTAAGGAACCTATATCGATGAAATAATAACCTGACTGTTGGAATAACAACATGACCATTAGGAATAGTAATACAACGAATAGGAGAGTGACCTCACCTATGAAAGTATAAATAAAATTTAGGTATCTTATAAATGAAATTTTGATCTATTTAAATAATTTAATAAATAAATAAATGTTTTAAAAATGATAAATTAAGTGTTGGTATTTTTGTGAAATGTAAATGTTTATTTAAAATTTTATAATTAATATAATGATTTAAAAGAAAATTTATTTTCATAAAATAGATTTATAAATTATTATTTTGTTGTCTTATAATTACAACATAATTTTATATGACCTTAATTAATTTTTCAAAGTGTCATAAAATCAGTTATAATATTAATATCAGTATTTTTCCAATATCTGATGATTTTAAATAAAAAGTAAATTTATCATATTTATAAAATTATTTTCATAAAATAGAGTCCATTTATTAAATATACATGTTGAAAAATGCTTAAGGTGATTTTTTAGATTCTTCTAAAATAGTTATTTTTTTGTGAATAGTGAAATACGGTAATTTATGATATTTAACAAATATATAAATTATTGAGTCATGGATGTCACACTATGACTTTTAAAATTTATTTTATTTTATTATTTTTTTGGCCCTGTAATTTTTTCTCCAGGGTTCGGGTTGGATCTATTTTAAAATTTTGAGTACCTTTAAAAAAACACGTGTTTTGGCCTTAACTGCATCCAACACATCCCGGTCGAAGTCACGCGGCCTCGCCTGGGTTTCCAGGAAACCTCACCTGGTTCACCACACACCCTGCTCGGTGATCATCTAATTAAATAAAATGAATTAATAATAAAGAAATAAAATTAATAGTGTGATGAAATAAAAATTAGACTAAAAGAAGAGTTTTTCAGGATAATAATAATAATGTTATTCAGGGATATTAATATTACTATTATTACTATTATTATCATAAATGATACAAATTTTTATCATATTTTAGTACCATCAGTTGAGTTTTATTATTTTTATTATTATCATCATAATTATTCATATTTTAGTTTTTTATTATTTTTATTATTACTATTATGAGTGTTTTGTGTTTTGCGTCACCAAACGCACGGGCATGGCATGGTTCTGAGACCGTGTGGTTTGCCCGACTTTCAAAATTAGCTAAAATCATAATGGGATAATGAAATAATGATGAACAATGAAGTAGAAAAAAACTGAAATAAGAAGTTTAATAAACATTATGTAATTGTTTTAATGATAATAATAATATTATTATTTTAGAATGTTATTATTATTATTATTATTTTCATTATTATCATAATTTTTTTAAATTTTTATTTTATTTTATTGTCATAAATTGAGTTTTATCATTTTATTTATTATTGTCGTTATTATTCTAATTTTAGTTTACTATTATTATTAGTTTTATTTTAGTTTTATTTCTATTTTATTATTGTTTTTTTCTTTTTCTTAGTGGTGTTAGGGTTTTTTTTCGGGTTGCACCTCCTTCTCCCTCGTAGCCCCTATGCGCCAGATTCCTTACCCCATGCCCAGCCGCCCATCTCCCATACCACCACCCTGACTTCCCTCATGCCACACGCCAAGTTGCCACTCGACCACCCTAGTTCTTCCGCCGCACTCTCTACGATGTCTCCCCTTCATCCTATCCGGTGACCCCAAATCGCACCACACTTGGTCCGGAACACTACTCCCCTTATCCGAGCACCTCCCGACCGACGCCTCTGCTCCTCCCCCGTTCAAAACCGCTTCCCTCCTGCTCCGTCCAGTGATCGCCATCCCAACCACCCCTGCCTTTCCCATCCATCACCCCCTGAAACCCTTGCTCCCTTGCGCCATGACACACCCTTGACCGAACCCCCTTTGCACTATCAGAACCACCCTTCCCCCTTAGCCTTCCGCCAACCTCCCCGCTACCGTCCAACCCTCCTCCTTTCATGACACCCCGCCACCGTTCCCTTTCTTTTCGGTAATCCCATACTTTTCATTAAAGGGATTCATTTCCCATTTAGAGTTTTTTTTAGTTCGATTTCAATGTATTCGCAGATATAATTTTTTTCTTAAGGTTCTTGATGATTTTGTAGTGGTGCGTTTGGTGAGCTTTTGGAGTCACACACCAGATTTTTTGATATTTTCTACACCGAGGTAGGTGGTTCTACATATAATTATTATTTTATGAATTAATTTTCAAGATTAATTTTCTTTTATCATATTATTTAATTAATTTTTGTAGTGCGAAGTTTGTTTTATTTGAAATTTGATTTGCATTGGAAATTGTTTAGTAGGTTGTTTATATTATGTGTGTGTTTCCTACTGAGAACTCTGTAGTCATTTCTTAGTTTTGCGATTAGATTATTAATTTGTACAAGTGGTGCGAACTGTATTTTTGACATGGCGTCAGGTGCATTTGGTTGTAAAAGAAGTTTTTGTAGAGTTTAGTGGGTAACTCCAAGTGATTATTTTAAAATTTTTTATAAGCTTTTACTTTTGAATTTTTAAATTATGTGGTTTGTGAGAACGTGTTTTACATAAGGTTCAAGGTTTTACATCAAACTATTTGTGTAGTGCAGGTCACACTTTAAAATTGTATTCAAGTGCGTGTGATGTTGGAATTCATTTGAATGTATAATTGTTACTTTAGTGTGTGTGAAGCCATGTGACATTTTTTTACTATTTATTTATATTTTTTTTATGGTTTATTAAAATATGTCACTAGTGTGAAACGTGTTTGAAAAATGTTTTAGTGTGCGTATTATTTAAAAAGGGGATTTATGTGTTTAAGTGGTGGTTTGTTTAATGAAAAGTGACTTTAAACTATACATATTTTTTAATTGAGTATATAACCTATACAGATTAAATTTTGAAAAGATTTTTGGTGTGAGTATGGTTTTAAAAGAGGGTTTGGGTGTGAAAATGTTGATTTTGTGTGTGCAAGTACCCTATTTGGATTTTATGTATATGTGTGATGCGTGGCATGAACTTGAAACTTGCTTTAGCACAAAGAGGGAAGTCCAGGTAGCTAGGAGGGTGGACTAGACTAGTGGGATAGTGTTCTAGAGGTGACTCAACCCGGTTTCACTAGCTGGACTGATGATTTCAACACTAAATAAACATATGATTTTCTGAGGTTTGTGGTCTTCTAAGCCACATTTTATGAGGGTTGTGGCCTTCTAAGTCACATTTTCTGAGGTTCGTAGTTTCTAAGACACATTTCACCGAGACATGAAGATATAGGGACCCAAGCTAGTTAACACCCATGATGCCTCTCCCATATTTGGTGCTTATTGGTTACTTTCTGATCATCAGTGTGACACATTGGTTATTTTAAAAAGTAAGGGTGTGTGTGTGTTTTAATTTAAGTTGTTCCATTTGAAAATGTTTTCTTTAATCTCGTTTTAACTGTTCAAGAATTTACTTCTTTGCTTTAATTAAAATTGAAAATTTATTTTTCATTTAATAATTATGCATGGATCATTTTTATTGGGTGACGTCCTGTGGGGATTTTGGCTCACACCCTACATGCACCTTTTGGTGTATGTAGTTTCTGTTTATTTTGTATTCCAGGTCGAAGCGTTGAACTCAATGGTGGTGGATCTAGTTGTTGATGGTCTTCTCATGTAGGTTGGTGTCTATATCTTGTGGATGTAACACCTCTCTTATTGCTCAGAGGTTTGAGTTATAGTTTTAGTCTCTTTCGCTGTCGTTACTTTTAGATATTGGTTCAATTTGTAAATATTAAAAATTTATTTTTTGTTTAATGTCCAGTTTGATTGTCTGTTTCTGTTTCAGTTTATTTATCTTGTCAGTTGTTTTGTGTTTAATATTTCATGTAAATCATTCCCATGTGTTAGTTTTGATACCCAAGCACTTATGCCAGCCTGTGGGGATTGGGAATGTCCTTCGGGACATGCCATAGACCGGGTCAGGCACTGGGTCAGATGACGACCCGACCTGGTTCATGAAAAAATGGCATCAGAGGGAGGTTTTCTCTTCTGGGTCATGTTCTTTTGGAATAGAGTCATGATAGACTGGAGTTAAGGTTTTCAGGACTCGACATCCTGACTACGAGTAAGGTGCCTATCCAGCACACCTCATAGCGGGACTCGAGTTACCGAAGTAAGTTTAGGTTTGTTTAAATATTTGGTATGTGTGGTTAATCTTGTTTAGAGAAAGTGAAAAGGTAATAGGGTCAGTGGTCCCAGTGAGCTTTCAGGGTCTGGAAAGCCATGTGGTGCCGAGGATTCTATCCTAGAATACTCTATGTGGTGGTGGAGTGATTGGCATATGGCCCCCAACCATGTGTCTCAGTTACCCATTGACACTAGTCTCCTCTTGCATTGTTTCGTGTCTATTTGTTTTGAATTTGTGGGAATCTGGTTTTTTAGTAAAAATGATTTGTTCTTGGAAGATGTTTTGAAATGAGTCACTTTAAAAAGAAAATGATGTATGAGGTTTAAAAATTGTTGGTTTAATGTTTTGGTTTTGTAAAATGGAAAGGTTTGGTTTTGATTCTTGGTGTTCTCATGGGAAACCACATGCATGAATGTATATGGAAATAGAGATGGTAAATGAAATGATTGGATGAGTTCCTAGATGGACATGAGGTGGGTGCCGGTGTAGCATAAGAACATGCATGTGTGAGGGCCACAAGACACCATTGGTGTTTGTGCAACCCACCAGCTTTGTTTATTTTCAAAAAGTTTGGTTAAGATTTTTTTTGGTGTTTTAATAAACAATGATTGTATGATGTGTCCTTGTGTTTTGGGAAGTGTTGGATGTGATTCATTTCAAGACAAGAATATTTTTGACTGATTTATGTCTTGAGTTTGAATTTTTATTTGTAAGATGGTGTACAAGCGTGTGGTTAGTGAATTATTTTGAAAAGTTCTTCGGGAAGCCCTTACAGTGCCCCCCTGCACGTTTAGTGTTCGATTGTGGTATTACTTGACCATTGGACCAGTATGGTTGGGTCTATGGCTTTATTTCTTGACTAGTGAACGACCCCCATAAAGCATTAATATGAGATTGAAGTGCGGCCACAGGTAATTCAGCATTGGCCAACCCTCCAGATGATTAAAGTGATAACTCTCCCCTTTTTGTGATAGTGCTAAGTCTATCCCTTTTTCATTTTTGGTTAAGTGGATCCTCTCGCAGTAGGGTGACATATGCGAGGGGAGTCGAAGGGAGTTTTGGTCTCTTTGAGTCATCTTAGTCGTCGGGTATACAGTTTGACACTGTTGCGTTGGAAGGTTTCCCCTAGAAACGGTGAAAGGAATTCCAGTGAGGAAGGGTGAAGATCATTTATAATTATCGGTGATGAATGATTTCTTGAAAGGCTTGTCATGCTTTCATCAGCCATGAGGGTCATTTTTGGTGATGTATTGCGGTGTGAGTTCTCTTTAAAGAGCAAAGGTGGATTTTGTAGAGTCCTTTGGAAATCCCTATTTTCATGGGAGTGTGTCCTACTCTTATGGAGTGCTAATTTTTATTTTCAAGGGGAAGTGTTCGTCATGCATCCTTCCTTATTAAGTTTATTTGTTAGGGTGAAGAGGTGTTTCATGTGCATCATCTAAACCCCCTATTTTTGGTGGACGTGCTGTATGAGAGTAGGTGGATGTCAGAGTGTGTTGTGCCTGATGGGGTTGTCTCGATTGCAGTGTGGTAGCATGTGACACCAAAAGGAGAAGCTTCATTCAGGAGTCTTCAGTACCTAACTGTGAGGTAGGAGATGATTCAAACATCAGGGATTTAGCCATAGGCCTCGGAGTGAAGCTGGCGCGTATTCAGGAACCCCGTGAGTGTATGAGACCCCGACTTTATTTCTTTCACCATTTTTGAAAGTAAATACAGTTTAAATTGTTTTCTATTGTTGTTCCATTATGAACGAAATGTCTGGCTGTGTAAGGTTTCCATGACTATTTGGAGGCGTGTTCATCTAATTTCCTTAGAATTCTTGGGGGTTGCATCCCAATGGATGTAATCTCTTTAGTGGTCCTTATGGGGTATGTTGGGTAAATCAGTATCAAAGTTGAATAGGGCTCATCCATGGATGTGGAGATGTTTTTTTGTCTTCGGACGTGGTTTTGATGCCCCAGTGGTTGGGACCCTCCCTCCCTGCCCCTTGTAGTGGGGTGTTTGGTCACCATTGGGATATCTTCAAAGTTCTGTATCTTTTGTCAGTTATAATAGTGGGGAGACCCATGGTGGGACTCACATGAATGTACTTGGAATGAATCGGGGTTGGCCTTTTCTTTAATGGTTGGGAGTTCAACCTGACCTCCCCGTGTAGGTTCTCTAGTCTCGTTCGGGGCATTGATAGGTTCTTAATGGTGGGGATCCCCTTTGGGTTCCCCATGTTGTCTTTTAGTTATGTTCCTATAGATGACTTTGTGGTTTGTTATTAGAGTGTTCTTTGGACGTGGTTTGACCTTGTTTGTTCATTCTAACCAAATGATGTTGTTTTCATTTAATAGCGCTTTAGATGTTTTGACTTGTAAAGTTGGTTTTCGTCGGTGCGAGAGTTCCTTTCCTTGATCAGTCAACTGGAGGCATTCTAAATCTTGGGGGGTGGCCCATATCAAAAAGTCTTTTTACAAGTTTCTTAAAATTTTATTTTAGTCACTTTCTCTGAGCACAATGCATTTTCCTCGATTCACCTGCTTTTCACAGGGATCCTTTTTGAACCCCAAGGGGGTGTCGTTTCATAATTTGGCCCTCAAACTTAGTTGTGGCTTTCCAGAGGCGGAAAGATTTATGGTGGGGATAATTTTCAAACTCTAACTTTTAAAATTTATTTTATTTTAATATTTTTTTGGCCTTGTAAATGTTTCGCTAGGGTTCGGGTTGAAACTGGTTTAAAATTTTGAGTACTTACAAAAACACGTGTTTTGGCCTTAACTACAACCAGCGCACCCCGGTTGAAGCTGCATGACCTCGCCTAGGTCGCCATGCGACCTCGCCCAGTTCACCACACACCCTACTCAGTGGTCAACTAATTCAATAAAATGGATTAATAATAAAGCAATAAAATTAATAGTGTGATGTAATAAAAATTATATAAAAGAAGATTTTTTAAAGATAATAATAATAATGTTATTCAGGGATATTAATAATAATAATAATATTATTACTATTATTATCATAATTGATACAACTTTTTATTTTATTTTAGTACCATTAGTTTAGTTTTATTATTTTTATTATCATCATCATAATTATTCATATTTTAATTTATTATTGTTGTTATTATGAGTGTTTTGTGTTTTGCATCACCAGACGCAAAGGCATGGCACGGTTCTGAGACCGTGCGGTTTTCCCAACTTTCAAAATTAGTTAAAAGAATAACGGGATAATGAAATTATGATGAACAATGAAGTAGAAAAAAATGTAAATAAAAAGTTTAATAAACATTCATTAATTGTTTTAATGATATTATTATTATTATTATTATTATTATTATTTTAGGATGTTATTATTATTATTATTATTATTATTATCATTATTATCACAATTGTTATAAATTTTTATTTTATTTTATTTTCATCAATTGAGTTTTATCATTTTATTTATTACTATTATTATTATAATTTAAGATTACTATTATTATTGGTTTTATTTTAGTTTAATTTCTGTTTTATTATTGTTTTTTTCTTTTTCCTAGTAGTGTTAGGGTTTTTTTTTCAGGTCGCACCCCCTTCTCCCCCGTAGCCCCTGTGCCCCACACTCCTCACCCCATTCCTAGCCACCCATCTCCCATCCCGCCACCCCAAATTACCTCACATCGCACGCAAAGCCGCCGCTCAGTATCCCCAGTTCTTACGCCACACCTGCTACGCCATCCCCCCTTCATCCTGTTCGATGACCCCAGCTCGCACCACACTTGGTCTGGAGCACTGATCCCCTTGGCCGAGCACCTCCTGACCGACGCCTCTGCTCCTCCCCCATTTGGAACTGCTTCCCTCCTGCTCTGTTCGGTGACTGCCGTCCCAACCACCCTTGCCTTTCCCATATAGAACCCCCCGAAACCCTTTCTCCCTTGCACTATGGCACACCCCCGGCCGAACCCCCTTTGCACTGTCAGAACCAACCTTCCCCCCTTGTCCTTATGCTAGCTTCCCCGCTACAGTCCAAACCTCCTCCCATCGTGACACCCCACCGCCATTCCCTTTATTTCCATTAAACCCCTATTTTTTATTGAAGGGATTTGTTTCCCATTTAGTGATTTGTTTGTGGTTTGATTTTAATGTATTTGCAGATATATTGTTTTTCTTAAGGTTCTTGATGATTTTGTTGTGATGCGTTTGGTGAGATTTTGGAGTCGCACATCGGATTTTTTAATGTTTTCTACACCGAGGTAGGTGGTTCCGCATCTAATTAATATTTGATCAATTAATTTTCAAGATTAATTTTCTTTTATCATATTATTTAATTATTTTTTTTAGTGCAAAGTTGGATTTATTTGAAATTTGATTTGCATTGGAAATTTTTTATTAGGATGTTTATATTATGTGTGTGTTTCCTGCTGAGAACTGTGTAGTGATTTCTAAGTTGTACAGTCAGCTTATTAATTTGTAAAAGTGGTGTAAACTATATTTTTGACATGGCGTTGGGTGAGTTTGGTCTTAAAAGAATTTTTTATTGAGTTAGTGGGTAACACCAAGTGATTATATTAAATTGTTTTATAAGCTTTTACTTTTGGATTTTTGAATTATGTGGTTTGTGAGAACGTGTTTTATATAAGGTGCAAGGATTTCCATCAAACTATTTGTGTGGTGCAGGTCACACTTTAAAATTTTATTCGAGTGCATGTGATGTTGCAATGCGTTTGAATGTATAATTGTTACTTTAGTGCGTGTGAAGCCATGTGACATTTTTTTACTATTTATTTATATTTTTTATGGTTTATTAAAATATTTCACTGGTGTGAAATGTGTTTGAAAAATGTTTTAGTGTGCGTCTTATCTCAAAAGAGTATTTATGTGTTTAAGTGGTGGTTTTTTTAATGATAGGTGACTTTAAACTGTGCAGATGGTTTAATTGAGTATGTAACCTATGCAGATTAAATTTTAAAAATATTTTTGGTGTGAATATGGTTTTAAAAGAGGGTTTGGTTGTGAAAATGTTTATTTTGTGTGTGTAAGTACCCTGTTTGGATTTTATGTATAAGTGTGACATGTGACATGAACTTGAAACTTGCTTGAGCACAAAGCGGGAAGTCTAGGTAGCTAGGAGGGTGGATTAGACTAGTGGGATAGTGTTCCGGAGGTGAATCAACCCGGTTTCACTGGAAGGACTGACGATTTCAAAACTAACTAAGCATATTTTTTTGAGGGTCGTGGTCTTCTAAGCCACGTTTTCTGAGGGTCATGGCCTTCTAAACAACATTTTCTGAGGGTCGTGGTTTCTAAGCCACGTTTCACAGAGACACAAAGATCTAGAGACCCAAGCTAGATAACACCCATGAGGAATATCCCATATTCGGTGCTCATTGGTTACTTTCCGCTCATCAGTGTGACACATTGGTTATTTTAAAAAGTAATGGTGTGTGTGTGTTTTAATTTAAGTTGTTCTATTTGAAACTATTTTCCTTAATCTCGTTTTCTTTAAAACTGTTCAAGCATTTACTTATTTTCTTTAATTAAAATTGAAAATGTGTTTTTCATTTAATAATTATGCGTGGAACCTTTTTATTGGGTGACGTCCTGCTGGGATTTTGGCTCACACCCTACATGCACCTTTGGGTGTATGTAGTTTCTTTTTCTTCTGTATTTTAGGTCGAAGCGTTCAACTCAACGGTGGTGGGTCGGGTTGTTGATGTTCTTCTCGTGCAGGTTGGTGTCTGTAGATTGTGGATGTCACACCTCTCTTATTTCTAGGAGGTTTGAGTTATAATTTTAGTTTCTTTCGTTGTCGTTACTTTTGGATGTTGGTTCAAGTTGTAAATCTTAAAAATTGTTTTTTGTTTACGGTCCTGTTTGATCTTCTATTTCAGTTTTAGTTTATTTATCTTATCAGTTGTTTTGTGTTTACTATTTCGGGTAAATTGTTCTCATGTGTTAGTTTTGATACCCAGGAACTTGTGCCAGCCCATGGCGATCTGGAACGCCCTTCAGGCCATGCCACAGACCGGGTCGGGCGCTGGGTCAGATGACGACCCGACCTGGTTCGTGACAATGGATGATGTATAGATGAGGTAATAACCCATTATTTCAAACTCCCCTAAAAACATTACTATATTTATTCATGGTAATCAACACTCTTGATAGTCTTGATCCAAAATAATAAACCAATTAATATAATAATAAAAAACACCCATCCCCTCTATAAATACAACCCCTCACCACCCCTTATACCCCATCACTAAAGCCTTGGAGATTTTAAAAATTCTACCCAATTCACTTTCCAATTATCTTACCCATGTATAATATATTACGGTATTAACAAAATACCAAACCCAAGTGCCTTAAGGTGGTTCTAAAGGAGAAGATATTCAATAGGTAAAATCTTCCACCTTTCCTTATTAAATTATTTATTTCTTATACCTTATGCTCATCTATGCTATCCAAAGAAGCACCAAAACTATAGTATTAAATATATACTATAATTTTAATTTTTTACTATAATATCCAATATAAAATCTCTTTTCTTCTCCATTTATTCTAAAAACGAATACACCATCCATGATGTGTCGATTCACCACCTTCATGGATGACAATTTTTTGTTTTAAATTACCACCTTCAAGGATGGACATAAAATAATTATTATCATTAAATAATATTTTGATATATATATATATATATATATTACAACTTATATAATTTACTAGAACCAATATATAAATATTATATTAAATAAAATGATACAATTTTGTGATGGTCGTAAAAACCACCAAAATAAATTAAAACATTTTCATCAACATTTTATCTAATTAATCATCCTAATATAATATAATCAAATTATTTATGAGAAAATTTAAACTTCTATTATTTCATTAATATCATATAATTTCAATTCTAGAGAAATATTCTCATTTTACATGAACTTACATACTTTACAAGTGATCCGATCACGAAAACCAAGAAAACAAACACTCCCAGAACGATAAAATTGAATCTATAAATCATCAAAATGGACATAAACAGACTTAATAAAATTATAATATTTAAAATAAATGTACAATAGGTTCTATATTTAGTAATTAATGAATATAATTTTATTATCTGGGATATTAAGTACAAGTGAAGAAACCATTCAGACATAAGGTAAGAGGATTCTCAAACCCAAATTCCTTTCTTTGGGTTATACGCATTCCATTCCAAATTTCAGTATGTTTATTCCTTTAATGTTAATTAAATATAATTTATTTGTTATTCCCCCTTATTTTTGAGGAAATACATGTTTCCAACTTGGATTTATGACAAATATATATATTTTCTAAAATAACTATTCATTCCAAAATATATCTTTACTTTTCTTGAGATGGTTTATTCTTCACTCAAGATTGCTGATCCTTATAACAGGTATGTTTTTAACATTTTCATTTTGGAACCCCAAAGTTTTTTCATGAATGTATGCTTTATGAAATTCTTTTGAAACTCATTCCTTTCCATGGGTTATTTTATAACTACGATTGTTATAAGTTTTACATGGCATGCATGATTATATAAATGTTATGATATGATGGGTGGGAATAGAATTATATATCCCTCCAATGATTTAGGAAATGTGATTTATCTCATGATATAACATGAAATATTAATGAACATGATTCTATATTTATTCAAAATGATGATGTTATGGTTATGCACATATGTTATGCATGAACATGATGCTAGATTTGTTCACAACTATGTGTGGTATTTGACCATTAATTCATGATTTTTCATTTTTATACATTTCCACATTCCATTAATTTATCCAATGTTTCCCTCATGATGTTTATAATGATCCCATGTTTATATTTTTATGATGATAATGATTATTCTCACCCTTGTTATATTGATTCATGTACTTATTTATCCTATTACTGGGATTTAATCTCACCCATTTATTTATTGTTTATCCTTAGGTGACTAGGTTTATAAAGGATAACATGACATTTAAAGGGTTAAAGAATAATATTTTAAATAAATATTTATGCTTTATTATTAGGAATGTTATTTATGTTACTAATTTTCCCAAGACACTAAATCTTGGATCCTAATTTTTTAACTCTATTACATTGTTTATCTTTAAAATGATATAATAGTTATGTAATAAAAGTAGGGTAACTCTAGATAAATATTCTATCATACCACATAACATGTGACTATCATAAAAATCTTGTAGTCTACATGGTTTTGTGGTGAAATATACTCTAATTGAGTGGTAAAATACAAGGCATAAGACTACATGATACTAAGATCTTGTATCATTAACAAGACACAAGACATGTATTTGGTGTACACACCATGTGACTCATTATTTACCACATTTTAATAATTCATAGATTCCACAAATAGGTTATACAAACACATTCCAAGTGGAACACAAGATGTGTAGCTCATTAGTACATGTCATGTAACCCGAACAAGATACGTGATGAGTCCTTAGGCCTTTATCTTAGATACATGGTAACTAATAAATTAGATGTGTAGATAATTAGTACAAATTTTGTTTACACCAAGTAAATAATATAATTAAATTACATAAATAATAATTAACTATAGCATTAAAAACATAATTACACTGTTAAAATTGGGTTTATTGACTATATAATAAAGGTTTAAAAAATTAATGAATTATCAATTAATTACATTTAGTTATATGTAATTACTAGTCAATCTGTTTATTTTTCATATTGTATTTATGATGGGTTATCTCTTATAGAATTCATATAGACATTAAGATAAAGGGTAATTAATTAATTAAATAAATTAAATTAATTCAAGTGTGTTTATCTTAATAATAATGACTGATTTGAAGTGAATGATAGATAGTGATTTTTTATATTTATTTCATGTTATGTGGATGATAATGAGAATAGAACAACCCATGTATGTGAAAATTTTATTTAATTTATCACTGCATAGTTTTTTTTGGAAATTTATTAAAATAAATAATGGATTTTGAGTCATTCCTCTCCTATCATTATGTAAGGGTCTCCATGCCCATGGTTTCTTTTATGTAAACCCCCTAAAAAAATCCTTTGGTTCCCCTAACCTGAGTGTGAGTGAACATATGTAATGGATAGATATTCCAAGCGAGTGGAGGCAGTAGAAGTTCAAATCCAAGGTGAAACCAATCTTAGAGGTATACATTAGTATAAGTGGAATGCTACAACTCGAACCCAGAATTGTTCCGGGAGTTAATTACCTAGGTTTGGGGTGGGTTTATCATCCTATAGAAAAATAAAACATTATATAATCTCATGGTCATTCTATTTTATTTTTTTTATTTATGTTAGTTGCATAGTTAATTATTTATGGATATTTAAATCATTAAAATATTTAATTAAGATGTATACAAGATGAAATTAAAACATATATTATAATATGTTTAAATTTATCTAGACATGGTTAATAACTTAAGTAAAATCTAATTAATTTTAATAGAAATGTAATAAGATAAAATGGACAGTGTGACGACCCAGACTCGGATGCCACTTAATGGGTTCCTTGAGCTCAGTGGGCCACATGACCTCAAGCGCATCATCACGAATTCCAAAGGCTGTCGATTAGCAGCTAGGGCATAGGGTCTGTTCGTGGGAAGACTATGCCATAATTAGTAGAGCTTAGCACAGTGGAAAGGGATATAAATAAATAGAGAACAACAAAAGCAATATAAATAAATAGCGGAAGAAAACTAATGCAATATATAAACATGAATAACAATAACTGTAACAACTGGAACAGTGATGATGTAATGTAATGTCATTAGAAAAATAGAAATCATGGATACAATACAATAAGCATAACATGTTCCACAAGGTAAAAGAAAACAAAGTCTACTCCAAGAATCCTGAGATCCTACTCAGTCATCTACTATCAAGATCTATCCTATCACCACACAATCTAGTATTGGAAGCTGCATGCTTCCCTTTGTTAATACCTACAACCATGTAATCTACTCTGGGTAACAAACGGTTCCAGGAGAGGGTGTGAGATAAATCTTAGTGGGCCACCACCAATGGTGTCTATAACATCCGGCCCATGTAATGGAATATAACAGTGTGCATTCATGCACATATATATGAAGTAAAGAAAGGAATACAAAATAAATAAATAACAAAGTACCTGCTTCAACCCTTTTCTAGTGTATGAACATGTAACCAGTTCATTAATTAATCAATTACCATTTAATGTTAATAGGTCACATGAGGCATATACAACACTGACATCATCTCATGATATTATAAGTTATGAAGGTCCCTAGACACAACAAGGAAACTGGTCAATGATATCCAGTGAGAGAGTTCCAGGGTAAAAACCAAGGTAATGTAAACTCACAAAAAGCTAACTTAGTAGTATCTGAGTCTAGCTAAGGGGTAAGAGTGTAATCAAAGGCATTCCACAATAAGGCGACTATTGAGTCCAAGGAGTGTATCCAAGGTAAAATAGGGATAAGAATGTACTGGGTCCAAGGAGTGTATCCGTGGTATCCTGGAATAAGAAGGGGACACAACAGTAGTATACCGGGCATCTAAGGAATAGAGAAGAACCAGAGTCTTGGTGGGTATCAACCTAATCAAACCATATCCTTGAATTCGAATGGGGTTCCTAAGACCCTAGGTATTCTCCTCTTAGAATCCAAGGCAATATCAAGTCAGTCCATTCCAATTTGATATTTTAATTATGTGATAATTCATTTGTTTCAAGTCTTTCCTTACATTAGTGTGGATAGGTCAATTAGAGTTGAAACCATTGGTTTAAGCCTTGTCTTCTATTAGTGTAAATAACCCAAGTGGCATTGAAACCATTTAATCAAGTATTAGTTAGTCATTAAGGATTATTCATTTATTGAGGTTCACTCTGCTACCTTCCATCAACATGTAAAGGCGTTCTACAGACATGTAACCTTTATTAAGTCTCTTTTGATAAGGCCAAGTTATATACTTAGTATACTTTCCATTTCACATTTCATATTTCACATTTAATGAACATTTTTAATCACTTACCTTATGTGGGTCAAGTGGTGAGAATACATGGTACATGACATTATGAAATTCTCAATAATAACAAGCCAATTATGATAAGAAGACTCACCTTTAGGAAGGCCAAGTAAAGGCACACCCGAATGGTGGATCAAACATTCCAAAACACTAAAAACCCAATTATGACATAACCTTTGACATGAGGCAGACTGAGTTGTGGGTGAAACCACTAAGAACTAATCACATATTTAGAAAAAGCATAACCATATGATTCTAAAAAGTATAATCATGGAATATTAATTTAAGAAATGGTTTCCAATGAAACCGGGAGGCCCCACACGAACATTCCAAAAACAATGAACTTTAAGGATGAGTTAAAGACCACACACCTTAGGGTTGTATGATCCCTCTCCTCTAGTATCGGCCCTTTATTTTCCTCATATCGGAGTAGATCTAAGAAAAGGTGAAAATTCTCACATAGTGATATCTTGGTCGAGAGTGAAAGGGAAGAAGAATGGATATGGAGGACTCAATTACTTACCATTGCACATACAATGTGATGAATGAAAGCTAGATCAGATGCCAGATGAAGAAGATATTTTGATTCCAAGTTTGGATCTTCAAAAAACTCAAAAATGAGAGAGAAATAGGTCAATCCTACATAAGCTCAGATTAGGGAGGAAGGGGTTGTATTAATTGATCATTAAGGGAATTTTGGACATTTTACATTGGTTTTTAGCTTGCGCACGGTTTGTCTACACAATTTTTCAAACCGTGCCCAAACCGTGAAATATGGTTCTGTCCAAATCTTGGAAATAGGGACATTCGAATGGTTTGGCTGCACGACCATACGCCAACTGTGCAAGGTGCCACTGTCTAGAAAAACAACTTCTTCACGGTTTGGAAAACCTTGCACTAACAGTGCACAAACTGTGTGACTTGGTATGTTTTCCCAAAAAGAGGTGTTCTAAGCTCCAAACAATCCCCATAAACCCTTATAACCTTTGTTAAATCATTAGGAATCAATATTAGGTCCAAAGTAAATATTTAGGAAAAAAATTAAAGGATTAATACCTCAGTGAAAAATTGGGTTCTTATAGTCTTCCCCCCTTAAAATAAATTCCCCCGAGTTCTCCTTCCAAGGGTAAGAAAACACTTTCTAAGAACAAATCTGGCCATTGGACACATATGTTGGCTTCCCTCTCCTAAGTCTCATTCTGTACTCGGCCGTGCTGCTATAACACCCGTACGAGAGGGAAAAAATTTCCTTGGAGATCCTTCACGCTTTGTTCAATGATGCGTAATGGATACTCCTCAAAGGTATCATCATCATCTAAGTCAACTTCCTTAGGATCAAAGGTATGAGATGGGTCGACATGATATTGGGAAAGCTGTGAGACATGAAAGATGTCATGCATGGAGAAGTACCACTAAGGTAATAACAACTGACAAGCTACCAGCCTGACTCTCTCTAGAATTTCAAACGGCCCGATGTAACGAGGCAACAACTTACCCTGCTTTCTTAATCATCTATTCCCTAGACTAGGTGATACCTGAAGGAAAACAAGATCCCCAACCTCAAACTCAAGAGGCTGTCGATGAAGATCAACATAAGATTTCTATCTAGACTAAGCAGTAGTCATACAATTCTTGATCTGATAGAACTATTTTGAAGTCTCCTGAACTAGACAAGGACCTGGTAGGCCTCCCTCACATGCCTCTAGATAGCACAAGGGTGAACGACATGACCTACCATATAAGGCATCAAAAGGAGCCATCTGAATCATCACCTGAAAACTGTTATTATATACGAACTTGACGAGAGGGATATGATTCTCCCAAGAACCACCAAAATCAAGAACGCATGCTCATAGAATATCCTCTAAAACCTATATTGTCTATTCTGATTTTCTATCAGTCTGAGGGTGAAAATCTATGCTTAGAAGCACCTGAGTTCCCATATCATTCTGTAAACCCTTCCAGAACCATGAAGTGAAATGAGCATCCCTATCTGAAACGGTATTACATAGAACTCTGTGTAGTCATATGATCTCACATACATACAGTCTTCCTATCTCATCGACTGAGAAAGTCTCTAGAATAGTAATGAAGTTGGATGATTTCGTTAGTTGATCAATGAATACCCATATAACATCGCTACCCCTCAGTGACCTAGGTATGCCAACTATGAAATCCATATCAACATATTACCATTTCTATTATGGGACTGGAAGTGGCTGTAATAAGCCTGAATGTCTTTAGTGTTCCGCCTTTACCTGCTGACAGGTGGAACACCTGGTGATGAAGCCTGAAATCTGACATTTCATCCCAGGACACCAATACTAGCATCACATATCTCAATACATCTTTGAGATGTATGGATGAACTACCCACTGGGAAGTGTGGGACTCTTTCATCAACTCCTCTCTCACATATGAAGGAACCCAGATACATCAATGTAGATGCAGTATGTCATCTCTGTCCGTAGACCAATCCAGAGGTGGTTTATCTTCTGATATACTCTCATAGAGAGCCAAACCTTCAGGATCTGAAAATTGCTTACTCTTCACCTTCTCAAGAGGGGAAGAGGTAATTGTTAATATTGAGAAGTAAGACTACTCATGAATGTCATGAAACTCTAGATGAAGTTCAGAAAATAGGGCCATTAACTTCCATTCATCATGGGCTTCCTTTACAGTGCGCGTTTGAGTTTTTTGACTCAGTACATATACAACCACATTGCCTTTTCCAGGTGTATAGGAAATCTCAAAATCAAAGTGTTGTAGATATTCGAGCCATCTTCGAAGTTGGAGGTTAAAGTCACATTGAGAAAAGATATAATTGAGGCTATTGTGATCTATATACACCAAAAAGAACCCACCCAAGAGATAATGTCTCCAGCAACATAAGTCATGGAAAACTAATTCTAGATTGAGGTCGTGTGTCGGGTAATTTCTCTTATGAGGCCTCAACTGCTGAGATCTGTACACAACGACTTTTTCATCCTACATCAAAACTACTCATAGGAAAATGAATGATTCATCGCAAAAGACGATATAAACTTTACTTGGTTCTAGAAGAATCAAAATAGGTATCGAGACAAGCCTTCCTTTCAGCTCCTGAAATGATTTCTTGCATGATTCTGACCATAGGATCTTAACAACCTTCTTTGTAAGTCTATTAAGAAGGGAAGAAAGATGTGATAAGTCCTGTATGAAATTCCTGTAATATTCATCTATCCCTAAGAAACTCATGATATCAAACACATTTTTAGGCTTCTCCCAAGATAAAACAACACTATACTTTTTAGGGTCAATATATACTCCTAATTCTAAAATAATATGGCCCAAGAAGTGGACCTTGTTAATCCAGAATTTTCATTTAGGAAGATTGGCATAAATCTGATGCTATCTCAGTGTACTCAGAACGATATCAAGATGTTTGGCATGGTCATTATGAGTGCATGAATACACAAAGATGTCATCCACAAAGACCACGACAAAAGAGTCTAAATAGGTATGGAAAACCCTATTCATCAAATCCATGAAAACATCAGGCATGTTCGTAAGACCGAACGATATAAAAAGATACTCATACAGACCATACCTGTTACGAAAAACTGTACGAGGTATGTCTGATGGTATGAATCACACTTGACGATAACCCGACCTCAAATCGATCTTAGAGAACACCTTTTATCCTCAGAACTGGTCAAAGAGATCATTTATTTGAGGAAGTGGATATCGGTTCTTGGTCGTAAGCTTGTTCAAAATTCTGTAATCCAGGCATAAACATAGAGTTCCATCCATCTTCTTAGAGAAAATCTTGGGTGAACCCCAAGAGGATATATTGGGCCATATAAAGCTTTTGGCCTCTAAGTCCTCTATATTACACTTAAGATCCTGAAGCTCAGTAGGTTTCATCCTGTACAGAGGAATGGAAAATGGAGCTACTCCTGAAACAAGCTATATTGTATACTCTACCTCTCTTTTAGGAGGTAATCCATAAAATTCATCAAAAAAGACTTCCCTAAAATGATCAACTACTGGAGGAAAATTACTATCAAGCAATCCTTGATCCTCCATGAAAAGATTTTCAATCTGGGTGGTCACTCCACCTATCCTATGATGCTTTGGTACCGCTCTCCCAACCTAGACATCCCACTCACCTTCGAAAAGATAACTTCTGCCTTCTGGTGATGTAAAAGAAACCCTTCAATGATAATATTCTACAAAGGCGTGATAGTGGACCAACCAGTCCATCTCGAGAATAACATCAAAGTACGTTATCTTGAGAAAAAAAAAGATTCCACAGGAAAAGGTAACTACCAACCTTAAGGGGGTAGTCCCTACATTGGTGTATTCCCTCATTCCGTATTCCCAATAGTGTATCGAGGGTCATTACACCATAGTGATACTGTATATCTAGTCTGAGACTTTCCACGATAGATACAGAAATAAAAGAGTTTGAAGAACCTATATCATGAAAAGCAGAGACAATAATAGAGAATACTAGAATAATACCTCGTACTATAGATGGTCCCGCAGCCTGATGCTCGGGTATTGGCTGTAAGGCATGCAACTGACCAGATCCAAAGCCCGGTGCAATAGATTGACTACCATGATCATGATTTCTCTATTGGTGCTACTGGTGACCAGTGATCAGACTACCACGACCACGACCTCCTCCTCGTCCAGACCTACCGATTATACTCCAACTCCCTACCTGACGCAGAGAAAAAGAAATCACTCCTAAAGGTGGATTTGTCATAGATCCTTTTCCACTCAAATCTAGTGGAAAGGTCCTGCAAAAGTGCTGAAGATGACCCATACGGCTGTAAGCCCGAAACTCTATAGGGTATCTATCACACTTGGGATTCTTATGCTCTAGATTTACACATTGATGACACACTATAGAGCTATCAAACTGGATACTCTGGCTTCCACTACACTGACGAAAAATCTCAAGGGAATGTTTCCTACCACTGGAAGAATTACTGTCCTGACGCAACACTGATCCTTTAAAACTGGTACTCACTCCGTCCCTCATGTTACTCTCAGTGATAAGGTCCTGATCAACTATTGTAGATAAGGTATGAAGGTGAAATACATTCACTTGATTCCAGATGGAATAATGAAGCCCATCCTCAAAACATATTGCACGTGAAAGCTCATCACCATCTAGAAGCAATTCAAAGTACTATAAATTTATTAAACCTACTAAAAATTCCATAACTCTCATAGAACCCTACTGGAGATGCATGAAATATCTAGATCTGTCATCTCTTAGTAAATTAGGAAATAAATAATCATAGAAGACAGTTTGGAAGTCAACCCATAACATGCCCCGATGATGTCTGTCCTGGGTAACGACATCCCACCAATGCTTGGCCGAATCCCAATGCATGTATTTAGAAAGCTTGAATCTCCTCTCTGAAGGTGTTTCCAAATTCTCAAAGATATAAAACATTGCCTCTATCCAAGACTCAGTATGCTGAGATCCACCATCCCTAGAAAAAGTAGGAGGATGCTTCTTCTAGAACTCGCTGGTCAGATTAGCCATCATAAGTGAAAACTATGGAGCACCTTTCATGGACTACATTATACATAGGAAACTATCAAGAACTTGGGAATCAGTTCCCTGATTAGGTACATCAGTTAGTACCTCAAGTGGCACTCTAGGAAGTAAGATTGGCAGCTCAGGGCCCACCATGTCTGTAGCATGGTCATCACCACCTCTGTGGCGAATAACATGAGGACATTGTGGCGTCATTGGTCTAAAAATTCTAATCACACACCTCAAAAAAAGAATAGAATCAAGGATATAGGATCACTAGAAGAAATGATCATAATAAAACTCACTACCCAATGCATACTACCCAAAATAATAGCTTAGACATCCAGGTATTGGTTAGTTCTCAAGTATAAGTTTTATGCCATTTTGTAGTTAATTCTTAGGTTCACTCCTTTACCTTTTATAAACTTGACAAGGAGGAATAAGGATGTGAAACCAATTAATTTTAAATTTAGGATTAAATTTATAGTGTATAGTCATTTCTAATGAATAAGTGTCCATAGACCTATCATAAAAAACGAATCCCTTTTACTTATAGCATAATGGATTGACTCAAAAAATTACTCATTCCAACCCATGATGGCCCATAAACCTCCTGGATTTAGACAGTAAATCACTCAATTGAAGCCAAATTAATACAAGTACAATCAACTATCACAAAATCACGCAACAATAATAGGTACATCAATCAATACAAAGTAGTGAAACACACCTATATGGTATGGCAATATACATGACATGTGAATTCTAGGTTCCTATAATGATGCATAAAGAAATAATCCTTACCCTCATATCATCAGGCCAAAGAAGAAATAAATTCACAAATATTAATAATCAACAACACCACACAACATGCGAGTCACCCAATGGTGAAATAACATCAACTATAATAGGAAATATAGAACAACAATTGCATTATGGGTAACTTAGATTTTACCCAAAACATGGTTCCAAGATGCCCAAGAACGACTTATGACCAAGTCCCAAGCATCCATATTCTCTAATATATTTCCACCAAATAGTAAAGGAAGAAAAGAAACCCCCTTTGATACCACTTGTGATGACCCAGACCCAGATGCCACTTAACAGGTGCCTCGATCCTAGTGGGCCACATGGCCTTAAATGAATCTTTCCAAGCCCAAGAGGTTGCTGACTAGCAGCGAGGGCCTAGAATGTGTATGTGGGAAGACTATGACCTTATTAGCAGAGTGTAGAACAATAGAAAGATATATAAATAAATATAAAATATCAGAAGCAATATAAATAAATAGCGGAAGCAAACTGATGAAATAGATAAACAAGAATAACAATAACTGTAACAACTAGAACAATGATGATGTAATGTCATGTCATTAGAAAACTGGGAATCATGGATACAATATAATAAGCATAACATTTTTTTCAAGGTTAAATAAAACAAAGTCTACTCCAAGCATCTTGAGATCCAACTCGGTCATCTGCTATAAAGCTCCATCATATCAGCACACAATCAAGTATTGGAAGCTGCATGCTTCCCTTTGTTAATACATGAAACCATGTAATCTACTCCAAGTACCAAATAGTTCCCATAGAGGGTGTGAGATAAATATTAGTGGGCCACCACCAATGGTTTCTATAACATCTGGACCATGTAATGGAATATAATAGTGTGCAGACATGCATATATATATAAAGTAAAAAAGTAGTACAAAATAACTAAATAACTAAGTATGATGTCTGAACATGTTACCAGTTAATTAATCAATCAATTACCATTTAATGTTAATAGGTCACGTGAGGAATAACCAACAATGGCATCATCTCGTGATAGTATAAGTAGTGAAGGTCTCAAGCCGTAACGAGGAAACTAGTCAATGATATCCAGTGAGGGAGTTCCACGGTAAAAACCAAGGTAACGTAAACTCATGAAAATCTAACTCAGTAGTATCTGAATCTATCTAAGGGGTAAGATTGTAATAAAAGGAGTGTAATACAAGACATTTTATAATAAGGTGCCTACTGAGTCCAAGGAGTGAATCCAAGGTAAAATAGGGCTAAGAAAGGACTGGGTCCAAGGATTATATCCAAGGCACCAACTTGTCAACGCTGGATGCAAGGAGTGTATCTGAGGTATCCTGGAATAAGAAGGGGAACCAAAAATAGTATACCGAGAATCCAAGTAATAGAAAATAACTGGAGTATAGGTGGGTATCAACCTATGAAAACTGTATTCATGAATCAAAATGGGGTTCCTGAGACCCAAGGTATTCTGCTCTCATAATACAAGGTGATCTCGAGTCAGTCCATTCCTATTTGATATTGTAATTATGTGATAATTCATTTGGTTCAAGTATTTCCTTCTATTAGTGTGGATAGGTCAATTATAGTTGAAACCATTGGTCCAATACTTGTCTTCCATTAGTGTGGATAGGCCAAGTATCATAACAACCATTTAATCAAGTATTAGTTAGTCATTAAGACTTATTCAATTATTGAGGTTCACTCTGCTACCTTCCATCAACATAGAAAGGGGTGCTACAAACATGTAACCTTTATTCAATATCTTTTGATAAGGCCAAGTTATATACTTAGTATACTTTCCATTTCACATTTCATATTTCACATTTAATGAAAATTTGTAAGAAATTACCTTAGGCGGGTCAAGTAGTGAGCATACATGGTACATGAAATTATGAAATTATTAGTAATAAAAATCCAATTATGATAGAAAGAATCAACTTTATGAAGGTCAAGTAAAGTCACACCTGAACGATGGATCAAACGTTCCAAAACACTAAAAACCTAGTTATGACATAACATTTGACATGAGGCGGATTGGGTTGTGGGTGAAACCACTAACAACTAATCACATATTTTTAAAGAGCATAATCATATGATTATGATGAGTATAATCATGGAATATTAATTTAAGAAACGGTTTCCAACGAAATTGGTGGGCCCCACACGAACATTTAAAAAAATAAAGAAATTTAAGGATGAGTTATCGACCACCCACCTTAGGGTTGTACGATCCATCTCCTCTAGTATCAACCCTTGATTTTCCTCAGATCAGAGTAGATCTAAGAAAAGGTGAAAAACACTCACATAGAGATATCTAGGTAGAGGGAGAAAGGGAAGAAGAATGGATAAAGAGGAATTGATTAATTACTATTACACATCCAACGTGTTGAACATAAGCTCGATCAGATACCAAACGAATAAGATATATTGATTCCAAGTTTGGATCTTAAAAAAGATCCAAAATTAGAGAGAAATAGGTTAATCCTACATAATCTCATATTAGGGAGGAAGGGATTGGCTTAATAGATCATTAAGGGAATTTTTGACATTTTACATAGGTTTTTAGCCTATGCACGGTTTGTTTGCACAATTTTTACAACTATTCACAAACCGTACAAGAAGGTTCTATCCAAACCTGGGAAAAAGGGGGAATTCACATGGTTTGACTGTACATCCATGCACCAACAGTATGAGGTGCCACTGTCCAGAAAAACAACTTCTGCACTGTTAGGAAAACCATGCGCTAACCGTATGAAAACCATGTGACTTGGTCTGTTTTCTTGAAAAGAGGTGTTTCGAGATCCAAACAAGCCCCAAACACCCTTATAACCTTTTCTAACTCATTAGGAATCTATATTAGGTCCAAATAAAGATTTAGACAGAAAATTAATGGATCCATACCTGAGTGAAAAACCAATTTCTTATAGGTAGTATACACTTGAATATAAAAACCCCTAAAATAAAATATTAAGTTGGTATATCCTTCCGCTACTTGGGTTGAAATTGAACCATAGTTTAAAGTTCTTAACCAACCCCCATTTGGGTGATTTTAATTATTAAAAAATCTATATTTTGAGTTTTAGGTCAGCTTGACCTAGATTACATTAAGGGTTGATCACCACCATGAGACTTAGTGAAACTAGTAGGCAAAGTGTCGAGGAAATACTAATCTAGGATTTCTGGATTATGGAGTCTACTCAACAGATCATGTAGATATAAGTTAATTTATTTGGAAAGTTATGCCTACCCAAATACCTTTGAGTAAATTTTCAGATGTCCATATGGGTTATGAGAAGGGGAATATATATCATTTACACTTGGAAATGCATGAAATAATATATTCCAAAACCAATGATGAGGGATATTGGGTTTCAATAAAATAGTGTGAGATTAAAAAATTAAATGAAATTTGTTATCTTATTTTGTAATCTAGTTAAATTACTAAAATTATGCTCTTATTTATTATTGAAATGGAAACTCATACAACTTTGACTATATCACTAAAATCTATATTAGAGAAGGATAACCTTATCACCATCTCAAATTTTTAGGAATGGCATAGACACCTATGTGTTATACTATTCCATTAACATAAATTATATCTACTGTAAAACCCTCTTCTCAAGGTTCCTGGAATTAAGGCTAATGAGGAAGAACTATATGTCAATATGAAACATTTGGATGATTCCATAGATGTCCAATATTTCATAATATCATCCATTCCAAGTGATCATTTAAAGTAACATAAGGATATGAATGCATATAGAATCATGTCTCACCTTCTTGATATTTATCAAGAAAAGGTTAGATAAGATAGATATGAGATCTCTAATGTACTATTAATGTGAAATATTATAGAGTTGGAGCTATATGATACTCATTTAGTCAATTTGATTGGATACATTGAGTTCTTAGACATATTAGGATCTGAGATCCCAAATTATCTAGGTAAAGATATCATTTTATTCTCACTTCCTAAGAGTTTTTACAGTTTTATTTTTAATTATAATATAAGAAATAGTGATAAAACTCTTTCGAAACTCCTTATTATTATTCAAAAAGTTGATAATACATGGGGTGTGAAAATTCTATAATCCTTATAGTAAATAAGAAAAGGATAAATAAGGAGAAGTGGAGTATGGATTATTTCAAGTCTATGGTTCTTGAGTACCATCCATCCAAGAAACAGAATATCTAGAGACAGGTAGAAGAAAAGGATGCAATATCTTTTGAATGTGGAAATAAGGGAAATTTGAATAAGAACTCCACCTAGTTAAATAATTAAGGATAATATTTAAGTACATCAACTATTTAGTGTAATCTTTATATTTCTACACATTGGGTATTATATACAGCTTTTGGTTCCCATATATGTATTCAAATGTAGGAAACACATAGATATTGAAATATTTCTAGAGGATAAGTGGATTTATGGGATACCAATGGTTCAAGGATGTATTATTTATATATTTGAGACTACCACCTTTTGTTTCCAGTAGGGATGGTCTTAGATTTCAATGATTTTTATTATGTATCATTTTTTTCAAAAAATATATATTTTTATCCTTCCTAGATACATATGGTTTTATTTTCATGTTTGGAAATAAAAGATCTCTTTTATTGAGAAAACATATTTTATGGTATGTCATATTTAAAAAATGGTATTTATTTATTAAATTATGAAAAAAGTATGGGAAATTTATAATGAATCAATTTCACATGACTAATTTCACACCTATATATGGAATCACCATCTTGGTCACATAAATGATAATTGTTTGAAAAATCTATGTCAATGTGGATACTTAGAATCTTTTGACCAAAACCACTTGATAGATGTCACACTTGTTTAAAAGTAAAAATTACCAAGATACCTTTTGGTGTACATGGTGAAAGAGATACAAAGATTCTAGAATTGGAACACATATATGTGTGTGGACCATTTTCAGTAGAAGATAGATGTGGGTATTCTTAATTCATTAATTTAAAATATGACTTGAGTAAATATGAATATTTCTAATTAATTTAGATTAAGTCATAATCCTTTTAGAAATTAAAAGAGTACAAGAATGATGTATATAATCAACTTGGTAATAAGCAAAAGAAGCTTCGATCTGATCAGGGTGGTGAGTATCTTAACCAATAATTTATCAACTCTCTATGGGAGTTTGGGATTATATCAAAACTCAATCTTTCTAATAAATCATAGTGGAATGGTTCATGTAAAATGAAGATCCATACCTTTATTGAAATGGTAAGGTTAGTGATGATCCATGTAATTATTCCATTATCCTTTTGGGGATATGAATTACACATAATAACACACATTCTAAACCTAGTACCAATAAAGGTGAAATATGGGATGCCATATGAGTTAATGTATGAAAATAAATCCATTTTTTTCACTTACTCATTCATGGGATTGTGAGGAGATTTTTAAGGACCGATCTAGAAACAAAATAACACCCTAAGGGAAAAAAGTATCTTTATTGGGTATCCCAAGGAAACAATGGTATTATGTTTATATAACCCCTTAAATAAGAAGTTTAATGTTGCAAGACAATACATTTTATTGAGAGGGAGAACATCCTCAATAATTATAGTGGGAGATAGATTAACTTTGATGAAGTTGATTCTCAATATATACAAGAGTTAATGTAGGAATATATTCTACAGCTCCCCATGGGTGATGTTGTTCTGGAAATTGAAGTATTCTTGTTGGATAATCATGGAGGTTAAAGAAATATAAATATATTATATTCTAGTCACCAAAGATATTGACTCATTATTGGTTAAATATAATGATCCTTTTTCCTAATAGGAGGTAGTGAATTGATCAGAAGATGTAATATGGAAAAAAATCCATGAATTATGGGACATATTACATGTATCAAAACCAATTTTGGGTTCTTTTCAATCTTCCAGTTGATGTAAATATCTTTGGTTTCAAATGTATATTCAAGAGAATATGACATGGAAAGTAAATTAAGTACTTATAAATCATGACTAGCGGATAAAGGGTTTAAATGTAATTAAAGGATTAAATACAAGAAAACCTTTATATGGTTTCCATGTTTAAATTCATTAAAATTCTACTCAATATATCAACATTCCACGACTATGATATATGGAATATGGTTTCCAAAACAACTTTCCATAATAAAAACCTTCAGTAAGAAGTTTTCATGGAATAACCTGATGATTTTGTGACTTTGGAAAATGCTAATAAAAAATAAATGTTACAAAGATAAATTTATGGGTTGAAAACATCTAGGTCATGGAATTTTCAGTTTGATGAAGCTATAAGATATTTTGGTTTCATAAAGAATTAATGTGATCCATGGGTTTACAATAGTTTTAGTGGGAGTGTGGTTATATTCTTAGTAGTATATATCGATGAAATATTACTTATTGTAAATGAAATACTGGTCTTATAGTCAGTTAAGGATTAGTTAAACAAGTTATTATTCTTGATAAAATTAGGTAAAACAATATATATCCTTAGAATGAAGATCATTTATGATAGATTCAAAAGTATTATTGGACTAATTAAAGGTACATACATTGAATAGAAACTAAATAGATTTTGTATGGAAAAATCCAAGAGGGGTTTTTTTTGGGTGTCACATGGTATATATCTCTCCAAGAAAATGTGTCTTCAAATAGAACATAAGATAGTGATAATGAGAAGGATCCCATATGAATTTTTGATAGGATCCATCATGCATGACATGTTATTTATTAGTATTGATGTTTCCTACTCTTTAAACATGATAAGTAGATATCAAGATGATCTAGGAGAATAACATTGATTTAATGTTAAGGCTATCCTTAAGAATCTAAGGAGTACTATGGATATGTTACTAGTATATGGAGAAGACGAGGAAATTTTCATCAAAGGATATACTGATGATAGTTTTCAAATAGACCAGAATGATTTGAAGTCGTAGTTAGGATATGTCTTAAGTCTCAACGAAGGAGCTGTGAGCTGGAAGAGTTCAAAATAGCCAATTGTCACTAATTAGATAGTGATTTTGAGTATATAACGAATTATAATATATCCAGAGAATCAATTTAGATTCAAAACTTCATCCAAGAGATTAATATTGTACCTATAAGTAATGATCATATCAAATTATATTGTGATAATACCACAATGGTGGATCACAAAAAATATCCAAGGTCGCATCAATGGGAAAAGCATGTACTCTGAAAATACCACCTCTCAAGGAATTTTTGTAATGAACAAAATTTTCTTAAAGTTAAGGCTTATTTTTTTTGGTTTAAATCATTTTTTTAATCTTGGTAAACATGACTTATGGCCTAGAAAGGTTTCAAAAGAATTCGGGGATTGCTCAGAGCCTGGAGATCCAAGAATTGGATAAAAAGGGTAGGCTGTAGGGTTAGTGCATGGTTAGTACAAACCATGAGGGGATCTTAGTGTCCTAAAGGTGGCAACATGATTTTATAAAATCATGCGGTCCTGGGCATGTGGCCATGTTATTTTTCTCACACAAATTGAAGTGGTAATTTTCACGGACTGCACATGGTTGCCCAAATTGTGCATCTAGACCATGCAGAGTCCTCCTGGGGTGGTGCCATGGTGAATGTTTGACACATGGTTTGGCCAACCATGCTGCCAAACCATGTTCCCCTATCAGGATGGGTGAATTTATGAATTTTTCCTTAATGAACTTAAAACTTAAATCCCTTTTTATTTCTCCCATTTCTAATGGATGATCCCACTCTACCTCTCCCATAAGCTCACTTCTTCCTCCTTATAGGTTATTTGATATCTCCTATATCCACATTCTATATCAAGTTCCATCAGAATAATTTGATATATAGAGGTAAGATATCAAATCCTCCTACTTTTGTTCTTCTTTATTCTTCGTATATGTTACACTATTTTGGTGTGAGCACATTAACCCTATTTTCAGGGTGTTGGAACATTATTTTTTTCATCTAGTCTCCTTCTAATCTGAAGATGATATTGGATGAGGTGTCATCTATAGACCTAAGGTAGGTGGTCTAGATGTTTTCACTTATAGTATAGTTATTTTCATAGATACACCATTATGCCGTATGTCGGCTATTTCCGTGCATTCCTTTAAATTGAGTTCTTCATTTATAAATAATTTTACACATGATGTTATACTCATGAGATACACTTATAAGTGTTTTAGGGATTCTGACCTCAACCATATCCACCACTTTGGGTGTTCCAAATAAATTTCACACTCTTATATTATTTATTAAATTATTGAAACTCATTTTAAGTGTTCTTCATGGATTGTAAGTGGATTTTACCACTCTTTTACTTTCTTAGTTTCCTAAAAACCTCCTAAGTGATTGGATTATCATGAAATGGAATTGAAAAGACTTGGTTAATTAATTGGATTTTTATATTGGAAGGCTTATCTTCAAGATGGTATTCTTTTCTTTAATGAATTAAATTGATTAATTTAAATGATTATTAATGATTAGAAAGTCCTCACCTTTTAATTCATGTATTTTTATATTGATTATATGAAATGTAAGACCTTTTATATATTGGGTTGATTATTATTATTCTAAAGTGCTGACCCCAAATTATATTTCTATTATTATTATTTCCACTAAAATTGGTTGTGGAATGATGGTTAAGGGAATTTTTGAGCATGAAGTTTCACTATTCCTTACATTGGGTGTTGATCATGATGCCTCTCACCATTATACTATTATCTAGTTTATGGGAATGTTATTATAAATTCCTTTGTTTAGGGTTTTGTTCATGATGTTTCACCCCACATATCTCGAGTGCTGATAATGATTTCTAACATTCATTAAGAGATTTAGGGCACATATGCTTGCTCGAGCCTATAGCTCATCTGAATAGTTATAGACACTTGAGTTTCACCCCAAGTCTAGCTAGCACTTAGTATCCTGGTATATACCTACTTAATTTCGCACATAATTAGTTAATATAGGTGGATAAAGTATATAACTATACTATGTTTATATTATTACTATATATATGGTTACAGATCAGACTTATTCCGGCCTATGCTGAAGCAGGTAGAGCTTCTAGGTGTCCTTTAAGAACCTAAGATAACCGGTATTTATTTGTTCATAATTTTTTATTATTCATTATACTTATACACTACTTTTTCTATGTACACTACTTTGATTATTTCTAGACACCATTGGTGGTATCTTGTTGTGATTTTATCTCACACCCTACTCGGTCTACCTTTGGTACCCAAGTATATTACTTATCTGCAGGTATGGATAAGGGAAAGTGTCCTACTATAGATGTTTTATTTATTTATCTTATATCATGGGTCATAGAAGTAGATGATGAATTATATGATTGAGATGATAGTGGAATAGTCTTTTGTCCTTTTTTTTTAATTTTTTTATTGCATGTTTTATATGGTTGTACCCTTTTTACTCTTTTTGTATATCAACATTCCATGAAATCATCATATATATGACTCAACCTTTGGGATTTTTTTATTAAAGTTTCTTGGTAATTTACACTTCCATAGTTGTTTATTTATTGTATCTATTTATATATGGTTTCGCTATAGCATGTTACTGGTCCTGTCATATTGTGTCTATTATATCATGCTTATGATGTTGTCTGTTATTTATATTATCCACTGTTCCACTCTGATATGAAGGTATAGTCTCCCTACTATACCACCTTAGAACTTAATTTATAGTTAGCAGCCTCTAGTGTATGGGAAGGTGTGCTTGAGGCCATGTGAGCCACCAGTATGGGGATTCGATTGATTAGATCCAGGAATGGGACGTTACAAAGTGGTATCAGAGCATCTTTTTTCCTTTTATATTACTATTTGGGTATTAGAAAGGAAACTATGAGATAATGGAATTTAGTAATGATCCTGTTCCTGGGATTAGATAACCCATGTATAGGGGAAAACTAAATTACATGGGATGGGTTATTTTTATTTTGGTTTTCACCTATTACAGTTGATACGACTTCACTGTTGGGAGACACGCATGTCTTATGATGTTATTATTATTGGATTATTGTAATGATATTTCTATTACTTCATCTTGATGAAATGAGGGAAGTAGATTAAACACATCATTATAGGTACAATAAATATAATATTCCATGCATTTTACCATGCCACTTCTACTTTCTCTGTGTATTTTAATATTTCATATAGATAGTTCATGATTATTATATATTGAAATGTGCTAACATTTCTTGAAGGAAGAATATAATTGGACTAACTAAAGTTCTTAAATCAATCTAAATAGTATTATTTCACATAGATTAGTAAAGACACCTTAATTAACCGATTATACCACATTGTGGGATCTAGAACTAATGGTTTCAAACCAAGTTATATGTATTATATATATATATGAGATTATGAAATCAAATAAAGTTTAAATATTAAAAGAAAATGGTTACCGCTAAATGAGATGCTAATTATAAAGTAAATGGTGTTTTCCTTTATACCTTGCAATTAACACTCCATATACCAGAACCCATATCATCTGATATGATACCTAGACCCAAAATAGGCCTTAGTAGTGAGTAGATGAGGGTGTCTCTTACATTATTAGAGCCATATATGGTCTTCTTTACCACCAAGACCAAGATTTTAGAGCAGGAAAAGTGGTGTGATATTTTTTATAAGAAGGATTTGTAACTATCCTAATTGTCTATATTTAATAATTTAAACTAATAAATTATATTTTATGGAATTAATTTGGAACTTTTTAATCATTACACCATGATACCCTTGAGTTGTACACCCTAAAGGAGGTGATGAACATGCACCAGAGGTGGTGGGCCCTAAGCGACCCACGATTCCTCCTATAGTGTCACCTGTGGAATCATCTATTATTCCTAATATGGGAACCAATGCATAGTTTCAAGAGGGTATCCTATATGATTAAAAGTATATAAGGTGACATTCGACCTACCCTGACTATGGCTGAGTTGACTCAGGAGTTTTATTAGCAGCATTATCCCACTATTTCAGAGGATGAAAGACCAAATGTTGCTAAGTCATAGATAGAGGCAATGATTTCTATATTAGAGAACCTAGATATTCCTCTAGAGAGGAGGTTCAATATTGATACTTATATAATGTGTGATTATTTCAAGTCATGTTGGGATATTATTACTCAGGAAGACCGACATAAAGATATGATCTGGGAAGACTTCCATAAAATCTTCTACAATTACTTATTTCCACAAACTCTGAGGGATGAACAAGCTAGATAGTTTATGAACCTCCATAAAGGATCCATGTCTGTTATGGAGTATTCTTATCACTTTACTATGTTGTAGTGGTTCAAACTGACTCTAATAGGTAATAATCTTATGATCGCCAGACAATTCGAGGATGGGATGGTATACACCATACGATCACTGGTCAAAGTTTTTAGGATGATTACTATCTCTGAGATAGTCAACCAAACCCTCATTAATGAGAGAAATTTTAGGGAAGCCTATGATGTACTCCAAGGTAGTTCAACACCTAGAACCACTAGTGTTTCTTCTATTGAATGCAAGTGTTTATTTGAGGCTACTCATAGAGGTAGTAGTAGTTAGTAAAAACATACTGATAGTTTCCTCATATGTCATTAGTGTGGAAAACCAGGGCATATAAAACCATAGTGTTTATGAGATACAGTGGAATGCAGAGGCTATGATAGAATGGTACATATCCAGTTCTTCTAAAGAACCTTTCTATCAATTCCTAGTGAGCAGGGATCTACACCTACCACACTTTCTAAAGCGGGGCCAGTAGTATCACTTAAAGTGGGTAGTTATAATACCACAAGATTCTCAGATTGAGGTGTAGGTCAAGTCACTGGTATTCAGACTCACGATTTATAGTTCTAGAAGACTGGGCTGACTTAGTATAGTCAGGTTGTGACTCAGGGCCATGGTACGATCCAATTACATACAGTGTAGCCTTTACCGGAGGAGCTAAGCACCATACCTTCTACTATTTGTGGTACTATTCTAGTATCATCTACTTCAGTTTTATCTTTATTTAAAACAATAAAATCTCATTATTTTATATATGAAGAAATCATGGAGTGTCTGAGACTCTATATAGAACACTTTTGGGGCATGATGATTCTCGATACCACACTGGGTATTCGATCAGAGAGAATTCACCATTATAAAGATTGTCCCCTCGAGGTAGAATGATTTCTTTTCAGGTCGAATATTTTTGTCCTTGACATGACAGGATTTGATGTAATTATTTAAATAGATTGGTTAGTTCCCTATACATACCATATTTACTGTTATCGTCGAAGGGTGATGTTTATATCACTAAAGGATAGTAGGCACATTTATAAGGGAGAATGAGACATCTGAGCATCTCAATTAGGATATGAGCATCAAGGGATGGAAAGTGTGACAACCCATATTTTTAGTCTCTTCTTGGATGGTCAGGGGTTATGACTCACTGTTTTCCCTCATGTGGTGGATTTTTTCATGGAAATATTCCATGAAGACTTTTCTAGGATACCTTTAATGTGAGAGGTAGAATTTAACATTGATATTGTTCCAAGAGTAGAACCAGTGACCATTCCTCCTTATAGGATGACTTATATGGAGATTCTGGAGCTCAAAAAATAGTTGGAGGATATAGATACTAAAGGATTTATGCACCCTAACACTTATCCTTCGATTTCACCTATCCCTTTTTCTAATAATTAGGATTGTAACCTTAGGCTTTGCATTTATTACCATCGATTGAACCATCTCATGGTAAATAATAAATATCCACTTCGTTGAATAGAAGAAGTGTTTGGTCATCTTCAAGAAGAGAGGGTGTTTTCACAGATTTATTTGAGTCCAAGATATCATCAGGTGAAATTCATACCTTTAGACATACCTCACACAACTTTAAAGAGAAGTAATGGTCTATATGAGTACTCGGTCATGCCATTAGGTCTCATGAACGCACCTAATGTCTTCATGGATCTTATGAATTAGGTTTTACAACCATATCTGGATTCATTCATGGCAGTATTTTTTGACACTATCTTAGTGTAAAATCATTCTAAACATGACCATGACAACCGTCTTAAGATCGCATTGAAGTCCATAAGAGAACAATAGTTTTATTCTAATCTTAGTAAATACCACTTTTGGATCGATATATTCCACTTCCTTGGTCATATCATCTCAGAATTAGAAGTATCGTAGACCCCAAGAAAGTGATAGATGTAGTTTCCTAAGAGAATCCTAAGAACATATTTGATATATAAAATTTATTAGGTCTATATGGATATTACAAAAGCTTAATCTAGGATTTCTAACACCTTGCCATGCATCTTAACAAATTAAAAAAAGGGTGTGAAATTTGTATGGATATAATCTTGTGAATAAGCCTTTTAGGAGTTGAAGGGATATTTTAATTCAATTTTGATACTAATTTAGTTGGATCTAGGAAGGACCTATACAATCTACTATGATGCATCATGTATCCGGCTTAGAGCTATTATGATGCAGGATGAGTGATTAATCACATATGGGTCTCTTCAATTTAGGACTCATGAGCAGAATTACCCAATGAACAAATTTAAGCTAGCTGTTGTAGTTCATGATCTTTATTGTTGAAGACATTATTTACTTGGAGAGAATTTTATTATAATTACTGGTCAAAAAAGCCTCAAGTACATCTTTATATAGCATAATATGAATCTTTTTTAGCATAGATGGGTTGAATACCTCCATTCATTTGATTTCAAGCTTACCAACACACCTGGGAAAGCTGACGTAGTGGATGATGATTTGATCTAGAAGACATAGATACATGAAGTTTAGGAGGTCAGTGGCGAGTGGCAGCTCATGGAATTGTTTTCATAGATGCATGTTGAGGTTCATGAGGATCATGGGAAGACCATTCTATCGAATTTAATAGTGAACTATACCCTTCTAAAATGGGTGAGAATGAGGCAACTATTAGTTCCCAAGGAATTATTCCTAAGGGAAAATATATCAGATGATGATTCATCTTCTGGTTGGACCATGGATAAGGATGATAATTTACTCTTTCATGGGTGTGTATGGGTCCCATCAAACATAACAGGGGAGATGATGCAGGAATTCCATGCCTCAATTTAGGAATAACATCCCAGTATCACCAAGATGTATCAAGAATTATGTCTCCAGTATTGGTGGCCTACAATGAAATGGTAGATTTCCAGATTTGTCACATGATGTTCTAGTTTTCAATAGGAAAAGGTGGAACATCAGTGAACAACATGGCTTTTATATCCATTGTCCATTCCTAAATGGAAATGGAATTATGTTTAAATGGATTTTGTGACTGTTTTATCTAGATCACCTCATGGAAATGATACTATTTTTCATTTCTTTGATTGTTTGATGAAGGTTACATGTTTCTTACCTATGTGAGTGACCTTCTCTATAGAAGAGTTAGTGAGGATATAAGTTAGGGAGGTCATATGAATTCATGGAGCTCTGTGATCTATCATATATAACAGAGAAACTCACTTTACATCATTGTTTTGGAAAGGGTTTAAAAAGTCCTTGGGTATATAGGTGATTCTGAGCATGGATTATCTCCCATAGATTGATAGAAAAATAGAGCACATTATTTCTAGTGTTAGAGTACATGCTCTATTCATGTTTCCATGAATTCATGGGTTCTTGTGAAAAACACATAACCCTCTCCAATTTTTCTTATAATAATATCTTTCAAGATACTATCAATATAGAACCTTATAAATACTTATATGGTAGGAATTTCTAACCACCTTTGTGATAGCTAAAGGCATGGGAGACATCTTTTCTTAGACCACATCTCGTGTAGGAGAATTCATAGAAATTACAATTGATTAGAAAACACATGTTGATAGCTTAATCTGATAGTAGTTATATGCCAATCACCACTGATAAACTCTTGAGTTTGGGGTCAGAGATTAGATTTTTTGTGAGTTTCACCCAGGTTGGGACATCAACATATTCAGAGGCATGTTAAGATTTCACCTCGATTCATTTGACCCTTTGAGGTTGTTAAGAAAATTAAAATAATGGATAACTGGATAGAACTTCCTCCTAGATACTAGTCTATGCATGATGTATTTAATGTATTTAATCTTCATTGGTATTATTTAGACCCATCACACATATTCCAACTTAATTAGGTTCAGTTAGATAGAGATGCTTCCTTTGAGGAGTATCTAGTGAATATTGTGGATCAAAGAATTAAGACACTATGAGACATGACAGTTCCTTTGGTATGGGTGATATGGAATCAAAACTAAGTACAAGATATGACTTGGGAGTGGAAAGATGATATACGAGCTCAGTGGATGAATCTTTTCTTGGATGATACCTCTTTACCCTCATAAGGCCAACCCAAGGAGAGGTTGTAACAACCTGAATTTTATCAAAGGTAAAAATCATTTTTTTGGTTTAAATCCTTTTTATTATTATTAAACATTCTATATTTCCTAATGAAGGTTTTAGGAGTATTTAGGGCTTGTTTAGTGCCTAGAGATCCAAGAATTGGACAAATAGGGTAGGATGCATGATTAGTGCATGGTTAGTACTAACCGTGTGACATGACCATGTGAGACTCTCAGTAGATTCAAGGAGTCCATACAATGTCTGAAACCATGCGGACCTAGAGCACGACTATGTGTTTTTTCTTTGAAAATTTGAAGAGAAAATTTGTACGGGCTGTGCATGGTTATTCAAACTATGTGCCTAGCCCATGGGGGGTCCTCCTTGGAAAATTCTATGACACATGGTTGGCGTATGGTTTGGAAAACTATGAAACCAAAAAATGCACCCATGTTAGGAAAATTTAATTTATTAATTTTACCTTAATGAACTTAAAACTCAAATCCTCCTTTTATTTATCTCATTTCCCGCAGATGATCCTCATCTCCCTCTCTCGTAATATCACTTCCTCCTTCTAGGTTCTTTGATATCTCCTAGATTTGGACTCCAAATTAAGTGTCTTCAAAAGAATTGGATAGCTAGAGGTTAGATATATAATAATATTTCTTATATTATCTACTATTCTTATTATCTCTTATCCTATTTTGGTGTGATATCATTCACCCTATTTCCAGGGCATTGATCCGTTCTTCACTTTTATTTTGATCTACTTAGAATCTAAAGATGATATTTGATAAGGAGTCATCTAAAACCCTAAGGTAGGTGTTCTAGATGTTTTCCCTAATAGTTGAGTTTTTTCATAGATCTTCTAATATGCTTTACTCTAGCCATTTCCACATGTTTCCTTAGATTGAGTTCTTAATTTATAAATAATTAAACATAAGAAATTATACTACCAAGATACCTTACTAAGTTTTTAGTGGATGAAGACCTACACCATGTCCACCCCTTTGGGTGTGCCAAATGAATTCCCCACTCTTATACTTTCCTAGTTTCCAAATCACCTCCTAAGTCATTGGCTTATCATGAAATGGAATTTCCATGCCTTAGTTAATTAAATAGATTGTTATATTGAATTACTTAGATTCAAGATGGTTTTATTTGGTTAAATGAATTAAATGGATTAATTGAAATGAGTATTAATGGGTGGAACAACCGCACATTTTATGCATATCTTTATATATTGATTATATTAAATACAATACCTTTTATATATTGAGATTATGATTATTATGATAAAGTGGTTATCCCACATGATATTCCTATTATTATGATTTATCCACTGAAATTGGATATGGAATGATGGTTAAGGGAATTTTTGAGCATTAAATTTCACTCTCCCTTACATCAGGTGTTTAACATGATGCCTATTTTTGTTATACTATTATTTGGGTGATGAGCATAACATTCCACATTCCTCTATTTATGGTGTTTGGAATAATGTATCACCCCAAATTTCTCATGTTCTAAGCTTTATGTATCCCATTCATTATGAGATTTAGGAAACATACCCTTTCTTGAGCCTATAACTCATTAGATCGGTTATGAACACTTGAGATGAACCCATGATGTATACAACACCTAGTATCCAAGTATATGCCTACTTAAATTTGACATACTTAGTGAATGTAGGTGGATATAGTATATAACTATACTGTGTATATATTATTACTATATATATGGTTACAAATCATAATTATTTCATGATATACTGAGGCAGGTAGATCCGCCATGTGTCTTTTAGGAACTTTATTTTACTTGTATTTATTTTCTCATAATTTTTTATTATTACTTATACCAATACACTATTTTTACCATGTACACCACTTTGATTATTTCTAGACACTGTTGGTGGGGGACTACTAGGATTTTATCTCACACACTTCTTAGTCCACCTTTGGTACCTGAGTATATTACTTGTCTATAGGTATGAATAAGAGAAATCAACCTGCTATATATGTTTAATTTTTTTAGCTTATTGAGTGGGGAATAGGATTAAAGGACCAATAACATTCTCAAGATGCTATAGGAGAAGTATTTTTTCCCTTTTTTTTATTTTTTATAGCTTGTTGTATATTTTTTCCCCTAGTTTCCTATTTTTGTATATCTGTATTCCATGAAATCATCATGTATATGACTCATACATTTGTATTTTTAAATTATTACATTTTCTTGGATATTTAATATTATGCAGTTATTCATTTATTGTATCTATTTATGTATACTTCCACTACAATGTGTTATTGGTCCTCTTGTATTGTGTATGTCATATCATGATTCCTCTATTATCTTTTATTTATCTTATCCACTATGAGACATTAATATGAGGATATTGCATCCCAAATATACCATATTATAACCTTTCTTCTATTTTATATCCTTTGGTGTACTAGGAGGCACGCTTGAGGCCATGTGACCCACCGGCTCGGGGCCTCAGTTGAGTGGAAACCCGGCCAGGCCGTTACATTTTTTCTCAAAATGGTGAAGTTTCTGTGTGTAGAGTTTCCATGGAAGATAATATGGTGGATCCCTTGACTTAATCCTTATCTCATCATAAGAATGAACATCATGTAGAAGTTAGTGGATTAAAGGTTGTTATTAGTTAGATATAGTGTAAATGTGAGTTTGTTAGAGTTTGGTCCTTAAGAGAAACTTCTAAGTACTTTAAAATTAATTATATTAATGTATTTAAATATTAATAAAAGTTATTATCACATAAATATTGTTAATATTTGTTACATAGTATGTGATAATTTACCAAGTAAACTTATCACACTGAAAGGTCATAGTAGTTCCCCACTATGATGAGAACCTAAAAGTGTCATGGATTTTTTTAAATATAATTTTTATAGTTGGATGATATCATTTTATTGGACACAAATGATACATTATATTAGGGGTGGATACTAATATAACTTTTCGATAGTTTCTTATGGTGTATGTGCATGGAAATCTTCAGTGTAGGAGATTCTGAGAACATGACCCGCAAATAGGAAATCCAAATTTATATATTTAATTATGTGTTCCTATTTTTAAACATGTGTAATTATCCTTAGGCTTGAAGATTATTATTAATATACATGTTATTAGTTTAATAATTTAATTTATTGATGAAAACCATGATTACATATGCTCGTAGTGAATTAGGATACATTGGGTGTTTCACAAATCACATTGTGTTAATAAATAATGCAATGAAGGATTTATCCATTTTTTTCTTTAATGAAAGTTTATTTCTCATTCAATTTAATGGGAATCAAACTAAATAATTTAGTCCATGTCCATGATAGTGTTACTAAAAAGATCATTTCAAAAAGTCAAAAAAAGATACATCAATCATATATATTGATGACAACAATATGCAAACTGCTTGTTTGGATATATCAAGATAAAGAGATTATATTACATAGTGTACATTTGTAAGAAGTTATATGTCATTATGATATCTAATTATTTCTTTATGGGATCTTTGGTGTGTTTCTATATGTTGAACTTGGACTTTAGGAAATATAGTATAATGCCACTGTGAAAGTGGACTAGGAGGTTACACACTAAGTGTATCTAGAACCTCAATTAAATTCTATATGAAACTAACATATTTGATAAATATTATTCTCATATGTGGTATAATAACTATTCATATTGGTTTGATAACAAATATTCAATCACCAGTTATTAGAGAGAATATATATGTGATTTGAATATATAATAAATAATTATTCATCAGCCAATTATTTATTTACTTAGGTGAATATAAAATATTTATTTATTCTAGTTTATTCACAAGGTAATAAAATATTTATTTATTTAGTTATGTGAATATTTAATAAATAGATATTCACTGATTCAGTGAATATAATATTTATATATTTATTGATGAATAATTTAGTTATATTTATTTAATTAAATAAATATTCATTATTCAAGGACCGAAAAATATTGATGAGGATTTTCAGAATGAGTTTTATTGTCCAACGAGAAATGTCATACTAAATATTATTTGAATTAATATTAATTTATTTATTCAAGAAATTAATATTTATTTTATTCATGAGTTTAGAACATTTCAAGTAAATAATAATATTTTTATTTTTATTTATACATGAGGCTCACTAAGAATTAATAAAATAATAAAATCACTTGTGCAATTATTATTTTTATAACCCTATCACTATATAAGCCCGATTATGATATTTTGTGAAAGTCTTTTCCATATTCCATACTTGTGAAAAATTAATTCTAGAGAATATTCTCTCAAGATTTATAAATCTCTCTTCCTAGAATTCTCTAAATAACACAAATCAATTATCCTCCCCTATCAAAATTAATTATTCTTCTCTTGAATGATTCTCTTGTATTCAATAATGATCATTGCAAGCATTATATTCATCCATGCTAGCACCTAGATAATTCTATGATGATGATTGGTGGTTCTAAAATCACACATGGATCACTACCAGATAGAATCCACCCTTTATTATTCTGATGAAAAGATGTTATGAAAAGAGTGTTCTACCAATTCATTGACAAAGAAATAATTCAATGAAAGGTAATTATTTAATTAAATAAATTTAAATATAAATTATATCTGAAAATATCATCTATTCTTGGTTAAGGGTTCTTTTCAATTAATCTCTGCATTAATTTCTTTGGTCATTATGATTCTTCATCATGTACATCAAAAATTATTCATGGATCAGGACAAAAATATGAGTTGGTTATTATAACACCCCTAGATTTTATGAGAAATATTATTTTTAATTACTTTGTTGTCTTGTGTTGTATGCTACATCGATATTAGCTTGCGCTATATGCAACACTATATTAGCTTACAGTATACGTAAACACTATTCTAGGCTTGTGTTGCATGCCATAGTAACCTTCCTCGATAGCGTGTGTTGTATGCAATACCAAGTTTCACTAAACGAGATATTATTATAATATTATTATAAACTAGCCGTTATGAATAGTAATACCCACTTTTTGAAATTTTATAAATTTTATCTTTCAAAATGGACTTTATTTTTGGATTCGGAATATCAGAATTAGCCTAGGGTGAAGTTTTGGTATTTTTCTGAAATCATTCATTTTTTTGATGAATAGTGAAAACACTAGGTTACTATTTAAAAACCGACTTTTTATTTAAATAATTATTTATTTTATTTAAATTTATTTTAGGTAAAAATTGATACATAATACCTATATAAGTTCAATGTAATTAATTGGAGTCATATTATAATAATTTTAGATATATAAAATTTTTATTGAACTTTTCACCGTCTTTTACCCATCTGTTAGGATCATTTGCAAATTTACATAAATCTTAATTTTACCACTTCTGTGAGTGGAATTTAAAAAATCCGAGACACGGTTAATATCAAAGAGTAAAATGTGGTTCAATAAGATAAAAATAATTTTTGGTGAATAGTAACTTTTTTACTTTTATTTACCACGGTTAAAAGTAAATAGGATAATTAAGGGTAAAAATGATATTATTATCACCCTAACACATATCCTAATTCTATTGGATAAGTATAATTCAATGAAAAACAACCTTAGGAATATAATATTATCATTTAGGTCCACTTGGATTGGATTAGGACATTTATTATTATTTAATTCAAAGAAGAGTTAAAAGAGTTAAAATCAAAGTTTAATAACTATTTTTTTTAATTTAGGGTTACACATAAGATAAATTTGACTATAAATATTAATTAGAAAGATACAAAGATTTAATACATAATGGTATTTTATTTATAATTTTTAGACATTAAATAATTTAATTTATTTATGACATAATGATGATGCAGTAATTACCTAATATTAACATAATTGATGTTATAAATACCCAAATAAATGTAATTTGAGACTTTTTATGAATTAAAATAATTTTATAGGTTAATATGAAATATTAGTATTTATTTAATTAACTTTTTTCAAACTAATCATGCTGTTATAATTTTCACAAAAATTGATTACCAAATAGTGTCAAAATTGACATAAAATAGTTTTTAAAACAAATATTATATTATTAATTGTTATTCTATTCCTAAAAATCTAAGGTTCCGAAAAATGACTTATATAAGGTTATATATATTAATAATTAATCACTTGGGGTTCGTTTGTCTTGTTATAGTAAGTTTATTAACCATATAGTGTAAGAAAACAAGAAGACACGGTAAAAGTTAAATTATTTAACTTAGAGTTAAATCTAAATGATAAGGTTCAAATTTAAACTAAAATTGTATAAAACCTATTGGATGAGATTATTTCGACCCATAACCACTTTATCTTAGAAATAAGTCACTTTGGATCCATTATAAAATGAATATGACTTTATTATAAAATAATATTTTAAGTTTTTCTTAAAGTGCCCCTCTCCTCCCTTATAAAAGGGCACCACCTCCATCTTCTCTTTACACAATTTTGAGTCTTAAAGCTTGGAAAAACCCTGCCCATTTCCCTTATCAAATTCCCTAGAAACATTATAGAGGTTCTAGTCTCCTCAAAAGACCACTGTAGTGCCTTAAGAAAAAGATTAAAAGAGGTGTGTCGAAGAAGAGGTAATATCTTCTACCGGTTCTTTCAAGTTTATTTCTTCTTAAACTTATTCTTCTTTAGTTGTTTAATTATAATGTAATAAAATCAGTATCAATCAAATACTTATATGTTATTCTAAATATGAAACAACCCCATTTCACCTTCTATCCATCCTATAGAAAATGAAATCACTGCGCGTGCGTATGTACGGAATACCGTCTCCACGCCATGGTGCAATCAGTTTTCCAACCACCACCTTACTTGGATGGGTATAATGGTGTAAAGAATAACTATATATGGTTATTATAACATCATACTGATTCTGAGATATTATATCATCCACTCCAATTCTATTAAATAATTATGGGAATGATATCATCGCTCGTGCGTACGTATGGACTACCGTCTCCACGAACGCGATGAGATTAATTTTCAATGATTAACCATTAAAGTATGATTATAAAGTATATATAATAAATAATAATGAAAGATATTACATAATAATGATACTTTATTTATGTACATATATTTTTTATTTACTTAAATCCATCTAATTCAATAAGGAAATGAAAACAATATTCATGCGTACGTACGACCTACCATCTCCATAAACGGTGTATTTCATTTCATTTATCTATCTATTATATATATATAATGAATATATATGATATATAAATCATGATTTACATTCTGGAAGTAATTAAATCATGATATAAGTAATAATAATATCAATAACAACATGTCCAAACACGTACGATAAATAAAACGATTTTACCCAAAATGCTGCATTAAAATGGAATTTACAAAAGAACGGGTAATATAAAGTCATAAGTGAAACATATATGATATCATAACAATTAATATGATTCTGTAATAATTAAATGACATTATTTAAATCATTATACATGAATTTATGATACATACGAAGCATATCAGACATAAGGTAAGGGATAATTTTTCAAATCTCATTTTTATCTGAGATTGCTTATACGTAAGTATTTACTGCGGTTATATTTTTCATCCATGTACATAAAAATGTTTTCATAAAGTTTTTAATATTCTTACATGTATGTTTAAAGTAATTTTTACCCCTCTTTGAATTTTAAATTTTGTTATGGAAGGAATCTTTCTTTTGTTTATCATATGAAGAACTTTTTGACTTTTCTAGAAAAAGTACGAGGAGAATGTTTTTTTAACTTATACGGCATGAACAGATTTTTACAGTTTTATAACGCCTTATTTTCATGATGATTACTATACAATATTTCACTAATATTTTCAACAAAATCCTTTTCTTTTAAAATTTCATGAAATTTTGTGAAAAGAAAATGATTTTGAAGAAGAAAGGATATTTTCCTCAAGAATTCATTTCAAGAGTTTTATCGAAACTATTTTCCATCTAAGATGATATTATTTATCATGTTTATGTTTCAAGTATAATGTTTATAAGATTTAAATGGTTTCACTTTTCTTATGATGAAACGAAATCCATTTGTTTTATATGGATTATATTATGATGGAATGATGTTTATGAAACCCATTTTTATTCTTTTGGTTATGATGAATGATTTATGTTTATGTTGTGTCACAAGTAAGAATGATTTCATAATGATATGGGTGGGAACTATATCTCCCTCTAATGAATTGGTTAAAGATTTATATCTCATGAGATATACATGGTTGGAATGGTAAGTTAATCCGGTTCAGTGATACAGGAATGGAACGAGGAGTGTACTCGATTCAGAAAGGGACTTTGTCCACTAAGATGGTCTTAGAAGCAATGCCTTGGCTACTATGGAAATCATATCATGTGCTTAATGGTTTTCCACAATTACATGTTCTATTACCATGCTATTTTATCATGATTTATGTTATTTTATGATATATGCCTTACGTACTTCCAAGATTTATGTCATTGCTCAAGATTTTGATGTTTAGATTTTATGTTCAGGTTTTTGAATTCAAATGTTTATGGATTGTTTTATGTTCCATATGTTTACCCTTATTGAGAATTTGAGCTCACCCTTTTTATGTTTTCTTTTCACCAGGATATAAAGAAATGTTTTAGGTAAGAAAAAAAGGGAAGATATTTATGAGATATGTTGAAGATCTTTCACCATGATTAGAAGATTATGTTCCGAGTTTCCAAGGACACTAAACTATTACGGTCCTTTTGTGTTGTTTTTTGTTATATATTAGGTATTCCGCAAAAGTAATGTAATTTCCATGTACATCAAGCTTTGGGTCTCAACAGTCGGTATTAGAGGAAAGGTTTAGTTAACCTTTGGAAACTAGGATACAAAAACTTTAGTGAAATCCCTAGAGATATTTTTAAGGTATGTCTAGGGATGTCCCTAAGGTTAAGTATATGTATAGGTTAGAAGCCTAGAATTAAGTTGACGATCATGAATAACCTAGGGTGAACCTAAGGTGTCATGGATTAAATAATTTTTGATAAGTTAGACATCCCATAAGTGACTTTTTATGATTATGTGGTTCCTCGTTATTTTAACTATTTCTTACACTATGGTTTCTGGTCTTAGTCAATAGAGGGAACAAGAAGGAATTCAGTTAACATTGATTCCAATGGAAAAATTGGTGACTATGATCAACGGAATTTTTTAACACCTGGAGAGAAAGATATTGTGATTATGCTGAATCAATCATCTCGATATATGATTAACAAGGTGAACTTTAGTTGTGGTCCTAAGTCATAAAATAAGAGGAAGATGGAATTTTTTGCATGTTCGCATGGTGAGGAGCATAGAGAAAGGAAGATTGAGATTTATAAAGAAGGGAAGAACAACCTTGAGGAATACCTAAAATGGAGGGGAAGATTTTATCTATGTGGAGAAAAGGGTCATAGAGTGACAGACTATTATGGAGTCCAATGTCTTATCTGTGGAGAACATGGGAATTACCCAACTCAATGCCCTGACCTAAGAAGTTACTTATAAATTGAGGAAGGACCTATTCCATGAAAATCATTGAAGAGGATGGATTGAAGGTCTTATGTATAGGAATTCAATAATAATGTTGTTGAGGTACTTTTATAGTATATTGAAATATCTATGTATTGTTCCATTGTGGTTTTCTATAAGAATATGGTACCGGTAACCATGAAAAGTGATTGAATTTTTTGGAAAGCAGATGATATGCGCATAATGAAGGGATAAGGAGAAAATTATATGTTTGATAGTATTAATGAGCTCATGACTGATATAAGGACAAAGTGATATCATGGTTTGAGTATATAGAAATTTTGGGATTTTGGAATGTCGAGAGAGTTAACATTTGACAGCATTCATGTTTTCACTAAGGTTCTATGGTAAGAATACATGATTAAGGTATTCACATGTTAGTTATATCATATGATATATGGGGGATAAATGATGATATTCACATGCTTCTTATATGACCTCCATGGTAATCTTTTTCACTATAATATGATATTGGAAAAAAGTATTTTGGATAAGCCTAAAGATTGAAATGGATTATGTTGGAAATAAGTTAGTATTGTTTAAGGCTATAAATTCTTTGATATTATTGATGGAAGGTTATAATAATATAGTTTTATAAAAAGGACAACCTGTAGGATGGATGACAACCCGTCGCATCAGACAAGGTTGCGGGAATCATACCCAAAATCGAAGTGCGACATGCCTTTATTTCCTACCATTGGCCTATAGGAAGTCCCTAGTTTGTAGAAATTAGTTTTATTTTATTAAGTGGTATGATAGATGAAGTATAAGTCCATTTTTGGAACCGTATATGATTAATCTCACCATAAATAGACTTATGTATATAACTATTGCTAACCTTATGTTTGAGACAGATGGAATGACCTATTATTCTATCGCATGATCCGCTATCACTTCACAAAAGACAAATTCAACTTCATTTCTTTAATAGATGACGTGGAAATTGTTCAAGGCATGAAAAACAGTGAGATTGTACCAAAATCAAGTAAGTATTTCTTTTAATTCAAAAATTATTCAACATTAGGGAAATGATCTTAAAAACCAAAAATGTTGTCCTATTTCCCTCATATTTGATGAATCATATGGTACCTTAGATCATCACAAATTTATGGCTTTGTGATTGTTGATTTTTTCATAGCCATGTCCTATACCACTCTCCATCAGAACTTGATGGTTAGATTTCTCTTCCATATACATATTTTCACCTATGTTCTCCTATGTAGAAACCCAAGGATTAGTTAATTTAGGTAACTGTTACGTTTTATAATTTATTTTTCAATGTTAAGTTTTGGTAGTCCTTTTTACGTTGTGGGTTTCTATGAAAGAAAATTTCAAGTAGTAAATGTTTTATAACCCTGATTAATTTCGAGGGCGAAATTCATTTTAAGGGGGGTAGAATGTAACACCCCGAGATTTTATGAGAAATATTATTTTTAATTACTTTGATGTCTTGTGTTGTATGCTACACCAAGATTAGCTTGCGATACGCAACACTGTATTAGCTTACAGTATAAGCAAACACTATTCTAGGCTTATGTTGCATGCCAGAGCTACCTTCCTCGATAGCGTGTGTTGTACGCAATACTGAGTTTCACTAAACGAGATATCATTATAATATTATTATGAACTAGCCATTATGAATAGTAATACCCACTTTTTGAAATTTTATAAATTTTATATTTTAAAATGGACTTCATTTTTGGATTCATAATATCAAAATTATCCTAGGGTGAATTTTTGGTATTTTTCTGAAAACATTCATTTTTTTGATGAATAGTCAAAACACTGGGTTACTATTTAAAAACCGAATTTTTATTTAAATAATTATTTATTTTATTTAAATTTATATTAGGTAAAAATTGATGCATAATACCTATATAATTTTAATGTAATTCATTGGAGTCATTTTATAATAATTTTAGATATATAAAAATTTTATTGAACTTTTCACGGTCTTTTTCCCACCTCCTAGGAGTATTTGCAAATTTACATAAATCTTAATTTTACCACTTTTGTGAGTGGAATTTAAAAAATATGAGAGACACGGTTAATATCAAGGAGTAAAATATGGTTCAATAAGATAAAAATAATTTTTGGTGAATAGTAAATTTTTACTTTTATTTTCCACGATTAAAAGTAAATAGGGTAATTAAGGGTAAAAATGATATTATTATTACCCTAACACATATACTAATTATATTGGATAAGTATAATTAGGCCAAAAACAACCTTAGTAATATAATATTATCATTTAGGTCCACTTGGATTAGATTAGGACATTTATTATTATTTAATTCAAAGAAGAGTTAAAAGAGTTAAAATCAAAGTTTAATAACTAAAACATTTTAATATAAGGTTATACAAAAGATAAATTCGACTATAAAAATTAATTAGAAATATAAAAACATTTCCTATATAATGGTTTTTTATTTATAATTTTTAGACATTAAATAATTTAATTTATTTATGACACAATGATGATGCAGTAATTACCTAATATTAACATAATTGATGTTATAAATACCCAAATAAATGTAATTTGAGACTTTATATGAATTAAATTAATTTTATAGGTTAATATGACATATTAGTATTGATTTAATTAACTTTTTTTGAACTAATCATGCTGTTATGATTTTCACAAAAATTGATTACCAAATAGTGTCAAAATTGACATAAAATAGTTTTTAAAACAAATATTATATTATTAATTGTTATTCTATTTCTAAAAATATAAGGTTAGGCCAAATGACTTAGATAAGGTTATATATATTAATAATTAACCACTTGGGGTTCGTTTTACTTGTTATAGTAAGTTTATTAACCATATAGTGTAAGAAAACAAGAAGACACGGTAAAAGTTAAATTATTTAACTTAGAGTTAAATCTAAATGATAAGGTTAAAATAGTAACCTAAACTTGTCTAAAACCTATTGGTTGAGAGTATTTCGAACCATCCCTACTTTATCTTAGAAATAAGTCACTTTGGATCCATTATAAACTGAATATTACTTTATTATAAAATAATATTTTATGTTTTTCCTAAAGTGCCCCTCTCCTCCCTTAAAAAAGGGCACCTCCTCCCTCTTCTCTTTACAAAATTTTGAGCCTTCAAGATCGGCCAAACCCTGACAATTTCCCTTATCAACTTCCCTATAAACATCATAGAGGTTCTGGTATCCTTCAAAGACCAACTCTAGTGCCATAAGAGGAATCTTAAAAGAGGTGCGTCGAAGAAGAGGTAATCTCTTCTACTGATTCTTTCAAGTTTCTTTCTTCTTGAACTTATTATTCTTTAGTTGTTTCATTATAAAGTAATAACATCAGTATCAATAATATACTGATATTCTATTATAAATATGAGACAACCCCATTTTCACCTTCTATCCATCCTATAGAGAATGAAATCACTGCACGTGCGTACGTACGAAATACCGTCTCCACGCCGTGGTGCAATCAATTTTCCAACCACCACCTTACTTGGATGGGTATAATGGTGTAAATAATAACTATATATGGTTATTATAACATCATAATTATTCTTAAATATTATATCATCCACTCCAATTCTATTAAATAATTATGGGAACAATATCATCGCTCGTGCGTACGTACGGACTACCATCTCCACGAACGCGATGAGATTCATTTTCCATGATTAACCATTCAAGTATGATTATAAAGTATATATAATAAATAATAATGAAATATATTACTTAATAATGATACTATATTTATTTACATATATGTTTCATTTACTTAATTCCATTTAATTCAATAAGGAAACAAAAACAGCGTTCATGCGTACGTACGGCCTACCGTCTCCATGAACAGTGTATTTCATTTCATTTATCTATATATTATATATATATACTGAATATATATGATATATAAATCATGATTTAAATTCAGGACGTAATTAAATCATGATATAAGTAATAATAATATCAAGAACAACATGTCCAAACACATACGACAAATAAAACGATTTTACCCAAAACGTTGCATTAACATGGAATTTACAAAAGAACGAGTAATATAAAGTCATAAGTGAACCATATATGATATCATAACAATTAATATGATTCTTTAATAAGTCAATGACATTATTTAAATCATTATACAGGAGGTTCGGATACATACGAAGAATATCAGACATAAGGTAAGGGATAATTTTTCAAATCTCATTTTTATCTGAGATTGCTTATACGTAAGATTTTACTGCGGTTATATTTTTCATCCATGTACATAAAAATGTTTTCGTAAAGTTTTTAATATTATTAAATATATGTTTAAAGTCATTTTACCCCTCTTTAACTTTTAAATTGTGTTATGGAAGGAATCTTTCTTTTGTTTATCATATGAGGAACTTTTTGTCTTTTCTGGAAAAAGTACGAGGAGAACGTTTTTTTAACTTATATGGAATGAATGGATTTTTACAAATTTATAACGCCTTATTTTCATGATGATTACTCTAAAATATTTCATGACTATTTAAAACAAAATCCTTTTCTTTTTAAATTGCATGACATTTTGTGAAAAGAAAATGATTTTGAAGAAGAAAGGATATTTTCCTCAAGAATTCATTTCAAGTGTTTTATCAAAACTATTTTCTATCTAAGATGACATTATTTTGAATGTTTATGTTTCAAGTATAATGTCTCTAAGATTTATATGGTTTAACTTTTCTTATGATGAAATGATATCCATTTTTCTTATATGGATTATGTTATGATGGGATGATGTTTATGAAACCCATTTTTATTCTTTGGGTTATGAGGAATGATTTATGTTTATGTTGTGTCACAAGTAAGAATGATTTAATTATGAGATGGGTGGGACCTATATCTCCCTCCAATACATTGGGTAAATATTTATATCTCATGAGATAGACATGGCTGAAACAGTAAGTTAATCAGGTTTAGTGATACAGGACTGGAACGAGGAGTGAACTCGATTCAGAAAAGGACTTTGTCCACTAAGATGGTCTTGGCAACAACGCCTTGGCTACTATGGAAATCATATCATGTGATTAATGGTTTTCACAATTACATGTTTTATTACCATGCTATTTTATCATTATTGATGTTCTTTTATGATATATGCCTTACATGCTTCCAAGATTTATGTCATTGCTCAAGATTTTGATGTTTAGATTTTATGTTCAAGTTTTTGAATTCAAATGTTTATGGATTGTTTTATGTTCCATATGTTTACCAATAATGATCATTTGAGCTCACCCTTTATATGTTTTCTTTTCCCCAGGATATAAAGAAAGGTTTTAGGTAAGAAAAAAAGTGAAGATCTTTATGGGAGATGTTGAAGATCTTTCACCATGATTAGAATATTATATTCCGAGTTTCCAATGACCCTAAACTATTACGATCCTTTGGTGTTGTTTTTTTTGTTATGTATTAGGTATTCTACAAAAGTAATGTAATTTTCATGTACTTAAAGCTTTGGGTCTCTACAGTTATAACCTCCAATGGTTTTTTTCGTTGCACTAGAAACTTTCAAGGCATGCCTCTCTGTATGATAGTGGAATAGTCTGGTTTGAGGCTAGTATTGTAGGGAGATTGTACCCTCATATAAGAGTGAGATACAATGATAAAAACCTAACATCATCCAATAATAATAAAAAACCACCATTTTATTCATAATAAATAACAACATAAATGATATAATAAATGTCACACCGAAGAAAGCAGTCATACAAACTCATGGTTATACCAATATACAATAATTAGTCACCCACCCGAAAAATAAAATATACAAGATAAAATAAAATAATAAAATATAATGAGGTTCTACTTCAATCCCAAAGCCTCACCTCATCCCATTATACACTTTATCTGAGATATCCTACTCAATCATGAAACTTGAGGATTTTTCCTAACCTGAACCTATGATTAGTGAAGTATGCTCTGGTACCCAAGTGCCATAACTGCTTGAGGAGGGTGTGATTGTAACTCAATAATGCACCACCAAGGGGGTCTCATACATAAATAGTAAATGTGGTGAGATCACTTGTTATATGCTTAATTAAATAAATAAAACAACCATCAATGTGTGAATAAATTACCATAATCGATCCTCGAGTTCTAATAAGACACCTGTGATCGACTATACCCACTTCAACAAATTTTTAAGTGTCTTTGAGAACATCGCATAACTATGTCGATTAATATTGGTCCCAATGACCATATAATTGTAGGTGTAAGAACCAATTATTTGGATTAATTGTAGAGACCCGAAGCTTGACGTACATTGACATTACATTACATTTGCGGAATACTTAGTACATAACAAAAAACACACACACAAGGACCGTAATAGTTTAGTGTCTTTGGAAACTCGGAATATAATCTTCTAATCCTGGTGAAAGATCTTCAATATCTCCCATAAAGATCTTTCTTTTTTTTATACCTAAAACCTTTCTTTATATCCTGGGGAAAATAAAACATAAAAGGGTGAGCTCAAATGCTCAGTAAGGGTAAACAAAATAAATATCAATCACATCACATTCATAAGAACATAACATTTTCGAAATCTTAACCTGCAAAAGAGAGCATAATTTCATAACATGGGATAAATCATGGTTGTGAAATGTAATCACAATAATCATAACTTAAAACATTAAACTTTGTGGCATACACACATAATCATAGAGAATCATTTCTTGTTAGTCAAGACTCATTGCCAAGACTATCTTAGTGGACAAAGTCCCTTTCTGAACCGAGTCACCCTCGTTTCAGTCCTGTTTCACTGAACCGGTATAACCTACCATTCCAGCCATGTCTATCTCATGAGATATAAAATCTTTACCCAATGCATTGGAGGGAGATATAGGTCCCACCCATCTCATAACGATAACATTCTTATGTGTGCCACAAAATCATAAATCATACATCATTGCATAACCCATGTAATACAAATGGGAATCTTAAACATCATGACATCATAAAACAATTCATATAAGATAAAGGAATTCATAAAAATAATTCCATCACAACATAATCAAATCAATGTAATAATAGGGATAAAAACAGAATCCTTTATTATCTTAGATGGAAAATAATTTTGATAAAACACTTGAACTCTATTCTTGAGGAAAATATCCTTTCTTCTTCAAAAACATTTTTCATTTATTAACATGTCATACAACATTAAACTAGAAGAAGTTGATTAAAAATAAATTTGAAAAATTGTAAAGGATTCTTCTTGGAAAAAATGTTTTAAAAATCCATTCATGTCGTATAAGTTAAAAAAACATTCTTCGTACTTTTGTCGGAAAAGTCAAAAAGTACCTCGTACGAAAAATGACAAAAGATTCCTTTCATATTCTTTACTAAAAACTCACCGAAGGGTAAAATTGGATTTAAACTATTGTATAAGGATATAAATATTACATATTGAGGAAACATGGATGTGGATGATAAAATACACCCCATTAAATACCAAAGTATAAACAATCTCGGATAAAAATGAGATTGTGATATTTCCTTTACCTTAGGTCCGATTTCCTTCGTATGTGTCCGAAACTCCTGTATAATGATTTAAATAATGTCATTGAATTATTAAAGAATCATATTCATTGTTATGATATCATATATGGTTCACTTATGACTTTATATTACCCGTTCTTTTGTAAATTCCATGTTAAAGAAGCGTTTTCGGTAAAATCTTTTCATTTATCGTAGGTGTTTTGACTTGTTGTTCTTGACATTATTATTACTTATATAATGATTTAATTACTTCCAGAATATAAAATATGATTTATATATCATATATATTCAGCATATATATATATATATATAATAGATTGATAAATGAAATGAAAAACACCGTTCATGGAGACGGTAGCCCGTACGTACGCATGAACGTTGTTTTCCTTTCCTTATTGTCTTGAATGGAAGTAAGTAGATGACATACATATATATATACATAAATCCAGTAGCTTTATAATTTCATATATTTCATTATTATTTCTTATATATACTTTATAATCATTCTTAAATGGTTAACATGGAGAATGAATCTCATCGCGTCGTGGAGACGGTATTCCGTACGTACGCACGCGCGGTGATTTCCTTTTTCCGTAGGATGGATAGAAGGTTAATTAGAGTTGTTTAATATTTATAATAACATATCAGTATATAAGAAATACTGATGTTATTACTTTATCATGAAACAACTAAAGAAGAAGAAGTTTAAGAAGAAAGAAATTGAAAAAGATCGGTAATGGATATTACCTCTTTTTGATGCGCCTTTTCTTAGCCTCCACTTAAAGAACTAAGGATGGTCTTTGAAGAAGACAAGGACCTCTAGGATGATACTAGGGAAGTGGATAAGGGATTTTGGCAGGGTTTGTATGAGCTTGAAGGCTCAAAGTTGTGTGAGGAAGAGAGGGAGGAGGTTCCCTTTTATAAGGGAGGAGAGGGGCACCTTAGGAATAACTAAAAATATTATTTTATTATAAAGACAAATTCGGTTTTAAATAGCTCCAAATTAATTTATTTCAAATCTAAGGTGGGGATGGGTATAAATCCTCTCATACAATATGATTTAGACAAGTTTAGGTTATTATTTGAACCTTATCAATTAGATTTAACTCTAAGTTAAATAATTTAACTTTTACCGTGTCTTTTTGTTTTCTTACACTATATGGTTAATAAATATACTATATCAAGCCAAACGAACCCCAATTTGTTTATTATCGATATATATAACCTTATCTAAGTCATTTGGACGAACCTTAGATTTTTAGGAATAAAATAACAATTAATAATATAATATTTGTTTTAAAAACTATTTTATGTCAATTTTGACACTATTTAGTAATTGATTTTTGAGAAAATCATAACAGAATGATAAGTTCGAAAAAAGTTAATTAAATCAATACTAAAATGTCATATTAACCTATAAAATTAGTGGAATTCATAAAAAGTCTCAACTTATACTTATTTAGGCATTTATAAAATCAATTATTTTAATTTTTCACTATTATGGTAATTACTGCATCATCATTGTGTCATAAATAAATTGAATTATTTAAAGTCTAAAAATTAAAAATAAAATACTATTATGTAGTAAATCATTTTATCTTTCTAATTAATATTTATAGTCGAATTTATCTTATGTATAACCCCATATTAAAAACGTTTTACTTATTAAACTTTGATTTTAACTATTTTAACCCTTCTTTAAATAAATTAATAATGAATGTCCTAATCTAATATAAGTGGGCCTAAGTGGTCATATTTTATTCCTAAGACTGTTTTTGGTCGAATTGAACTTGTCCAATAGAATTATGACATGTGTTAGGGTAATAATAATATCATTTTTACCCTTAATTACCCTATTTACTTTTAACCGTGGTAAATAAAAGTAAAAAGTTACTATTCACCAAAAATTATTTTCATCTCATTGAACCACATTTTACATACTGACATCAACCATGTCTCTCAGATTTTTGAAATTCCATTCACAGAAGCGGTAAAATTAAGTTTTATGAAAAATTCAGTTTTTTAACTACCACTTAGTTGTTTCACTATTCATAAAAAATTGATGTTTTTCAGAACAATGCCAAAATTTCATCCTAAGCTATATTTCATATTCTGAATTCAAAAATGAAGTATATTTTACCAAATTCATATAATAGAAGTTGCATTAATTAATTTTATAATTAAATCCCGCTGTTAAAACAAATAGCGTATTTTTAAGAAACAATATCTATCAAAAGATTGACACTTGTTTATGTCTGGTTTAAATGTGAAATTACATCCAATGACCAACATTGTATTAAATTGTAAAAATATATTCTAAATATACTTTAAAACCACTCAAATTAATAATTTATCACTATTAATTATTTCGATTGAAAAAGTTGTTTTTAACTAAAATTTAGTAATTTTCACTATTCATCAAAATATGAAAGTTATCTGAAAAGTACCAAAATTTCACCTTAGGCTAAATTCGATACTACGAATCTAAAAATGAAGTCCATTTTGAGAGCTAAAATTTCTAAAATTTTAAAAGGTGGTTATTACTATTCATAACGGCTAGTTATAATAATATTTTAATAGCATATCGTTGTTTAGTGAAACTCGGTATTGCGTACTACACACGCTATCGAGGAAGGCCGCGATTGCGTGTAATGCAAGGCAAGTCAAGGATGTGTGTTGTGCAAGATCCTTTTGGTGTAGCGTACAACACAAGACATTAATAAAATTAAAAGAATATTTTTCATAAAATCTCGGGCTGTTACATTAATCCTAGGAAATCTAGATCGTACTAGGTATACAACCAATTCCTAGGGGGGGACCCTAAAAAATCTTGTAGAAGAAGACATACAACTGATTAATTGGGGGATGACCTTAGGAATTACATATAAATGATGCATACTAATTAAATCTTAGTAATATTCTAGGAATATTATAGTTATCATGATCTATGTCTAAATCTTAGATAACATCCTCATCATTCCAAGTATTACGTTCATCGACCAAATCCTTGGGATTATCCTAAGTATCATATCGAGGGGAGAGTTCCCACCTCATTATGTCTTACACATTGCTTCTTAGAAGAAAATAACCCACTAATCTATATCTCATATAACATTAGGATCAATGAATGAATCTATAGGGCATGATCTTGGGAATTCTATAGTCATTAGAAAAAATCCAAATATAAAGATCACTTCCAAGACATTCTATATCAATAGGAATACAACTCAATCCAAGGACTATGTTTACATAATTTCATATCAATAGGAATATAAGCTGGATCCTGGGAATCTTAATCTTACCATACCAACATTTATATATATTTATAAGTTAGAGGGAATATACCATCTCATGATATCTTATCTCACAATCAATTTGGTTCTAATGTGACACTCATAATTGTCACTACCCATTCCTGTACACACCCTCTCAAGGGTCAACACATCACTAAGGAACTCACCTAGGTACCCTAGATGACATAAAAAATAGATGACTCACATGGGCTCCTTGGTATCAATTGTAACGCCCCTACCCCAGTTACCGAGAGTCGGTGCATTACTACATAACATTGGCATGATTACAAGGAAAATCATGTCTCGAAAGACTGATCATTTTAGTATTATTGGAAACAAGATTCATACATATGATCCACTTTACATCTTGAAGAGAAATACAACAATAATATATTTCATTAGAAGAATCCAAGACTCCTAGATTATGCTTGCTGGTCACTCATAACTAACTTCTTCATATCCTGGGAAAATGAAACATAAGAAAGGGGTGAGCTCAAATGCTCAGTAAGGGTAAGTAATACAGTGGAAAATGACATAAATATTAAGCATGGTAAATAATTGAAAACCACATGCCTTTACCAATAATAAACAGGAATACATTTATGGAAATATTATGAGCTGAGTAAATAATGCCATAATAAAACATAATCATGGGTATTCTACTAGTCGAATGACCACATGAACCATCAATATTATTTCCATAATGAGGGAATGTATAATGCTGGACATTCTGAAACATATTTTCAAGGCCTCAGCCAAGACGTCTAAAATGATTAAGGCCTCGGCCAAAACCATAAATCAAATTAGGAAAGGGCATCGGACAATTCCATGTCTAGTTGTCTCATGAGACCTACCGATGCATCGAGGAGCTATTGCGAGCTCCACCCATCACTTACTAAGTCCAATACATTCCTCATATGAAAAGGTTTAAACATATCATAAACAATCATATTAAAACTAGCATATGAAATGTCAATACTTTAACAATAAGCAATGAATGATATAAAAATAGCACATCCACAGTCAAACATATCACAAAAACTTCAATACAATACGGAAGTTTTGTATCATAATAAATCAACTTCAAATAAACTTAAAATCCATCAAAGGATGTTGACATAGATGAAATCAAAACCTTTTTTAGAGACATATCTCTTTATATTTTGAAATCATTTAAGATTCACATAAAGAAAATATTTATTTTGAAAATATTATTTTAAGCTTGTAAGGGAACATTCAACAATGTTATAATGGCGTAAAATATCTGCACCCGCCGTATAAGTTAAAAAAACATTCTTACCTAAATTTTGTCGAAAAGGTTAAAAAGGACCTTGTTTGGAAAACGACGGAAATATTACTTTATAAACTTCTTATAAAAAGTAAAACAAGGGTATAAATGAATTTAACCCATATTCTGTAAAATAGTAAGAATGTTTTGAAAAATATTTTTAAGAAACATGGATGTGGGTGATAAAAAGGTCCCAGTAGATAATTACGTATAAACAACCTCGGATAATGAAGAGATCATGAAATAAACCCTTACCTTGTAATTTTACTTGGATGATGGTAGGTTAACCTCCTGTATAATGGTGAAATAATTGTTATTTAATTATACAATAATCATATATATTAATATGATATCATATATGATCTTTTAACATCTCTTTGTTAATAAAATCTTAGTATTATCGTCGTTTTGGGTGTTAACTTACTCGTTTACTTTTATATAAGCCATGTTTGTTATGGATAGGTTGTATCATACTCATATCCAGAATGATATTAAGTCCTTAAATATTATTTTTAATCATCCAATAAAATTTAGTCTCAAAATGGATATGATGGGGAATGAATCTCATCGCGTTCATGGAGACGGTAATCTGTACGTATGCACGAGCGACAATATCATTCTTTTGATATTAAAATCATATATAATTGGATGTTATATCATATAGACAGAATCATTATCATGTTATATTTATTATTTACATGAATTATACATCATTATTATATCCATCTAAATAATAGTATATTGAATAACAATTACACCACAACGTGGAGACGGTAAGCCGTACGTATGCACGTATGGTGAAATGTCATTCAAGGGATGGATAGAATAATGAATTTGTTTTTTAAATAATTATAATAACATCACAGTATATAGAAGGTACTAGATTTATTATTTTAGAATGTAAATAACAAGGAAAGAAGAAGTTGAAGAAGAAAGGAACTTTAAAGAGGGTGGTGAAGACGTGACCTCTTCTTCGGGTTCTTCCTTTTGATTTGATCAAAAGGGCTCCTTAGGTCGGCTTTCTGATCAAAATAAGGCCTCTAGGATGAAGTGAGGGAAGTTGGGAGGATATTTGGTCAGGTTTTGGCTGAGCCAAATGGATTTTATGGTGTGAATTAATGATAAGAGAGAGTTCTCTTTTATAAGAGGGGTGAGGGGCTCTTTAGGAAAAACTTAAAGTATTATTTTATAATAAAATCATATTTGGTTTCTAATGGATCCAAAGTGGATTATTCAAATTATAATTTGGTTATGGGTAGAAATACTTTCAACCAATAGATTTTAGATAGGTTTGTTTCATTATATTAACCTTATCGTTTAGTTTTAACTCTTGGTTAATTAGTTTAACACTTACCCTGTCACATTGTATTTTTATAATATACAGTTAATAAACTTACTATATACATCCAAGCGACCCCAAATTTGTCCATTAATTATACAAAAATAATGATATAAGTCCTTTTGCCAAACCTTATATTTTTATGAATAGAATATAAATTAATAATATAATATTTGTTTTAAAAACACATTTATGTCAATTTTTACACTACTCAATAATTGATTTTTGTTAAAGTCTTAAAAACTTTATTAATTCAACCCAAAATCATTTAAGAAATCCTAACATATCATATTAACCAATAATTTTTTTATGTCATCACAACTTTCAAATTATATTTATTTTAACATTTATAATACCAATTATTTGATTCTTTCATTAATAAGGAAAATACTGCATCATTATTGTGTCATATATATTTTTACTTTTTCAATGTCTAAAAATTGTAAATAAAATATAATTATGTAGGAAATATTTTTATCTTTCTAATGAATATTTATAATCGAAAATATAACATATATAACCCTATGTAAATTTTTTTTTCTAAAAGATATAAGCTTATGTCATTTTTTGTATTTACTTAAACTTAATTAATATAAAGTGTCCCTATAACCTAAAAGTGGCTCCATGGGGTCCGAAAATCGACCCAAAGATTCCCATGGTTGGACATGTATCCAAAAAAAAGGTTAGGACACGTTTTAGGGTAGTTTATTATTATTATAATATTATTTTTTTACCCTTATTTAATGGATTTACCCTTTAACCATGGTAAATAAAATATTTACCGAAGTAATTATTCAAAATGTCTAAAAATAAAAGTTACCTATTTACACAATTTGGAAATCCTGATTCCAAATATATAATCCATTTTTCCAAATTCAAAACACATAAGTGGTAGAAATTAATTTAAAATTAATTCCTGCTGTCAAAACAAAAAGCGTGTTTTTAAGATATAATAACTATCAAAAGATTGACACTTGTTTATGTCTGGTTTAATTGTGAAATTATGTCCAATGACCAACATTGTATTAAATGGTAAAAATATATTCTAAATATACTTTAAAACCACTCAAATTAATAATTTATCACTATTAATTATTTTGATTAAAAAATTTGTTTTTAATTAAAATTTAGTAATTTTCACTATTCATCAAAATATAAAAGTTATCCAAAAAGTACCAAAATTTCACCCTAGGATAATTTTGATATTACGAATCCAAAAATTAAGTCCATTTTTAAATATAAAATGTATAAAATTTCAAAAAGTGGGTATTACTATTCATAACGGCTATTTTGATTGATTGCGGTGTGTTAGAATCTCGAAGTTGCGTACAATGCAATCTATTGCATTACTCAAAGGGAAACGTACCGTGGAAGCTTGGGGTGTTACATTCTCCACTCCTTAAAATAATTTAATCCTTGAAATTTCTAGAAAATTACTATATAAAAAGACTCATGTGGTTCTTCATCATAAGTTCCTTGGGTTCCCACGTTGCCTCTTCCATCTTGTGGTTTCTCCATAAAAATTTTACCAGACGAGTCGTCCGGTTTCTCAGCACTTGTTCTCTCATATCAAGAATCCTGAAGGGCTCTTCGTAATAATATAGATCAGGTTCTAGTTCTAATTACTCATAGGTGAGTACATGCGTTGGGTCAGACATGTATTTTCTCAACAGTGATATGTGGAACACATCGTGTACTTTGGAGAGACTTGGCAGCATTTCCAATCGGTAAGCTACAACCCCAATTCGTTCTAGAATTTTGAATGGTCTAATGTACCTGGGACTCAATTTACCTTTCTTAATGAAACGTATAACTCCCTTCCATGGAGATACCTTCAAGAAAACATGATCTCCTACATGAAATTGCAAATCCTTCCTTCGATTATCGGCATAGATCTTCTGCCTACTTTGAGCTGCTTTGATGTGGTTTTGGATTACCTTTACCTTTTCCATCGTTTCCTCCACTAGTTCCGGGCCAACAAGTTTTCTTTCACCAACATCATCCCAACAGGTTGGTGTGCGACATCTCTTTCCGTACAACGCTTCATATGGTGCCATCCGAATACTTAAATGGAAGATATTGTTATAGAAAAATTCCACCAGAGGTAAATATTTATCCCACATACCTTGAAAGTCAAGTGACCATGATCTCAACATGTCTTCTAAGGTTTGAATAGTCTGTTCTAATTGTCCATCTGTTTGAGGGTGGTAAGAAATGCTCAAACGAAGTTCAATATCCAAGGCCTTCTGAAGACTTTTCCAGAATCTTGATGTAAAACGGGGATCACGATCCGAGACGATCGATAGGGGAACTCCATGAAGTCTCAAAAATTCATTAATATATAGTCTTGCTAGACGTTCAAGTGGTATATCTTCTCTTATATCAATAAAATGTACTGACTTGGTAAGACGATCAACAATGACCCATATTTCATCGTTCCTTCTAGGAGTATTTGGTAGCCCCATGACGAAGTCCATCGTAATATTATCCCATTTCCACTTAGGTATGGGAAGAGGTTGCATGACTCCTCTAGGCTGTTTCCTTCCAGCTTTCACTTGTTGAAAAACCATACATCTTGACACAAAATCAGCAATCTCCCTCTTTATTTTGTCCCACCAAAAATGTTCCTTTAAATCTCTATACATTTTGGTGCTCCCAGGGTGTATAGAGAAATTGGAACTATGAGAATAATCCAATAATTCCTTTTTTAGATCAGGTATATTGGGAATACAAAGTATCTTTCCAAACTTCAAAATTCCATCTTCATACACAAATTCATTCAATCTCCCATCATTCACAGCTTTAATCTTCTTTTGAAACTCTTTATCGCCAGTCTGGGAACTCTTTATCCTTTCTAGTAAAGATAGTTTGGCAACCATTTGAAAAATTATTGATTTTTCACCTTCCATGGTGATTCCCATATCCATATTTACAAGATCCATGTATATAGGATCCTCTTCTACTCTCATCTTGTTCAAAATTCCATGATCCTTTCAACTCAAAGCATCTTCCACCTTATTTGCCTTCCCCGGGTGGTAGTGTATCATACAATCATAATCCTTGATTAGTTCAAGCCATATACTTTACCTCATGTTGAGCTCTTTCTATGAGAAAATATATTTCAAACTCTTGTGATCAGTATAAATATCACATTTTTCACCATAGAGATAGTGTCTCCAAATATTCAAAGAAAATATTATAGCAGATAACTCAAGATCATTAGTAGGATAGTTTTTCTCATGAATTTTCAGCTGTCTTGATGCATAGGAAATAACTCTATCATTCTGCATAAGGACACAACCAATACCTTTCTTCGATGCATCACTATAAATAACGAACCGATCATTCCCCGATGGTAGAGTAAATATAGGAGCATTGCCTAATATTCTCTTCAGATCTTCAAAACATTCTTCACACTCTTTTGTCTAGAAAAATTTAGCCCCTTTACGTGTGAGCTTTGTTAATGGGTTAGCCAACCGGGCAAAGTTCTGGACAAAACATCGATAATAACCTGCTAAACCAATAAAAATGCGTACCTTGGTTATACTCGTTGGTGCTGGCCATTCTTGGATTGACTTGGTAATAGAAGGATCAATAGAGATTCCATCCTTAGAGACAATATAACCCATAAAAGAAATATTCTGAAGCCATAATTCACACTTTCTAAACTTCCCATATAATTCATGTCTTCTCAGAGTCTTCAATATAATGCACAAGTGATTTTCATGATCTTTGTAGCTTTTGGAGTATACCAAGATATCATCAATAAATACCACTACAAAGTCATCAAGATATTCCTTGAAAACTCTATTCATTAGATCCATGAATACAGAGGGTGCATTATTCATCCCAAAAGGCATTACTGTAAACTCGTAATGCCCATAACTGGTTTGAAATGCTGTCTTCGGAATGTCTTCCTTCTTCACACACAACTGATGATATCAAGATCAAAGGTCAATCTTTGATAAATATTGAGATCCATGTAGTTGGTTAAATAAATCATCAATGCGAGGTTGGGGATAATTGTTCTTTATTGTTATAGCATTGATCTCCCTGTAGTCAATGAACATCCTCATAGATCCATCTATATTCTTAACAAAAAGGAAAGGGGCTCCCCATGGAGAAACACTAGGGAGAATAAATCCCTTATTACTCAATTCCTCTAGTTGTTTCTTTAGTTCAACTAATTCCACAGTGGCCATTCTATAAGGGGTTTTCGATATGGTCCTTGAACGAGGAATTAAATCAATGGAAAACTCAACTTCTCATTATGGAGGATGTCCAGGTAAATCTTCCAGAAACACATCAACATATTCTTTCACAATAGGTACATCCTCTATTTGAACATTCCTTTCCTCACCCACAGTTATTTCATTCTCTTCCTCTCTGATAATTGAATTTAGTTGAGCTACTGGGGGTGGATCAAGATAAGAATTAGGTGGCTATGCTTCTTCTATAAAGATAATGTGTTCCTTATAATCATCATCAAGAATCATAACCTCCTTATTCTTATAATAAATCTTCACATCATGGTCCAAAAGCCAATCCATACCGAGGATTATATCAAATTCAATCATAGGTATGATGATGAGATCAGCGGATAAAGAACATTTATGTTCTCTAATGGGGACTGATTCACAAAACTTCAATGTAATGATACTTCCCTTTGAAGTTTTAACTAAAAACTCCCTTGTTAAATCAAATTGGAAAAATCTAATTTTCTTATCAAACTGGGAAGATATGAAACAATGTGATGATCCAGAATCAAATAATACATTTTCTAAACTTGAGGAAACCATTAAATTACCTGCCACCACATCTTTCAGGGCTTCAACCTCAGTAGTAGTGATTGCATAAGCTTGGCCTTGATCCCTTGTCCTTTTCTGAGGTAAGTTTTCTTGATGCTTAGGAAATTCATTTGCATAATGTCCCATCTCCCTACAATTGTAGCATTGAACATCGGTAGTGTCTTTCTTTCCATTACAATCACCAGGTAGATGTCCTTTCTGTCAACATTTGTAGCATACTCCTTTTCCTTTTAGATAGGCACCAGGGTGCTTCCTTCCACAATTATCAAATGGTGTAAATTCAATTCTACCATTCTTCCCTGTTTCCTTATTTCCTTTCCCATAGTGTTCAATAGATCTCTTCTTCTCTTGCTTTGATTTAAAGTCATAAGAATTAGAGAATTCCTTTTCTGTCTTGATAGCACACGAGACAATATCTTCGTATGATGAGAATGTTTGCGAGACTAATGCTCGATGGAGAAATGGTTTTAACCCATCAAAGAAACGATCAATCTTACTCCTTGGGTTATGTATATAATCAGCAGTATGCCTCGCTAACCTTGTAAAGTTATCCTCATACTTTGCAACATTCTCACCCTCTTTCTGCCTCAGGCTCAGAAATTTCCTTTCCATATCTGCTCGATGGTCTCAAGGAAAGTATTTTTCTAAGAAAAACTCTTTGAACTCCCTACATTTCATATCTGATACTTCATCATCTTCCTTTGTGTTTTGTATCAATGACCACCATTGATCAGCATCTCCAGTGAGGCGATAAACTGCCTTGAAAACTTTTTCCCTTTCACTACTCCCTAAGGCATGGAATATTTTCTCTAAGGAATTTATCCATTGCTCAGCTACTATGGGATTTGTAATCCCATTGACTATCGGTGGTTTTTGCCTCATGAAGTAATCTAACATTTATCCTCTACGCTGTGGATCTAGGTGCTCCATATAGGTAAGGTTATTATTCATAACCTGAGTGAGTTGTCTTAGTATGGTGATAAGCTGATCAGAACTAGTTGCATCACTAGCTCCACTATAATTATCTTGAACAGGAGGGAAATCCCTACATGGAGTGCATGCGTTGATATAGTTTCCATTACTTCCACTGGGTGCCATTTCTAAACAATGGCATAAACAAGATTAGTTTATGAATTGAAATATGTAATTCCAAACTTCTAAACAACTTAACATAAATTCAACAGTTTATGGATATAATCCATAATCATAAAAAAGTTTTCTTTGAGAAGTATATACTCATAACCCATCATAATGGTTGGTAAAGAAATTGAGAATTATCCTAAGAATATCCCCTAGGAGTGTCATAACTAAGAATGCAGCAAATCCCATTGTTGTGCACCAGTTCCTGTTCGAGTCAAGATCAAAGAGGTGTTTTTGGGTTTTGCCCCTAGGTACATCTGTGCCAGAGTCGCCTCTACCTGCTCGTATCCAGACAGGGATGTATTGCTCAGAAAACTCACAAAATCTCTACAATAAAAAAAATTCTAGGAAGTTCTTCTATACCAATCCTCAAAGTCTATCTTAGGGATATGCTCTCTAATCAGAGTTTATCTAAATCTAGTTTCCAAGGTTTGTACTAAACTTCCTTTGATACCAACTGTAACGCCCCGACCCCAGTTACCCAGAGTCGGTGCATTATTACATAACATTGGCATGATTACAAGGAAAATCATTTCTCTAAAGACCAATCAGTTTAGTATTATTGGAAACAAGATTCATACATATGATCCTCTTTACAGCTTGAAGAGGAATACAAAAATAATATATTTCATTAGAAGAATCCAAGACTCTTAGATTATGCCTGTAGGTCACTCATAACTAACTTCTTCATATCCTGGGAAAATGAAACTTAAGAAAGGGGTGAGCTCAAATGCTCATTAAGGGTAAGTAATTCAGCGAAAAATGACATAAATATTAAGCATGGTAAATAATTGAAAACCACATGCCTTTACCAATAATAAACATGAATACTTTTATGGAAAGATTATGAGCTGAGTAAATAATTCCATAATAAAACATAATCATGGGTATTCTACTAGTCAAATGACCACATGAACCATCAATATTATTTCCATAATGAGGGAATGTATAATGCCGAACATTCTGAAACATTTTGTCAAGGCCTCGGACAAGACGTCTAAAATGATTAAGGCCTAGGCCAAAACCATAAATCAAATTCGGAAAGGGCCTCGGCCAATTCCACATCTAGTTGTCTCATGAAACCTACTGATGCATCGAAGAGCTATAGCGGGCTCCATCCATCACTTACTAACTCTAATACATTCCTCATATGAAAAGGTTTAAACATATCATAAACATTCGTATTAAAACCAGTGTATGAAATGTAAATAATTTAACCATAAGAAATGAATGGTATAAAAATAGCACATCCACAGTAAAAAATATCATAAAAACTTCAATACAATATGGATGTTTTGTATCATAATAAATCAACTTCAAATAAACTTAAAATCCATCAAAGGATGTTGACATAGATGAAATCAAAACCTTTTTTTAGAGACATATCTCTTTATATTTTGAAATAATTTAAGGGTCACATAAAGAAAATATTTATTTTGAAAATATTCTTATAAGCTTGTAAGGGAAGCTTTGACGATGTTATAACGGTGGAAAATAGCCGCACCCACCGTATAAGTTAAAAAAAGATTCTTACCTTAATTTTGTCGAAAAGGTTAAAAAGGACCTTGTTTGGAAAACGACAGAAAAATTCCTTTATAAAATTATTATAAAAATTAAAACAAGGGTATAAATTACTTTAACCCATATTCTGTAAAATATTAAGAATGTTTTTGAAATACATTTTTAAGAAACATGGATGTGGATGATAAAGAGGTCCCAGTAGATAATTACGTATAAACAACCTCTGATAATGAAGATATTGTGAAATAAACCCTTACCTTGTACTTTTCCTTTGTTGATGATAAGTTAACCTCCTGTATAATGGTTAAATAATTGTTATTTAATTATACAATAATCATATATATTATTATGATATCATATATGATATTTTAACATCTCTTTGTTAATAAAATCTTATTATTATCGTCGTTTTGGGTGTTAGATTACTCATTTTCTTTCATATAAGCCTTGTTTATTATGGATAGGTTGTATAATAATAATATCCAAAATGATATTAAGTCCCTAAATATTATTTTTAATCATCCAATAAAATTTAGTCTTTAATGGATACGATGGAGAATGAATCTCATCGCATTTGTGGAGACAGTAATCCGTACGTACGCACGAGTGACAATATATTTCTTTTGATATTAAAATAATATATAATTGGATGGTATATCATATAGACAGAATTATTATCATGTTATATTTATTATTTACATTAATTATACATCATTATTATATCCATCTAAATAATATTATATTGAATAACAATTACACCACAACGTGGAGACAATAGGTCGTACGTACGCATGTATGGTGACATGTCATTCAAGGGATGGATAGAATAATGAATTTGTTTGTTCCATAATTATAATAACATCAAAGTACATATAAGGTACTGGAGTTATTATTTTAGAATATAAATAATAAGGAAATAAGAAGTTGAAGAAGAAAGGAACTTTAAAGAGGGTGGTGAAGACGTTACCTCTTCTTCGGGTTCTTCCTTTTAATTTTATCAAAAGGGCTCCTTAGGTTGGCTTTCTAATCAAACTAAGTCCTCTAGGATAAATTGAAGGAAGTTGGGAGGATATTTGTTCAGGGTTTGTCCGATCCAAATGGATTTGAATGTGTGAATTAATGATAAGGGGGAGTTCCCTTTTATAATAGGGGTGAGTGTCTCATTAGGAAAAACTTAAAGTATTATTTTATAATAAAATCTTATCCGGTTTCTAATGGATCCAAAGTGGATTATTAAAATTATAAGGTGGGTATGGGTCTAAATCCTTTCAACTAATATATTTTATACAGGTTTGGGTCATTATATTAACCTTATATTTTAGTTTTAACTCTTGGTTAATTAGTTTAACACTTACCATGTCACATTGTATTTTTATTATATATAGTTAATAAACTTACTATATACATCCAAGAGACCCCAAAGTGATCCATTAATGATACAAAAATAATGATATAAGTCCTTTGACCTTAGTTTTTTAGAAATAGAATATAAATTAATAATATAATATTTTTTTAAAAACTCATTTATGTCAATTTTGAAACTACTCAATAATTTATTTTTGTTAAAGTCTTAAAAACTTTATTAATTCGAACCAAAATCATTTAAGCAATCCTAAAATGTCATATTAACCAATAAAATTCGTTTATGTCATCAAAAATTTCAATTATATTTATTTTAACATTTATAATACCAATTATTTGATTCTTTCATTAATAAGGAAAATACTGCATCATTATTGTGTAATATATATTTTTACTTTTTAAATGTCTAAAAATTGTAAATAAAATATAATTATGTAGTAAATATTTTTATATTTCTGATTAATATTTATAATCTAAAATATAACATATATAACCCTATGTAAAAATTGTTTTTCTAAAAGATATAAGCTTATGTCATTGTTTGTATTTACTTAAACTTAATTAATATAAAGTGTCCCTATCACATACAAGTGGCTCCATGGGGTCCCAAAATCGACCCAAAGATGTCCATGGCCGGACATGTATCCACCAATAAGGTTAGGACACGTTTTAGGGTAATTTATTATTATTATAATATTATTTTTTTACCCTTATTTACCGGATTTACCCTTTAACCATGGTAAATAAAATATTTACCAAAGTAATTATTCAAAATGTCTAAAAATAAAAGTTACCTATTTAAAAAATTTGGACATTATAATTCCAAATATGGAATAAATTTTTCTAAATTCAAAACACATAAGTGGCAGAAATTAATTTAAAATTAATTCCTGTTGTCAAAACAAAAAGCGTGTTTTTAAGATATAATAACTATCAAAAGATTGACACTTTTTTATGTCGGGTTTAATTGTGAAATTATGTCTAATGACAAAAATTGTATTAAATAATAAAAATATATTCTAAATATAATTTAACACCGCTCAAATTAATAATTTATTACTATTAATTATTTTGATTAAAATAGTTGTTTTTAATTAAAATTTAGTAATTTTCACTATTCATCAAAATATAAAATTTGTCCAAAAAGTACCAAAATTTTACCCTAGGATAATTTCGATATTCCGAATCCAAAAATGAAGTCCATTTTGAAAGAGAAAATGTATAAAATTTCAAAAAGTGGGTATTACTATTCATAACGGCTACTTTGATTGATCGCAGTGTGTTAGAATCTTGAAGTTGCGTACAATGCAAGCTATTGCATTACTCAAAGGGAAACGTACCATGGAAGCTTGGGGTGTTACATCAATTTTACCTCTTAGTTCATCACTTATCACTCAGAGGGAATAATTCCCCTTTACATTGTCATAAACATATCAAGGGATCATTGGCCATATAAGAAAATCTATACGGTCAGTTCTCCATAAAGAAGTCTTAAATAAAATATTAAGTCTTAAATTATCCTAGTTCAACCCTCTCATCCAAAATCTACATAATATACATAGGATATTTCTACTTGGTCACTCAAAAGCCAAGGGGAATACGAATATCCTTTAGTCTGATAGATTGAAGGCATCTCAAGGGTTCACTAAGGCCTACATGATCCATTAACTTCTGTTTATAACATCAAACTATATAAAGGGTCTATAGAACCTATAATAAGGGACAATTCACCTCATTAATTTTATTTAATTTACAAACTTCATGGGGTTCATTCATACAAAGTCATATAATCATAGTTATACTCTTGACTATCGGTGAATGGACTTCTAACCAGTGCACAAGGGTCCACTGTGACCCTCAACACTTTGTTAATTTCATTCATAGGAATTTTATTTTAGATAAAAAATTTACTTAATTTAAAAATATCAATCACTTGAGGTGGAGAGACCTCATATAACTTGTATAAAGAAATAAAATTCATTTACCATTGTGATATTTCCCAGGGACCACCTACCTTATTAACAAAGTTATTCCTTTTGATATAACAATCTGAAAACTCCCAGCCGAGTTCATCCAAGTATCATATCATCTCCTAAGAACCTATATTAAGATATGAAATTGAATAATTAATTATAAATAACTTAAAGTCAAATATTAAATTAATTACACCAATTTATAATTTTTTTATTTAAACCAATTAGGTATAATTTCCTAAAACTAATTGGTTGACCTCATCACAACAAAACAGTCACATAATATCTACGGAACACACCCACCATCATCCTGAGAAAAATACCTAATATATGAAAATTGGTCAATGTACAATTTAATTTAATTTAATCAAAAATCTAAATAAATTCATTTAGTGTCATACCTTAATAAAAATAGTAATATAATGGTGTGGGATCATCACTTCAGAACATCCTCTAGCTATGCCAAGTAAAATCTCCATTGTATGAAATTATTTACACCATGATCTAGTTGGAATCATTTCCAAACCCTGACCAATACAACCAAGAATTAGTAAATAACAAGAAAAGTAAGAATTAGAGGAAGATAATAAATAACCTACCACTAATCACTATATAAATTTACACAAGAACACACTTATCCATGGGGGTTTAGAAAGAAGATAGGTAGAGAGGTATTTCTTGGTTCAACCAAACATTAGGGGGAAGATAGAAATAGGGTGTTTAAAATATTATAGTTTCAAAATGGATCTTCTTAACCTTTTTATAAAATATAGGCATACCATGACATGCATAACACCATTGTTTACTTCTAGGAAGTATCTGGAAGGCCCCCAATATTCTAACCAATATAGTAAAGCCACACACCCTCACTATTTCAACACCCACCAGGACATATACCACACTGTGGTGTTTCCCACTATTTCCCATAAGTGAAACCTCCTAGTCAACACAATTGATGAAATTCCCAAACTTGGCATTTCTCCTATCACTGTTTCTTATAGGGAAACTCCCAAGACAAAACACATACCACCAAACTATAGGGCCTCCCTCCTAATGTTTTTCCATACTGGAATCTACCCCTTCACTATAAAAAGATATATGATGTGGATAAGATTGTGGTCTAGTCCAAAATAGGAAATTCATATCCCTATGGGAACCACAACATGGTGCTCACTAGTATTTTTGGATAAGGACTTTTCTCATCACACCACACTCTACACCACAACATGTTGCTCCCCATGATACCTGAAAATGGGCAACACAAATCCACTAAGGTGTGACCTCTAAAACAACCTATCATAGAGTGTGAAAAAATAAATTATTTCTCCTAGGTTAAAATTCAGTATTAGTGGTAACCTAAGGTTTTATCCTGGAGGGGAGTTATCAAAATCAATTGGCACTTTTTATTAGGGGTAGTATAAGGGGGTACTTTGTTTTTTGGTTTTGAAATATAACTGAAAAAATATTGATTTCTTTATGAAATAGGTGATCACGTTAGGAATGATTTTCCATTTTTAATTTTATCTTAGTCTTTGAATCTTTCAAATAATATTCTTAGTAACTAGTAGGTGAGAGGATTAAAAATTTCTTCCCCTCTCACCCTTAGTTATATGGTTTTGGTGATAATGTCCCTAAATAAAATCTCATCTTGGTAAACCATCATTCCCATGTGTGTATGAGTTGAAATGAATCACCCCTAATAGACTTAAGAAACACCCAATTGTTTATTATTATTATTAAATAATCAAGAGTGTTTAATACCCATTCTGAAAGTTCTAAAAATAGATGATTTTTTTTGAGTAAATATGGAAATAGGGAGGATTTAATTTTAAAAACTTTTTTATAAATTAAAACTAAACAAGATGGAATTAAGAAAATTGAAGTGACAATCTAAAATTTAAAGATTTAAGTGTAGTGTAATAATAAATATAAAATACAATGGAACAAAATTTGATAAAGCTGTTAGGAAAAAATTCACAAAGGGATCCCTATTTATCCCCCTCAAGATCCTTGAGTGGTTTTAGATTAAACCCTTGTCTTTAAAAATATCCTATAAACCCATTACAATAGCAAGAACCTTGATTTTTAATGGTTGTATCAAGATACCAAATATCCCTTGATTTTTAGTAGTTGTAGTAAGATTTTTTTATATAACTTGGTTTTTAGTGGTTTTACCAAGAAAACCAATATCCCTAGATATTTATAAATTATAGAATGAAACATATTATCCTTTTAGTGGTTGTGGTTAGAATCCCAATCCTCACACTTTTAATGGTAGTGTAGACCGACCCCTTACACTCAAATGGCAATGAGAAGACAATACCCTCCACTTAAGGTGTTGAGCACCAAACCCCCCTCATGATCAATGGTTTTGAGTACCCAATAAAATAAATGGAAGAGTCTTTATATATATAATCCATTTGAATCAAAATCTCAATCCTCCATATTGAATATAAAAAAGAAAGAGTGGGATGATGAGTGACAAGAGTACAAGTAAGCTTGAGAATGAAGTAAAGTGGCACAATACAGCTCTAAAACGATCATCAAGGTATCATTATCCTTATAATCACCCAAGGGGTGTATTTATTACCTCGAATGTATTTAGGAATTTTCTGGATCCACTAAGGTTCATTGAGATTAATTTAAGGCCAAATTAATACATGTATGGACCTCTACAAATGGATAGTTTTTGAGTCTATTTAGATTCCATAAAATGGGTGGTGGATTTCACTGTCCATCTAGTGCGAGAGACATGGTATCCATTTGCATAAATAGGTGTAAAAATTTAATAAGGCCCTAGCCTCTCCTCTTGAGCCCTCCGTTTGGTCCAAAAATACCCTAAATAATTTCTAAAATATAAATATTTAAATCCATAAAATAAAATGGATAGAAACAATATTGGGTGTTTGTGATTATTAAAACCACATAAGAGTGTTATTCACAACATTATACCCCTTTTTTTGATCATAAACACTTGATAAATAAATATGAAGATTGGCATGATGCAATTCTCAATATTGTGTCCAAAAATAAATTTCAATCTTTCATAATTAAATTCAATGAAACATTTTCAATACTTCAAAAATAATTTCAGGAATGGTTTTAAATAATTAATTCAAAAATAATTTATTCAATAATTAAATTTCCAAAAATTATACCCCTTTATAATTATCAAAAAGTAAAAATCACAAAACATTCACAATTAAATAATAATTTAATTTCAAAACCATTCAATTTTCAAAAGAATTGAAAAAATTCAAGGTAACTTTGAAAATATTACCTTTTTTACATAAAACCAATATAAATTTACCTTTTATATAAAAAATATACCCCCTATATAAATATAAAACTATAACTATGTAAATTTTGAGATTATAACAATTTTAAAATGATTTGAAACCATTTGAAAATATATCTTCATAGTCTAAAATATAAACATACTTTAGATTTCATAATCTTCTCCCCAAAAAAAAGTTTAAAAAATGTGTTATAGAAATCATACCTTTAATTAGATAACGTTATCTCCCATTGTAATTATAATAAAGATAAAAAACAAGGGTTATAAAAATAAAGTTATTGAATTCATAATAATATGAGGTCTAAACATAAGAGAGGAAAAATGGAAATGAAAAATTTATAACCCTTAATGTTCCATAAAAAGAGTTCTAAATTGAAAATGAATTTTAAGTATTTAAAACTTTCAACTTAGAAAAAAATATTTAGAAAACTAAAAACTGAATATTCCATTTGTTAAAACTTAAAAATAACATCCTTAAAAATTGAAATAAAATAAACACATGATAATGTTTTAAAAAATTATAACTTAAAAATATTAAAATTCTTAATTTTTTTTATAAAAGAGTGTCTCTCTAGGAATATATTAAGATATAAAAAGATATTTTTATCCCCCTAAATCAGATAATTAAAACCATAAAGTCCATAAACTATGTCAAATTAAGTTCAAGAGAGACAAAATTACTTTAAATAAATTAATCCAATATTCAAAAAAAAAGAATATTTTAAAATAAAATTTCAGATACTAAAAATAATAAAACTTTAAGAAATATATTTTAGGAACTAAAAATTGCACACCCATGTGCTCTGAATTAAAATTTTTAAATTCAATTTAAAAAACCTGAGGGTATAAAATAGATTTTTTCATGTTATATTTCATTCAAAAATTGGTCTCTATTTTTAAGAACACAAAAAATTACGATCCCCCTCAATTGATTTGTACTTTGAAAGTATTGAGGAACCACATGAAATGTAATTCAAGAGTTAAAAAAATAAAAGATAAAATGAGAAAATACTCATATTAGAGATTGAAATAAATCATTTAATAAGATTCAAATCAACGAGATAAATGGATCAATTATATAAAGATTTAAATAATAGAAATTTATTAATTAGATCAACAACATCAAGATAAAAATATGGTTCAATAATTTAAATATTTAAAAGGATAAATTATTTCAAAATAATTGATGATTCAAATTAAAGCATATAATTCAACAAAGAACAAGGTGAAGGGTTAAAATAGAGGTAAAACCTCATATTTGGAAAAGTTAAAAAGAGAATATTACAAGAAAACCATTTTTAAATATCACTTAATAAAATAAAAATGTTCTAAATCAAGGGGTTTTTGTTAATAAAAATATTGAATGAGAGATAAAAAATGATATCTAAGATATTTTTGAAAAATATTTTCAAAAACTAAAATAATAAATAAGATTGTATTTTAAGATTTGAAAGTGAAATATAAGACTGAATTTCAAGATGTCAAGATTTAAAAAATAAAAAATGAATTACAAAACCAAAATCATAAAAGGAAATTAAAAAATTATAACATATTAATAACACATTCTCTAGAAAAAAACTCCCCCTAAATGATAACAATTTAAAATATACCTTTTGGGACAAACCTTGGATCTCATTATGTCCTTTATAATTTATTTAAAATTTTCTTTCTCAAACTTTATAAATATTTAGTTTTGGATAAGAGGGCGAGGGAAGGAAAAATAGGTGTAAAAAAGCCGATCCTTCCCATTATGAGAGTAAAAGGAGGTCTGGAAATAGGTTACTGGAAAGCTGGTCAGTTGTAACGGTTTTCCAATGAGAAAAATTTAGAATAGTTGTTCGGAAAATCATCACCGACTTCCTCGTGAGGAAGAACCATATAGTTGGTGGATTCATAGGAAGCTCAAAGTGAAACTTTAATTAAAAAAAATATGTTTTTTTAACAAAAATGCATCTAAGAGAAGTTAAAATAGATCAATAAATTCCAATAATTAGATATTCAACTCTTAATATAATTGAATATATCATAAAACATCATAATATTTAAGTTAAAACTAACTTATTGAATCAAATAATTAATTAAAGATGAAACTATCAAAATTTTAAAAAATTGAATTTTGATATCCTTTAAAGTAGAATTTTTTGAAAAATGAATGGAATAATTTTAAAATTTGAATTTAATTTTAAAAATAAATAAATATATAATATTCAATATAATATTAATATAGAAAACTCACAATTAAATAAATATAATTTTAAAAATCAAGTAATTGATAATACTTATACTTGAATAATTTAAATTTCACAATATAGTAATACATACCCCCCCTTAATAATATTAAAACATTCCATAATGAGGAGTTTTTCTCTTGGGATATTTTACCTACAAAAAAATAAAGATTTTATAGATTTTGGTACCCAAAATTTAGGTCTACAATTTTAGATAATAAAGTATTCGGAACAAACATTTTATTAGGATATTATTTTATATAATAAATATAATATTTTTCTAGAAAAATTATTTTAAGTGATATGAATAGATTTGGGAATACTATAATGGTAATTTTTTCAATCACACTCATAAATCAAGTGAATAAAATTTCTATAATAATTACAAAATTTATATTGGATCTTCTACTTACAAAATTAGTATTTTTGATATTTTTTGGGGATATTACTTAATTAGAGTAACCAATCTCATGAGTACCTTTCTAAAGACATTGGGAACCCAAAATTAATTTCAAATTTTGTGCACCATATGTGAACTTAGAAATATATTCCTTAAGCTCTTTAATTTTATTTTCCAATTTTTCAACATTAGGTTATACTTTTAAACAACCCAATTTATTTAACTAATTTTTCAATATTTAATTTTCCTTTAATAAAAAATTGAATATTATTTATTTATTTTCTAACTTTTTTGATATAAATACTTTTTATTATTCATTTTACTCTATAATTTTCTATAAAAATATAACCTTTATCATGAAAAATATGATTACATTTCCTTTTAAGATATTTTAATTCCATGGTAAGTTCATAGAAAACTTCTTTTAATTGATCTATATCATATCTAATATATTTATAATTTAAATACTGATAATTTCAAGAATAAGTGTAATCATTTATCTCTTGAATCACCTCAATGTCGGCCATGAGACACTTGTCACTTTCATCGCTTGATTCATATGAATAGAAGGAGTAATTGAGTGCAATACATGTTGAATCTTTGAAAGTTTTATTTATTTTATTCTTCTCCTTACTTTTCTTTTTGGGAGTAGGGAACTATTTCTTTTTGTGTCCCTTTTTTTTACACTCCTACAAACTTAACACTAGTTTAGTTTGTTTCTTTTCCTTCTTATCATGGTGGCATGAATTTTTATTCTTGAATAATTTATACATATTATTAGAAATATGAGAAATATCCTCTTCACTTAAATAAGATTCACCATTGTTGGATTTGAAGGTAATGGTATTCTTATCATTAGATTACTCCTTGGATTTCATCTTAATTATAATCTCATAGGTCATGAGTGACCCAATGATTTCTTCCATCTACATATTTTTGATATCCTTTAATTCTTGTATTGGCATCACATTAGTCACCCAAGAACTAGGAAAGAACCAAAGAATACTATTAATAATAATCTCAGTTATAATATCATCACCTAAATATTTCCTCCAGTTACAAATATAAATAAAATGTGTAAAAATTTTAGTTATAGATTTGTTATGATACATACTAAAGCTTTCAAAATCTTCGTGATAAATATCAAGACTAACATATTTTACTTTATTGGTACCCTCATGAGTTAATTCTAATAATTTAAAAATTTCATGAGTATATTTACACATGTAAACTCTATTAAAATCGATTTTATTTGAGCCAAAATGTAGAGAATTTATGGATTTACCATTTATCTCCAAAGTCCCTATATCATCAGAGGTCCATTTTTATTATTTTTATAGGGTGGGGGTATACCCATGAATTATAATTTTTCAAACCATATATCCTCTAATTATAATAAAATTATAAATTCTTGTTTTCCAATAACCATAGTTTGTTCTACACAAATAATGGTAAATTCCCATAGAATATCATTATGGAGAACCTTGAGAAATCTAGGTAGAGTCCATCCTTAAATGATATTTCATTGAAACCGGTTATGGTTATGAAATCAAGTTAGGATATGATACTAATTTTAGGTTTTATTAAGGATGGTAAGAGGGGGATAATTGTATTTTGAAAACTATTTATAAGTTAAAAGTAAATGAGATGAAATTAAAGTGATAAATTAAAATTAGAAAATCTATGTGTAACAAAATAATAAATACAAAATACAATGGAACAAATTTTGATTAAGGAGTTCAACCAAAATCAATAAAGGTATCCCTACATATCCTCCCATAAAATTCATTTATAGGTTTTGGATAAAAACCTTGGATTTAGTGGTGTCTAAGTAACCTATTACAAAATCAAGACCCTTTATTTTTAATAGTTATAGAAATAAACCCAATCTACCTTTATTTTTAGTAGTTTAAGAAAATAATATAAAAAACTTGATTTTTAGTGGTTATACTGAGAAACCCAATATCCATTTATTTTTAATAGTTTTAGAAATAATCATGGTAGTCTTTTAGTGGTTATGGATAGAAACCCAATCCCTACACTTTTAATGGAAGTGTGAACCAATCCCTCAGACTCAGATGGTATGGAGAATGAAATATATCTCACATATGGTTATGAGTACTAAACCTCATCACACTCAATATTATTGAGTAACCCAAAAAATAAAAATAAGAGACTTAATATATGAAATGTTTCGACGTGAACCCAGCTAGACCAGAGCTGGTGTATAGTACTAATTACATACCACAAGGATTCAAATCTCTATGGAGCAAGAGTTTAGTAGTCTTTGTAAAATAAATACATAAATAAGTCTTGTATTAAATATGAGTACACTAATTACAACTTATTTTTTTTATTCTTTCTAAATAAAAAACTTTAAGGATAACTCTAATTCACATTTTAAATCCATTCATATCTTTCATAGTATGTTTATTGGATTCCTGGGTAAATAAACATAATATGGGTGATCTCAAATCCTTAGTAAGGTTAAAATATAGTGGAAGCAATAATGAATCAATGAGAATAGTCAATATGGTAAGGTAAATAAATAAAAACACATTCCATGTAATCAATAAACTGAATGGAAGTGAGTAAAAAAATGTAAAGGTAACTAATGAAAAGAAATTACATTCAAATAACTAGATAAGACAAAATAAATATGGAAAGGTAGGATACTAAAACACATGCCATCTAAATAACTAAAAATGAAATGTATCCATAGACATGTCAATGAAAAATCTCATGGATTAATAATAACTAAAAATAATATGAGGGAAATGATTTATTAATGGAAATCATGTATGAAGAACATGAAAACCTATAATGTTAATACCTTTCACAAGACAGTTTAAACTATTCTGATTTGTGCGACTAATTTGTCTCATGCTAACCCGTCGATGCATTGAGAAGCTATATAATGTCTGGGCTCCACTCATAAATACCAATCCAAAACATTACTCATATAGAGTAATAGATTTTATTAAAAAACAATATGCCTTATAAAATATCCATACTAAATAAAAGATATGTATTTATCAATAATTCCCCAGTTAGTCAAATAATTTTCAAAGTAAACATCATATGTAAAATTATATACGGTTTAGACAATAATATTATCCATCATATTAAAATATGTATATTCAAGGAAATTTTCAATGAAAAATGATTATAGTAATTTTTTTGTTTCATGATAAAGTTAAAAATCACAAAAGGAAGTGAGATTGAAAAGATAATCATTAAGAACATTCTTGAGGAGAATAGTCTTTAAACATTCCAAAGTGTCCCATACCACTTTGAAACATTTGAATCATAATATAAAACAAATTATGACATTAAATGAAAATTATAATATCATTATAATAAGGGGATTAATGATATAACATGAAATATGTAGTATATACACAAAATAAAAGTGAATTGGTGCATAATAACAAGTAAGTCTAAATGGAATGTAAACTGAGTCGAAATTCCCTTACCAATGTGGTAACAAATGAATTGGAAAACCCAAAGGTAATAATAATTAAATAAAACATTTAAATATCATGAAGATAATATAATTAATGATATTATATTTCAATGCATTAGTATGAACACCATATATAAAAAATTAAATGCACAATAATAAAGTATGCCTCACAGAAAAAAGTGAGACAATAATACCTTGCCTTGTGTTTCCTTTCAAGTGAATGTCCTTTAAACTTAAGTATATGGGGGTTAAACATGTTAATAACTTATAAAATAAACATATTAATATTTATAAAATCATACATGATCCACTTATAATATCTTATTACTTTTTGTTAATAACCTTTAATTATTTTAACTATTTCGGGTGTTAATTGCATAGTTTGTCGAGTATGTTTTAACTTGTTATTCATAGTTATTATTAAATATTTCATAGTTTCATGATATATAGAATGTAAAAAAATTATTTTAATATCATATATATCGTGTATATATGTATTTATATTAGTATATAATATTTGGATATTAGAAATGAAGTGCACTGTCCACAGAGACGGTAGTCCATACGTACGCATGAATGCTACTTTCATTTGTTTGTCATATTAAAAGAATGAAATATAAATGGTACATATATATATTATAATTACAGAATCATATATATGTTATATATGTCACTTATTTTTATTAAAACCATAATTTATACATTCCATGTATGGCACGAATGAGTCATATCACTTTGAGGGGGTGGTAGTCCACACTTTCTCAAACAAAATTATTATATTTACACAAGATGGAAAACATAAAGGTATGTTATAAATAAAAATTACAGAATCATAATGAAATTATAAATATCATATATAAAATATATAAATATATTTTCCATCATAATGTGTATCCATGAATATTGGTAAAGGAAAAATGAATAATCATTGTTTCGTGAGGCAATAATTCACCGTACACAGAAACAGTATGTTTGTTACCCATTATATGGAAGTGTGTGTAAGTGTAGGTAGAAAAATTTAATTAAAAATATAATATAATATTTAGGATACTTTTTTTGTTAAATAATAATGAAATAAATATATTTTAGGTGGATTTATAATAGAAATAAAATTAAAAACCTTGAGAGATGATGTTACCTCTTAATTGGGTAACTACTTTTGGTTTGAACCAAAAGGATTTTTTAGAAGGATTTATGACCAAAGGTAGGATTAAAGTTTGAGGAGGGGGATTTTGGGAAACTATATGTTAATATCTTGACTGAACCTAACTATTTTTATATGTGTGAGAAATAGGGAGAGGTGGTGTCCTTTTATAGGGAAGGAAAAGGACTCGCTTAGAATTTTTGGAAATTAGGTAGGAGAACACATTTTATTACCTAAAAAAAGTCATAAAAAATAAAAACAAAACTCAAAAATAGAAGGTTTATGGATGATATATAGACATGAAATAGGTTTTTACAAGTGGATAGGTTATTTGGGTTCCTAAGTTAATGTTTTAGTCCTCTATTAAGCTTAATTTTGACTTAATAATTATAATTAATTTTAATTACATTCACTAATATTTTTGGTAAAAAACAAATTTGGTATTATTAGAAATTATAAATTATTCTGATTCCAAATATGGAATCCATTTTTACAAATTAAAATCACATAAGTGGCTGAAATTAATTTAAAATTCATCCTGCAAGCAGGACAACATTGCGGGTTTTTAAAATAAAAAACCTCCAAAAGTTTGCTATGTTTTTATAATAAATTTACAAGTGAAATTTACTCCAATGAAATAAATTGTATTAATTGTTAAAAAAAATTATATAATTAAAGTTTAAAAACAATTAAAAGTATAATCTAATGTATAAAAAATTAGTTGAAAATGTAGTTTTAAACTAAAATTTAGTATTTTTAACTATTCATTAAAAAATGAAATGATTCGGAAAAATATCAAAAATTCACCCAAAAAAATTATTATGTTTATATTTCCAATATAAAGTTTATTTTGACATATTAAATAAATTAAATTGTGAAAATTAATATTTCAAATGGGTTCTCTATTAAAAGGCAGTAAAAATTCCTTTATTTATAAATATAGGTTTTATATGTAAAATAGCATTTGTTCTTATATTAAGTGTATAAAAACTGATGGATAAATATAAAAAATATTTGATTGAATATATAACATATATATTTCATTAAAATCATTAACTAATTGTAATTAATTATGTTTATTAAGACAGAACTCCTTTGGAAGCATAATAATAATAATATTTCTTTTTTTATATCCAATTGGTTCTTATTTTAGTTTCTCATTAATTGTTGTCTAATAAATTAATTTTATATTTATATAAACCATAAATTTTCATAAGTTAGTTAATAGTGTTCATAACTGCTAACATAATTGCTAGGTCATGTCATATTATATTAAATAATAATATTTTGATAATACATTGTTATTTGGTCAAAATCGATCTTACATGTAACATATGCTATAGAGAATGGTTTCTCTTGCATGTAACACAAGATATCAAGGAAGGTCACTCTTACGTGTAACACAAGATAAATCAGTGTTTCATGAAAATATATAGAATCTATTTTAAATAGTAAATATATAGTAGAGTCTCAGGATATTATATTCCCTTACACGCTTGATGATGCGTGTATACATGATATCGAATAAAAATTTGTACTTTAAATTTTTGGGGTGTTACATTATCCCCACCTTAATTAAATTGCGTCCTAATAATTTAAACTCGATCTTGGTAATAGACTATTTGATATTTTTTATGTTGAAATCTCACATCATGAGAAGGGTTCATAAAACATCCTCTGGAAAAGAGATAATGGGATGTAGATGGGTCACATGAACTACCATGTAACTATGTTTCTAAGTAAGAGAACAATAGTGACAAGTGAAAATACATATTTGAAGGAAAATAATAAATATTAATAGGTAGTGAATAAGGTAACCAATCACAAAAAAATTAATGATCAATAGAAAGTTTATGGACTCAAATCCCTAAATATTTGATGATTTAAGAGATCATCAGTTGAACATAAATTAAGGTATTAATACAAAATTTTATTTCTATGTCATTTTACTAATTTGGGTAATTATTTGACTAACCAAAAATATCACGAAATATTCTTAATTTATAGGTTTCAATTTCATATAAACAATCCTAAATTTTGGTTGTGCTTTGATCAAATTCTAATTCATACCTTTACTACCAAAAATTAATTAAAAATAAACAAAATTATGGATGAATCACTAAAATATACTTTTAGAGGATCGTAAGGCCTATAAAATAGTGAAAATTCTAATAATTTGTCTCTTACTATCTTATACAACCAATATGGTTAATAATTTAATACCTAATACTCAAAAGTGGTACTACTTGTTTATCATTAGCATTTACTCATCAAAATTTTTAACTAAAACCAATGAAAAATTTACTAAGACATTACGTAGGTTTGTGGTTGGCATGAAACCCTTATCATCCTTCGATCACGAGTTCAAGACCCGTGGCCTCTCCAGATTTGATAAATTTTCACCTATCATATAGGTTGTTATTTTCTAAAAAAATTTAATATAATTTCTAAAATAAATATGATGTACATCCTTGAAATAACATTAATCACTAAATATCCTTTTAACAAAGGTTTTAAATACAACCTCAATACATAAATACTTTATCCATTTATTTCCACATAGTTCCTTCCTTAGTCCAGGGTTTATCCATAATATCATTTCTATTATTTCTAAACCATTAATCCTTATCTTCATTATAAAACAACTTAGATTTAACCTAGTTTATTCATTGTCAAAATACTTTATAGTGGTTTGTAATGAAAATGTAAATTATCCAAAATGTATATCCCAGGAGTGTCAAACTAGGTGCACAGTAAGGCCCATTTTCGTGTACCCAGTTAGCCTGAGTAAAGCTCAAAAAAACTTTTGGGTGTTATTACTCCTAGGTACATCTATTCTAGAACCACATCCACTTGTATTATCCAGACATGGATGTATTGCTATAAATACCCACAAAATCTCTAACTTAACAAAATTCTAGGATTTTATTCTATACTTATCCACAATTTTTACATTAGGTTTATGTTTTATAACCTATGTTTTCCTAAATATAGTTACCAAGGTTTATAATAAACTTCCTTTGATACCAACTATAGCGACCCAACCCCGGATAACCCTAAGCTAGTGCCTGCTACAAATTACATTTCCATTATTACAAGGAATCAAATCTTAAAGGAAAATATTTTATTAGTCTTATTAAACCAGATACATAAAAGTGTCTTGTATTAAAGATTAATACACTAATTAGAATATAATTTTTTATACTTTCTAAATAAATAACTTTTATAATAACTCTAATCCATCTAGTGAATCCTTTCATATCTTTCATAGTATGATTCTTTTATTCTTGTGGAAATAAACATAATAAGGGTGAGATCAAATTCTCATTAAGGGTATAATATAGAAAAAAAATGATGAATCAATGATAATAGTCAATATGGAAAGGTAAATAACAAAACAAACATTCCATGTAATTAATAAACTAAATTAAAGAGTGTAAACAAAATTTAAAGATAATAAATGGAAACACATGTCATTCAAATAACTAGGTAAATAAAGATAAACATTTCAAGGTAAGAAACTGAAACACATGCCATCTAAATAACTAAAAATGATATTCATCCATAGATATGTCAACAAAAAATATAATGGATGAATAATAATTGAAACAAATATAAGGGAAATTATTTCTTAATGGATTTCATGTCTGAGGCACATGAAAACCCATTCTGTCAAGACCTTTCACAATATGGTTTAAACTATTATAATTTTCACAACTAATTTGTCTCATGAGAAACTATTGATTCATTGAGGATCTATATAAATTATGGGCTCCAACCATCAATACTAGTCTAAAATATTCCTCATACCGAGTAATCAATTTAATTAACAACCAAGATACCAGATCAAATATCCATATTGAATAAAAGATATGAATTTATCAATAATTTCCCAGTTAACAAAATAACTATAAAATTAAACACATTATGTAAAATGATATATAGTTTAGTAAATAATAATATCCATCATATAAAAATCTGGATATTCAATGAAATTTTCAATGAAAAATGATTATAATAAAATTATTGTTTCAATATAAAGTTAAAAATCACAAAAGGAAGTGAGATTGAAAAGATAATCATTAACAAAATTCTCGAGGGTAATAATATTTAAACATTACAAAGTTTCCTATACCACTTTGAAACATTTTAATCATAATATCCCAAAATATATGACATTAAATGAAGAATGGATGGATCTCACTACTTCTTCAAATGAGCTTCACGCGCCTCCTGCTGATTATAATTTTTTTGTATATTTTTCCCTCTCCAGCTACATCCCTGAAGGTAACATCTTTTTCTATGGCTATGTTTTTATTCTGTGTCTCTGTATCTCTCTCATTCTCCTGGTTTGGCATAGTCCTCCCATCCACCTCAGTGGAATGGGTGATCCTTCAAGGAAACTCTCTGTGTTCTCCCTTAGTTATCCCACCCTCCTTGCTTCCAGTGGGTCCCTTTCATAGAATAGGTAGTTCTATTGGAAGGTAGTTTTCTGACTATAGATATTTCTTTTGATGATTTCAGTTCTATTTCATATTGCCTTTGATGGACCTTAGTGGCCATGTTTGGTGCAGATCATCCCTTGATTTCCTCCTTATGTAGCTTTGTTGGTTCCTAGGGTTTGAAAGCTCCGGATAAGGTGTCCTCTTTGAAATAAAAGTCCTTTTGAACTGTTATAATATTAGAGGAAGACTTAATTTTATAATAGTGCAAGGCCCATTGATTGGTGGGAAGATGGATATTCACCCCGATGCAGTGGGACATAGAGATTCATTTTGGTAGGGACTCTTTGAGGGAATTAGTGTTGGTCAATATTCATGGAATCCCCCTTCCCTTCTAGTATGTTTCATTCTTGTAGGCAATTGTTGATTTTCTAGGATGTTTTTTTGTGTGTGTATGATTATACCTTACTAATCGTGTAAACCTCTGTGGCTCATATCTACATTGATATGGACTTATCTCAATCTATCTAGGAGAGGATTTTGCTTCGTATTTAGGATTCCTTTCCCTGGTCTCAGGTCATTTTCTATATGGAGGTGCCCAGGTTATGTTCCTTCTTACACCTTCAAGGAAACTCACTTCCTTTATGTAGGTGGAAGCCTCTTGAAGATCTTGGATATTTATTCCCTCAGTCTTCTTCCTCTCGCTCGACATCAAGTTACAAGGCTCCCTCATCTGACCATCTTCTTGTTCAGGATCTTGCATCCTCCTAGAGTGGCCCCTCTTATGATGTCTTAGATGTTTATGATGCATTTTAAGAAAAGGTTTTTACTTCTTCAGATCCTCCTTTATCCTTGAGTGAAAAGTTTTCCTCATGCGTTGCTCTGGTTCCCTATAAGGACCTATCCTCATCTTCTTCGGAAGAGTCCTTGCATCATAGGCATGATGTTCTGCAGCTTTCTGATGATTGGTCTTCCCAAGTTCCTGGATGTTGGGTTTTTCCTGATGTTAGATTTATTCACTCCCTGTAATTGTTCTCAATATTTCTTGAGGATTTTAATATGCTTAATTTGTCTTTATACCACCCACATATTTCCTACAAGGAGCCGGTTAGAAAGGTTGTAGTGGATTGGTTTGAGGATAATTTTTAGGTTTCCTCTCTATTTTCTAGTTCCCCTTGCAAACTTCTAGGTGTGGTCTAATCAGGTTCCCCTCTAGTAGACAGACCCATCTCTCTCTGAGGTTCATGATTCCTTCATGCCTCTCCCTAGTTCCCCAATCCCCCTGTTCATCCAGAGTCTGTACCATATCTCAGTCAAAGTCTTTGGGAAAATCTAGGTCTTCTTAGATTCTCCAAGGCCTTAAGTCTAGGTCAAATACTAGATGCCTATTACATCAATGATTAATGTTCTGTTATGAAATTACCATTGGTTGGAATCATCGTTAAAAGTTTATTTCATCTGCAATTATTTTTTTCTACTATGTTTCTATAGTTGCAGTCCTTGAACCCAAACACGAGGCCCTAAAAGTTAATGTTTTTCCCGTCTTCTAAGAGTTTAGGGATTCCTTAACGGTCTTACCAAAAAATCTCATATCTAGATATTTTGGAAATATGATATTGTTTTTGACTTGATTTTCTCACCAGATCAATCAATAAGTATCAAACTATCAATGAAATCTCTTTCAATCATCCTCTTATTTGTGTATTCCAAATGTGATGCTCATGCTAGAGAATCCCTTTGGGAGGCTTTGAGCTCTATTTACCAAGGATACTTTCCAGGGTTATTCAGAGGGGACATTAAAATTTTGGCTACTTTTAGTAATAAAAAAAGGATGTGTCCCTTTTCCCAGGATAATCTATTAAGATTTCATGCCATTCATGGAAAATAATGGTCTTGTGGATGCCATTTTTTTGGGGGATCCATTAACTTAGTGAAATAATCAACGTAACATTCATCATTCCTAGAGCCTACTTGATCACTTATTATTTAATGGGGTAGATATTTCTTATTTTTCAAATATAAAAGTCAATCATCTGGCTCGTTGGCTTTCAAACCATTTTCTTCTCTGCGTTATGCTGCAGGTTAGAGGTGGTTATGATGATTTATTTCGTTTTTGATCTTCCTTGTCTAATTATATAGGTTTTATAAACTTGGTGAGAGACTATTTGGATAATTATACAAGATTTAATCCATATATATCCCTTCATAACTACCTAAGATACTTAAATGGACGTTTTCACTCTTGGTTCCTGAACTTTACTTTTAGTGATCATGATGTGAAGTCTTTAAGTGGTGATATTCAGCAGTTGGAGTTGAGGATGGAAGTTGTTTGGAAAGAGAATTATTTTTTCAATTTGATATGAAAAAATATCTTCTTCATGATCTATTTTTGAATAAGTATTGTTGTGTAAAGACCCATACATTTCAAGGAATTTTTTTTCTTAATTTCCTTTGGGATTTTATGAGTACGCAATTTCTGACGACAACTAATTTCGAGGCCCGGTGTGCCCGAAATCTTTTTCCGAAATTTAGCTCAGGTACGTTCAGTGAATGAATGAGTTGGTTTTTATATCTTTTGAACCGGTGCTTGGAATCGAAATCTGAGGGCACTGATGAAACCGCAACAACGGTATTTGCTTAAGAGGACCTTTTCCGAAGGTGCGTTTTCTCGGGAGGAGATGTTTATAAAAATTGGTTTAATTGAAGAGTGAAATAAAATATGTGTTACAATTTTATTTCTTTTATAAGTGATTATAACCTATGTGTGGAAGTTGGGGTGGTACCCACTAGGTTGATAACTTATCTTGAGAGGATAAAGGAGAGGTGGGGCCCACACGAGCCCTCATCTTTTCACATTCCCCATAACCCCTTAAACTCCCTTTAGACCTCCCTTGTTTTTAATTATGTGGATTCTCCTCTTCCACATTAATATTGCCAACATAACAGCCCATTTAATTTGACTACTCAAGATTAATTAATTAAGTGAATTCAATTTTAAATTTTTGAGTTTTTGAAAAGCATGGAAAAAGAATAAAATAAAGGGAGGCCTTATTTTATTAGGTTGGATTTTGGTGTGAGGATATTAGGAGAGAGATCTCTAACCTCTTTAAGAACTTCATTTTATTCGTTGAAGAATGTGAAGAATGCCGGTGCCAACCTCGGCTTCTTCTTTTTCTCGCCGTTGACAAAGTGGCGCCGTCTTTCCGCGACAACATCAATGGAACAACAAAAGCATATCCATCCTTCATCAAGAGATCAACCTTCTTAAATTGAGGTAGGGGTGTGTTTATTAATGAGAAATGTTGTTTTCCCTTCCATGTTGTTCATTCTCTCCAAACCTTTTTTCTATCAAACTAATTCGGATGGAACCAGACCAAACTAACACGATCCGATTCCTCTGTCGTTCTTGTTTTATGGTGTTCTCCAACCGTTCTTGAGAGGTTAATCAAGGCATGTTTTCGGAGCCAATCGGAGGCCCGAAAATATCGGAAATGGCCTCGGAACATCGGGACGACCTAGGAACGGAAGTTTTGTAGCAAATGAATCATCAGAACAAAGGACGGACGCCTCGGGAGGCGTGCTGGCCAGAGGCGTAGTTTCTGGAAAATTCCAGAATACATGGCATGTCCTTCCAAAGAACATGACGTGTAGTACAAATGTTCAACGACAGAAGTAACAGACATCAGAAGAAGTGACACACGTCATGTGACACTGGTCACATGACGTGTACTGTCCAAACAGTTTGACAGAGGGGACTTCGTTGGACAAGGTGTGTATTCAAGAGAAATACACAGACACAAACAGAAATACACGGCCATGAGGCACGACGTGTATTATCTTATTTGAAAGGCAGAAGAGGATTCACGAGGCTCGACGTGTAAACCGGAAGATACACGGGCACAGGCAGAACCACATGGCCACGAGGTACGGAGTGTACTACCACCACCATGGTAGAAGCGGCTTCGTGAGGCTCGGCGTGTAATCTGGGTGATACACGGACACGGGCAGAACCATACGGCCAAGAGGCACGGCGTGTATTCTGTAAATACATGGACATAGGGTGGAGTACATGGGCATGTACTCCACCACACGGCCAGACTTGGCCAGCGCACATCTAACCGACCCTAGAGGTTTGGACATGGCGTGTAACCATAGTACACGCCGTGTATTTACTTTTTACACAAACAACCCTTTGACATGGGATGTGGTACACAACCAGTTCCCGTGGATTGAAGACATGGCGTGTAACCATACCACATGCTGTGTACTTACTTTTCTCATGACCAGCCCCATGAAATGAGCCATATCACACAGGAAGTACTCGGTGTCTGATGACACGACGTGTATTAATTACCTACATGCCGTGTACTTTAGAAAAATGGCTTGGTTGTCTTGTTCTCTGTGAATCGGGCACATTTTTCTTGTTTTCCCCCTATGTCGTGGGACAGAACATTGGGATACATTATCTCTGGTCTTCATGATGGTTGATGTATGCACCCCTTTGACTCGAGGAGTGGACCCTCCCAGAATTGAGTGTGCTATGTGCGGGAACCCTAGAGCTTGCTGCAACTGCGACGACTACCATGCTGGGATCCTCCATGGGTTCGATGATGATGATGACTATACTTGGATCCTACGTGGGTTCGGCAGTGAGGACGACTGTACTTGGATAATCCGTGGGTTCGACAGCGATGACGCCTGTACTTGGATCCTACGTGGGTTCATCATCGATGATTACTGTACTTGGATCCTATGTGGGTTCGGCAGTGACGACTTTTGTACTTGGATCCTACGTGGGTTCGGCAGGGGAGATGATTCAGAGGCTACGTCTATCATCTCCACCCCTCTTCGTGAATAGTATACCTGTGTGAGATGAGCATTTAATTTCAATCTTTATCTTTGATATGATTCATTTTCTATCCTGTGTGTATTGGGTTGTGCTTTCCTGTGTGGATTGGGTTGTACTTTCCTATGTGTACTGGGTTGAACTTGGGATTATGAGTTGGAGAAAAACTGGAATTGATGACTTAGGAATATGTATGGGCATATACCTAAGTAGAGTTGGTTGATACTTCGTGATTGTATCTTTCCTTTGTGGTTTATCCTTTATGGATTTTGGGAGTCCTTCGGAGGTCTCCTGGTCCCCACTGACTATCGTATACTCACCCCTACACGGGCTATGCCCGCACTAAGTTGTGTTGGATGCAGACGATGGACAGTGTTGATCGAGGTGGAGGCTCATGGAGTTGGATGGTACCTGGAGGTGGATCACTGGACGAGACGTACACGGAGCAGACGGCTGGACCCGAGGAGCTGAGGAGACTATCTGCACCCACCTTTCAGGTGGGATTTCCAAAGGATGGCTCAGGGTTGCTGCTTTACTTTGTTTCTACTGTACATTCTTTTCAGTTGTACTTTACTTTCAGTTGGGTTTGTATTCCGGTCCATTTACTTTCTAGAACTTACTTTTATACCCAGTTTACTTAGTTTTTACTTCATCTTGCGTATTCTGTGGTGTTTGATTACTTATAAAGGTAATGCCTTCCCTTTTTATCAGGATTTAAGCCTTTGGTGCTAGTTTCCAGCCCCTGGCCTATGGAAGGCGGGCTTGGAGTAGTCATGACATGAGCCCCAAGGATGGGTCGTGACAAATTGGTATCAGAGGAGTCGGTTCTACCACAGAACTCATGACTCTAATATTTTCTTATATGTGAAGCAATAGTGTTTAGGGTATTGAGTGTGGTTATCTGTCCAGGGAGTCCAATGTTGGTGCGGTAACCGACATATCCATACACTAGGACCCTGAATTATGATTTCCGACTCAATGCACAAAAACATTGATTGCATGTGTGTTTCAAAAGTTTTCTTTGTTATTACTTTGTGTCCGCTCACTAGGTATACTGTATTAACCATGGCACACTTGTTTCTTTCAGGATGGCCCCAAGACGGCAGCCAGCTAGGGTTCTGAGCTTTATGCGAGATGACAGCCCACCAAGTGATGAGACCTCGGTGCAGGGCCCTATTACAGCAGTGGCACTGGCGGTACCTCTACCCGCCGAGCCCCCGATGCCACCAGCCCCAGCAGCTGAGAGTGCACGTCGCCTGAGTGCACTGCACGAGTTTCAGTGTCAGAGAACGCCCAGGTTCTACGGGGAGATGGACCCTCAGGCAGTAGAGGATTGGCTGGAGGCTGTTGTTTGAGTATTCAGATTGGTAGGGACACCAGCAGACCTCATGGTGATCCTTGCAGCAAGTCTCCTGCATGCGGCAGCAGGTAGATGGTGGAGCCTAATACTCCAGGTGCAAGATGAGTCATCTCTCCTTTGGTTGGAATTTGAGATCCTTTTCTGCTCAGAGTTTGTTCCATCCACCCTCCGTGCGGTGCACATCCAGGTGTTGCTACAGCTGCGGCAGGGCAGCATTTCAGTAGCCCAGTACTCGGTGAGATTTACTGATCTCTCGCGCTACTCCACGGACATGGTACGGGACCCATTCTTCTGGGCCTGGACCTTTGATAAGGGACTGAGGCATGAGATCAGGGCATCAATGATCTCCCTCAGTATTCCGACGCAGGCGGGAGTACTAGAGCGAGCCCTTCTCATGGAGAGATTTCTTGTCGAGCCTTCACCAACAGAGAGACCTACCACAGGGTGGCACGTAGCGGAGTCTTCTGCAGCTGGCAGTCTATGGATATCATAGGGGTCCAAGTGGACCAGACCATCAGGTGGACAACCTCGGGATACTAGTTCAGATGTGCGGGGCACACGTAGTAGAGCCAGTCATACGAGACGCAGACAGTGCTATGCATGCGGTGGGAAGGGCCAAATGGATCATTACTGCCCAACCCACCATGCAGAGGAGCAGCAGACGGTTGAGGGACCACGCAGGAAGAGGCAGAGGTTCGACCGTTGCGATCCGCAGGAAGCTGGTGGATGAGGCAGAGGAGCTGGCTGAGCAGCGGGTGGTGGACAACGCTTTGAGGCTCTACCACCACCACCACCACCACCAGGAGGTCCACCCTGACCACAGGGAGCTGGCAGACAGAGACATGCTCAGCTCCAGGAAGGGGATGCCTACAACCACGTCACAACTGAGATGATTCGAGGTACTATCTTTGTCTACTCCACCCTTTCTGCAGTTCTTATAGACACAGGAGCGAGTCATTATTTCATTGATGCTGCCCTTGTTCTGATCTTGGAGATTCTGACGGAGCCATTGGCTCGATCATTATGCCTAGAGACTCCTATGGGAGCAGACTCGACAATTACGCACTGGTGTCGACAGTGTGAGATTACTCTAGGAGGCAATAGCTTCATCTAGGATCTTCTTGTAGCTGTTTTGAGGACTTACGATGTCATCTTGGGCATGGATTTGTTATCTACAGTCCATGCTCAGATCGACTGTATTAGGCACAAGGTGCGATGTGTCCGCACCGATGGGAGCAGGTTCACCTTCACCGGCAAGAAGGGAGCCTTTGCGGCACAGGATGGACTCACACAGAGGATAGGACAACCAATTACTTATCAGTTGGCTAGTCTCATCCTAGGATCAGTTGACGTGCGGAGTCCGAGTTTTCCTGTTGTGGTGGATTAGTATGCAAACGTTTTTCCTGATGACATTCCAGGACTACCCCCTCACAAAGAGGTAGACTTCTATATTGACCTGTACCCGAGGACAACCCTGATATCTACTCCAGCATATCGGATGGCTCCTGCTGAGCTTCAAGAGCTACGGGTACAGTTGGAGGACTTGCAGGGCAAGGGATTTATCCAACCAAGTGTTTCACCCTGGGCTTCCCTGATTTTGTTTGCCAAGAAGGTGGACGAGAGCTTGGGACTGTGTGTCGACTACTGTCACCTGAACCAGGTGACCGTGAAGAATAGGTATCCACTTTCTAGGATTGACGACCTCTTCGATCAGCTCATGGGAGCATGATGGTTCTCAAATATAGACCTCAGGTCAGACTATCATCAGTTTAGAGTTCGAGATGAGGATGTGTAGAAGACGGCCATTAGGTGTCGGTATAGCCACTATGAGTTCTTGGTTATTCCTTTCGGCGTAACCAATGCTCCAGCAGTGTCCATGAGTCTCATGAACCAGATCTTCCAGCCTTACCTCGATCGATTTATCGTAGTCTTCATCGACGACATATTGATTTACTCGGCTACTGAGGAGGAGTAGGCCTACCACTTGCGGGGTGTACTGGACACACTCTGAGAGCACCAGCTTTATGGTAAGCTCTCGAAGTGTAAGTTATGGATTTGAGAGGTCCACTTCTTGGGGCACATTATCTCTGAGGTGGGAGTTTCGGTGGACCCGGTGAAGATCGAGGCAGTGCTAGCTTAGGAGCCACCCAGGAGCGTGACGGAGGTGTGGAGTTTTCTAGGTCTGGCTGGGTACTATAGGATATTTGTGCCAGACTTCTCCAGTTTTGCAGCACCACTTTCATCTTTGACGAAGAAGGGGAAACCCTTCGTGTGGTCAGATAGATGTCAGCAGAGCTTCTAGGAGCTGAGACAGAGATTGACTAGTGCACCAATCTTGAGGCTACCAGAGGAGGGAGTGGGGTATGTAGTTTACTACGATGCATCAGGGACCGGAATCGGGTGTGTCCTGATGTAAGAGCGGGCCGTGATCACCTATAGATCATGACATTTGAGGCAGCATGAGCAGAACTACGCTACCCATGACCTGGAGTTAGCAATAGTGGTCTTCAAACTGAAGATGTGGTGGCACTATCTGATGGGCGAGCGCTTTATAGTCTACTCTAACCACCAGAGTCTCAGGTACATCTTCTCGCAGAAGGACCTGAACCTGAGATAGCGTCGATGGCTCGAGTTCCTTCTGGACTATGACTTTGAGATAGTCTATACTCCTGGAAAGGGGAACGCAGTAGTCGATGCTCTCAACAGGAGGATGGGAATTTAGATACTTGGGGAGGCGACAGAGAAGTTATCCTCTTTACAGATATCCTTCTTGGATAGAGATGGGATAACCTTTCTATAGTCGCTCACAGTCACACCTCCACTACTTCAGCGGGTCAGAGAGGCGCAACGTGGGGACATTGACTATAAGATGCGATGTGCATAGATATCCACGGGACAGGCACCCGGTGGATTTTCGTTAGGAGGAGAGCATGTCATCCTTTTCAGAGGACGTACCATGGTACCAGATGCATTATAGGAGGATGTGCTAAGAGAGTTTCACACTTCTCCAATAGTGGTACATCCAAGAGTGGCAAAGATGTACCAGGATCTCAGACGACAACATTGGTGGCTAGGTATGAAAAAGGATGTGGCAGAGTTCGTTTCACGATGCCTCACCTGCCAGCAGGTGAAGGTAGAGCACCAGGTACCAGCAGGCTTGGTACAACCCTTAGAGGTCCTAGAGTGGAAGTGGGACGAGATATCTATGGATTTTGTGACAGGACTTCCACGTACTTCCAAAGGACATGACTCCATCTGGGTGATCATAGACAGACTCACCAAGTCATCCCACTTCTTACCCATCAGAGAGTAGGTCTTAGTGGAGATCTTGGGATGCCTCTACGTTCAGGAGATCGTACTGCTTCATGGTGTGCCATCATCCATCATCTCCGATCGAGACACTCACTTTTCTTCCCGAATTTGGAAGGGGTTTCAGGAGGCATTTGGGACGCAGCTACGCCTGAGCACCTCCTTTCACCCACAGACAGATGGTCAGATGGAGAGGACCATTCAGACTCTCGAGGACATGCTCTGTGCATGTGTCCTTGACTTTGCTCGCATCTAAGAGGATCAACTACCCATGGTTGAGTTTGCGTACAAAAAAAGCTACCACTCCACCATCGGGATGACACCATACGAGGCATTGTACGGCCAACCTTGCAGATCACCTCTGTGCTGGACAGACCCTGGGGAGTCAACACTTGTAGGACCAGAGATGGGACATGCCATGACTGAGAAGGTACAGATCATCCAGGAGAGGATGAGGACTACTCAGAGCTGAAAGAAGTCCTATACTGATAGGAGGAAAAGACCACTAGAGTTTGAGGTTGGCGACCAAGTTTTCTTATGGGTCTCACCTCGGTGTGGATTGCGAAGATTGGGCCGGGGTGGAAAGTTATCTCTGTGCTTCATTGAACCATTCCAGGTTCTTAGTAGGATAGGCAAGGTGGCTTATCACCGGGATCTTCCACCTCAGTTGCACTGGGTGCACGACGTCTTCCATGTATCTCAGCTGAGGAGATACGTTCATGACCCAACACATATCATTGATCACGAGGAGATGGATATCATTGATGGGTGACTTTTGCGGAGGTCCCGGTGGAGATCAAGGATCGACAGGAGCTGGTCCTACGTGGACAGTCGATTCCTCTGGTGTGCATCAGGTGGCAGCACGAGAACCTCCAGGAGAGCACATGGGAGTAGGAGGCTCAGATTCATGCTCAGTACCCTCATTTGTTTTACTAGTTTTGTGATGTATCTTTACAGGGATGTAAATCCCTAAGGTGGGAGTAATGTAAAGACCCTTAAATTTCAAGAATTTTTTTTCCCTAATTTCCTTTGGGATTTTACGAGTACGCAGTTCTTGAAGGCACCTGATTTCGTGGCCCGGTGTGCCTGGAATCATTTTTCAAAATTTAGCTCGGGTACGTTCAGTGAACGAACAAGTGGGTTTTTCTATCTTTTGAACTGGTGCTTGGAATCGAAATCCGAGGGCACCGATGAAACCGCAGCAGCAATATTTTCTTAAGAGGACCTTTTCTGAAGGTGCGTTTTCTCGGGAGGAGTTGTTTAAAAAAGTGGTTTAATTGAAGAGTGAAATAAAATATGTGTTACAATTATATTTCTTTTCTAAGTGATTATAACCTATGTGTGGAAGTTGGGGTGGGACCCACTAGGTTTCTAACTTATCTTGAGAGGATAAAGGAGAGGTGGGGCCCACACAATCCCCCATCTTTTCACATTCCCCATAACCCCTTAAACTCCCTTTAAACCTCCCTTGTTTTTAATTTTGTGGATTCTCCTCTTCCACATTAATATTGCCAACATAACACCCCATTTAATTTGACAACTCAAGATTAATTAATTAAGTGAATTCAATTTTGAATTTTTGAGTTTTTGAAAAGCGTGGAAAAAGAATAAAATAAGGGGAGGACTTACTTTATTAGGTTGGCTTGTGGTGTGAGGATATTGTGAGAGAGAGCTCTAAACTCTTGAAGAACATCATCTTCTTTGTTGAATAACGCGAAGAACTTCAGTGCCAACCTCGACTTCTTTTTTTCTCGACATTGACGAAGTGGCACCATCTTTCCATGACAACATCAACGGAACAACGAAAGCATCCTCATCCTTCGTCAAGTGATCAACCTTCTTGAATTGAGGTAGGGGTGTGTTTATTAATGAGAAAAGTTGTTTTCCCTTCCATGTTGTTGGTTCTCTCTAAACCATTTTGCTATCAAAATAATTCGGAAGGAACCAGACCAAACTAACACGGTCCGATTCCTCCGCCGTTCTTGTTGTACGGTGTTCTCCAACCGTTCTTGAGCGGTGAATCAAGGAATGTTTTCAGATCCGTTCGGAGGCCCGAAAACTTTGGAAACAGCCTCAGAACATCGGTATGATCTAGGAATGGGAGTTTTGTAAAAAACGGATCATTGGAACAAAGGAAGGATGCCTCGGGGGCGTGCTGGCCAGAGACGTCATTTCTGGAAATTTCCAGAATACACGTTGTGTACTTCCAAAACACACGTCGTGTAGTACAAGAATTCGGCGGAAGAAGTAACAAACATCCGAAGAAGTGACACACAGTGTGTGACACCGGTCACATGGTGTGTAATGTCCACACATTTTGACAGAGGTGACTTCGATGGACATGGCATGTATTCAAGGGAAATACATGGACACGGATAGAAATACACGACCATGAGGCACGACGTGTATTATCTTCTTTTAAAGGCAGAAGTGGCTTCGTGAGGCTCGACATGTAATCCGGAAGATACACGGACACAGGCGGAACCACACGGACACGAGGCACGACGTGTACTACCACCACCATGGAATAAGCGGCTTTGCGAGGCTCGACATTTAATCTGGGTGATACACGGACACGAGCAGAACCATACGGCCCAGAGGCACAGCGTGTATTCTGGAAATACACGGACACGGGGTGGAGTACACGGTCATGTACTCCACCACATGGCCAGACTTGGATAGTGCACATGGAACTGATCCTAGAGGTTTGGACACGACATGTAACCATAGTACACACCGTGTATTTACCTTTTACACAAACAACCCTTCGACACGGGCTGTGGTACACAGACATTACCCGTGGAATGAAGACACAACATGTAACCATACCACATGCCATGTACTTACTTTTCACATGGCCAGCCCCATGAAACGGGCCATATCACATGGTAAGTACCCAGTATATGATGAAACTACATGTATTAATTACCTACATGCCTTGTACTTTAGAAAAATGGCTTGGTTGTCTTGTTCTCCATGAATCAGGCACGTTTTTCTTTTTTTCCCTATGTCGTGGGACAGAATGTTGGGATACATCATCTCTGATATTCATGACGATTGATGTATCCACCCCTTTTACTCGAGGAGTGGACCCTCCTGGAATCGAGTGTGCTATGTGCAGGGACCCTAGAGCTGGCTGCGATTGTGACGACTACCGTTCTGGGATCCTCCGTGGGTTCGATGATGATGATGACTGTACTTGGATCCTACGTGGGTTCGGCAGTGAGGACGACTATACTTGGATCCTCCATGGGTTCGGCAGCGATGACGACTGTACTTGGATCCTATGTGGGTTCGGTAGTGATGGTTACTATACTTGGATCCTACGTGGGTTCGGCAACAACGACTTCTGTACTTGGATCCTACGTGGGTTCAGCAGGGGAGATAATTCAGAGGCTATGTCTATCATCTCCACCCCTCTTCTTGAGTAGTATACCTGTGTGAGAAGAGTGTTGACTTTCAATAATTATCTTTGATATGATTGACTTGGTATCCTCTGTGGATTGGGTTGTGCTTTCCTGTGTGTATTGGGTTGTACTTTCCTGTGTGGACTGAGTTGAACTTGGGCTCATGAGTTGGAGCAGAACTGGAATTGATGACTTAGTAATATGTATGGTAATATACCTAAGAAGATTTGGTTGATACTTCGTGATTGTATCTTTCCTTTGTGGTTTATCCTTTGTGGATTCTGGGATACCTTCAGGGGTCTCGGGGTCCCTACTGAGTATCGTATACTCACCCATGCACGGGCTATGCCTGCACTACGTTGTGTTGGATGCAGACGACGGACAACACTGATCGAGGTGGAGTCTCGTGGAGCTGGACGGTACTTGGAGGTGGATCACTGGACTGGATGTACATGGAGCGGACGGCTGGACCTGAGGAGCTGATGAGACTATCTATACCCACCCTTCATGTGGGATTTCCAGAGGATGACTCGGGGTTGCTGCTTTACTTTTCTGCTGCTGTACATTCTTTTCAGTTGTACTTTAATTTCAGTTGGGTTTGTATTCTGGCCCATTTACTTTCTAGCACTTACTTTTGTACTCAGTTTACTTAGTGTTTACTTCAGCTTGTGTACTCTGTGGTGTTTGATTACTTATAAAGGCAATGAATTCCCTTTTTATCGGGATTTTCGCCTTTGGCGCTAGTCGTCGACCCCTGGCCTATGGAAGGCGGTCTTGGGGTAGTCACGAAACGGGCCCCGAGGATGGGTCGTGACATGTTGTGCCTATGAAGAATCTATAGTGCAGTGGCATCGTGAAGGTGATATAAATTTGAGGTATTTTCATCCATGCCTCAAAAAATATACACACATGTTTATCCAAACTTTAAGCTAGAGGATAGGTCCTTATCTAATGATAGAGTTGTTTTTGGAGGTCTATCAGATCAAAACGTCAATTCCCTTGTGTCTTATCACATTCCAAGTAGGTTGGGTGGCTATCTGAGAGGTTATGCTGGTTTTTTTGTGTTAATCCCTCTCTCTATGTCTGAAGAATTGAATGAAAATATAGAAGCTATTCTAGATGAGGAAGAAATATGTGAGGTGATGTGGTTCATCAACCCCATCAGTTCCCCTGGGCCTGATTCCTTTCCAGATTCTTTTTATAAGGCCTCTTAGCTCATTGTCAATGGGTGTGTGATTAGTGCAGTTTAAGATTTTTTCAAAGGCATCAATCCCCCTTGTGTGGCCTATGCCGCGAATCTTTTTTTGGTTCCCAAATTTAAAGACCCCCAATCCTTGAATCACTAATTTAAAATTATCATATGAAATGTTCCCTACAAATTTCTTACGAACATTCTAAAAATAAGACTTTATCTTTTCCTTCCAAGTTGGGTGGCTAAAGAGCAACATGGATTTGTGAAAGGTAGAACCATTCAAGGGGCTATTTTATTAGCTCATGAATTTTTCAATAACATTAACTTAAAGAACTTCATAAGTAATGTGGTCATAAAATTATATATGATAAAATATTATGACTAGGTTGAGTGGAGTTTTATCATCAGATTCCTTTCAAGTATGGGTTTCTTAGAGTGGTCCGTTGATCTTCTTTTTCATCATTTTAGCTCCCTATGGTTGGCCATTTTTTTATAAGAAATCCATTTGGTTTTTTAAATAAGTAAGAGGTTTGAGACAGGTAGATCCTCTCTGCCATCCCTTTTTATTATTGTTTATAATGTTCTCAGTTTTTATATTAATCAGTGCATTTCAATGGGCAATGTTTCTTCATATCGCAATAAGAATTTGACTGGGGTAATATATCATCTGATGTTTGTAGATGACTATATTATTTTTTTAATGATAGTAGAAGATCTATCTAGGGGTTTAATGAATATGTTGAGTTTTATTGTACTTGGATCGAAAAATTGGTCAATCATGATAAGATTAATTTCTTTGTTCCTTACAGATACTCAGAGAGATGGATATGATCTTTGGAAACCATTCTTGGCATGTGAAAAGAGTCCTTTCTTATTATATTCTTAGGTTCCCTGGTGTCCCCTAATACCCTCCTTATCAATCACTTTGAATAGGTTGTTGAAAAAAATCATTGGTTTCATTCTCAATTGGAAAAATAGTTTCTTATCCTTTGAGGGGAGAATTAATCTGATCAATTTTGTTATGTCAACAATTACCATGAACATCTTGTCCACTTTGAAGATCCCAAAAAAGGTGATTTCCAACATCTAGAGCACTATAATTTCCTTTTTATGGGATTTTCACTTGAAAGGTAAACTTCACTTGGATTCTTGGAGCAATATTGCTAAACCCCTTGAAGAAGGGGGTTTTAATGTAAGAATTATCTCTGGTTCTATGCATAGTCTTCATGCCAAACTTTCTTTGGAAATTATTGAGGAGAGAAATCCATGGAGAAAAACATGCATTGTACTTATGGTATTGATGGGTGATCATAAAAATTCAATACCTCTAAATCCATCAAATTATTCATCCTTGCATTCCTATCCTCTAGCAGCACACCCAGTGGATCATTGGTAAGGGTGGAATTAGCTACTGGAATCACAAATGTTTAGGGAAAATTCTTGGCTTCCCGAGCTAACCTTCTCTAAGTATAAGATTAAAGGAGGTTAAGGAGTATCCCATCCTCATCCATGCCACCATTGATGATAACTATAGAATGATTTTTGACATCATTGAGATGTACAACAACCCAGATAAGTGTGTGTTCACTGGTTTAGAATATGGATCCCTTTCTACTGCATATTTTCTTAAAATTCAATCTTCATGTCATCCTATGGATAAATGCAGAAATATTATGGTTTAAGAAGCTTCCATTGAAATTCATATTCTTGGTATGGTGTGTGTGACACAATACATTGCCTTCTTAGGAGAATATCCAATGGATAGAGGTTTGTTTAGATTCAAAATATCAGTGTTGTAGGGAAGAACGGTCTAAATATACAAACCATTTATTTTTATGCAGTTAATGGGAAAATTTAATATAGAGATTGTTTGGTCATTTCACTTACTGGTACGAGTATTCCTCTTCAGCCGATACTTTCCTTCATCAATGGTTTAATGGTTCTGTATTCCCCAACATTGAGATAAAGTTCAGGTATCTCCTTTTCACAATGGGATACTGGAATCTTTAGAAGGTTATAAATTATAAAAAACAACAATATTATTTGGTCCTTATCACATGTATTCTTTTTAAAACCAGAAACATAATTTTGGAGTTATGCAGGCTGTGTGAAGATCCAGTGATTGCTCATTCTCTTCATCCTCTCACACCCCCAGTCTCTGTCCCCTCTAACTCCAATATAGATCTTGAAAAATGGGTCTAATGGAAGCTTCCTTACTTAGGGAAAAAATTTAATATATATGGTTCCAAATTATTGGGTTCTATATATAGTGGAGGAGTTGTTAGAGTCTCCGAAGGGGCTCTTATTGTCGCCTTCTCAGCCTTCTTTGGGAGTGTCGCTTCCCTTCAAGTGGAAGCTCAAGCCATGATCACCGGGATTATTCTTTGAAACCAGAGGAATATTATTATGAAGTATATTGATACTAATTAATTTATTTTCTATAATGAAATTTTATTCAAGGGCCCAATTCATTGGTCCATTGAGTACTCCATTAGAAGATGAAAGCATCTCATGAATAATCACATGACCATTCTTCACACTTGGTATAGAGGCAATGCAAAGACAAAATTTCTTACTTAAAAGGTGTATCCAAAATACTGGGTGCTAATTTTTCCTAGCCTTGATTCCTTTCCATTTGAGGTTAAAAACTTTGTTTGCGCAAATTATCTTGGTTTACATTACTTTAGACCCCCTTAGTTGTACTGTTGCAGGCTCCCCTGCCTCTTTTGTTTGAATAAATTAATAAAGTCTTTTTTTCCTATCCTACAACAATAAATGAAACTTAGAATATCATAAAAATAAGGTTATTAATTATATAACATAAAATAGGCATTTTATACACCAAATAAAAGCGAATTGGTTCATAATAATAATTAAGTCTCAATGGAATGTAAACTGAGATAAAATTCCCTTACCAATGTGGTAACAAATGAATTAGAAAACCCAAAGGTAATAATCATTAAAAAAACATTTAAATACTCTGAATATAATATAATTCATGATATTATATTTCAATGTGGAAATTTTCACACCATATATAAGAAATTAGGTCCACAATAATAAAGTATGCCTCACAATAAGAAAAGCAAGACAATAACCCCTTACCTTGTGTTTCCTTTTAAGTGAATATATTTTAACCTCTGATATAAGGGGTTTAAACATGTTACTAACTTATAATATAACCATATTTATATTTATTATCTTATATATGATCCTATTATAATATTTTATTAACCATTTTTTAATAACATTTAATTATTTTAACTATTTTGTGTTTTAATTGCCTAGTTTGTTGAGTATGTTTTAACTTGTTATTCATTGTTATTATTAAATATTTCATGGTTTAATCATCTACAGAATGTAAACAGTGATTTTAATATATTATATATTCAGTATATATTTATTTATATTTTTCTATAATATTTGGAGATTAGAAATGAAGTGCACCGTTAATGGAGATGGTAGGTCATACATACGCATGAACACTACTTTCATTTATTTGTCATATTAAAAGAATGAAAGATAAATGAAAAATATGTATATTATAATTATAGTATAATATCTATGTTTTATATGTCACATAGTTTTATTAAAACTATCCTTTATATGTTACATGTATAGAATGAACGATCCAAATCGCTTTGAGTGGGAGGTAGTCCACACTTCCTCAAATGAAATTATTGTATTTACATAAGATGGAAAACATAAATTTATGTTATAAATAAAAATTGTAGAAGAATAATTAAATTATAAATATCATATATAACATATATAAATATATTTTCCATCATAATTTCCAACTATGAAAGTTGGTAAATGAAAAATGAATAATCATCGTTCCGTGAGGCAGTAGTTCACCGTACACAGAAACAATATGTTCATTACCCATTAGATTCAAGTGTGTATAGGTGTAAGTATAACCCTTGAAATAAAAAAATAAAATTATATTTAGGAGTTTTTTTGATAAATAATAATATAATAAAGATATTTTAGGGGTTGTATAATAGAAATTAAATTAAAAAACTTGAGAGAAGATGTTACCTCTTAATCGGGTAACTACTTTTGTTTTGAACCAAAACGATTTATAGGAAGCATTTTTGAACAATGGGATGATTAAAGGTCTAGAGGAGGGATTTTTGGAAACTATATGGCTAGATCATGACCATAACTAAGTGGTTATAGAGGTGTGAGGAATGGTGAGAGGATGTGGCCTTTTATATGTAAGGAAAAGGACTCATTTGGAATTTTTGGAAAAAAGTTAGGTGTACACATGTTCTCACCTAAAAAATTCAAAAAAAAAAAAATCAAAAATGGAAGGTGTATGACCGATATATTTATAGAAAATAGGTATTGGACAAGTGGATAGTTCATTTGGACCCCTAGGTTTAGTCCTTTATTAAGCTTAATTTTGACTTACTAATTGTTATTAATTTCAATTACTTTCACTAATATTTTTGGTCAAAGAAAAGTAGGTATTATTAGAAATTAGAAATTATTTTGATTCCAAATATGGAATAAAATTTTCCAAATTCCAATAACAGAAGTGGCAGAAATTAATTTTAGATTACTCCGGAAAGCGGGATGACATTGTAGGTTTTTAAAGTAATAATGTCTGAATGTTTGCTATGTTTTTATAATCAATTACAAAGTAAAATTTAATAAAATGAAATAAATTTTATTTATTGATAAAAATATTATCAAATTAAACTTTAAAACAAATTAAAATTAAAATTTAGCCTTATAAATAAATTAGACGAAAAAATATTTTTGAACTAAAATTTAGTATTTTTAACAATTCATTTAAAAATGAAATATTTCATAAAAATATAAAAAATTAACCATAACCTAATTCTTATATTTATCTTTAAAAATGAAGTTTGTTTTTATATATTAAATCAATTATATTGTGAAAATTAAGAATTAAAATGGTTTCTTTATAAAAAGGTGGTAAAAAATACTTTTACATAAAAATATAGGGTTTATGTGTGAAATAGGGCTTGTTCTTGTATTATTCATATCAAACCTAATAGATAAATATAAAAAAATATTTGATAGAATATATAACATATATATTCCATTAAAATCAATAAATAAATTTAATTAATTATTTTTATTAAGACAAAACATTTTTAAAATCATAAAAATAATAATATTTCTTTTTATATGTAATTGGTTCTTATTTTAGTTACTCATTCACTACTGGAAAACTAACCTATACCAATGGTTTGGAACCGTTGGTAAGTAATCCATGGGGATAGGTCTATACCAATGATTTTTGGAAATACGTTGGTATAGACCTATACCAATGGTTTACAAAACCCTTGGTATAAGTAATATCAAAATCTATACCAACGGTTCTATAAAACCGTTGGTATATGTATTTCAAAAAAACCATTCGGTGGGATTTGATCCCACGACCTCTAGTTTATCAGTGAACAACCTAAACACTAACCTAACATGATTTTTGTGAACATAATTTCATAAATATATATATATGTATTATCATAATTATTTTAAATTTTGATTTATATAATGTTTTCAGTAAGAATATTCGATAAAAAATCAAAGGACCTATACCAATGGTTTTGACAACCGTTGGTATAGGTCCTTTGATTTTCGGAGTGACGTTAGTATATGGGAGACTTTACCCAATAGTTTGGCCAAACCATTGGGATAGGTCCACCCTTTCCCAACAGTTTGGCCAAACAGATGGGAAAAGTGGCCAAAAAGTGGACTTTTCCCAACGGTTTGGCCAAACCGTTGGGAAATCCATACCCTTTCCCAACGGTTTTGGAAAACCGTTGAGAAAATTGACCTCAATGTGGTATTTCCCAATGGTTTGGCCAAAACATTGGGAAAGGGGACCTATACCAACAGTTTTTATAGACCGTTGGTATAGAAGCATTGGGAAAGATCATATTTCCAGTAGTGATTAATTGGTAGCCAATGAATTCATTTTATATTTATATAAACCATAAATTTTTACAAGTTATTTAATATTGTTCATAACCACTAAAATAATATCTAGGTTATATCATACTATATTAAATAATAATATTTTAATAATACATTGTTATTTAGTGAAACTCGGTCTTGTATGCAACACAAGCTATCAAGGATTGTCACTATTCCATGTACCACAAACTATTGGGGAATGTCACTCTTGCGTGTAATTGAATCTAACTTGGTGTTTCATGAAAATATATAAAATATATTTTAAATAGTAAATATATAATATATTCTCAGGATATTATATTACCTTACGCACTTGGTGATGCGTGTCATACACGCCATCGAATAAAAAGTTATACTTTATATTTTCAGGGTGTTACATGTAATCCCTTTGAAGAACACTATCAATCCTCTAATAATAATATAATAAGAAAGAGTGAGAGTATTAGTGAAAAGAGTACAAGTGATCTTGATAATGATGAAAAGTGGCGCAATAGAGATATAAAATGATCTTCAAGGTATCCTTAGCCTTTCAAGCACCCAAATAAACATATTTATAGACTCCAATGGATTTAGGAATGTCCTGGATTATCTGAGGGCCGCAAAGATCCATTGGATGATGAATTAAGGCATGTAGGTCCCTCCACAAGTGTCTTGTACTTGAATTTTTCTAGATTCCACAGGATAATATATGGGTGTCATTGAACATTGGATATGCTCCATTGGGTAGCCATTGGAACATGCAAGTGGAGGATTAAAGAAGTTCATCCACACTCCTCTTGATCCTTCCATTTAGTCTTAAATTTTTTCTTGAAATATGTTTAAAATAAAAATAATGAAATTCATGAAATGAAATGATTAGAAACACAATCAGGTGTTTGTGATAATTAAAACTACTTAAGAGAGTAAGGTACAAAAACTGAAAACTTCACCACTCATACCTATATTATCCCATAATATATATAAGTGAACTAAGTGGAAGGAGATGGTGGATTATTGACCAAGTAAATAATCTATAAATAGAATAAAAACCAAATATACTCACATATGATATTAAGAAATGTTATTGAGTATCAAAACTAGTTAGAAAAGAGAGAGAATTTTATTCATTGAAAGTTTGAAATCTAAAGCATTATAAAAGGAAAAACACTCTTTCCTTGATAACTCTAAGGTTTAATAATCCATTTTAAGGGTAATAGAGATTAAAGGGGAAGAATATAAAATCATGACACTAAGAAAACAATAGAACAAAATTAGTAACTGAAGTTCTCTACGATCAGTCCACAAAAATCTAGTCATCCAAACTATTTTCAATGAACATAATGACCCTTTTAAATAAATTTTGTTTTTATATCCTTTAATCACATTCAAACCCTTGAGACCATTACTTTCAAATTTTTCCAATGATTCCATCTTCCTCATGACCTCTAATATCCCTTATGATTTAGTCTTCCTAAAAATACAAAACTTCTTTCCTAGTTCTTTATCAAACTATTTTGAATATCATGATCCACTTGGAATCCTATAATTGGTTTTATTTATGATAAAATAGAATCCTAAACTCTCGATTACATTTATGTTGAGATGGAATCCCAAAGTCTTGGTTTGAAGCATTGGATAATCCCCTGAAATTTTCTTGTGTTTCTCATTTGGATGATTTTCCTCAAAATTAGATTATCCTATATGGGATAAAATTATACTATAAGTGGTAAAATTATCATATGCATGGAAAATTATCCTATTCATATTTAAAACCCCCCCTTTTCTTGGGAATATATGTAAATTCTATTATCCTTAGTTGAAATCCATAAGAAACCAAAGGCTGAAAATAATTTCCAAGGGATTAAGAGAATGTTGGGGGACATTTTTCCTTAATATCAGAAAAAATATATTATTAAAGACATAATAACCAAGACCACAATATGATTTATGATAAATAATACACAAAAATAAATAAAATCCTAAAATAAGGACAATATCAGAGTAATAGTGGAAAATTAAATAAAGGTGAAATGATAAAAATCCAAATGTAAATAATTCGGTGAAAAAGTGGCACTACTAAAGAGAAAGACACAAACACTGCTTAGATAGATCTATAAAAACCAAGTCAATGATGATGTTAGGTAACACCACTAGTGAAATAAGAAACATGCCCCTTCGCTGTATCTTAGTAGAGAACATTTGAAAACACACCAAAGTGTCCATGTAGGGGGTGAGAATAATACTTAGTAGATAATACCTAGAGACTTACCAACACACTCCACAAAGATAAGAACAATATAGTAAATTTATTGTAAATATTAGGGGATAAGATAAGTAGTTTATATCAAAATCATAAACAAGTTCCATGTAAAACATTAATTAAAACATTTAAAACTATTTTTTTTACTTGGAATAATCATTCTAATAATCACACACACACACAAACATCCAAACACTAAAGATTTGGTTTCATACAATGATGGTTTCACTTCATGACAACACTCCATTCCACATTGACAACAATACTTCATGACCATGATCCATACCATTTTTACATGAACACATTCCAATACAATTATGGAAAGCACCCAATTAAAAATATTTACTTAGAAATGGTTTTCAACTTTCAAAACCACCCCCTTTTTGAAATAATAAAAAAAAAGTGACATTTTTCATGTTAATTTCTCAAGTTATTTCCAAGTTAATAATAATAAAAATTTATTAATACTCAAGAAAATAAGTTTCATAATAGTATAGTGGGATAGAATCCATGTAACTTGATTATGATTTCACAAAGGATCTAAGGTGATTCCATGGATCAAACCTCTTCCATAAATTCCTTTAATAAATCCTAATGATATATCATCAAAAAAATATAAAAACATATATATGAGTATTACAAAAAATATCTATGGTTCAATATGAAATAAACCAAGTATAAACATGATGATAAGGAAGAGAGAGATCCTTACCTTTGGATTACACAATCAAATTATTGACGATCTGATAGAATCAAAGTATGGGTATCAGATATCACTAAATATTACCTAGGTAATCCCTGGAAGATAAGAGAAAAAACTAAGAAACATTATAATATATTGTAAGTGGTTGTAGGATTGAAACCAACTAGGCCCGAACCAATTCAGGACTTGAATTAGGAATTCACATCATGAATTCATTAAGAGAAAACTTCTTCCAAAAAATCCATCACCTCAATTTTAATTTCTAAAAAACAATTTCATATCATAAATGGGTTTAATGTAAAAATTGGTTTTATCCATCCACCTAATGAAACCCATTTTCATGCCTTAAAAGGGATCCACAACATCTAACTAGTGTTATTCATGTCTTGAATTTCATTCATGGTGTGATTGATTCCTATAACCAGATTATAAAAACCCATTCTCTTTAACCCTCTGAAATCTTTTAGTAAACTGTCCAGTGAATAAAAACATAAGATAAAATCCATAAAATGATGGTGTTCCTCAAACCCAGAGTGCTATACTCTCCCCACCATTGGGATTTCAAACCCTGAGAAGCTGTAGGTCAATGTTTATTTTGTACAACTTAGGCCATTTCTATTTTATAAACATTTCTCATTCCCATGTTTCCTCTTGAACCTATCCAAGATTCCATAAAAATTGCACCAAGGAAATAGTTACCCCTCTTAGGGTATTTTCTTATATATATAGAATTTGAATTAGTTTATGAATTAAATTCACATTAGGCTCAAGATTAACATGATCCCAACTAATCACATGATAAGGATCCGAGTGATATTTATTCAGTTGAGAAACATAGAAGATGATATGAACATCCCTGAATCATGGTAGTAAGTCTAATCAATATGAAATCATTCCAACACATTACACAACCTTTAATGTCTCCTCATACCATGGTTCTAACTTCCCTTATTTCCCCAAGTGTCAGTGACCAAGTATTGGTGACATGTTCAAGAATACATGGTCACTCACATTGAAAGATAATGTCTGGAAACAACTATTTCCAAACTATTTTTTTCAACTTTGAGCTGTATCCATTTGCATATAGATCATCTAAAATTTCTCTATAGTATCATGGACAAGAATAGATCAAAACAATTATATCACTCTTTTTTCTACTTAATATAGTGCAGAACAATAAGGGCGACTATACAAAACCTATAACAGGGACATTTTTTTTGGCCCATGAAATTTTTTATTATAGGAGAACTCTACCAAAGGTGTATAGTATTCCCAAGAGATTCTAAAATCAAAGAAAAAATCTATAATAATATATTCTGATGTTTGAATTGTGTATTCCAACCACCCATCCATCTATGGATGATATGTTGTTCTCATGGTTAGCTGACTCCTGAGAGCTTGTTGTAATGATTTTTAGAATTGATAAGTGAATCGAGGATATTTGTTAGATAAAATTGAAATTGGAGCTCCATTTAACCTAACTACTTCTTGGATATAAAAATTTTCCAAATTCTTGACCATGTTCAATTATTTGATAGAGAGAAAGTATGTTGAATTTGTGAGTTGGTCCAAAATCACCCAAATAGCATTGTTCTTTATCATTGTTTGCAGTAGACTTATGAAAAATTACATTGTGATCTATTCTTACTTCCATACAGGTATAGGAATAGACTGCAACGTTAAGCCATTATTTAATTATTAGATCTTATTTATTAACAGGTTAAGCATTTCATCACATAATATGTAATTTTTCATCACATACTTGATAGCCAGAAATGAGTTATCATCACATTGCACACTTTATAAATACCTATATTAATAGAATATTTTTAATGGTTCTACACTGAAGTAAGTTTCTCCTAGAAATATTGAGGTACTAAAATATGATTTTGAAAACATAACAAGGAACTTTTATCCTCTTTCTAGTCATCAGAAGTCTCCACACCATTTATAATTGACCTAATGGTGATAAAATCTGGATTTTCTATCAGAATTTTTTCACTAGTCCAAAAATTTTAGAACAAGATTAAATAGAAATAAAATTACATGCTTCTCCTATGAGTTAAAATCTAGATACATGTTAGTAATTATGCTCATGATCATTCATTGGTCATGAGATTCTAAAAACACTTCTCTATATGATTTCTGACTCAACACATATTCCAAAGAATTTCCCTTACTAGGTGTTTATACCAAGTTGAAATCAAACATCTATAGGTACTACTTTTTTCTTCATTTTCTCATGTTAAAGTATCACTAATAAAATATGTATTTAAAACTATTATGATCAGTGAAAACTCTGAAATTTTATACTAATAGATAGTGTCATAAATTCTTTAAGGCATGGATAACTATAGCTAATTACAGATCATTCATTGTAAAGTTATTCTCATGTGTTCAAAAATTTCTCTATCCATATGCCATGATAGTATTTCCTTGTATGATAAAATAACCAAGACCATATCTAGATTCATCACAATATTCCAAATAATCCTAAATAAGTTCTAAAAAAATTAGGACGGGTGCTAATGTGAGATTAAATTTAATCTCTAAAAAACATTTATTACATTCATATATACATGTGAAAGGAACACTCTTTATTTCAAAATAATTTATGGGGGAAGAAATCCTAGATAAATCCTGAATAAAGCAATGATAATAGCTTTCTAATCCAATAAAATAGTGTATCTCAAAAACATTCTTTATTGTTTTTTAGTAGAATGCTACTTCTATATTTATTAGTTCAACTGATATACCTTCTTCCAAAATAAAATTCCTAAGGAAATAAAATTATTAGATCCATAATCCAAACTTAAAAAAATATTATATAAATGGTGACTACACAATTTACTTATTATAATTTTCATGTTATCATCATGTGCATTACTACTTTGATGGTAAACCAAAAAATCATTAACAAATACCAAAATTAAGTAGTCTAGGTACTTATGGAAGATATAATTCATCAAGGCCATGAAAAATGAAGGTACATTTGTCATGACTAAGGTAATGATAAAGTATTCATAATGTACATAATGACACTAAAAATATGCCTTTGGAATATCATATCTCCTAATTCTGTACTGATGATACCCAAATAACAAATAAATATGGTGAACCACTTTTATCCCTTTAATTGATCAAATAAATCATAAATTTGAGGAAGAGGATACCATTTTTAATCATAACTTAATTCAATTAAAAATAATAAATACCTTATTAAAGATAACCATCTACATTATTTAAGAATAAAATAGGTGCATCACAAAGTGATGTACTAGGTCCAATGAAACCTTTACTTTCCAACTCTTCCGGATGGACCTTTATCTCTCATAACTCTATCAAATCCATTCTATAGGATGATAATGAGATATAGATTTTTCCTAGGATTATATTGATAGAAAATTTTATTTCCCTCTTAGGTAAAACCCTAGATAAATCATTTCGAAATAAATCCGAGTATCTATCCACTATATAAAGAATAATCCCATTTACTTTTTCATCTTCCATAACCAAGGTCATTACTATTAACTGGCTCAATATGGTTCCATCCATTATCACTAAAGAACCAGATCTACTATCATTTATATACCAATACCCCCTTGAATTATTAAAGGGATCCATTTGGGGATTTAAATGTCACTTATAGATAATAATAGTTGATATGAGATTTAAATCCCACCATCCAATCCATACCAAATATTAAATAAAAAACATCCATCTCTAGGACCATAAAATCCTAGAGAAACTGCACTAAATTAATGTAAATGGAAATTTATTGGAATTTGACTCCTGTAAATTTCTACTATCTAAGGGGTGTTTTTATAATCATGATATGAGGCATCATTTCCACATTAAGTTTCAATTGTTTAACCGTAAAAAAATCAAGTAATGAATTTTATGTGCTAGAATCAAATAAGACATCTATAAGAGTTGAGTTTAGAATAATGGTATCTCACACTGTTGATGGAAACAATTTCTCACTCATGATATACTACTATTCTCCATAAATATTTTGATCAAATGTCATAGGATAACACTTTATTCCTTATAAAGGTGTCGACTAGATGACCAAAGCGTTCTTGGAAGTGTTCTAGTTTACCTATATTAATGGATGGAAGCTAGTCTGATGAGACTATTCCATCTGAGTATTAGAGACCCGAGGATAATTCTATAACATTAAATTTACTTATTTATTAAGTATAAAATATATATTATTATATGTCATTTATTTCCATTGTAGTAACAATTTCTTGGAGGTGTGGTGCATTCATTTTTCATATGCATAAGCATACTAAAATGGAAACAACCTGGTTTCCTTTCAGATCTTTCCTGAAAGTTAACTAATTTTAAAGTATAAGTTTTAGTTGTGCCACATATTTGAGAATATGTATCCCTCTTCTGCTTATTTTTGGCACTATAGTTCCCATCTATTCCATAGAATCCAACATACCACCTCTAATAGGATTCCCAGCAAGATCTATTTCTATCACTACTACTCAATTATCCATATTTTATTATCCATAATATAAAGAATAACTATCTTAGATAGAATCATTCGTTTCAATATTGAATCAAAGATGAATTCATGAAATGATGCAATAGTAGTGACTTCTTAATAGAAATAAACCAAGTTCATAAACTTAGTTGAATACTCAACCACAGATAGGTTTTCTTACTTTAGTCAGAAAAAATAGGTTGTTTTTTTTATATTGAATGTTAGGATTTAATTTTTTATTTAAAATTCTCCCACACAATTCCTTGGTTATTTATAGCTTGGACAATCATATCCCACCATTTTATTGAAAGATCTTTCAACATTTAGGTTACTAGCTTAACCTTTAGCTTTGATGGTGTACCAAGAAAATAAAATATTTTATTCATTTGGTTAAGACACACTTATAAATTTTAAAGTTCATAATATACTCAAAAAAATAGGTGGATTTATCTTATAAAACTACACTAAATGATCTACTTTCCTTGGTTCATAATTTTGATTTTTTTTATCAAAATGTTGAAAACATTACACAATATTCTATTTAAGTTTTTGGTTCACTTATGGTTTAGGAGCAAACACATTTTCAGTAGATTATTTCTTCTAGTTTCTATAGTATCTACATGGTTCCATTTTCTTCTAGTTTCTATAGTATCTACATGGTTCCATTTTCTATAACCATAATAAAACACCATTTATCCATCACTCTCTAGGAACCAAAGGATTGGAAATTCTAAATCACCATAGACATCCATCACTACAATTATCATTTTAAAAATCTACCATTTTTATCATTTTTCAAAAACTTTAATGTAATAGATGAACAATGTAGTCCTAATGGTAAATATTTGTACAAATGAGTGATATGTGACACTAATTGGATAAACCCATGGAAACAATATTAAAATTTACTTGTAAGTGACTTAGAGAACTTTGGTACCCAAACCACCCTGGTAACTTGAGGTTCCACACAAAAAGTTTAGTAAAATATTTTAATGTTATAAATTTCATGTTATGAAATTCTTATGTCCTTGCTACCAACCCAACTCAAGGATATAACGAGACATATAGTATTTATTACATACCCCAATTATCTTGGGAAGAGAATTAGTGGTACAAACCTTAGTTGACACCCCCAAGAAAAAAAATACTAACAATAAATTTTAAGGTCTTAAGAGAGAATTGAAGTATATTTTTCTCTAAAAAACCTAAAAAACATATCAATAAAGACATAACAACCAAGAATAAAATACGATGCATGAGAAATAAAATACAAATCTTAATAAAATCCCAAAATGAGAAAAATATTATGGTAACCGCAGAAAAAGAAATAAATGTAAAAGGCTAAGACTCTAAAAGTAAAGACTATGGCACAAAAGTGGCACTACTCTAGACCAAGATGTAGGCATTCTCTAGTTTCATCTCTAGAAATTGAGACAATAATAATGTCAGGGAACACTAATAGTGAAATAAGAAACATTCCTCATCCCTGTATCTCAGTAGAAAACACTTGAAAATGCACCAAAGTTCCCAAGTAGGGGGTTAACATAATAATCCATAGATAATCCCTGGAGACTTCCCAGTACACACCACTAGGACAAGAATAGTTTAAAAAATTTTATTATAAATAGGAGAGAACCATATTATTATTTTATATAAAAATCATAAATAAGTTTAATGTAAAACATTTAATAACAATTTAAAAACTATTTCTTGTTACTTTTCATAATCATTCCAATAATCACACACACACACATACACACACTCAATATTAGGTGTCACACATTTACAGTGGTACTTCAAAACCATACTCCATCCCACTTTGATGGTGGAATTTCATGACCATGCTCCATGAAATTTTCACATGAACACCTGCCAATAAAATTATACCAAATCCCAATTAAAATATTTGTTTAAATTTGATTTCCATTTTAAAAAACCACCCATTTCTGAAATCACATTAAAAATAGGATCTAATATATATATATATTTATTAAGATATTTACAAGCCAATCACAGGGACAATTTAGTTAAACTCAATCCATCATGTTCCAGAATAGTAGAGTGATAGATAATCCACCTAACTCAATTATGTTATCATAAGGGATCTAATAAGATTCCATATATCAAAAATATTTCTTTATTTCCTCTAATAAATAAAAAATATACTCATAAAAAAAATACGAAACCATATATTTGGGTATTACAACACTGATTAATGGTTCCATATGAAACAAACAAGGATATCCAAGATGATAAGGGAGAGAAAGATATGAATTCCATAATTAAAAAAATAAAGGTATGTTATAATCAGATTCTAGGTGTCAATTATCACAAAACAATTTCTAGGGAATCTATGGAATTATAGAGGGAAAAAAGAAAACTAAATGATATATTACAAGCAGTTTCATGATTAAAGATGACTGGGCCTAGACCAATTCACAATGTGAATTGGTAATTCAAATCATTAATTTAATAATAGGTCACTTCCACTAAAAAACCCATCTCCTCAATTTTAGTTTCCAAAAATCTATTTCACTTTATTAATGTGTTTTAAATCATAAATGGTTTTATCCATCCACCCAATGAAACCACTTTACATGCCTTGGAATGGACTCATGACATCTTGCTAGTGTTGTTAACATCATGAATTCTATTCATGGCGTGAATGATTCCAAAAGATAGATTATAGAAATCATTCTCTCTAATCCTTAAAACTATTATGGTAAACTATCTCAATGATCCCAAAAAATACATAAAATGATAGAATACCTCAAAATGAGGGTTCTACACATAGTAATTTTTCATTTTATAGATTTTGGTTTACTAAAATATTATAAAACCTACTAATATTATATACATCTCATACCAATTCCATTTCTACCAACTGAAATGTCTTTTGGGATATGAATATCTTACGAGTAATTAAATTGTCTTTCGTGGCACCAAAATATCATATAGGCCGAGAAAATTTATTATTTCATATGTCTTTTCCCTTTTTTAAAATTTAAACTCCAAAAAAATAATATATGGTAGATCAAGATATCATCTAACCTCCCCAAATTTTCTTTACATATTATAATTCTCCTATGCATAGATGAATTATCATATGATCTTACAAAATATTCTATAAAGTTGTTGTAAAACAACATTCGTAGAAAAGTTTTAGATTTTAGCACAATGTTTTCTATATTTTTTTCAAATATGTTTTTGAACTTCTTAAAATCAACTCCAGGATTTCAAAATTACCTATAAACATCCCATGATAACATAAAAACACATAAATTTTATTATAGGTTTTATTCTAACTATTACAAAGATGAAATATACAATTTAGAATCAAGTTTTAAGATATTTAACAATTAACCTCCATGTTATCTTTAAAACTAATAAATTTTATATTTACACCAAAATTACTCAAAATCATGGGATTAGAATCATTAAAACACAAGAAAAAAATTTATATAAATATTGAATTGTCAATTCCCTCACACTTACTCCTTGTACTCCTAGACAAGTGATCTTCAAAAACATTACCCAATAAAAATTCAAAAAATATACAATGAAAGTTCCTTTTCCAAAACCATTGTAATAAAGTTATCACAACTCCTCAGTTATCTTAATCCTATTTTCTTTATTACACAAATTCGATTAATTTCCACTTTATCCTATCATACACAATTATACCTACATTTGTTGAAATATTTCACACAACACTGAAGTATGAATTTCAATAAATTTTATTCATTTACAAAGATTATTTAAGTTTCACCATAGTCTTGATGAGTTTATTCATCTATACCTAATTATTCAAGTGTTTATGCTAATCATGAGGTATTTTTTGGGTTTTTTTAGGTTTAATGTTGGTGGTTTGTATTGAGAAAATTAAAAGGTATATTATGTGTTTTGGATCCAAATTGAAGCAAAATAAATTATTTTCAGTTTTATTCAAGATTAGATTCCTCTTTTATCTACCATTTATTTTGAAATAACTTTATCTCTTTGTGTTTTTATGAGATAGTCTATAACCCTTATCATTTTAATAGTATCCAACATTCCTCTCTCAATTTCCTTCAGTAGCTTTCAATTTTTTTAATTTTTTCATGCTCTTGAAGGTTGAGATGGACTTTAGAATTTTCTTCTTATGTGTGTGAGTTTTAATTTTCCCAATATTAAGAAGTATTTACTTTTCTTTTTATGTGTTCAAAATAATTTGTTCCAAATAACTTTAGCAATTCTTCCAAACATCTTCAGTAGAACAACTCAATAGATTTCAGTATTTTTAAAAACATTTCAGCTCCTATGGAAATCCATCTACCCTCTAACACTTCCTTGAAATATTGGACAATATAACATTTATAAATTTATCATTAATGACATAATTTTCCCTATTTTCTCATTTTTATCATTGTATTATCTTGAATTCAAATATGAAATTTTGTTCAAAATTGAAAATCTAGAGGAAAGTGATGTATTTTTTATTTCAAAACAATTATGAAATTCTCTGCCTGACTTTGTATGATATCTAAGAAATATTCCCATTATTATTATAATTATTTTTATCAAAAATTATTCGTATAAATGTTTTAACACTTCTCACTCTAACTCAAGAGGATTTTTTAAAATAACTTACCCTGAATGACTTTCTTCCTTATCTTCCAAATAAAGGTAGATATGGATTATTTACTTAAAATTTGGCTTCCTTACAATTTCATTCATGGATACTAAGGGATATATTTTCTATAAGTGAATTTATTATTGAAAATATAGTTATTTGTAAAATATGATTTAAAATCAAAATAATTACCCAATAATTTATATCAATAAGTCCTCAAATGTTCCAAGGTTTTGACCAGATTATTCAATAATTTATGGTTATTAATGAAAGTCTTGGTTCTCTAGTGAAAATGGGAACTATAAATAAGATGTCAAAATTGGTTCAGAACCCCCACATGTAAATGGATTTGAATATAAGATAGAATTTCATGGAATGAGATTTAAAAATTAGTGGACCTTTCATGAATTTTATCTGACATATAATTTGAAAAAAATTTCATTTCAATGTTTATATAAGGTGAGTAAATGCATCAATTAATTTTCTCAATATTGGAATATTTTTAAAAGTTTAATGGTCATTCAAGTTAATTTCAATGGGTTTATAGAACACACTAAACACTAAAAATTAAACAAACAGAAAGTTTAAAAAGATTTTTTTTAAAAAAATATAGTATTTAAAATTTTACAAATGTAAATGGTTTCCTCATCCACACTTAAATTATGTATTTTCCTCAATTAATTATATTTTTTTCACAGAAATAGATTTTAAATAAAATCACAAAAAACATGTAAGAGTTAAGAAGAGGTATAGATTAATGGTGTTTAGTGATAAGATAATTAATGGAGTGTGATCTAATCCACTGGTTCTTGGGTTAATTTTCCATTTAGTTTCTTTATTCCATTCCAATTGTTAGAGAATGGATTTTGGTCTCCTATTTCTACAATATTCAAAACACTAAAACTAAAGATATGAGTGACTATAAATGATCCCTTCAATATGTAATAGAGTTTAAATATAATTATATTGAGTCTTGTGTTTTATAACACTTTGTCTCCTTTATGGAAATAATTTTTATTGTATAATTTTATCAAGAGTCACTATTAATCTTTCTTTTTAAATTATTTAATTCCAAAAATATTTTCTTTCAATTTCCCCCAAATCTTACCACTATAATCGACTCTATTTTCTAAATCTGTCTATGTACTGATAAAATTCTCTCATAATTTAGTAGGCTTTGTGTTCCATTTACATAGGTAGTTGAAAAATCTTTTCATAAACCAACACGTGTAGACTAATTCTAATTGGGGTTTTGTAGGCTATCCAATAAGACTATAAACACTCTTACAACCTTTGTCTCTAATCCTTTAAATTTGGTTTGATATTTTTCTCTAAAAATCATTTGATGTATCCATTTAAAAATTTATATTTCCCACTTCTCTCTCGGTGGTAGGGTGTGGATGTCTTATGATGCACTTCCTATTTCATTATTAGAGCCTCCACAATCCTATTAAAAAAGTGGGTTGCTTTATTACTAATGATTGATCTTGGAACTCCAAACCTACAGAAGATGTTTAACATGTGCCCATTGTGGGGTGTGACAAAAACTAATATAACATAAGTTAAAAATTAAGTAATTTGGTCAACCTAGGTTTTCTCCAAAGAGGAGTGCACAATAATTAAACTTTTCACTTAAATTAAAGAAAGAAGAAGATATTGTTTTTGAAATTGTTTGAGTTGAAAAATAAAGTAAGCAATTGAAAATAAAGACTGAACACTAATCGATGAAGAGAGTGATGTGTTAAGGGTAGGATCACCTTTTTCAATGTCATCATAGTCATAAAAATTATCTTCCCTCTCTTCCTATTGAAAGACAAATGAAATAATCCTTGATCTATTTATCAATCACCTTTGGTTGAAGAAAGACATGGAACTCACTTCTATGTGCATGGAAGTTCATAAAACATTCTTAAAAAACTAAGGAAAGTCCCAATAGAGAATTTTTTCTCCTTAGAACTCTAGAAAAAGTTTACTAGTTCCACACACGTGCCAACGATTACTAGAAAAACACCACCTAACACAATATGCTTTATCGAGACAAATTGCACTAGGTGGAGGGAGATTAAAAGTATTCAACCAAAGCTATTAACGATGAATAAACCAAACCCAAAACAAAATTTCATTAAGAGAATTGGGAAACTGTGAGAATAGAAGTCATTCAAAAGAAAAATAGGGTTTTACATTTAAGCACAAAACTTCAACATTACAAAAGTAAAACACCCCCTTCCCCAATCACTCAAAGGTTTTACACCTCAATGTGAAGGGTAATAGGGTTGAAAGGGGAAGAAGATAGCATGATGAAACAAAGAAAAGAGAAAATAGAAAATAAAAATAACTTCAGGAACTAAATCCTCCAGCACATACCCTCTTACACCTATAACCAATTCAAACAGAAGTGAACACTCTTATTTATAGGCTTGTGTAGTAGAAAATTTCCCACTAAAATTACTCCACAAAAAGTTTGATCTCGGTTAGCATATTAAATGGCCGAATATTGGGAAGTTATGTACATAAATTTTGTTCCTATATGTCTTTTTAATGCTTCTTTGAAATATAATAGATGTTGGACAAGTGTAACAAAATTTATCCTTGAATTACTAATGAATTTGTTTTCATCCTAACGTGAATCTTCACATTACTCTTTTTTGTCGCATGCAATGGGTGAATTAATGAAATAATTTATTCCTAAAATTTAATTTACAAATGATTCTCTAATTCCTAGTTATCCTACAACTACAATCAAATCATTTGGAAATATTTAGGCTGGTATATGCTTCATTAATTAATGTGTGGTCCATTATATCGGCCAGAAAACTTTTTCTATTTGATGATATTTTCTGGGCCATTGTTTTCCAAATTGGACCTTGGTACCGAAGAAAAGGTTGAATACCATGATCCTGGAAATACTACAAAAAATTAATCAAACAATTTGGATAAAAAATGTAAAATAGATTCCCTAAATATATAAGATCCACAAAACTGTTAAATTTACAGAATTAACCAATTTCTATAATTAAGCCCACAATTCACCAAGACACTAAAATGATACAAATAAGCTCAAATTGATTAATTGTAAGGGGTTAAATCATTGAAACACACATATAAAATGATGAAAATATTATCTTTATCAATTCCCCCACACTTAGAACTTGGACTCCCAGATAATTCAAAATCAAAATTAAATCCAATAAAATTACAAACACATGCCAATGAGATCCACTAATTCCACACCAAGAAATAAAAGATATCATTAATTATAAATAACCATTATTCCAAGTTTTAAAATCATATCATTAAATATTTTTCCTCTTAATTTCTCCTCCCATGCACACAATACACCAACCTCATATGAATTTTCTCTCATCTCACAAATAACAATTTTTAAAAAAGTTTTCCTCATCCAAACTGATGCAATGGTCACCATAAGTTTGAAAAAATCCAAATTCTACACTCAATGTGAGTCATGTACATGTGTTTATAATGAGGACCTTACAGGGTTGTTCTGTGGATTTTGGTTGGTAGGAATTATATGTAAACAATTCTGTGGACGAATGAGGAGGGCTTGGCTCTTTTTGAATCAAAATTGCACAATTCTAATGTTCATTGAAGTATGGTATCCTCCTCACTCCCATTAGTATAAATTCATATCCATCATCATAAAAACACTATTAATGTTCAAACAACTCAGAATTTCAGTAGCAAAAATTTCAATCATCTCAAACATGATTTTTCTTGAAAGCTCTAGAAAAGGCACATCTTTCTTCCTCCAATAGAATCTCTAGAAAGACACAACTTCTCTTATCATGAAAGCTTTAGAAAAAAGCACAAATTTTAACAAAATTATTTTTCATTATCATGAAAATATCTTTAGAATTTAATTTTCCACCCAAAGATTCACTAAATGAGGTATCACAACACAAGATATCTTCCCCCACACTTAAGTTCAACTAGATCATGAAATTTCATTTCAAGAGAAGGTTGGATAGGGAAAATTGGCCTGTAACGTGGCTAACCTAACAGGTTGTTCATTACTTATAATGGTTAAAAAGATTAAATGTACAAGGTAAGCCAGAATAAAAGGAATTATTTTGAAAAGGGGTCTTTAAAACCAAAGAAATGCCTCAATCATTTAAAACAAAAGTACCCCAAACCCTCATGTTTTAAAAGGAATAAATCAAATTCTAGTTAAAACAAGCATGGTATGGTTCTCTCAAGAAGTGAGTTGAATGAATTGAATATTACACAAAAGGGTTCGAAATCCTCATAGGAAAGTGATTTCAAAGATAGAGACAATGAAATGTGGTCTAAGATTCAAAAATCAGAGTACTTTTCATGAAATTACCAAAGAATTGAACTTAAAATAAAGTCATTTTCAACATTAATTTAAGCTCAATTTCATGGAATAAATTGGTTCACTCAATGAAATGGGTTTCAAAAATTGTAATGATAATCATTTCAACTCAAAAGTTTCAAAAAAACACAAAAATTTTAAAACACACAATTTTTTTAAAAACAAACAACAAATGAAAATTCTAAACTACAAAGGTTCCATACCCCACACTTAAATGGTGTAGTCTCCTCAATAAATTCAAGTGGATTTAACATTTAACAAGATTTTAAAATTAATCACACTAGAAAAAAGTGTAAAGGATAGGTACAACTAGATGGATCTTATTGATAGATAGGTTGGAGGAGTGGGATCTTCTCCACTGGATCTGATGGAATGGTCTCATGTAATTTCTTCAGCCTGTGTCCATTAATAGTGAATGGCTCCTGATCTCCATCCTTCAAAATCTGAATAGAACAGAAAGGATAAACATGAGTAACTATAAATGGACCCTCCCATATGAAATGATGTTTACCTAGCATTATATTGAGTCTTGAGTTGAATAATAACACTTTATCTCCACGATGGAAGTCTTTCAGTTGGATCAACTTGTCATGAGCCACTCTTATTCTATCTTAATAAATCCTAGAATTTTAAAACACTTCTCTTATAATTTTCTCTCTCCTGCAACTACAACCTTACATCTTTCCCATAACCTTCAAGATCCAGATTCATCTTCCTCACTTCCCAATACGCCTTATGCACCAGTTCCACAAGCAGGTGACAAATTTTTCCATAAATCAGCCTATATGAACTCGTTCCAATTTGGGTCTTGTATACTATCCTATAAGCCCATAATGTGTCTTCTAACCCTTTTTTCAAATCCTTCCTATTTTGTTTAATAGTCTTCTCCAAAATTCTATTGATTTCCCTATTAGACACTTAAGATTGACCATTTTTTTGTGGGTGATAGGGAGTTTATGTTTTATGATGCACCCTATACTTATTTAGTAAAGACTCCATTATCCTATTGAAAAAGTGAGTCCCTTAATCATTTTTGATGGTTCTAGGCACTCCCAACCTACAAAATATGTCATCCCTAACAAAATCACAAACAACTTTATCATCATCAATCCTGGTGGATTTTGCTTCCACCAATTTGGAAATATAATCAACCGTAAAGAAGATATAAGAATTTACGAATGACTTTGGGAAAGGGCCCATAAAATATATCCCCTAGACATTAAAAATCTCACAAAAATTATGTGGTTGTTGGGGAATTTCTTGTCTCTTTGAAAATTTTCAATAAAACTGACATTTTGGACACCTTTTTCAAAATTCATGAGAATATTTAAAATGGTTGGCCAATAAAGTACAAATTTTAGAACCTTTATTACTATATTTTGAGGTCCAAAGTTTCCTCCACAAGATAATGTGTAAAAAAACTCAAATAAAGAACCCATTTCACTCTCATGAAAGCATCTTCTTATCAATTTTTCATTTAAAATCTTCCAAAGAAATGGATCATCCCAAATGTAATTACTAGACTTAGCTTTCAGTTTGTGAATTTGATGATAATTGAAATGAGATGGGACCTGAGATGTTACCAGATAATTAACCATTTCAGCATACCAAGGAACTTCTCCTTTAACCAATTACAACTTATCTCCTGGAAGGTGATCATTCAATGGTTCTTTTTATGGAATTTCAGCTTCAACAGTGTTGAGAAGTCTGCTTAAATGATCATCCACTTGGTTCTTGGATCCATTTTTCCCCTTAATTTCTATGTTTAACTCCTCTATAATTAACATCCATATCACTAGCCTCAGTTTAGCTTCAGCCTTCTTTATCAAGTACCTTAGAGATGCATGATCAGAAAACACAGTGACTTTAGTTCCAAGCAGATACGATCTAAATCTTTCAAAAGAAAAAAACTGCTAAAAACGCCTTTTCTGTGGTTGTGTAATTGAATTGAGCCGCATCCAAGGTTCTTGAAGCATATGAAATGACTTGTGGAATGCCCTCAATTTTATGAGAAATGACTACTCCAACTTCTTGGTTGGAAGAATCATAAAGTAGCTCAAATGGTTCTTACCAACTTTGTGGTTGCATTATAGGTGGTTCACTCAATCTCCTCTTTATATCATCAATGGATTCCCTACATGCACCATTTAAATCAAAATCATCATATTTCAAAAGAAATCTAGAAAGAGGGAGATAAATCTTACTAAAATCCTTGATAAACCTCCTGTAGAATCCAACATATCCTAAAAAAGATCTAACATGATTCACAAAAGTTGGGTAAGGAAAAGAATTTATCACATCAATTTTTGTTTTATCAACTTCAATTTCCTTTTTGGAAATAACATGCTGAAGGAAAATCCCTCTCTTAACCATGAAATGCCACTTTTCAAAATTTGAAAAAGATTCTTTTCAATGTAGGTTTTTAAAAAAAAAATCAGATTTTTCAAACAATAGTCAAAAGAGTTTCCAAAAACCGTGAATTAATCCAAGAAAACATAGAAGAAATCTTTAATGTGATCAGAAATATAATTACCATACACTTATGAAATGTACCTATAGCATTACATAATCCAAATGGCATCCTTTTATATGAAAAAGTGCCGAAGGGACATGTAAAGGTTTTCTTCTCTTGATCCTCAAGAGCAATGGGTACCTATAAATAACCTAAAAATCCACCCAAAAAAAATAATGAGTTCCCCCTTACAATATATCTAACATCCGATCAATTTAGGGAATGGGGGAAATGATCTTTTTGAGTGTCCTAATTCAAATTCCTAAAATCAATGCACACTCTCCAGCTATTTTGAATTCTCACAGGGATTAATTCATTCTTTTCATTCCTCACAGTGGTTAGGCCAGTTGTTTTAGAACAAAATGAATTGGGATAACCCATTTAGAATCTAAGATGGGATAGATGATCCTAGCTTCCAATAGATTCTCAATATCCTTCGTCACAACCTCTATTAAATTGGGATTCAACCTCCTTTGGGGTTTCCTGATAGGTTTGAGATCTCCCTCAAGAAAAATTCTATTTGAGCATATTTTTGGGTTGATTCATGGAATATCACCTAAACTCCAACCAATCTCTAGGATATTATCTCTCAAAAGATCAATCAATTATTTTTCTTGGGTTTCAGAGATATTATTAGTAATTATCACTGTTAGTTTCTCTCCCTCCCTAAGGTACACATATTCCAAATCAGTGGGGAGTGGTTTGAGTTTCAGATCAGGGGGATGATCAAGGGATGAAAATAGTTGATATTTACCACTTCCAAATTTTGGACCTCATGCACACAAGAAACCATATCATCTTCCTCATCATTTAGAAAATCATCAAAGATCTCAGATTTTACCTCTTCCTCCCAAATGAAATCAGAATCTCCAAAATGTTGGGCATCCACATGTTCAATGATATTTTCAATGGAATAAGTATCTCATAAGTCTAATAATTCATAGATCATACCTGATTCCTCAATGGGTTCTGCACCAACTTCATGGGAAATCGAAAAGAGGGAGTGATCATCTGATATGTGCCTCATGGATTCAAAAATATTGAAGTGGATGGTGCTATCTCCAAAATCTATGGTGAGTGTCCCCTCATGGACATTAATGATGGTTTTATCCATATCCAAGAAAGGTATCCCCAAAATTATGGGTGAATGTGACGGGTTCCAATCTTCTTCCATATTTAGCATGTAGAAGTCAGTTGGGAATAATAGTTATTTTAATTTCACAAGGAAATCCTCCAAAACCCCAGCAGGGAAAACTATGGATCTATTTTCAAGATGGACCACCACTCTTGTGGGATTCAATCACCCATCAAAAAAATAAGTGTATAACGAGTGAGGTAATAAATTAATTGAATCGCCTAAATCACACAAATCATTAGAGAAATTTAAAGAACCAATGGTGCATGGAATAGAAAACGTCTTTGGATCTTGACATTTGGTTTGAAATTGTGGTGTGATAAAGGATGAGACACTTCTTCCCAAGTTGATCCTTTAATTCCTTTAAAGTTTCCTCTTCTTGGTGAAAATATCATTAAAAAATTTATCATACTTTGAAAATTGTTTGACTGCTTCAAGTAAGGGTATATTGATTTCCACTTTCAGGTTCATGGGATGATGGTGGTAAGAGATATTTTCCACTTCTTGTTGTTATCACGATGAAATTCTCCTCTGGGTTTGAGATTGTTTTGGAAGGAATTTTCCCAATATTTTTGGTTAGGAAGTCCATGAGACCTTCAAACTTGGTGGAAAAATCTTTTACAGTGTCTTTCAGCCCCTCAAAATCAGATATATGCTGTTGTTTCAGAATTATGGGTTATTCAATATTTGATGGATTTTCATAGTGTTTTAAGAAAGTTGGTGGTTGGTGGTGAGAAGGCTAGCTATAAGATTTATTTTGTCGAAATGGTGGTGGGTTTTGGAATTTTTTGTATAATGGGGTTCTAGCTTGATTATGCTGATTTCCAAACCCATACTGAACATGGATTGGATCTCTCCATCCTTGATTTTGTTTGAATTTCATTTTCTAAAAATATATTGTACAAGTTTCCATCCCTGTTTTTCCGCACTTTGGTTATTGAAATTATTTGTTTATTAGCATAAACCACATACCTTAGCCAGTGCTTGTTGGTCACCCACTTGTTTTAAGGCCACATGTCTCACCAAAATGGTTAGCTCTTTAATATTAGTTTATAGTAAGGGTGATGGATGAGAAGTTCATACCTCATGGGTACCTCTTGTTCCAATACCTCTTGTACCAAAATGTTGCGAGTTCTATGAAATCTTTTCAATCAAACCCTTGGGTTCTTCTTGTGACTTGTCAATCAATGCACCTATAGATGATGAATCAATAAGTTTCCTATAATTGTCCAGTAATACTTGATATAATAAAACAATAAATTGATTCTCTTAAATATCTTAATGTGGGTAGCTGTCACATATATTTTTAAATCTTTCCCAATAATTGTAAAGGGTTTCCCCAGATGATTCTCTGATGTCATAGATCTCATTTCTGATGGCTGTGCATCTGGAGGTGGGGATGAATCTTTGCATGAAGCATCTCACCAGGTCATTCCAATTATCCACATCTATAGGTTTTAGACCATACAACCATTCTTTGTCATCTCCTTCTAATGAAAATGGGAATGCCTTCCACATAACTTGTTCCTCAGCTACTCCACGTGGTCTGAAGGTTGAACAAACATGTGTGAATTATTTAATATGTTTGTTGGGATCTTCACCTACCAATCCATGAAACTTTCAAAGTAATAGAATCATGTTTGGTTTCATCTCAAAATCATTTTGTAACACTGTAATGATAAGTTTATTATTCTGATTAAGGAATTGTTGGTCAAAAAGGTCTCAAGGGTTGGGTTTTGATTTCCAACCATGATGACAGGCTCTGAGTGAACACTTGAAGTTTCACACGAGTTTATAAGAGAAATATCCTCAAATTCATATTATAAATTAATGTTTCTTAGCCTATTCAACAAGATTATTTAAATTTCAGGATCAAGGGGGAATGATTTAGTGTTTGAGGTTCTAGTCAGGAAACTTTGGAATGAAAATAAGAAAAGATAAAAGAAAGAGAGAAAAAACTGTTGGCACTACCTCCTCGACAATGACACCAAGTTTGGACACGTTCCTGTCACGGTGTTTGACAAAAACTTATATAACCAAAGTTGAAAATTTAGTAATGTGGTCAGCCTATGTTGTTTCCAAAGAATAGTGAAAAATAATTAAACTTGTCACTTAAATTAAAGAAAGAAAAAGATGTTGTTTTTGAAATTGTTTGAGTTGAAAAGTAAATCAAGCAATTGAAAATAAAGATTGAACACTAATGGACGAAGAGAATGATGGGGTTAGGGTAGGATAAAATTTTTCAATGTCATCATATTCATAAATATTATCTTCCGTCTCTTCGTATTGAATTACAAATTAAGGACTCCTCAATTGAGTTATCAATCAACTTTGGTTAAAGAAAGACATGGAACTAACTCCTGTGTGCATGGAAGTTAATAAACAATTCCTAAAAAACTAAGGAAAGTCCCGATTGGGAATTTTTTTCCATATAACTCTAAAAAAATTCACTAGTTCCACACACGTGCTAACGATCGCTGGACACTAACCACATAACACAATCGGCTCAATCGAGAAAAATTGCACTAGGCAGAGGGAGATTAAAAGTCTTCAACAGATGATATTAATGATGAATACACCATACCCAAAACAAAAATGCATTAGTAGAATTGAAAAAAAAATCAGAATAGAATTCATTCAATATAAAAATATGGTTTTACATTTAAGAACAAAACTACGACATTAAAAAGGTGAAAGTCCCCCTTCCCCAACCACTCAAAGGTTTTACCCCTCAATGTGAAGGGTAATAGAGTTTAAAGGGGAAGAAGAGAGCATGATGAAACAAAAGAAAGGGAAAATAGAAAATAAAAAGAACTTCAAGAACTCAATCCTCCATCATAACCCCTCTTGCACCTTCTTTAACCACTTTGAATGGAAGTGAAAACTCTTATTTATAGGCTAGTGGAGTAGAAATTTTCCCTTCAAAATTACTTCATCAAGATTTTGAGCCAGTTAGAATATTAAATGGAAAAATATCAAGTAGGTGTCGTCATAAATTCTATTCCCATATCTCTTTTTCATGCTTCCACAAAATATCAGTGAATTTGGATAGGTGTAACAAAATTTATCCTCGAATTACTAATGAAACATTTTTCATCCCAAGGTGACTCTTAAACTTCTTTTTTTTGGTCTCCTAAAATTGTTCCTTAATGAACTAATTTCTTCCTAAATTTTTATTTCCAAATGAGTCTCCGAGTACTCATTCTTCTCCAATTTTAATCGCATCATTTTGACATCTGTAGACCAAGATATGCTTCATTAATTAATATGGGGTCCATTTTGTCGGCCAGAAAATATTCCATTTGATGAATTTTTCTGGGCCATTGTGTGCCGAATTGGACCTTGGTCCAAAAGACAAATTTGAAGCTCATGATTCTAAAATACCTAGAAAAATTAATAAAACAAATTGGATAAAAAATGTAAAGGATATTACTTAAATATAGAATCTCCACAAAACTGTTAAATTTACAGAATATACCAATTTCCACAATTAAGCCCATAATTCACCAAAAAACTAAAATGATACAAATAAGCTCAAATTTATTAATTGTAATGGGTTAAATTATTGAAACATGGAAAATAATGAAAATATTATCTCTATCAATGTTAGTTATGAAAAAATAACACACAACATGACCATCATTAGTTTTAGTATCCTTAGCCTCCACTCATTCTAAAACATAATCAATTGGAAGAAAGATGTAAGAATTTATAAAATACATGAAAGAAGTTCCAAAAAAAATATATTACCCAAAATAAAAATAAAAATAAAAAATTTAAGTGGTTTTTTTTAATTTCATATCTCTTATAAATATTTCTATAAAACTAACATTTTTCACATTTTTTGTAAAATTCATGTGTATGTTTAAACAAAGCGGGTCAATAAATTATAAATTCAAAAATGTTTTATTGTTTTACTTTTTATTCTAAAGTGTCATACACAATCTAGAGTTTGATAAAATTCAAAAATATAATGATATTCCCTTTTAGGTAAACATCTTATAATCACTTTATCATTATAGAGTTTTCATATGTATGAATCTTTCCAAATGTTAAATTTTGAATTAGATTTTAGTCTTTAAATTTATTAGGGATTTAAATGAGATGGTACCTAATATGTTACCAGATAGTTATGCATTTAAATATATTAGGGAAATATTCCTTCAACCAAGTATAAATATTTTTATGGTATGGGATCATTTAGTGGTGCTTCATCTTGAATTTCAACATCAGCCATGTTAGGTAGTTTACTCAAGTGATTGACCACCTAGTTATTAGCCTCATTATCCAATTTAATCTATGAATTTAATTATTAAAGTAAAAAAAACATTCATATGAATATCTTGAGTTTTTATTCCACCTTATTTATCAAGTATCAAATGGATACATGATTAGAAAATACAATAACTTTAGTTCCAATAAAGTATGATCTGAAAATTTCTAGACCAAAAAAATGTAAGAAAATATTTTTTTGTCGGTTATATAGTTAAGATGGGTATAATACATGATTCTTGAGGTATAAAAAATGAATTGATATTGTAATTAAATTATTTAGAATATAAATTCTCGCATATTTTTGTTGGAAACATCACAAAGCATCTCAAAAGGGTTCTCCTAGTTTGGAGGTTTCTTTAGTGGTGTTGTGTTCAATATTTTCCTTAGCTCATTTAAATCCTCCATACACTCAACATTAAAATAAAATTTTTTTTCCTTAAAAATTAACTAATATAGAGGGATATAAATCTTACTAAAATTATAAATAAACATCCTATAGAAACATTCATGTCTTAAATATGGTCTAACGTGTTTAACACAAGTTAGGTATGAAAAAGAATGTATCCCTTCATTTTTTCACTTATCTACCATAAAGTAATTTTTGTTAAATAATATTCCCAAATAACATTCCTATTTACACCATGAAATTAAAATTATCAAAATTAAAAGAACATTTAATGCAAGTTTTTAATAATTTCCCCAAATTTTGTAAGAAATGGCCAAAAGAAGCTAAAAAAATATTGAAATCATCAAAAAATACCTCAATATATTTTTAAATGTGATATGAAAATATACATTCCTTGCATATATGAAATTAAATTGGGGTATTATGTGATCCAAATGAAATAATTTTTTAATAAAAGGTGATAAATTGACATGTACATGTTTTATTCTATTAGTCCTTTAGAGTAATAGGTACTTGAAAATATTATGAAAATCCATCCAAAAAATAATATTGAGTTCATCTTGTTAGACTCTATGGAATTTGGTCAATGAATTAGATAGAAAAATTATAATTTTTAGTAACCTAATTTAACTTTATATAGTATATACAAACTCTTTAACTATTATAAATTTTGGTAGGGGTTAATTCATTCTATTTATTCCTCACAATAGTCAGTCACATTTTCTTGGGAACTACATGAATGGGGATGACCCATTATGAGTCTAAAATGGGATAGATGATGTTTGATTCTAGTACCCTTTCCATATAATTTTTCACTAAATCTATCATGGTTGTATTTATCCCTTTTTGTGGAAACATAATAGGTTTGGAATTATCCTCAAGTATGATTCAATGCATGAATATTTTTAGATTAATTCCTGAAATATCCTCTAAACCTCAACCTATTGTTCGAAAATTTTCTCTCAGAAGTTCAGTAAATTTATGCTCTTGTTTTTTGGTAATATTTTTATAAATTATCGCTAGAGTATTTAAATATCCCATTAGATACACATATTTTAAATATTTGGGATATAGTTGAAGTAACATATTTTGGGGTTATGCTAAAGATGAAATTAAATTTGGGTTCATCTCCTCTAAATATTGAATTTCCTTCTTAAAAGATGAAATTTTAGATTATTATTCATGGAATAAACTATCTAATCCATAAAAAAAATCATAATTAACATCATCATATAATATAAAAATAGAATCTTCATAATTTTGGATAGCTTCATTATCCCTGGGATTTTCAAGTATTAAATATTTCCCTAGAGTTATAAGGTCATGTAACATACGTGAATCTACATCTAGTCAAATATATTCAATGTAATAAAGTGTAATAAGTGAATGGACATCTAAAGGGATCATCATAAAGTAAAATACATTGAAGTGGGAAATGTTATCCCCAAACTCCATGGTCAGTGTTCCCTCATACACATTGATGAGGTCTTGGCTGTTTTCAATAAGGGTATACCCAAAATTATTGGTGAGTGGATATGTGTTATTTATTCATATATTTTGAGTAAATATAAGGATACTATAAAAATTAGTTCTTGGGCTCTGAACAACACATCCTATAATACTCCCTTTAGAAAAGTAGAGGATTTTTTTTTCAATTTTCACAATCACTGATGTTAAATTTAATTATAAAATCTATAAAGATATAAACAAAGAGTGTGAAATAACATTTATGTAAGCACCTAAGACACATAAATCATCATAATAATCTATATAACTAATAGTTAAAGGGTTATAAAATGTTATTGGATCTTGAAATTTTATTATTAATTGTGGTGTGATCAAATTTGAGACACTTCTTCCAAAATAAAATCATTAATTACCTTTAAGACTATTGTTCTTGGTGAAAATTTCTTTTAAAAAATTAATATACTTGGATATTTTTTTGATATCTTCTAAAAGGAAAATATTAATCTCAACTTTCTAGAAGGTTTCTATAATTTATATTTGAATTTATTTATCTTATATCATCTTGGACTAAAATAGTTATTGGTGGAAAAAGGAGTGGTAGGTCTTTATTTTACCATTGCTACCTCTATAGGGGTGTTTCTTATTTTTTTCTTCTTATACAAAAAATTCCTTACTGATTTTTCTTTTTTTCTTCATGGGGATGATTTTCAAGAATTAAACTAGTATTTTCAACTACTCGTTCTACATAGATTTGTTTATATCCCCCACAATATTCTTTTGAATTTTGGGTTGTGCCTATTTAGGTTCTTAAAATCCCCCTTCTTCATTACTAAGTTGATTTTGTACAGACCCATATGTGGTCATGGGGTGAATTTTTTTACTATTTCATATTTTTATCAAGGTATCATTCCACTTAAAATTAGGGATTGATTAGGATGGCAAATTTATTTTTTTTGGATAAAATATCCACCATACTACTCATATGGGTTTTTATATCTTAAACATAACTCCTAAGATTCTCAACTTTATGATCTAGTTTTTTTATATGTGGTGGTTAATTGGTTAAAGTTTTTTAATATGATTTATTTATTTGGAATATATGGAGTTGTTGGTAAATATGTTGGTTGTAAGACTTATTGTAAGGTTATTGAAAAGGTGGTGGGTTTTGAAATCGGTTTTGCTAATGATAATGAGTCTATTGTGGGTACTGATTTTCGTAGGGTATTCTGTGATATTTTTTCTAATTTCCAAATCCATATTTTACATGGGTAATGTATCTCTATCCTGGGGTTTTTTGTGATAATTTCCTTAGATGGAAGGTTGCTGAACAATTCTATTTTTCCTGCACCTCAAAAATCTAGTCAGTAAAATAATGACGGGATGGACATAATCCACACACCTTGGAAGCTGACTATTATTCACTGGTTTTTAGGCCATATTTCTCACAAGTATTATTATCTATTAATGTATAAATTCTAGTAAAGATGATAAATAAGAAGTTATTACCTCATGGATACCTCTTGTGCTTGTACCTCTTGTACCAAATTTTTATGAGTTTTGATCAATGTTTTTTATTATTTCCTTGGCCTTTGGTGATAATTTTTCTATAAAGTCTCCTTTAGATGAAGAATATAGTAATTTCATATCATTTTCCAATAGGCCTTGGTAAAATAACACAAGGAATTGAATCTCCTTGATAGATTGATATGGTAAATTACACAGAACTTATTATACCTATCCTAGTAATAATAAAGAGTTTTTATAGATGATTTCTTGATGGCATAAATAAATTCAATTATTATAGTGATCCTTGAGATAAGGAAAAATTTCTATAGGAACAATATTTTTGGTTCCTCCCAGTCATTAGACTCTCCTGGTTTTAAGATTTATATCCACTCCTTGGGTGATCCGTAAAAGTGAGAAGGGGAATTCCCACCACTTCACCTGTTCTCTAGCCACTCCTTTTAGATTCAATATTGGGTACACCTTTATGAATTCATTTATATTATTGTTTCTTTATCTATAAAACCATGAAAATTTGGTAACAATTTTATTAGACTAGTTTTTAGTAAAAATAATTTTGAATAAAAGGAATGGAAATTTGATTTAGTAGGATTATGAATTAGGGCCCATATGATATCTCAAGGTCTTATTTAGGTTATTAACCATGATGACAGGTTCTTAGTCACCACTAGTGATTTCACTTGATTTTTAAAGATAAATATGCTCAAATTATATTTATAAGTTCATTTTTATTAGTTTAGTTAGCACTATTCTTTCTATTTTAGGATCTAAAGGGTAAATATTAGTGTGATAAACCCTAGTCATGTAAATTTTTAAGTTTGGTTTGGTACTGCCTCTCTAGAGATGATGCCAAGTTTTTGAAACCACTTATCACTGATTATGTAAAAAGAAAGTTTTGTCCTAGATTAAAATGTAGTATTAGTGGTAACTTAAGGCTGTCTCCTAGTGAAGATTTCTCAAAATCCACTCTCACTTTTTATTAGTGTTAGAGGAAGGGTATATTTTGAGTTTCTTTGGTTTTTAAAACTATAAAAAAACAAAATAATGAAAAATATATAAAGAAATATGTGATCTAGTATGATTTTGTTTTATAATTTTAATATTATCCTAGTATTTAAACCATTAAATTATTTTTTATTATTAATTATTAAGTGAGAGGATTCACAATATCCCCCCCTATCAAAATTTATTGGATGGTGTGGATGAGAATTTACCCAACTAAAATCTTAGTTGGACCACCCTCTTTACTATGTGTGTAATATTTGCTGTGAATCATCCCTGTTTGACTTAGAAAATTCCTAATTAGGTCCTGTTATTCCTAAACAATCAGGAGTTCCCACTACCCCTTCTGCATGTTCTAATAATCATCAAATAGTTCAACACTCATCCCTATATTATTCCATTGTTTGTTGACAAGAACTAAGTGGAAAGAGATAATCAATCATTGAATAAAAAAATAATCAATAAATATAATTAAAACCAAATACAATCACATTAGATATTTAGATTCTCTAATGAGTATCAAAACCATTTAATAAAATAGAAATAATTTTGTTCAATGAAAGTGTGAATACTCAAGCATTGTAAAAGGAAAACATCCCTTTCCTCGATCACTTCAATGTTTACCCCTCCATGAAAAGGTTAATATGGATGAATGGGAAAAAATAAGACATTATCACACTATGATAATAGTAAAAAAAGTAATAAATGAAATTATCCAGGAGTGGTTATCATGAACCCAATCAGTAGAACTCTTCTTATTTCAACCTTGTGACCCTTTTAAAGAGTTTCAGTTTCATTCTTTTTTTATCATGGTCAAGCCTCCAATATCCTTATTTTTTAATTTCTCTAATGTTTCCTTATTCCCCATGACCTCAAATCACTATTATGATATGGTCTTCCTGAAAATACCCAATTTCTTTCCAAGTTCTTGATCAAACAATTTTTATAATATGATCCATGTAGAATCTTATAATTGGATTCATGAATGATGAAACAGAATCATAAAGTCTCATTTTTAAGAATAGGTGAATCCCACAAAGTTTTATTATAATCCTTTTGGATTATGTTTTACAAAGTAAATTATCCTATGCATAGTCAAATTACCCCCATGTAGGACAATTCTCGTACACATGAAAAATTCTCATACATCTAAGAAGTTTTCCTTTAGTATATTTTAGTTTACTAAAATATAATACAACCTTCTAATATCCCATGTGACTCTTTTATTTTCCATTTCAGCTAACTTAAATGTATTTTGGTATCATAATATCCTATGTGTAACTGAAATAAATTGCACACCACCAAAATATAATACGATTAAATTTTTTTTATCACACCATATGACCTTTACCTTTACCTTTTTTTTCAAAACCAAAAAGCCCCTATGATAGATAAAAACCACTTTTGGTCTCCCCAAATGTCTTATGTGTATGATAATTCTCTTATGTGTGGAATAAATATCATACGATCTCATAATATCTCTTATGTAGGTTTTGTAAGACAATATCCTTAGCCAAATTTTTGATTCTAGAATAGTGTTACCAATATTTCTTTAAATATGTTCAAACCTCTTGAAATAAAACTTGGAATTCCAAAATCAAATCTAAAAATACCTTGATAACATCAAAACACCAAAATTTTAGTGTACACTTTATTATACTAATTCCAAAGATAAAAAAACAATTAAAAATCAAAATTTAAGTCATTCAAAAATTAAAATCTAGTTTATCTAAAAACCTAATAAATATGATATTTACACTAGAATTACTCAAAATGGAGAGATTAAAATCATTTAAACACAAGATAATATATTTGAAAATATTTAATTGTGAGCCTCCCTATCCATTTACCATATGGGGAAATCCCAAAAACTATTCCATTAACCTAGGAATGACACCCCTTCACCTAGGTGTTTCGCCCTCTACCACAGAAAAATTCACATCAGGGTTCTCCTTGTAGTGGATATTTTGTAGTTAAAAATAAATATAAGTCCTCCTGGTATCACTCTTCTTTCCACTCGAGTACCCGAAATACCTCGCAGGACTTGATCCACATATAGAAAAATGTCCTCAATATGTCTAAGCTCTTGGAATTCCAATTTTATATTTTATTCTCAAAATGAACCTTCACCCAAAATAAAAAATTAAAATTCCATATGAATTTAATAAACCAGAAGATATGGGTATCTATAACCTTCCCACCATAGCACTTCTCATCCTTGAGAATCCTTGGTGTCCTTTCAACCATTAACCCAACATATCTTAGCTTACAATCTATAATCAACTCATCGTGTTCTACTCTGAAAAATTGAAAACAATTATTCTATGAAACTTTAAATATGAGGTTCACTATTCATAAAAACCCAAGACAACATTCATAACCATCACTGATCCACTAATACAACACTCAATCACACTTTTCTATCCCGAGAAACCATAGTGCCATCTATCAATTCATCATCCATCTCATGGTTCTCTCTATTACAGATCTCTTTTCAAAAGGTCCATTAATAATACATGGTGCTCTCCACCATCAAAATATCCTAATGAAACAAATTTCCAATGGTCTACCAACCTAATCAATTCATTTTTCATATAACCACATCCAACCTAATATAAAAACATCATTTTCCCCCTTTTGGTTGACTATTTTTAAAATCACTTGGCTGCACCTGTTAATGAACTGTATCACTGTATAATTAGTATGTCTTTACTACTGAAGGCATCATGAGATCATTTAAACACCCATACCAAAGTCCAAACCTAGCTCTCAATGTAATTACATGGTTGGAAACTTGACCAACCAAATCCATTGTCGTACTCTCACCCCGAGCAATGGAATACCATCAATCCAACTCACACTTAGATCATATTGAAACCCAACTTGATCCACGTTCCAACACATGGATTTCTTCCAACATCACATTAAATTTCAGAATTATATATTTAATAAGAAACTAGATAAAATTTGATTCATCTAATCACTGATATCTAAATACCATATTGAATATCCAATAAACGGTCTCATCTCACCCATGACCCTACCAATACAAGGTTTGTTGCTATATGATCCATGATCCATCCACTAATAGGAAAAATAACTGAATGTGGATATCCCTCTCATACCCTAGAACTAACAAAAAACATAAAACACTATTCATTCTCAACTCACCAAGATTTCAATCCTCAAAACTTTTTAAAAAACTATTCATAATGAGTTCCAAACCCTCAACCAAACAGTGGTGCACTCCCCAAAATATGTCTTTACTTATATCTCTTCTTGAGTTTAACTTTAATAGGTTCCATAACACCACTTCCAAATAATATATGTCAAGGCACAACCTTAGGTTGATTATACCATAATACCTGATATATCTTCAGTGACACATATCATCATAAAGAGATGCCTCCCACCCTCATTAAAACCTCATCCAATCATGGAAAGACCAGACCATCCTAAAAGAACCAGATATATGAGCTATTTCAAGTGATAATAGCTTATAGATCCTTGTTTCAGGAATAAGTTTTCTCATATAATAAACCCTTGACATACCTGTATATTTTTTTAGCTGACCATTCCTCTCACATGTCATTTAAATTTATCTATAAGAACCCTTAGAGCTCCTCTTCAAAATTAAGAATTCCACCTATGCTATGCTGTACTGCATGAATAAAAATTGATCTGAGTGTCATTCCAAAACCAAGAAGCATATACCCATGCCCAATCCATCTTTGATCGTACAATCTAGGATCTTGACCTTCTATCTCATCATGAACTATATAAAAAGTCACACTGGTTAAGCATCCTATTGATATGGTCTATTGAAATCAGACTTTGATATCAAATACCCTCAAGTAATATTCATCACACAATAAAATACACCTCACAAGCCTATATTGAGATGAATATGACTTTAATTCATTCCATATATACCATAATAAAATAACCATTTACACTTTTTCATTCATAACATCTAATGAATCACCATGAATATATCATATACCTAGTAGCACCTCTCATTCACTGATATCAACCTGAAGCATCCACCCATGTTTCCATCTCTAAGGGAACTCAAAAACTTGGGCTAACCCCTCTATTGATTTAACCATGTATATATCACCCAAATCAACAGTATCTTGATCCACAACTTGAAGTTATTGGGAATTCCCACCTAGACCATATACTTATCTCATATAGGGAACAACTCAAGGGAAACAACTCTTTGTTTTTTCTCAAATATCACAAGGCAATGCACATTCCAAAAAACTCACTCCAGGGTTCTCATATAGATATAAATATCCACAAAAAATCAGATGAAAATTCATTAGCCTAATCTAGGGCACTACTCCTTACTAGGTATCTAAATACAGGACTACCCCTCAAGAACCAAGATCTCATCCAGTAGTACATAGTGACATCTTCTTAGATGATATGTGACAAGTAAACCATAGTCATATGGTTTGGTTAAGTATAATTCCACCAAGAATATATATATATATATATATATATATGAAAAAACCATATAGTTTTTTGTTGACACTTTCAATAGATGGACCCCATTTATTTTTTAAAACTAGAATCAAGGTATCAAGTTCCAATACCGACTTATTAAGGGTCATTATACATCCCTTATGAGAGAGACTATATAGTTTTCATCAAGTATCATATTGTTATATATCTATAAGAACTATCATTAGATAAAATATTATGTGAATCAATTGAGTAAAATTACACCAAAGTGTTATATGGGAAAACACTCTATAAATTTTTATTGACACTTTAAACATTTGGAACTTCATCGTTAGTGATATTATTCACAATAAAGCATATGTTTTCCATGTGAATCTTATTTGATAGATATTATTCATGAAAACCAGCCTATTTCAAATTATATTAGGTAAAAAACCATAAATCATTATTATAAAAACTAAGTGTGTCATGTTGGGTCAAACCATACAACCATAAAAGTAAAATCTAAGAACATCAATCATGTGCCCTGGTAATTTGGACTTTACATAGAAAAATTATTCATTATATACTTTTTTGAGGTACCAAAAAAGATCTAACAAATTCATATTCCATATCTACCATCTACATAAATAATAGAAAAAAAAGATCTCTCATTCAACTTTATTACATCATAATCTGATCTGTAACCACTAAGTGATGACCAGACTGAAGTAGTAACTATTGGGAACTTAGGCACGACTTCGCTTATGCCAGGGGTTGATGACTAGAAATGAGGTTCTTTGATAGTACCTTAGGGAGACTATACCCACATATTAGAGTGAGAAATAGTGAAAATAACCAAAAATCATATAATTAGAATAAACATACCTCATAGTATTTATAATAAATAAAAAAAATGTTATAATTAATTTCATGTGAAAATGAGTTGTTATACAAACTCAAAGTCATTCCATCATATGACAACTAATCTCCCACTGAGATGATCACATATAAAAAATAAAATAAAATAATAAAATATATTGAATCTCTATTACCATTCTCAAGCCTCACCTCATATTAGTCTCCAATCTATCCAAGATATTATATTGGATCATGCAACTTTGGGCCTTTTCCCAACTTGAACTTATGATCAGTGAAGTTTGATTGGGTACCCACATGCCATGGTCTCTTGAGAATGGTGTGATTACAACTCAGTAGGGAACTATCAATGGGGTGTCATAAATAACTTTTAAATACATCATACACACATGTGATATGCCCATTTGAATATATAAAATAACTTTAGAAGTGTTTTAAATAGCCACCATCGATCCTCAATTTCTAAAATGAGACTCAATATCATCTACACCAATTTTGGCCAATGTTAGAGTGTATCTGAGAATATCATGTTACTATTCTAATCAGTACCATTTCCAATGACCATACAATAGTAGGTTCAAGAACCTATTCCTATGAGTAATCATAAAAAATCTATATCATACCAGGTACACAATCGATTCCTAGGGGGATGCCTTAAGGAATCTAGTAGAAGTAGTTACACAACTGATTTCTAAGGGGATAACCCAGGAAAATATATATAAATGATACATAGTCCTTATATACTGGTAATACCCTAGGATTCACAAAACCATTAGGTTATATGAAAAAAATCCCAAGTAGTATCCTGTGAATTCCAAGTATCAAGTGTATCCACAAGATCCTAGGAAGTATCTTAGGTATCTAATCAAGAGGAAGATTTCATGTCTCGTTATGTATCAGACATCAATGCTCGGGGGGGGGGGGGGGTTCGCACCAAGAAATATCTCATATAACATAAGGATCAATGGTTGAATCTATAGGGTTAATCCTTGGAATTCCAGATTCAGTAGGAAAAATATGAATCCAAGGAGCACATATAAGCCCTTCCATATTAATAGGAATACAACCGAATTCGTGGATCATGTCCAAGGAATTCCATATCAATTAGAGTAAAAGATATATCATAAGAATCACAAACATACCATAACTATATATATATAACCTGGAGGTCAAAGCATATCTTATAATATCTCATCTCATGACTGATACAGTTACTAAGTTGACAACTGCAATCATCACTACCCATTCTTACATGCACCCTCTTAGGGGTTAATACATCTCTAGGGAACTCACTTGGGTCCCCCAGGTTACGTTCCAACTGAATGTGGACTAGCCTGTTGTTCCCAAATGCATACCCAACCTCTTCCCTATCTCATAAAATAAAACCAAATCCATTTCCCTGTTTCACTTCTAGAGCTTCTTTACACATTATATCTAGACTGTAATGAAGAATACCATCACCACCCCAGAATCTATCCCTACACCACTATCAAATTCCAAACCTTTTAAAGCCTCACTATCATGAGGGAATATGATAACACAACATAAGTCACCAATTACTTATGAAAAAACCCATCTTCACCAGAGAAGATGAACGAGCCGCGTACTATCATCTATTAAAGAGGAATACCTAGCACCACCAACACTATTCAATCCATGGCTCTCTACCTTAGTTATATAAGAAGAACCCCTAGTGTAACAGCCCGAGATTTTATGAAAAATATTCTTTTTAATTTTATTAATGTCTTGTGTTGTACGCTACACCAAAAGGAGCTTGCACAACACGCATCCTTTACTTGCCTTGCATTACACGCAATCACGACCTTCCTCGATAGCATGTGTAGTACGCAATACCGAGTTTCACTAAACAACGAAATGCTATTAAAATATTATTAAAACTAGCTGTTATGAATAGTAATAACCACCTTTTAAAATTTTAGAAATTTTAGCTCTCAAAATGGACTTCATTTTTGGATTCGGAATATCAAAATTAGCTTAGGGTGAAATTTTTGGTAATTTTCGGATAACTTTCATATTTTGATGAATAGTGAAAATTACTAAATTTTAGTTAAAAACAACTTTTTCAATCGAAATAATTAATAGTGATAAATTATTAATTTGAGTAGTTTTAAATTATATTTAGAATATATTTTTACAACTTAATACAATGTTGTTCATTGGATGTAATTTCACATTTAAACCAGACATAAACAAGTGTCAATCTTTTGATAGATATTGTTTCTTAAAAACACGCTATTTGTTTTAACAGTGAGATTTAATTATAAAATTAATTAATGAAACTTCTATGTTATGAATTTGTTAAAATAGACTTCATTTTTGAATTCGGAATATGAAATATAGCTTAGGATGAAATTTTGGCATTGTTCTGAAAAACATCAATTTTTGATGAATAGTGAAACTACTAAGTGGTAGTTAAAAAAACTGAATTTTTCATAAAACTTAATTTTACCGCTTCTGTGAATGGAATTTGAAAAATCCGAGAGACACGGTTGATGTCAGTAAGTAAAATGTGGTTCAATGAGATGAAAATATTTTTTTGGTGAATAGTAACTTTTTACTTTTTTTACCACGGTTAAAAGTAAATAGGGTAATTAAGGGTAGAAATGATATTATTATTACCCTAACACATGTCCTAATTCTATTGGACAAGTGTAATTCGACCAAAAACAAACTTAGGAATAAAAGTATGACCATTTAGGCCCACTTGAATTAGATTAGGACATTTATTATTATTTAATTCAAAGAAGAGTTAAAAGAGTTAAAATCAAAGTTTATTTACTAAAAAATTTTTCATATAGGGTTATACATAAGATAAATTCGATTGTAAATATTAATTAGAAAGCTAAAAAGATTTCATACATAATGGTATTTTATTTGGAATGTTTAGACATCAAATAATTTAATTTATTTATGACACAAAGATGATGCAGTAATTATCTTATTAATAAAATATTGACATAATTGATGTTATAAATACAAAAATAAAGGTAATTTAAGACTTTTTATGAATTCCACTAGTTTTCTAGGTTAATATGACATGTTAGTATTGATTTAATTAACTTTGTTCGAACTTATCATTCTGTTATGATTTTCACAAAAATCAATTACTAAATAGTGTCAAAATTGACATAAAATAGTTTTTAAAACAAATATTATATTATTAATTTTTATTTATAAGGTTCGGCCAAATGACTTAGATAAGGTTATATATATTAATAATAAACAATTTGGGGTTTGTTTGGCTTCTTATAGTAAGTTTATTAACCTTATAGTGTAAGAACACAAGAAGACACGGTAAAAGTAAAATTATTTAACTTAATGTTAAATCTAAATGATAAGGTTAAAATAGGAACCTAAACTTGTCTAAATTCTATTGGATGAGAGGATTTCGACCCATCCCCACTTTATCTTCGAAATAAGACCATTTGGAACCATTATAAACCAAATTTGACCTTAATATAAAATAATATTTTGAGATTTTCCTAAGATGCCCCTCTCCTCCCTTATAAAAGGGCACCTCCTCCCTCTCCTCCTCACACCAATTTGAGCATTCAAGCTCGGCCAAACCCTGGAAAAATCTCTTCTCCACTTCCCTAGTATCATCCTAGAGGTCCTGGTCTTCTTCAAAGACCATCCTTAGTTCTTTAAGTGGAGGTTAAGTGAAGGCGTGTCAAAAAGAGGTAATATCCATTACTGATCTTTTTCAATTTGTTTCTTATTCAACTTCCTCTTCTTTAGTTGTTTCATGATAAAGTAATAACATCAGTATTTCTTATTTACTGATATGTTATTATAAATATGAAACAACTATAATTAACCTTCTATCCATCCTACTAAAAAAGGAAATCACCGCCCGTGTGTACGTACGGAATACCGTCTCCACGCCGTGGTGTAATCTATTTTCCGCCACCACCTTAATTGGATGGGTATAATGGTGTAATGAGTAACTATATATGATTATTATAAAGTGATATTGATACTGAAATATTATACATACACTTCAACACAATTCCACGACCAGGGGAATGATATCATCGCTCGTGCGTACGTACGGACTACCGTCTCCACGGCGTGATGAGATTCATTCTCAATGATTAACCATTCATGAATGATTATAAAGTATATATAATAAGTACTAATAAAATATATGACATAATAATGATACTGGATTTATGTATATTTATATGTATGTCATCTACTTAATTCCATTCAATTCAATAAGAAACGAAAACAGCGTTCATGTGTACGTACGGACTACCGTCTCCATGAACGGTGTATTTCATTCCATTTATCGATATATTATATATATATATATATTCTGAATATATATTATATATAAATCATGTTTTACATTCTGGATATAAGTAATCATGATCCAAGTAATCATATTAATAATTACAAGTTAAAAACACGAACAACAAATGAGATGATTTCCCCAAAACGCTACTTTAACATGAATTTACAAAAGAACGGGTAATATAAAGTCATAAGTGGACCATATATGATATAATAAAAACTAATATGATTCCGGAATAAGTCAATAACATGATTTAAATCATTATACAGGAGGTTCGGACACTTACAAAGCAAGTTGGACCTAAGGTAAGGGAAAATATCACAATCTCATTTTTATCCGAGATTGTTTTTACTTTGGAATTTACTGGGGTGTATTTTATCATCCACATAAATGTTTCCTCAATATGTAATATTATTTCCATACACCTAAAATTGTTTAAATCCAATTTTACCCTTTGGTTAATTTTTAGTAAAAGATAAGAAAGGAATCTTTTGTTGTTTTTCGTACGAGGTACTTTTTGATTTTTCCGAAAAAAGTACGAAGAATATTTTTTTAACTTATACAGCATGAATGGATTTTTAAAACATTATTTCCAAGAAGCTTCCTTTACAAGTTTTCAAGTTTATTTTTAATAAACTTCTTTTAGTTATAATTTTATGACATGTTAAGAAATGAAAAGTCTTTTTGAAGTAGAAAGGATATTTTCCTCAAGAATGGAGTTCAAAAGTTTTATCAAAATTATTTTCCTTCTAAGACAATATAGGGTTCTGTTTCTATCTCTATTATTACATTGATTTGATTATGTTGTTATGGAAATATTGTTATGAATTCCTTTATCTTATATGAATTGTTTTATGATGTCACGATGTTTAAGATTCCCATTTTTATTACATGGGTTATGCTATGATGTATGGTTTATGATTTTGTGGCACACATAAGAATGGTATAATTATGAGATGGGTGGGACCTATATCTCCCTCCAATTCATTGGGTAAAGATTTTATATCTCATGAGATAGACATGGCTGGAACGGTAGGTTATACCGGTTCAGTGAAACAGGACTGAAACGAGGGTGACTCGGTTCAGAAAGGGACTTTGTCCACTAAGATAGTCTTGGCAATGAGTCTTGACTAATAAGAAATGATTCTCTATGATTATGTGTGTATTCCACAAAGTTTCATGTTTTAAGTTATGATTATTGTGATTACATTTCACTACCATGAGTTATCCCAGGTTATGAAATTATGATCTCTTTTGCAGGTTAAGATTTCCAAAATGTTATGTTCTTATGAATATAATGTGATTGATTTTTATTTTTTTTACCCTTACTGAGCATTTGAGCTCACCCTTTTATGTTTTCTTTTCCCCAGGATATAAAGAAAGGTTTTAGGTAAGAAAAAAAAGGGAATATCTTTATGGGAGATGTTGAAGATCTTTCACCATGATTAGAAGATTACGTTCCGAGTTTCCAAAGACACTAAACTATTACGATCCTTGTGTGTGTCTTTTTGTTATGTACTAAGTATTCCACAAAAGTAATGTAATGTCCATGTACGTCAGGCTTCGGGTCTCTACACCTAGTAACACAGATATTTTTTTTTGAGGTTTAATATTATCGATCTGTGCCTGGATCTGATGACACCATTCCACACAGAGAATACTCAACCCACCCTGTCACCACAAAGAAAAAGAATAAAAATAAAAAGTATATATATATATATATTATGATAAAATTTTATATAAATAAAAAATGATAAAAATATAAAGATAAAAATATAATAATAATAATAATAAGTATATTAATATATATTTATATAACAATTTCTTAACATAAATTTATTATTACTGATTTTTTTCTTTTTTCAGTGATGTCCAGGTCCGAGCATAACATTGAAGTCCTAATTTAGGCTGACTCAAATTCTGAAAACCATATCAATCCTATATGATCATAAAATTTTTCTAGCACATAATTATCCTTCTATAAGCACCAGGAAACACCCATTATTCTTTAGATCTGCAATGCAACAAAGAAAATCATCTTTGAATAATCTCAAAGGCATATGCATGTATAACATATTGACCTGGGAGCCATTGAAATGGTTCCCCGATCCAGTTGTTCACAAGGACTCAAACACACCTCCCCATATTCTAGAGTCTTCCAACTAATAGTTAGGGTCTAATTATGACATCATGGGGAGACTATACCCTCATAATCAGAGCAGCATAGTAGAATAGTAATAAATAATGAAACAACAGAAGTAGTATAAATGAAAGGCTATGGAATAATAATAATAATAAACTAATAAAATGTCCAATTATAAATATAAAATCATGAACACATGTCCAAATGATTTTATAATATATAAATTAGTATGTGTAAAACATGTGATACAATAAAATACTTGTATAAAGAAAATGAACAAAAGCTCAAGGGGATAAATCCATGAGTATCTCAAGATCTCGCTCAGTCCCATGCTCCAAAGATTTCATGTAAAAATTAAAATCATAAGAATAATCCATAAACCTAAACCTACCATCACGAGATATGTTCAAGCACCCTGGAGCAATGGCATCCCAAATAGGGTTTGAGATATACTTAGTAGGCCGCCACCAATAGTGTCTAATAATATCATGTATGTGAATATAAAATAAAGCATTGTGAAAGTATATAAATAAATATGTAACAAATAAATATATGTAAACAAGTTAGACTAAGGTTCCTCAAGGACACCTAACTGACCATGCCTGCTTCGATCTAAGCAGAAATATCTCTGATGAGATGTCACCATATATTTATAATCATGTAAGTATGTATATATTTATGATATATATATATATGATAACATATATAGCCATATATATATATAAATAATACTTTCTAGGACCTAATTAATAAATAAGGTGTCCATGATTAGTCACAAATGTCTCATGGAATAGTGAGGGATGCCATTCCCAATTATCACAATTTATAAGGGATTCCATGCCTGATGGACTCCATTCCCAAGTATCACAATATATAAGGGATTTCATGCCTGTGTATAAAAACTAATGAGTGATTATCCAATGAATGGGGATAATATTCATTTTTAATATATATAATATTCATGTTCTTTATTATTCATAAACACCATTTTAGTGCATTTTACACTTTGAACGTCATTTCACATTATAATTGTAATTCCTTCTTAAAATGCTCTATTATATAGTAAATTTTTTAACATCATTTAAAGTGCCCAATGATCTTGATTTTATTTTCATATTTAATTTTCAGGTTTCTAATTATATTGGGAACAAGTCATACTTGTGGAGTGTTGGAAGATTCACATCGGAGGACCACCAAAATGGGATTTCATGCAAACAATTCTGGAGAAGGTAGATTGGGAACCAACCCACTGATGAGAATGTGGGGCCCAAAATATAGGTCCAATGAAGCCCAAATTTCATCGGACGATAGATTAAATATATAGGAACATATAATTATTCATGAGCCGGTGCTAATTCAGCTTCCATTGTGGTTATTCAGGCGGACCAAGTTAGAGATTAAATTCTGGGCCAGATTCTGTGGCCCAGAAAAATAGCCCACCAATTTAATCATATATCATAAAACAAAAATTAGTTTGGGATGAAATTTTACATAGATCTAGAAAAAATCATGATATTCACTTTTTTTATAGGGACCACTCTAATTCGGCCATATATAAGGCCATATAGGTGCGTCAGTTTGGTGGATGCAAGATGGATTCCATTTCTAGTCAAGGATAAAGAAGTCCACTCTCCCTTACATTCCACCACCCTAGGCCTACCATAATAAAGTGGGATTACTTTTAATGTTTTAGGATCTAACCAAGTCTCCCAAAATTCCTATTTAAGGTATTGGTGGTGGAATATTTTTTCATATTTCGAGCTTCCTTTCATTGTAATGTTATGCTGCGATTTTGTTGTCTCAAGTTTTTCTTTCACATGTAAGTTGTTCAATTCACTTTAGTATCTGAATAAAAGTTCTTATTATCCTCTTATTTTTTTGTTATTAATATCACTTTGATAGAATTAGTTCAATGTGTGAACTTGTTCACACCAACCCTTGAGATATTTTCACACAATGGTGGAGTGATTGTTATTTCATTGTTTTTTTACTTCTCCAATTCCTCCCTCATGAGTCTACTTACCGCTTCCATTAAAACCATAGGATCAATGTAGGGATAAACCACTTATAGGTTGATCCAAGGGAGTATAAAGGGGCTTAATTTGATGTTATTTATCACTCAATTAATGTATAAACACTTATTTTAAATGATATTTTTATTTGAATATTTCAAAACCTCTTCATCCTTATTGAATTTAAGGTCACACACTTCAAGTGATAATACGAACCTTTAACATGGAGTGATAAAAACTTGGATCCTTCAAGTGTATACAATATTATTATTAAGGTGTGTAGGAATTAAACTAGTAAGTGATTTTTTTATCTCTTTAAATGAACCCATCTCAAATATAAGAAATTGTAATATTTAAAAAAAATAATGCATCCAATCCACCCCTTGTAATAACCGAGGATCAAACCTTATCATAATTTGAATTCACTTTATACTTTTAGTGTTTACTTAAAACCATTTAAAATAAACCCAAATTTAGTCACTTAATATCCAAAAACAGTCCATAGAATGTACGTGTCCGTAGGTCACTTCTTAGGTCTCTAAGGAATCGAAAACCCAAGTTAAACTACAAGCGACCACTTAAACCAAAAATCTTGGGTATATTTGGGTGAAACCAAATTTTTTTGCCATTTACAGGGACCTAAGTAAGTTATCTTAGACATTATAATCCTTTTATTTTCATCCCACTTATCTATTCTCACCCCTCACTCCCATGGGTGTCAATTTTGAACAAATCCCAACATGGGTAACCTATCCCTACTTTGATAACCCAACCCCATGTGTGATGTACAATGAAAATAATAATTTCTACTGGTGGGTCATCAACAAAATAATGAACAAAAATGTTTTAACTCCTATGATACAAAAAATATTCCATTATATAATGAGTTTGAATCCCTATAATGCCAATCTGAACACCCTCTTGTGCAATTACAATGACTTAATTATCCACCTGGAATTGACCATTTGGCTCAAATAATTATCCATCCTAATAGATATCCATTACTTGAAAAAATATTTTAACAAATGGAGATAATGAATTTTGAGGTTTCATAATTGATATTAGAACTACAAATCTTTTAGACGATTATGGAACCCATTCCCACTCATGCTATCCCTTCCTCATCTTTGATAGAAGACTATTTTCTCCCAAAAAACTATCATGTATTTATGGAAGAACCAACCTTTGGATTTGGTATATATGAAGTTGATAAAGTAATTATTTTAGGGTCTTTAAATAAATAGGAAATTTAATTTTTGGATTGAAAAGAAGAAAATTTGACATCGTGGATTTAGTGCCCCTATTATAGCTCCATTGATGATTTTTCAGAAACACCAATCATTGAAACATTGGAAGAAATCATAAACATTGAGTCCATAACCATCTATGACACTAATCTTTACAATTTGGTGGTTGAATTTTCTATTCAAAAGGAACCAATTTTTTGATAAATTTGGAAAGAGAAACTGAGTTGGATTTAAAATCTCAACCTGTGTTTGAATGTCCTATCCAAACCACGCTCAAAATTATTATCCTTCTTTACCCACTCAAGTATCCAATAATAGGGTATAACCATGAAATTTCAGTTGGAATTCATGCTTCTATTTAAAAATAAAATGTAGGAATGATTATTGATGTCTTAGGAAATACTAGAGAAGCAGCTAGATCCACCATTTTTGATATTCCTTAGATTTAACCACTCATTTTAGAACATAGGTTTGTGAATGAAACAAATTCTAAATATATAATCAACCACAACATAGTTGAATTGGTGAAACATGTGGTCCATAAAATGTTAAAAGTTGGTATTGGGTAAGTTGGGGGGATCAAGTCGAGCTTACGACGTTAAAAAAAGCGCTGCATGGGAGGCAGCCCATGGTTTTCAAGTTTCCACTCATCTTTTTGTTTTAATGAACTTTATATTCTAAATAGGATTAATTAATAATATTGATATTTAAAAATAATAATAAAAATATAATTTTGACCTGTTATTCTATTATGAGTATGGATGGTTATGAAAGGGGAGCGCTATATTAATCTGTGTCACGTGGTGTGATCCTTGAGTAATACCTTAGAAATTTAAAAATAAGAAAATGTATCATTAGTTCATTTTATTTTTCATGTGTTTGTAGGTTAAAATAAAAAATATATAATAATATTAAGAAAATTAAAATGCCACATCGTAGGTCATGGGGAAAACCCTGTCACAACTGGTGAAGCCGTGAGGACTCGAACAAGGGACCGAAGGGAGACAGGGGCACTGGCTAACCACTGACCTACGAATTATAGTGCTTCCTTATTCTATAATTTTTGTATATATAATTATATTTTACTTTTTTTATGATATGAATAAATATATATATCTATATATATTGTTTTTTTGTTTGTTTGTTTTTTTCATTTTCCACTAGGGAACTCTGTAGGTGACATGGATATCAAAAGAATAAATTAGAACAACAAGAACTTCAAATTCAACCACCAGGTGACTTCATTCCATGATCCTCATATTTCAATTTCCTTTTTGAACTCCCCTTCTCTCTTCTACCCCCTTATAAATTATCTATTCTTCAAACACTGGGTTAAGTGTTATTTTAAGTTGGGGGGGAGATGAAATAAAAAATTTGATTTTGTGTAAAAAAAATTGCTTTTGTAAGAAAAAAATGATTTGAAAAAAAGTGTGCCTTAATGGAATGAAAAATTTATTTAACCTTGAACATGATAATAGAGATTGTACACTTTGAAACTGAATATCAAATAATTTAGCATGCCCTGATTCTGATTTTAATCCATGTATATTTCATGGGAATAGATTTTGGAAAGTGTGGCTGTATAATGTAACATTTCATTGTTTATATTTTCATCCAAATAAAAAAAATCACAACGCACTTCCTTTAGATAGTGAGCTATTAGTTTGAGTTCTTGGGGTCCCCCAAATAAATAGCATAGGTTTGGTGATTATTTTAGTTTTAATATAAGTATTAAAAAAACAATAAATGTGTGCATAGAGCAATGAAATGACCTAATGTGTGTCTTTCAGCACTTGGGGATCATGACTCCATATTTGTCTAGCCTAGAGTTAGTAATTTTATCTATATTTATGGTAATTTGAATTTGTTTTTGACTGAGTTAACTCAATATGATTTCTGAGTATGTGGGCTTCAGTTGGTTCCCTAAATTCTTTGAGCTTGGGAGTCATCAACAAAGTCTCACTACATGGGTTGACTCTATTGAGTGAAATTTCAATTACCATGGAAAAATTTCAAAAAAATAAAAATAAAAATAAAAATAAAAATATATATATATATACAAAAATTAAATACTCATATTAATATTTAAATGTGATTCCACGTAGAGATTCCATCATTTCCACCATGAATAAATATGAACCCCCATTTCTATTACGATGCACAACACATCATCACACTTAATTGATGTTGGATGAAGTATGGAAATTAATTTGAACAAAGGAATGCGATTGGTATTGGGATCTGCTTATGAAACTATATTGTATTAAAATATTACTATGGGTTTCATAGTTTTTTGATATAAAGGTTTTTGGTGATCATTGTTTATTAAAATGTTCTTGGAAAAGGGAATTCAAATTTCACATTTTTTGAGATATATTTTGCTCAAGACTAGCAAAAATCAAGTTAGGTATGTGATTAACCACTGAATGATGATAATATTCATTGTTAATATATATAATATTCATGTGATTTATTATTCATAAACACCATTTTAGTTCATTTTACACTTTGAGCATCATTTCACATTATGATTGTAATTCCTTCTTAAAATGCACTATTATATGATACATTTTTTAACATCATTTAATGTACCCAATGATCTTGATTTTTTTTTCATATTTAATTTTCAGGTTTCTAATTATATTGGGAACAATTAATACTTGTGGATTTTTGGAAGATTCACATTGAAAGACAACTAAAATGGGATTCCATGCAAACAGTTATGGAGAAGGAAGATTGGACACCAGAACACTGATGAGAATGTGGGGCCCAAAATAGAGGCCCAATGAAGCCCAAATTTCGTGGGATGATAGAATAAATATATAATAACATATAATTCTTCATATTACAGTACTAATTAGGTTTCTATTATGGTTATGTAGGTGTCCCAATATAGAGATAAAATTATGGGCCAGATTTCATGGCCGAGAAAAATAGACAAAAAATTTAATCATATCTTGGAAACCAAAAATTAATTTGGTCTAAAATTTTATATAGAGCTAGGAAATATCTAGAGTTTCACTTTTTTCTACTATTTACCACTCTAATTAGGCCATCTAGAAGGACATAGAGGTGCTTATGTTTAGTGGATGAAATCTGGACACCATTTCGAGTCAAGGATAAAGAAGTCCACTCTCCCTTACTTTCCACCACCCAAGGCCTACCATAATCAAGTGAGATGATTTTTACTGTTGGAGGCTTGACACAAGGCTCCTAAAATTTCTCTTTAAGGAAGTTGTGGTGGAAATAGTTTTCATCTTTTGAGATTCCTTTCATTGTAATGTTATGCTGTGATTTTGTTGTCTCAAGTTCTTCTTCCACATGTAAGTTGTCCAATTCACTTTAGTTTCTTAATTAATGTTATTCTTCTCCTCTTATTGTGTTTTTCTTAAAATAACTTTGATAATGTTGGTTCAAGGTATGAACTTGTTCACACCAACCCTTATGATATTATCACACAATGGTGGAGTGATCGTTATTTCATTGTTTTTTTACTTCTCCAATTCCTCCCTCATGAGTCTACTTCCTGATTCCATTGAAACTATAGTATCAATGGAGGGATAACCGACTTATGAGTTGATTCAAGGGAGTATAAAGGGGATAGACTGGATGTTATTTATTGTTATATTAATTTATAATCACTTCTTTTAAATGATATTTTTATTTGATGATTTTAAAACCTCTTAATCCTTATTGAATTTAAGGTCACACACTTCAAGTGATAATACGAACCTTTACCTTGGAGTGCTCAAAACTTCGATCCTTGAAGTTTATAGGTGATTAGTATTAGGGTGTGTGGGTGTTAAACTAGTAAGTAATGATTTAGTTTGATCTCCTTAAATGAACCCATCTCAAATATAAGACATTGAAATATTAAAAAAAAATGCATCTAATCAACCCCTTTTAATAACCTAAGATCAACCCTTCTCATAATTTGAATTCACTTAAGAATTTTAGTGTTAAATTAAACCCATCTAAAATAAACCCATATTTGGGCACTTAATATCCAAAAATAGTTTATAGAATTTACGTGTCTGTAGGTTACTTCTTAGGTATCTGAGGAATCGACAACCCAAGCTAAACTATAGGCTACCGCTTAACCTTAAAATCTTGGGTAAATTTGGAGGATACCAAATTTTGGAACCGTTACTAGGTACCTAAGTAAGTTATATTAGACACTAGAATCCTTTTCTTTTCATCCCACTTCTCTGTTTTCACCCCTTACTTCTATGGAAGGAAATTTTGAACAAATCCAAACATGGGGAACCTATCCTTACTTTGATCACCCAACTCCATGTGTGATGTACAATGAACATCCTAATTTCTACTGGTGGGGTTATCAAAAACCTAATAACACAAAATGTTTTAAATCATATGATACACAAAACATTCCAATATATAATGAGTTTCAATCCCTACAATGCCAATCTGAACACCCTCCTGTGAAATTCCAACAACTTAATTTTCCACCTGGAATTGACCATTTTGATCAACCCCTTATCCATACAAATCCACATCCATTAATTGAAAAACTTCCTAAAAAATGGATATAATGAATTTTGAGGTTTCATCATTGAGATTAGAACTAAAAAACTTTAAGATGATTATGGAACCCATTCCCACTCACGCTATCCGTTCCTCGTCTTTGATAGAAGACTATTTTCTCCCACAAAACTCTCATGTATTTATTGAAGAACCAACCTTTGGATTTGGGATAGATGAAGTTGATAAAGGAATTATTAAAGGGTCTTTAAATCAAGAGGAAATTTATTTCTTGGATTCAAAAGAGGAAAATTTGACATCGTGGATTGAGTCCCCTATTATAGCTCCATTTTTGATTTTTCAGAAACTCCAATCATTGAAACATTGGGAGAAATCACAAACATTGAGTCCATACCCATCCCTGGCACTAATAATTTCAATTTTGTGGTTTAATATTCTATTCAAAAGGAACCAATTTTTTTGATAAATCTGGAAAAAGAAACTGAGTTGGATTTAAAATCTCAACCTGCGTTTGAATGTCCTATCCAAACCGAGATCAAAATTATTATCCTTCATTAACCACTCAAGTATCCCATAATAGGGTATAACTATGAAATTTCAATTGTAATTCATAATTCTATTGAAAAAGAAAATGTATGAATGATTATTGATGTCTTAGGCAAGACTAGAGAAGCAGTTAGATCCACTATTTCTGATATTCCTTGGATTTACCCACTCATTTTAGAACATAGGTTTGTGAATGAAACAAATTCTAAACAAAGAATAAATATCAACCTAGTTTAATTGGTGAAATATGTGGTCTATAAAATTTTTAAAGTTGGTATTGGGTAAGTTGGGGGGTTCAAGTCGAGCTAGTGACGTTAAACAAAGCGTTGCATGGGAGGCAACCCATGGTTTTCAAGTTTCCTATCATTTTGTTGTTTTAATCAACATTATATTTTAAATAGGATTAATGAATCCTTTTTATATTAAAAAATAATAATAAAATAGACTTTTGACCTGTTCTTCTATTATGAGTATGGATGGGTGTAAAATGGGAGTTCCATGTTCATCTATGTCACGTGGTGTGATCCTTGAGTAATACCTTACCAAGAAATTTAAAAATAAGACAATGTGTCATCAGTTCAATTTATTTTTTATGTGTTTGTAGGTTGAAATAAAAAAACTATAATAATAATAATAAAATTAAAAAGCCACATCGTAGGTCGTGGGGAAAACCCCATCACAACCGACAATGCCACAGGGACTCGAACCCGAGACCGAATGGAGACAGGGGCGCATGCTAAGCACTGACCTACAATTTATAGTGCTTCCTTATTATATAATTTTTGTATATATACATAAATTTTAATTTTTTTATTATATGAATAAATATATATATCTATATATATTTTTTGTTTTTTTGTTTGTTTTTTTCCTTTTTCCTCTAGGGAACTCTGCAAGTGACATGGATCTCAAAGGACTAAATTGGAGCAGCAAGAACATCAACTTAAACCACCAGGTGACTTCATTCCATGATCCTCATATTTTAATTTCCTTTTTGAACTCCCATTATTTTCCTATACCCCCTTATAAACACTAGGGATAATGTTATTTTATGTTGGGGGGGAGATGAAATAAAAAATTTGATTTTGGTTAAAAAAATTACTTTTGTGTGAAAAAAATGATTTGAAAAAAAGTGTGACTTAATGGAATGAAAAATTTATTTAACCTTGAAAATGATAATAGACATTGTACACTTTTAGAGTAAATATAAAATAATTTAGCATGCCCTGATTCTGATTTTAATCCATTTATATTTAATGAGCATAGATTTTGGAAAGTGTGCCTGTCTAATGTGATATTTCATCATTTATATTTTTATCCAAATAAAAAATTCACAATGCACATACTTTGGATAGTGGGGTATTAGTTTGAGTTCATGGGGTCCCCCAAATAAATATCATATGTTTTTTTATCATTTTAGTTTTAATATGAGTATTAAAAAACAATAAATGTGCACGTAGAGCAATGAAATGACCTAATGTGTGGCTTTCATCACTTGGGGATCGTGACTCAATATTTGTCTGGCCTAGAGTTAGTAATTTTTTCTCTATTTATGGTAATTTGAATTTATTTTTGACTGAGTTAACTCAAGATGGTTTCAAAGTATGTGGGATTCAATTGGCTCCCTAAGGTCTTTGAGCCTGGGAGTCCTCAACAAAGTCTCGTTATATGGGTTGACTCTATTGAGTAAAATTTCAATTACCATGGAAAAATTGAAAAAAAAAACAAAAAAAAAACAAAAACAAAAAAAAAACAAAAATATATAAAAAAAAATTAAATACTCATATTAATATTGAAATTGATTCCACCTAGCACTTCCATCATTTCCCCCTTGAATAGAGATGAACCCCCATGTCTTTTGCGATGCACAACACATCATCACACTTAATTGATATTGGATGAAATATGGAAATGAATTTTAACAAAGGAATGAGATTGGGATTGGGATATTCTTATGAAACTATATTGTATTAAAATATTATAATGGGTTTTATAGTTTTTTGATATAAAGGTTTTTGGTGATCATTGTTTATTAAAATGTTCTTGGAAAAGGGAATTCGAATTTCACATTTTTTGAGATATATTTTCCTCGGGATAAGAAAAACTCAATTTGGGGGGTTTTATTAGCCACTGAATGAGGATAATATTAATTGTTAATATATATAATATTCATGTGATTTATTATTCATAAACACCATTTTAGTGCATTTTACACTTTGAACATCATTTCACATTATGATTGTAATTCCTTCTTAAAATGCACTATTATATGGTACATTTTTTAACATAATTTAAAGTACCCAATTATCTTGATTTTATTTTCAAATTTACTTTTGAGGTTTCTAATTATATTGGGAATAATTCAAACTTGTGGAGTTTTGAAAGATTCACATTTAAAGACCACCAAAATGGGATTTCATGCAAACAATTCTGGAGAAGGCAGATTAGACACCAGCCCACTGATGAGAATGTGGGGACCAAAATATAGGCCAAATGAAGCCCAAATTTTGTGGTATGATATAATAAATATATAGGAACATATAATTATTCATGATCTAGTTCTAATTAGGCCTCTATTGTGGTTATTCAGGTGTCCCATGTTAGAGATAAAATTCTTGGCCAAATTCTACGGCCCAAAAAAACATCCCACAAATTTAATCATATCTCGGAAACCACAAATTAATTTGGGCTGAACGTTTACAGAGATCTAGGAGACATATGTATATTCACTTTTTTATTATATGGACCACTCTAATATGGCCATCTATAAGGCCATATAGGCACCTATGTTCGGTGGATGCAAGCTGGCTGCCATTTCATGTCAAGGATAATGAAGTCCACTCTCCCTTACTTTCCACCACCCTAGGCCTACCATAATCAAGTGGTATGATTTTTAATTTTGGAGGATCGACCCCAGGATCCCGAAATTCATATTTAAGGTAGTGGTGGTGGATTTTTTTTTTCATCTTTTGAGCTTCCTTTCATTGTAATGTTATGCTGCAATTTTGTTGTCTTAAGTTTGTCTTTCACGTGTAAGTTATTCAATTCACTTTTGTTTATTAATAAAAGATCTTATTATGCTCTTATTATATTGTTCTTAATATGACTTTGATACCGTTTGTTCAATGTGTGAACTTTTTCACACCAACCATTGTGATATTATCACACAATAGTGGAATGATCGTTATTTCATTGTTTTTTTACTACTCCAATTCCTCCCTCATTAGTCTACTTCCCACTTACATTGAAACCATAGGATCAATGGCGGGCCAACCCACTTATGGGTTGATCCAAGGTAGTATAAAGGGTCTGGATTGGATGTTATTTCTCACTCCATTAATGGATAATCACTTCTTTTAAATGATATTTTTATTTGATGATTTTAAAACCTCTTCATCCTTATTGAATTTAAGGTCACACACTTCAAGTGATAATACAAACCTTTACCTTGGAGTGCTCAAAACATTGATCCTTAAAGTGTATAGGTGATTATTATTTGGTTTTTTAGGCATTAAACCAGTAAGTTATTATTTTTTTGATCTCTTTAAATGAACCCAGCTCAAATATAAGAAATTGAAATATTTAAAAAAAAAGAATGCATCCAATCCACCCCTTGTAATAGCCTTGGATCAACCCTTATCATAATTTGAATTCACTTAATACTTTTATTGTTCACTCAAACCCATCTAAAATCAACCAAAATTTAGCCACTTAATAGCAAAAAACAGTCCATATAATGTACGTGTTTGTAGGTTACTTCTTAGGTTTATAAGGAATCGACAACCCAAGCTAAACTACAAGAGACCGATAACCCTAAAATCTTAGGTAAATTTTGGAGAGACCAATGAGGGACTCCATTATAGAGGGACTACATGCCTAAGTATCACAATATTTAAAATATTTCATTCCCAAGTATCACAAATAATGAGGGATTCCATGCCCAATGGATGTTGTTCCCAAGTATCAAAATATATAAGGGTCTCCATTCCTGATTATCTCAAATAATGAGGGACTCCATATCCATGTGTCAAAATATATAAGGAATTTTATGCCCAAGTATCACAAATAATGAGGGATTCCATTCTTGATGGAATCCATCACCATGTATCACAAATAATGTTGGTATGTTAATTTAATAATTAAGAACATTCCATGTTAGTAAGAATGCCTTATTTTAAGATCCTGTATTTTTCTAGGTGCATCCCTCTTTATTGTTTTTGTATTAAATGTATTTTTTTGGGTTTTTACTTTGTCTTTAAGCCTTAGTGGTTAAGTCTTGTTCAGAGAAAACATATTTTTTTGGGTAAATGGCCTAAAATCAAGGGATGTTTTCTTATTTGAATTAATGGAGTAAGGATATAAATGTGTTAAATGGTTTATGAGAGTTTTCCATGCTCTGTAAGTCATTGGATGTGGTTCAGATCCTTATGTAGGAAACTGGGATGAAAATTGTCTGATGAACATTTAAACGCCATGTAAATGTATAAGAAAATGTGTAAATGTCTCTAGACACATGTCATGAATGATTCCAGGACGTGAATTGATTCATGACATGAAAATAACAAAGGTCTTGTAAACCATTCATGTTGTGTATTAATATATCAGGATAAATATTAACTCAAGGTGATGGGTTTTTTTGGATTATACCTCTAAAAATAAGTATATGATGTGTAATAGAGTTAAAAACCATGTAATATCCTTAGAATCATTTTTAAAGGTGTCATTCACCCTTATGTGTACCCTTCTCCTCTAAACCTCAGATGGTTATCCAGTTGATTTTGTTATCCTTTCCTTTATTTCATACATCTAGTTTATGGGATCGATCCCTGTAAAGTCTTTGGATTTGGTTTCCACTTCCTCTTACATTGTTCTATGTTATGGTGGTGGAATACTTGGGTCATGTTTGGGTTTGATATAAATACTGATCTTAATTGAACTAGGTTTCATCTTGCGATATTCTGCACCTTCATTAGCATTGGCATTTCCCTTTGAAAGCACTGTGTTAATCACTGGTTCAAAGTAAGGGGTCTAAACCTTAACCCTTTGGTCTATTTAATTATGAAGTATTTGAAATATTTCAATTTTTCCAGAATAACATGTGCCTAAATTAATTAAATGATGATTTTTATTTGTTTCTTGAAATCCCTTGGGATCCAATAATTTTTGAACTAGCTTATAGATACCATTTGAGTGAGAGAACTCTTGATTATAAATTAATTGACTAATGGATTAAAGTGTATTTAGCATGAAATGAGTTTTGGTTAATTGATTGATATATATTCAACTTATCTTGGATTTATTATTTAAATGAGTATAATGTTATTGGTTTATAAAAAAATGATAAATGAAATGTGTAATTGAAAGATAAATGTTAATTTTCATAATTAACCATTGAGACTTATGATGTGATATTGTGATATCTTTGCTGCTCTTCCTAGTTACTCTTGTTGTAATGCTTAAATACCAGGCTTGGACCTGATACATGATGTAATTATTATATAGTGGGAAATTCCTAGTGATTTATGTTGACCCTGATACATGTTGTAATGCTTATACAATGGGTTGTGCCCAATGGAACATGATTAAATGCTTATATACTGGGATTGGACCTAATACACACTATAATTCTTATATACTTGGATCGACCCTGATTTATTGTTGAAATTATTATATAGTGGGTTTGACCCAGTTTTTTGTGTTTTATACCATTTATATATGTTTATGGTTGGAATGGTTGTGAGACACACTCAAAGACATTCCAGCATGGCACCAACATAGTTTATGTTTTACCAGGGTTATATGGTTAGGGTTGGAATGGTCATGAGACATTCTTAGAGATATTCTGGCATGGTACCAAAGCAGGTTGATGTGGTATTAATTTAATTTCTCAATTAATTAATACACATGTTTATGTCATTATTTAAATCACTTAATAACAGGATTGTTATGTTTAGACATAGTGGTGTTGACCTACTCAGTTATACTCACACCCTATTTGGGTCACCATTTGGTTCCTGATAAGATTACATGAATTCAGTATTGGATGAGGGAAAGACACCTTATTGTTGATTATTTCTTGTTGGATGCACAGGAGTTTGGAGACGATATTGACATGGGGCTCAGGATTGATGACTTTGGAGTCTTTATTTGATTCTGTCAGTATTTTATTTTTATTACTTCTATCATGAAATTTATTTACATTTAAAAATAAATATTACATTATTCATTTATTGTTTATTGGATTATTTATTTTTCTTTTATTGGTTGGTTTTTTCTACTGTCTTTTATTATTTCCACTATTTATGCACTCTGATATTTGTTGTATATGATTATTATGATTTGTTGTAACTATGTAACCAGGGGTAATGTGTTCACACTATACTTATCTCACCCCCACTACTAGTCAACAACATCTTACGTATGGGTAGGTGCGCTTGAGGTCCCATAACCAACTTATTTCAGCCATGTGAGAGATTGTTGGGTCTGAGGATGTTACAAAGTGGTATCAGAGAACACCGGGTTTATTTTCCATTTATTTAATATTTGGGAAAATTAGAAAGGATACTTGGATGTTTCAGGACTTTGAAATGAGATTGTGCATGGGAGTAAAAAACCCATGTATAAGGGAAAATCCTAGTGCCTTGGGATGGATTTTTCTCAAGATGTTTTCTTGTTACAGTTGATGTTATTTCACCTAGGGTGATTCACATGTTTTGTGAAGTTATTATTTCATATTTTTATTGGTTATTGTGATTTAAACTTGTGGCCTGTTATGGAGGGAGATGAGTATGCATGCATAATGATATGAACACACACACACACACATATATATATTGATATGCATTATTCATGATAGGGACATATTTATCACATGTGATATATACTTGACTGTTTTAACCATGACATAAGATTACTTCCATATATGAGAAATGAAATAATTAAATTGATATGTAATTCTAAAACACTTTTAATCCATGTTTAGAGAGACCAAGAGTTATTGGTTCTCTGTTATTGTCACTTGTTGATGTTGAACTTGTTGATAGATAGTTATCTAAGGAGTGTGTTTGACTTTTAGAGAAAATTCCGCCTCATCATCTTCAAGTTGAGCATTAAGAGAGTGGAAATAAACAATCTCCTAACACAACTGAGTTGGAACTTCCTATAGATCCAAAGGACCAGATAGATGTTCAACTTCACAACATCTTCATGAGGGTCATGCAATCCATGTAAAGAGATATTTATCACATCGTGCCTTCAAAGTCTAAGATAAAAATAGTGTTAAAGATATATAATCCACCTATGTTCATTGGGGAGGGAGGCCCCCTAGAAGATGATTTTTAGATCGAGTCATTACAAGAGATATTTAAGAATCTTGAGACACACGTAGATACAATGTTGAAGCTTACTGCATATATGCTACATTTGCCTGCCAAGCAATGGTGGGATATTCTAAAGTAATTTGGGAATCATGAAGAGATATATTGGAAGGATTTTGAGACAATTTTCTAGATCCATTTCCATCCCGAAATGTTAAGGGATGAGAAGGATCATGAGTTCATGAACCTAAAAAGGAGGGTATGTCAGTGATGGACTATGATCAACATTTCACCGACATGCAGCGCTTTGCATGATATTTGGTAGTTGATGATATCATCAGGGTGAGACATTTTCAAGATGGTGTTTTCTATGAGATCAGGCCCCATGTGAATGTGTTCCTTATGAGTATTTTTTCAAATGCGACGAATCAAGAACTCATCATGGAAAGGAATCTGATAGAAGCCCTATGTAGTGGCCAGGATGTTTCAGCAGGGTGAACTGCATAATTCTTCTTATAGTGGAAAGAATCATTGCTATTAAAATTTCACCCATAGAAATAGTGTTCAAAGAAGCTAGTGATGTTAGAAACCATCTTAGGATCATATTCTATTGAAGTTCTATCAGTGTGGCAAGATGAGCCCTAAACAAACTCAGTGACCTCACCCTACTTTGGAGTGTAAGTATTATAGAAGGATGGGCCACCCATAGAGATTTTATAGGGGAATACAACAGAAGTGTAATGGTAGGAGATCAGGATAGGTACCCGATTCTAGGAAAGACACAACTACTCCTCTGTAGACTGGTAGTTGGAGTTCCACAAGATGTTCTGGTTGAGGTAGGGGATGTGGTACCCTAGTGTAGGAACAAAAGTACCAAGAAGAGAGAATAACACATAGGAGTTAGACTACAACCTAGTGTAGAGGGCCTAGTCATCTGCACGCCATATAGATTACTCTGGATATTGTGGATGAATGACCTTATACTATTAGAGGTATGATTCTTATATAATCTATCATTTTTTTTGATATAGTAGAATCACATTACTTTTTATCCATTATTTTTGTAAATAGTTTGAGCTTGGATGTGAAAATATTAGATGGTGTTTTGACCATTGAGACACCATTGAGAGAGAATTTAGAGAATATAAAATGTTTGAAGGAATGTTCTCTAGAGATGGGTTATTATCATTTCTTTTGAGAACCATTTTTTATAGAAATGATGGGTTTCAATTTGATTCTTGTTATAGATTGGATAGTTATATACCAGGAACATATTGATTGTTACTGAAGGAGAGTTACCCTTCTATCTCTAGAAGGAGGCAGATATTTCCACTAGGGTAAGTGGGATACCCAATATAGTCATGCAAGATTGATTCTATGAAGATAGTATTGTCTCATGGATCATATATATGGTATTTCTCTAGATGGTAGTGGAATATAGTAGGATTAGTTTTCTCTAGTGGTAGAATGTTTTCAAGATGCACATAATAATGAGTTCTATGAATTATTTCTTGAGTGGGATATCTAGTTTACAATCGAGTTGGTGCCGAGAGAAGAGTCAGTTTCTATAATTCTTGATAGAATAGCACTAGAAGAGCTTCAAGAGTTGAAAGATCTAGAATATAAGGGTTTTGTATGTCCTAGTACATCTCCATGGGTTTCTCTAGTTATTTTCTCCAAGAGGGATGATGGTACCTTGTTCTTATGTGTGGATTATTAGATATTGAACCAAATGACAGTCAAGAACTGGTATACTATTCCGCGCATCAATGATATCATCAATCAGCCGAGTGGTGCTAATATCTTCTCTAAGATAAATTTGAGATATGGATACCACCAGTCGAGGGTGATACTTTTGGATGTACCTTGAACTACTTTTAGGATCAGGTATAGCTTGTATGGATTTGTAGTGATACCAGTTTGTTTGACTTACACACCTATGATATTAATGGATTTGATGAATCATATATTTCATCATTTTCTAGATCAATTTTTATTGGTTTTTTTAATTAAATCTTAGTGTACTATCATTTATTATATGATCATTCCCAATATCTTAACATTGTCATGAGTGTATAGAGAAAGAATTAACTTTATTCCAAGCTATATAAATGAATTTTATGGTTTGAAAAAGTGCACTTATTGGGCTATTTCATCTCATAGGAAGGAGTGTTAGCAGACCTAGAGAAGGTTGAAACCATGGTATCATGGAAAAAACGCAATAATGTCTTCAATATTCAGATATTTTTGGGTCTAGTAGTTTATTATCGACACTTTATCCAGGATTTCTCCCAATTTAGAAGCACCGATGTCAGGTATGACCAAAAAGGGGGTCAAGTTCATTTATTCAGATTCTTATGAAAGAGTTTTTTAGGAGCTAAAATTTAGACTGACCTTATCACCTATCTTAACTTACCTATACTGTGTAAATCATATACCGTGTACTGTGATGCATCCAGAGTTGGCTCAGAGTAATTTTTGATATAGGGGGATTTATTGGTTTCTTATGGATAAATACAGATGAGACTATATGAGAGTAATTACCCTACTCATGATTTGGAATTAGCAGTAGTGATACATGACCTGAGATGCTAGAGACATTATCTCATGGGTTAGAGGTTTGTGGTATACACAGACCATAAGAGCCTTAGGTACGTCATTTCATGGTAAGAGAAGAACCTTCAATAGGAGAGTTGGATCAAGTATCTACAATACTTCTAATTTGAGTTGGTTTATACAATGATAAAGGGAAAAAATTTGATGAATTAAGCCAAAATTCATAGAAAAAGGTATTGTGAGAGTCTTACGATCAGTGGTGGATGATGGAACTATTTTTAGACATGCATCTAGATGTTCAGGATTCTCAGGGTTGAGTATATCTGACTTTAATATCTATTATAATCATGATTTTGGATTGGATCAAGACTGAGAAGTTATCTGATCATGAGTTATTAGTTCTGAGAGACATCTTATATAGTGGGGAGACACCATTGGGATGGTCTCTGGATAGTAGAAATTGTATTTTTTGTGTGGCTAAGTGTGGGTTCATATGGGATTTCTTGAGGAGTTAATGAGAGAGTTAAATTATTCTAGATGGTAATTACATCACGATTTGAAAAATAATTTTTTTGATCTCTATAGATATTATTGGTGGTCAAGAATGAAGAAGGAGGTAGTAGGATTTGTGGTGAGTTGTTCCACTTTTTAGTAGGTGAAATCCGATCATTAGAGGCCAACTGGGATTTTACATCCTTTTCCCATTATTGAGTGGAAATGGGATAATAGCACTATGGATTTTGTGATAGTATTACCCAGGAAAACCCATAAGAATGATTTAGTACGGGTGATCATGGATTGACTGATGATGGTACCCCACTACTTTCTTATTAGGGAGACTATCACAGTTGATGATATTGGTAGTCTTTATGTGTGTGAGGTATTTTCGTTGCATGGGGTTTTGAGGGTTATCATTTCTAGCAGAGATTCTCATTTCACATTGTAGTTTTGGAAGGGTCTTTAGAAGGATCTGGGGTCATAGGATATTTTGATCACATCCTATCACCCTCAGACTAATAGTCAATCGTAGAAAAATATTCAGGTTCTCGAGGATATGTTATAAGCCTCTGTTTTGGATTTCGATGGTTCATGGAATCATTATATATAACACATGAAGTTTTTATATAATAAAAAATTTCAGGATTCAATCCAAATGGAACCTTTAGAGTCACTGTATAGAAGACCATGTCGTTCGTCTTTTTGTTGGTTGGAGATAGGTGAGTTAGTGTTTTTAGGATTAGTCCTATACAAGAGACATTTGAGTAGGTTCAGTTGATATAGAAATGGTTGGTGATCACACAGAGTTGGCATAAATCCTATTATTACCATTATATATGACCTCTTGAGTTTGACGTTGGTCATCATGTTTTCCTTTGAATGTCACCTAGTTTGGGGAAATGTCATATCAATAAATAAGGAAAGATGTGCCAAAGTTTGTTGAGTCGTTTGAGATAGTGGATAGGGTCAGTCTATTAGCATAACGATTAGCCCTTCACAATTCTACAGTTTCATGAAAAACGTGTTTCACATGTCATAAATTCAAATATACCATTCATAACCTTCTCACATGATAGGAATAATTGATGTAGAGCTTGTGGTAGATGCATTCTTTGATGATAATATGATATGGATAGTGGACCATAGTTAGAAGTATCTATAGGGTAGGGTTATACATTTGGTTTGAGTGTAGTGGAAGCATGGGAGAGTTTAGGAGAAGACATAGGAGTGAGAGTTTGATACGTGAGAATAGTGGCTATACTTGTTCACCAATTCCCCAGATAGATTCTTGGATCATCTCAGGGATGATCTGTTATATGGTGGGGAAGTTTTAATATACTATATTTTTTTTGGTATATCCCTATTTGAATATTTTTGTATTAAATTTATTCCATGGGGTTTTTTCCTTCGTCTTTAAGACTTGATGATTGAGTCTTTTTTGTAGATGAGATATTTTGTTGGGTAAATGACCTAAAGTTCAGGGATGTATGTTTATTTGTATTAATAAAGTATGTATATAAATGTGTTAAGTGCTTTATGAGGGATTTACATACTTTGAAAGGTATTGGACGTGATTCAGATCCTTATGTAGGAATCCTTGTTAAAAACTATCTATAGAACATTTATATACTGTGTAAATGTATTAAATGTGTAATTATTGCTAGATACAAATCGTGAATGGTTACGGGCTATGAAATGATTCACTACATGAAAAGAATACACATATTTTAAACCATTCACATCATGTATTAATCAATTAGGATAAATATTAACTTGAGGTAATGGGTTTTTCGGCGTATCCCTCTAAAAATAAATACACCATGTGTAAAAGAGTTACACACCATGTAATATCCTGAGCAATATTTTTAATGTTGATGAGTGACTGATTTTTCATTCAACCTCACGTTTAACCTTTTCCTCTCAACCTAGGATAGTTCTCCAGGCGATTTTGGATGTTTATCTTTATCTTAATTGATTTAGGTTCTATATTTCATTTTTATACACCTTCTTCCTTATTGGTGTTACCTTTTACAAGCACTACGTTAATCTCCAGTTTAAGTTAAGGGGTGTAAAACTTAACCATATGGTCTATTTAATTGAAAAGTATGCACAATATTGCATTTTTTCAAACATAATGTGCACCTAAAGTAATTAAATAATGAATTTTATTTGTTCCTTATAATCCATTTGGATCCAATTATTTATGAACTAACATATGGATACCCTTTGGGTGATATAACTTTTTATTATCAATTAATTGAATAATGTCTTAAAGTGTGTTTATAATGACATGAATTTTGGGTGAACTCTTGATATAGATTCACCTTGGCTTGTCTTGATTGTTGAAATGACAGGCATGTTATTGGTTTATGGCCAAATGATAAACAGAATGTGTAATTTAAAGATAAATGGTAATTTATATAATTAACCATTGAGCCTTATGATGTGATATTGTGGCATATTTTCTATTATTCCTAATGATTAATACTATAATGCTTATATATCGATACTGGACCTAATACATGATGTAATTATTTTATATTAGGCTATGCCCAGTGATTCATGATGCAATGCTTATATACTGGGATTGGCCCTGATACATTCTTTAATTCTTATATAGTGGGGTATTCCTAGTGGAACATGCTGAAATGATTATATATCAGGCTTGGACCTGATACATATTGTAATGCTTATATACGGGATGATCCCTAATTTATTGCTGAAATTCTTATATAGTGGGTTTGACCCAATTTCGTGTTATTTATACAATGAATATATAGTTATGGTTGGCATGGTTGAAAATATGCACAAAGGCATTTTGGTATGGCACTAAAGGAGGTTATGTTTTACTAGGGTTATATGATTAGGGTTGGCATGGTTGTGGGACATGCGCAGATATATTACAGCATGGTGCCAAAGTAGTTTGATGTGGTATTAATTTAGTTGTTCAATTATTTAATACACCTATTTATTTCATTACTGCATGCACTTATTATCAGGCTAGTTATGTTTATACATGGTGCTATCGACCTAATGAGTTATAATCACACACTATTCTTGTCATTTGGTACTGTATTAGATTACATGAATGTAGTATTGGACTAGGGAAAGGGACCTTGCTGTTGATTTTTACACATTGGATTGTCTAGAGTTTGGAGATGAGGCTGACTTGGGGCTTGGGACCAGGGAATTTTGAGGTTATATTTGAGTCTTCTAGTCTTTTATTTATATTACTTATCACATGAAATTTAGTTACATTCCAACATGAAATTACATTATTGCTTTATTATTTATTTTATTATTCAATTTTCTTTTATTGGTTGGTTCTTTTCACTGTATTGTATTGTTTCCACTATTTCTATAGTATGATATTTATTTTATATGATTATTCCACTATTTTATAACTCTGTAACCAGGGGATATAGTCTCCCAACTATACTTATCACACCCTACTACTAGTTAGTATCCTATGGAATATGGGGATCCATGCTTGAGGTCCCATAACCAACCAATTTTGGCCATGTGATAGAGTTTTAGAATGGGGAAAGTTAAAAAAATTATAGTTCATTTATATTATTAGGACATGTTAAGATATATTACAAAATTCAATACAAAAATTTAATTAAAATGGTCTACCATGAAAGGTCAAGTACTAAGGGGTATGAAACGTTATGTCCAACCAACCTAACAATTAATTTAATTATATTTAACATTTTTATTTCTCACAATGATGATCCAATTATTCACATTTAGTATATTGGATATGGCTAAGTGTGGTTTTATGGCATTTAACACATTATTAAATTTAATTAGAAACTTCATTAAACCATTTATAAATAGATCTGAGTGAAATTCCATTCCTGTTTTATCAATTACATTAATTCACACTCTAATACTCTCATATCCATTACCCCAGGGTCATGTGTGCAAACTCAACACATATCATTCATTTAATTCACCATAATAATCCACTCATAAGGGGAAATCCCAACACAACCTTATGTTGGTTTGGTAAAGTGGGAAGCCATGTTCCATTTATGTATTCAATTTCAACACCCCTTAAGTGGTGGTTCAGGTTAATGTTTTATAGAAAAAACCATTCTAGGGTCTCATAAAGGGTCTAGGTTGAAGTCTAGATAGTTTATTTAATAATTTACACATTTTAGGAGTATCACATAGAAAGTAGGGCATGCAGAACAACTATGCATTTTATAAACGTTGCGGCTTTAATGTAAAATCATATAGACTATATACCTCATGGTTAGGATGCTTTAATCATCTAATACCAAGATTTTATTTGATCCAGTTTGAGTGAAATTGATTAATAGACAATAAAATCCATTAAAATATGTTGAATTATCTTGCATGAAGACAGTATTCAATAGGGCTAAAGAAACTAAGAAAGAAGGAAGGTGGAGTCATAGACTCACCAATATGCTTCCAACACATCCGAATGCATTCATTTTGGAGGTCAAATAGAGGATATATCTTCATAGAAGTAAGAGAGGAAGGAAGATCTTGAGAGACCCACTGTTTTGCATGTGGAGAAGAAGAAAAGGGAGGAGAAAGGTTTAGAGGAAACTTGGAAAAAGGGTAAATCACCCATTTTAATGAACCATGCAGTTTGGGAACACTATTTGGCTAACTGTGCACCAATCATGTGCCAACCATGTAGTGTCACTGCCTAAGTGGAACTAGGGGTGTAGGCTAGGCACATGGTTATCCAAACCATGCACAACATATGCGCTCCCCTCTATAGTTTTCTGTAGACCACCTCATACAAGTGTGTGCATCCTATCACATAGTTAGACCAAACTGTATAAGATCCTTAGATACTATATTCTAAGATGCCTGGTTTTATCTATGGATACATGGTTTCGAAAAAATATTACCCTATAGAAAAAAAGCCACAAGTTTTCTACTGGAGGGACACGTGGTTTAAACAAACCACGTGCGTCTGCCCGTTTCTCTCGAAATGGATTTTTCAAAGGCTAGTGCTCTTGAAACTCATTAAAACACCAAGTAAACCTCTTTATCTATAAACCTCATCTAAAAATGACACTTTTAAGTGTTAAAATACTCAAATTTAGATTCTAAATCTAGGTTTCGAGAACAACCTGTCTACCAAACAGTAAAATTCAAATTTCCTTGTCAATTACCACCTGGTCCAAAATGTGGGTTATAATAGTCTCAACACCTTAGAACTTCTTGTCCCTGAGAAGCCGTTTGTAATAAAAAACAAAACCTGACCTACTTGGGTTATGAAGTTTTGTTAAAACTCAAGACAATAATCACATTCCAAAACTAATACATCAAGACGACGCTTACCCGATCCTGTCAAATGGTTGATTCCCATTTGTACTCATTTATTCTAGTGGAGATATATTTTCATAAAAATACTTGGAAAAATTACAATACACTCAACCCATTCCAAAGACACACTAGAATCATTCAATCACCAACTGCATGAAAAAATAGAGAGAGAGATATTAAGTCGTTCCACCTCTGACCAATTACCTTTAAAAATGATTAGATTAATCAGCAGATCCACTTCAAAAACTAGATCTTGATGCCTTTAAATAGAGGTACCTTGATATCACTCCAATAATACTCACCAAATATCATAACTAGAATCTAGTGACATCTCTAAACAAAACTTTCTTTTATGTTGTCGCGCCACAACTTAAACATGGGTGTATACCCAATCCAACACAATTGGATTATTACCCTTAAAACAATACATTAAAGCCTAACTAAAGTATAGGGTAACCTTAGAATCATCCAATAGAGTCTGAAGATATCATCCAACGTAGTCCATACTTTAGATTTTACATGTGATATGTAGAAACATAGCTAAAATATACTCGCATAAAAACACTGACCGGTCCCAACAACAATCAAGTCAGGAGTGAGCTAGAGTCCATGAGTCTATCCAAGTCATTCATACTCAAGAATCCAAGTATCACTTATGACTAACCATGCCTCTATTAATAACTATGTTTTTAGAGTGTAACTCTAATTGATTATATTTATCAAAACAATGGGGTCTTTTAATTTATCTCAGTGTATAACTGACACTCCCTTAGTGCACCCTGGATGATGTCACGGTGGGGATCATGATCATCACTGAGGCATCCCATGATCACTCAAGCATAACCACTAAAATTCCTCCCTAAAAAATAATTATTAAATGACCATGATTCCTTTACCACATGAGGAATCCCATGATCACCCAAGAATAACCACTGAAGTCCCTCCCTGACTAATGGTGTCTTCAAAGGATGCATACATAAAAAACCATTTCATCACCATACTGCCTAGAAAGTACCACCACATTTCCAAAAATTACCAGCCTCATGGGAATTTAAAGTAATGCATACCATTTCCTTTCATGGTTTTACACCCTCTATGTAGAGGACATGATATAACACATTTGTAATGTTACTTCCCAACTTAGGAGTGTCCTACTCATCATTTTCTAATAATGTAAATTCATCCCATAGAACATGCTCCATAAACCACTAATTTTTGTTCCAGGACATGGCTAGCACGATTTTACCAAGTACTAAAATGAAAAAGGAGAACATATAGCCACTTATTAGAACACTAGGTTTAAATTCACTTTAAATTCAAGCATGATTCTCCTCTAAGCTATGATCATGTACGTCATTAGAAAATTTCATAAATGAAAAAAATATTCTGAACAACATGTTAAATCACCCAGTCCTCTTTGGAACATCATCCCAAGAATTGGGACGAGTTGGATTCCCCTTAACTCCCAGGTCACTCTACCTCAGGGATGACCAGTGATCAAATCATATAAGCTCAATGCTCAAATGATTATCACTGAACTCATACGGTTCATTGAAACCTTTAAAAAACTTGATGGGTACCATGTGAATCGATGCATACTACCTAGAGATTCAAAATAGTACAACATGCATGTTTATCTCTTTTAATTCATCATCCAAATGGTACTTAACATTCTAGAGTTTTATTACCCACATGAATATTACAAGATGATGACCTTACGAGTCATCTATTAGAAAAGGAAGAAGGGTCACATGACTTAATAAGCATCCAAACATGATCTAAGAATGTCTAAACTACTTAAATGATAATTACATGATACTAAATCCCATATAAAGGATCAAATTATTGCATGATCACTCATCAAACATGAGTGTATTTTTATAATCTAAGAGTCCTACTCAGGAAAAATGGATCCCAAATGACACCACATGTCTGAAATGATTCACAATCATTTAATAAGGTTTTAATTTTTAATGACCACTACCTACATCAGGATAGCCCCTTAAAAAATAAGAAATCATAGACCCTATATCTAGGTCACTTTGAAGAGGTCACTAGTATCTACCACGTCTAATTTATGTTCATGAAATATAAGAACAATCCTATAGGAAACACTCACATTCCCACTCCAAGGAAATTATCATGGAAAAAATTAATCTTCCCTTACATGAGGTTCAAAACTAAAAAAACCACATTAAGGTTTCATTCAAGACATTTTCCCTTATTTAAATTTAATTTTAATCATTTAAGGAAGCTTAATTTAAGAAAATTCAAGTACTAGTTATGATAGATAACTATATTTGGTACTTTATTTAACTAGTTCAATAAGGAACACATGCAAGTTATATGAAAATTATTTTCTAGAATTATTTATTTAGCTAACATCCCATCATAATTTTAGGAAATATATCTTATAAATTTCTTTTATCTATTTTAGTTATCCATAATATTATTATATATATCTTAGTTAAAGAAAATTCCAATTCCAATCTATATAAGAAAACACCCTTTAGATTGTAATTGTAATTTTAATTAACTAAAGCCTCATAATAATAATAGAGATAAAAAAGTAGATAAAATGTTTTTATTAATAATAGGGGATTGGTTAAGTAATATTCCACCACACACTTATATATAACACCATATAAGCAGTTGTAGAAACTTTTAACAATTTTAGACACTTTTAAATAACCATCCCATTTATTATAATCATACCCCCATGGGGTTAAGTACCCAGGCATATAAAAAAATTATGGAAACCTAAAAGTGTCATGATATTTCATTCAAGTTCTAAAAACACTCTTAATGGGTTTATCTCATAAAAAATATGCTCTAGCTGACTTACTTGGGTCTAGTTATGCATTTAATAATTTATTCATACAAATCCTCATACCCAAATTCTGTAGGTACTATCCTTTATAAAGGTATAAATTATCTGTAAGATTCTCTATTTATCGCATACCATGGTTTAGTTAGTTTATATTCCATTTAATATTTATAAATATAATTTCCCTTATTGACTAGAATTGTAATTCATGTATAAACAACTGGGTTTTTATCTTTGATATAAGAATCTAGGAATATCATATGTAATTTTTTGATTATATAGGTTGCCCTTCCCAATTTATAAGGGCCCATAGACCTTATAAATTTTTATTGGAACCCATTCAATCACAAATGTAAATGTGTAATCCCATATAACCAATGTTCCATGACTTAAACATGTCTATATTGGTTGGTTAAGGTGCCACTATTAAGATATACAATAAAACACCAATTAGATTGATGCAAACACTTTAATAACCAATATTTTTATCATAAAATTAAAAAATCATGCTATCACATGGTATAAAGTAATATATACATATAAATGGGAAATCAAAGAAGTATGGTATATAGGAAAATCATGATAAATAATGATACAACATGGAATGTAATCATGCAAGGCACATATCACATATACATAGAAATCAGGGTATGAAACCTACATGGCATGGAATATACATGGCATGTGAATTTATATGTTCTTATAATTATTCATGTAACAATACAAACCAAGGTTAAAATGAAAAAAATACCATAAATATAAAATTACACTAATTACTCAAGGTAAAATCAAAATCAATTGTAATAACAAATAACATGAACAAAAATCCCATCCCCGAACACTAGGTATTTTCCCCTTGTGTGGGTTTATCACTCCCATACACAACTATTTACTAAGTGCCGACACACTCATAGTATCCTTTATACTATCCCAAAACTATATGATAAGGAAATAAAAGTTCTGATATCACTTTGAAACATCCCAATTAGAGAGCCACTCAAACGATGCTCTGAACCGGTTGGTCAAATGACCTCAAACGCACCTCCCCATACACTAGAGGCTTCTGACTAGCAGCAAGGGTCTAATAATTGTATGGTGGGGAGAATATACCCTCATGATCAAAGAAAAATAGTGGAATAATAATAAACGACGCAATAGTGGAAGCATTAAAAATAAAAGGTTGTGTAAGAATAATGATAAACTGATAAAATAGACAATGGAAAATATACAATCATTCATTCATGTCCAGATGATGTTATAATATTTAAATAATTGATAACATAGTAGGTGATACAGTTCAATATATGAATAAATAAAATGAATAAAATCACATGGGGATAACTAAATGAGTATCCTGAGCTCCAACTCTATCCTATGATCCTATGATTCCATGTATAAATGAATAAAACAAGCATAATCCATAAACCTAAACCTAGAATCATGATATCTATTCGGGTACCCTAGTGTAATGGTGGCCCAATTAGGGTGCGAGATATAAAAAGTATGCCCCCAAGAATGGTTTATAATTCTGTCCAATCTATGAAAATAAAGTATAGTAGATTTTATATATGTAAATAATGATGTAACAAAAAAATAAATTTAAATAAGTCATACTTAGGTTCCTCAAGGAAGCCTGTTGACATTACCTGCTTCTACCAAAGCCATAATATCACTGATGAGGTTTCACCATATATATTTAAGCATGAAAGTATATATGTACATATAAGAACTATCTATGTAGTAATATATATAGACATATATATAGATATTCAGTTCTATCCATGATCTGAGGCATTAGTCAGGCATCCAAGATTATTCATTTACGTCTCCTGGAATAATGAGGGACTCCATGCCCGAGTTTCACAATTTATAAGGGATTCCATGATCGAGGGATTCCATGCCCAAGTATCACAATATTTAAGGGACTCCATGACCGAGTATCACAAATAATGAGGGACTCCATTCCCATGTATCACAATATATAAGGGACGCATTTCCCAAGTATAAAAAATAATGAGGTACACCATGCACAAGGGATACCATGCCTAAGTATCACAATACATAAGAGACTCCATGCATGAGTATCATAAATGATGAGGGATTCCATTCCCAAGTGATACCATGAACAAGTATCACAATATATAAGGTACTCCATGTATGAGTATCATAAATAATGAGGGATTCCATGCCCAAGGGATTCCATGATCAAGTGTCACAACATATAAGGGAGACCATTTCCAAGTATCACAAATAATGAGGGAATCCATACCCAAGGGATGTCATGCCGAAGTATCAAAAATAATATAGGAATGTGTATTTAATAATTATACATAGTCTATGTTAGTAATCATGCTATATTAGAGTTCCTTAATACAATTAGTCCATGTTAAGATAAATTCCACTACCAAGTGAAGAAAATTAATTAGAATTGTCTACCATGAAAGGTCAAGGATCAAGGGGTATGAAACATCATGTCAAACCTACATAAAAATTCATTTAATTAAATTTTACATTTCACTTGATCGTTAGGAAGAGACAAGTATTCACATTTAATATCTTGGATATGGAAAATTTTGGTTCTATTCTGTTTAACACATCATACAATTTAAATAACCACTTCATTTGACCATTTATAAAAAATGTTGAGTGAAATTCCTTTCCCCCTTTATCAATTTTCTTAATTCACTCAGTAATCCTCTCACATACATTACGCTAGTGTCAAGTGTATAAAATCAACACCTAACTTTCATTTAATTGATCCTTATAAGCCACCCATAATGGGAATTCCCAACACAACCATGTGGTGGTTTGGTAAAGTGTGTTACCATGGTCTATTTAAGTATTTAATTCAAACACTTTTTAAGTGGTGGTTTAAGTTAAATTTATTGACCAAAAAACATTACAAGGTCCTTATAAAGGGTTTAGGTTGAATTCTAAACAATTAATTTAATGATTTACACATTTTAGAAGCAGAACATAGAAATTATGGCATGCAGAACAATGATGAATTTTATAAACGATGAAATTTAAATGAAAAATTATATAGACCACTTGCCTCATGGTTAGGGTTCTTCACTCATCTAATACCAAGATTTTATTTGATCCAGTTTGAGATAAATCTAAAAATTATTAATATTCCTTAAAAATAGGATGAATTAGTTTTCATGAATATAAAATTCAAAATGGATAATGAAAATGAGAATGGAGAAAGGAGGAGTCATAGACTTACCAATATGATTCCAACGCACCCAACGACATTGGATTTAGAGATCAAATGGAGTATATATCTTCATGGAAGGAGGAGATAAAGGATTATCTTGAGAATACCCCCACTTTGTGAACAGAGAAGAAGAAAATGGAGGGTAAAGGTTTAAAAGAAATAGTGGGAAAAGGGTAAAATCACCCCTTTTAATGAACTGCATGGTTTGGGCACATGGTTTGGATAACCATTCACCAACTATGTGGTGCCACTGACTAGGTGGCACTAAGAATTCATACTAGGAGTATGGTTATTCAAACCATTGATAACTTGTGTTCTCCCCTCTTTATTTTTCTATTGACCACCCCATATGGCTTTTGCCTCCTCTCGCATGGTTAGACCACTATGTTTGAGACCCTCATCTTCTCTGGGAAAGGAAAAATGATTTTTTATAGGGGATTTATGATTTCAAAAAACTATGACCCTATAGAAAAACATCCCACATTATTCCTCGTAGAGGGACACATGATTTAAACAAACCATGCACCTCTATATGTTTATCCTAAAATTGAATTCTCAGAGCTTGGCGCTCCTAAAACACATCCAACCACACATGACACCTTTCGGGATTTATACCTCATATAAAATAAACATTTTTAAGTATTACAATTCGGGGATTTTGATTCTAATTCTTGGTTTAGTGAAAGAACCTTCTTTCAAATAGTAAAATTCATATTTACTTAGAAATTCCAACCTGGTAGAAAACATTGGATCTTACTGCACGTGATCATGGGAAAAAGAATTTTTTAGTTAGAATAATCCAGTGATGTGAATCATGACCCTACACTAAGACCCTTACAATCCATCCAAGAAAATAAGATCTTGATTATCTCTGTATTTAATGTGTTGAAAAAGAAGGTGAATGCTATAAATGTTTTGTCGTCTCACATTTTGAATGAATTTGACATCTACTGATTGTAATTTAGGATCTCTTATGTAATTTTTCCTTCTAAATTTTTAATTAAATTAGAATTCTATTTTTTCAACCATATCATTATTTTAATTCTAAATTTATTCCTATTTTCTTGACTCTATGTTATCCTAGTGATTTGAATCTCTATGATCATGGAGAACTAACCCATTGCAAGTTTTCCTAAGGGAAAAAATAGAACACATAAATTTTATACTTCAATTATTCACTCATTTTTCTAATTCTGGTGTGATATTGAAAGTGGAGTGTGGAGGCAATTGTCACTCTATATTCCATTGGCACTATTGTACCACTCTAATAGTAACTCTTAAATGCCTCCCTCCAATCGGATCACACTTTATAATAGTGGAGTCATGTGATTTGAATTAGAGAATGGTATGCTATTACTACTAGGTGAGGGAGTAAGTCCATTCACTTGATTGAGGAGTGTACTTTCCCATTTCCTAAGGATAACACCTGATATTTTTATTCCTTTTAGGGGATCCCTTGAGCTAGTAATTAGTTTTATACTTAAGGAAAATAGTATAGGGCGTGTAGTCAAATGTTATTTCATCTATAAATTTAGATAGAAGATTTAGAATAGATTTAAATTATTATCTAACCCACTATAATTCACTCCAAGACCTTCTACATTTCTCTCTGACATTTTTGTGTTTTCTGTATTCTATTTTATAATTTATTGAATAAAAACACCAACACTCAAACATCATTTGTGACTATTTTAAAAATTAAGGAAAAAATAAATAAATACACATAAGTAATAATATAGTGAAACTCTCAAACCTTTCTCCTTAAGAGATGACCTTGGTCAGCCACTAGGCTATATTAAGAGGTTTTAGACATTATGTTTCACCATGGCCTGAGACAACCACAAGATCATCTTAAGATCACTACTGAGGATTAAGGTCAAAAATTCACTATTCTTTTTCACTATGTAATTAGTTTTCTATTTTTAATTAAAAAAACATGGATCATCACTTTCTGTCAATGAATATGGAATAAATTTCTTCTATTCTCAAAAAATAGATTGAATTGATACAATTAATTATTTTGAAGAAATTATGGATGTTTATGATCATATTTTACAAGATTTTAATAGATCTACTACTGAAAGGAGAGTAAGGTCCATAGACTAAAACAAAAAAACTTAGGGAATATATATGAAAGGTATAAAAAATAAAGAATCCATCTCTCCCACAAAATCCTGATATAAAACCTGAGCCACTCCATGAACAATAAGACATATAAGCTGAAAAAATTGAGGGGACAATAAATTTATTTACTCTTATACTTTTATTTCTCTTCAATATCATTTGGAACCTGACCACCCTTGTTTGGATGATGAAGATTCCACACTGTTGGAGTATGATTCAGAGGAAGATAAATTTGACTTTAATTATTTCTATTTGAATCTCATGCAAGATGAATTCTCTTATAGACTAATATGTAATAATATTGTAGAGTAATATGTATTACTAGAGGACCTAATTACTGAAGGGGAATATCCCCCTATATAATACATTGAGAATCATATGGAAGGAGTCATATTATAATAAATACTAGTGGATTCTTCTTATATACAAATAGTGGAGTAAGTTTTTGTTGATGAAGGGTAAAATTTTGATTTGAAATCAAGTTGTTTTTATTCTTTTCAATTAGAAAAACTTATTTAATCTCTTTTTTTATGAAGAAGAATTACTGGACATCCCAATAAATGAAGAAGTCCATGATTTAGCTATGATAGATCAGGAAACCTTATTTATCATCCTTATAGACTAACCTTTGAAGCTTATTTACACTAGTAAAGGGGTGGAAATATAGTTCTCTATCCAATGGGGGATCCAATAATTTGAGTTGAAGAGTTGTGGAAGGACACACATGTGGTGGTTCTTACCATAGAAACTTCTTCCCCCCACTAATTTGGGACGACTACTTGATTTTCCAGCTATGGATAGTCTAACTAGATCCCCTCTTGGGAGGGATAATCCAAGACTCTTAAACCCTCTCTTTAATTTCCCCTTTTTAATTTAATAATTTTATTATAATGTTTTTTATTTATCTCTATAGGTTTTACTTTAGTGGAAAAAAACTTAGGATAATAGCTCAAGATGTCTACAAGTGGACCATGGGGAGATATTACCTAAAATCTGCAAGATAGATAAACACGAGGTTGTATTGATCCTTTTTCATCATTCATACATTGTAATTCTCATTCATGTCTATTGGAATTTAAATGAAATTGTCAAACAAGTGTGGTGGAATGAATTTAATCCGGTTTATTTATTTAAATTATTCTTAATAATGTTTTAGAATCTGTAAATAAAATCTACTTACTATTTTGGTAAGATTTCAGAAAATCTGTAAGTAAAAAAATAAAAAATAAAAAAAGGAACTGTACATAGTTTCTGCAGGTTCTTATTTTTTAGTGAAAAAATGAAAAAAGAACACATATATAAAAAATAATATTTTTTGGTGAATATTGTAACAAATTATTTATATAGTTTATGTTTTAATTTTTTAAACCATTATTGTGTTTCAACGTTGTACTATCTACTTTGAAAATTTCACTCTAGAGTTAGAGGAATTGATTGGTTCTGAATTTGAGAAATTTAGATGATTCTGAGAAAAATACGTCACGAAATTTATGAAATTTTGGTCTCAAAACTAGGAAAATGAGTGTGTAAAAATATATTTGTGAAACCAGATTTATAACTTGATGTTAATATGAAATTTTAACTTAATCTGAGGTAACTTGACCTCTGTGAGAGAAGAACACCTTAGGGACCAAACTCAAATGAAATTGGTATAAATCCTTTGAACTAGGATTAAAATTGGTAATTGAGAACCCACAAGGGATCTTTGAGACAATGACATTGTGCGTGGGAGTACTCCTCTATAAATATTCAAATAAGTACTTTTTTACCGTTCCATGCACATACATTGATGTGAAAAATTAAAAATTTGAAAAAAAACAATAAAAAAATGAGTAAGTATGTAAGTAAAAAATGAATTCATTTAAGAGAGGTGAATATTGAATCCATGAAGGGGACAAATAATTTAAAATATAATAATTTTATTTGTAATAATAAATTGGAAAATCAAACTTAGGATTGAGATAATTAAGAGATAGGGATAAATGGAAGCGAATCTTGTTAAAATTTTGATTCCACTTAATTATCATTTGATCTAGTCCTACTATGGGACTTTTATTTGATTTAAGAGAAATAATAATATGATTCACATATGAGTCATGATAGTTTTAATATTAAAGGAATTTTTCATTACTTTTAATTCTGGCTATTAAATTTAACTATAGGTAGGATGACTTTATTTTTATTTTTGGATAAATTGAATTCATTAATAAATTTCCAGGGAGTTAAATAGTTCAAGTGCGGGGGAGTGACATGATACCAAAATTTCAACTTTTTTTATCTATTATTATTTGAAAACACCCCTACTTTTAATTCAAATACTGGGTAATTATTTAATTTTTTGTGACTTTTTGAATTTTGGATTTAAATGTTAAATGAATTTAAATATTGTTTTTAAATTATTAATTGTTTTTCAAGGTTAATGAAGAAGTCAGGAAATTGAAAATTGTAATTATTTTTGACTTTTAATTTTAAATTATAAATATTAAATTGGTAATTAAATTTTTAATTTGATTAATTTTTTGAGAACTAATTCTTTCGAACATTATTGAATTGGATAGAATCTATATTTTGAAATTTAATTGAAATTGTTTATTTGTGAAATGAAAATTTGAAATTGATTTAAATGAATTCGAAGATGACCACCACCTCTTCCCTGTCTCATCAAATAAAACCAGATCAATTTATCCACTCCACTGCTTAAGCTCCCCACCACATCATATTTGGACCACAATGAAGATGAAATATTTCCACGCACCAATGTTGAACGCTGAACCCTTCGAAGCCTCGCTACCATGAAGGAATCTGAGATCACTGGGAAAGTCACCAAATTTATTTAAAAAGCCCCATGTTCACCGAAGAAGATGAGAGAGCCATGAAATTTCATCTGTTGAATAGGAAGCCTGAACACAACCAAGACTATTGAACCCATGATACATCACCTCAGTTGAAGAGGAATAACCCCTATCACCGCCGATAGAGCTCACGCAGGTTGAATATTTTCAAGCTATGCCTAGATCTAAAGAAACCACCACAAACTGAAAAAACTTGAGCTCTCCTGTTGCTGTGAGGAAGATGGACTCTTGAAGAAGAAGATTCTTCCATTCCATGAGTAAATCATAAGAACCAAAGAAAATAATTGCTCAATCCTCTATGCACTAAATGTTATGTAAAAGAAGTAAAATTCTAAAAATGTTTTCTCCTCTTACACTTTGAATGCATTTGGCATCCGCCGATCATAATTTAGGACCTCTTCTATAATATTTCCTTCTTCATTTTTAATTCAACTGGAATTTAGTTTTTTTCAATCATGTAATTCTTTTATTACCTAATTTCTTCATGTTTTCTCACCTCTATGGAATCCTAGGGATCTGAATATCCATGATCATGGAAAACTAACCCATTGTAGGTGGTCCTATGGGAATCACAGTGGTGAACATGAATTTGTTTCTTCAATTATTCACTCTATTTTTCTGATTTTAGTGAAATAGTTGAAGTGGAGTGTGAAGATGATAATCACTCTATATTCCATTAACACTACTACACCCCTTTACTCATTATGCTTCAATGCATCCATATATTTGGATCACACTTAATACCTATGGATTCATGTGATTTTAATGACAAGATTGTATGTTATTGTTGTCGAGTGAGTGCGTAAGACCATTCACTTTATTGAGGAGTTTAATTTTCCATTCTCCAAGGAGAACACATGAGAGTTATGATCTATTTAGGGGATCCCTAGAGTAGTTTAGTAGTTTCATATTTAATGAAAATAATGAAGAGTGTGTAGAAAAATGATATTAATTATATGAATTTAGATATAAGATTTAAAAAGGGGTAAAAGATGATCCAAACCAATGTAATTCACTTTATAACTACATATATTTATTCTTAACTTTATTGTGTTTGTATCATTCTATTTTATAATTTAAGGAATTAAAAACCCAAAAATAAAACATCATATATGGATGTTTTAAAAATTATGAAAGTAGAAAAAATATACATAAGTGAGAGAAACTCCAAAACCCTTCTCCTCGAGATATGACCCTAGTTAGACACTAAAATTCATTATGAAGTTTTAGAAATTTTGTTTTACCGTGGTCCGTGACAACCATGCAATCATACCATGCCCTATACCACATCATGGTTCTACCCATGGTCCCTTAAAATTGGAATCATGGATCCACCATAGTGTGGTATCTAGGGATATTTTCCTTAGGGGAAACTACCTGGACCCAAGCCCTCAACCAAGGAACACCTCCCTCAACTTGGGAATTTCTCCCTCTAGTATGGTGAGCTCTATACCATGGCGCTCCCCATGGTGGAACACATGTAACTATTACTGCCTCCAAGTCCACCTAAACTCACTCTAACATCCACCCAATCACCCAAAACACCTATTGATACTTTAAAAACATATAAAAACATACCATTAAGATGTATAAACTCTAAAAATTTGAATATAATCCTAGTAATAAAAATGAAATCCCCTTTGAAAATAAAAAAAAATCCAAAATACCTTTTAATTACATAACCTAAGAGATATTGGTTTTTGCATTAATCATGTTATAAAACTAGAGAAAACTTTATAGTATTTAGATAAGGTAACTCAATAGATTAAAAAATATATGGGTGTTGAGATTAATTCATTATCTAGATTATGCATGTTGGCATGTCAATAAGAGGACACCCTTTGGATTTGACACCAGACCATCTCTTACTCACCAAACGATTGAGATGTCAAGCCAATTTTTCAACCAAGGTATTTTTGAAGAGTGTCATGAGTTTCAACTAGAGAAATTGTGTACTAATAATGAATGTTGACTTTTTAATCCCAAAAGTTCAATAATGGTTTGATGCTGGATGGTGGAAGGAAATCTGATCAATAACTAAAAATAGTTGGGTGGTGGATCTCTAATGACCACAATATCGATAGGAAAGTTTGTGTAACTAGTTGAAGCAGTAAATAGATATGAATTAATATTTAAAGAATATTTAGTCAGTGTTTTAGATAGTGATTGGATAGGGGGTTCATGTTTAGACTATAAATAAGTGGTAACTACTGGAATGTTTATAATTTGTTTGAGTTTAATATTGTTGATCAGTGATTAATAATATCTTATAAATTGGGAGTTTCTATAGCCCATCCCTTCTAGTAAAAAATTGTGTTTCTTTGTAATGAATCAGATTGGGTCAGCCTGCCACATCACCTCAGCAGGCTCACCGAAAGGCTCAAAGTGCATTATTGATCACAACGTGGTGACAAAAATTGTTTAGGGTATCTAATATACATATTAGAAATGATTTCACCCTCTAAACCCACGAACTGAAACCACAAACTCTTACTGAGAATATGTCATAGTGAACCCATAAATTATGTATCCATGTAAGTAAAAAAATAGTTTTACAATAACATTTAAACAAATGAGGCATAAAAAAATAAACAAACTAATAAATCTAACAAAGGCATTACCGATAAAAAAATAAAGTGTCATGCAAATGTTACAATACCAAAGTTACCACAACCATAAAAAGAGATCAATATATTAAATATGTAGAACATCCCAAAACAATGCATGAGTCCCTAGATATTGTACATGTTATCACTATGTGACCTAAGGTCACCTCATCCCTATATTTATAGGCTTCTGAAATGAGAATTGAATGAATCCAAACTTGGAAGATGAAACATGTATACTTGGATGTGACATGAGGACTACATACCCACCAAAGTGAGTATGTAGGGTGTGAGCTGAGGCTAGGGGTGATTAATAGGACCCAGATCCATGATACATGCCCACAAGACCACATTTATATAGTGTTATGGGATTAAAAAATATGACCCTCATTTTGAATGGGCTTAAACAGACTCGGGAAAAAACATGTGGGTTTGAACGGTCTGACCACAAAATATGTGAGCCATCCCAAGAACTAGAAATATATTTTTCTTTATTATTTTAATACCTTTTTAATATAATAATGTTTTTTTATTAAAACACATACACACTATAAGAAAAAGAGAAATTAGAGGTGGTTTATTGGAATTTAACAATAATTTAAACCGACACTAAATGTTTCATAATTCTCTCTAAAAACTGTCACAAATATTTGTGTGAGGAATCATTTCGTAGAGGTTTTTCATTGCAGTTTTTTTCATGGAACTTTTTAGGGAGGGTTGAAACTACCTCTAATCGATATGTGGTAATTTTTATTTAAATAACTATTGTTTTATATTTTAAAAATTATTTTTTAAATTATTTTTATTTCTTATTACACAGATCGACCTGATCTACCCTAAAAAATGCATTATATATATGATTGGGGTTTGATTTGAACCCCTCAACTCTTGGTTATTCTATAAAAAATTTGTCATTCCACCAAATATTTCATCTGTTAATTAAAAAAACTTTAATATTCTTATGCGTAAATACATAAATACATATGTAGTTAAATATATGTAAATAAATATATATGCTTATATATAATTATAACTATAAAAAAATAAACATAAAAAAATAAAAAAACTATTTATATATATAATTATGTATAAATATGTATAATTTCAAATAAATATAACTATATATAACTATATATAAATACATATACATATATAAAAACATACAAAAATATATATAAATACATTTAGTTATAAAAATATTTACTTAAATAAATATAAATATAAATATATTTATGTTTATATATATATATACTTATAAATATATGTATCTATGTATGTATGTATGCATCTATGCATATGTTAATATGTAAGTTTATATATTTATATACATGTATAAATATATATAAATTCATATAAACATATGTAAATATATACATAAATATATTAATATACATAAATATATATAAATATATAAATATATATATATAAATGCATACAATTATAAATACATTAATATATAAATATATATATATGCATATAATTATAAATAACTATATATAAATATAAATAAATTTATACACACACATTTAATTATATATATATATATATATTTACTTATATATAATTATATATTTCTATATATTTCTATTTACATAAATTGACATATATATAGTTACATATATAATTACATATATATAATTTATATAATTATAAAATTATAAAATTATAAAATTATATATATATATATATATATATATATTAATTTAAATTTATTTATATATACATGCACACAATAATTTATTTTTATAATCACATATATTTATATCTAATTATATATTTATAAGTATTTATATATATTTTTATATTTATATCTATGTATATATTTACATCTATTTATAAGTTTATAATCTCTATTTATATGTTTATATATATATATATATTTATTTACATATTAATTATATATAACATATTATTAATATTGATTATTAAATAATAATTAATATATTATTAATTATTTTTAATTTATGTGGTCTCAATTTGATACATGTTTTCCACATCATTCTTAAATAATTGTCATTGTTTTGATGAAAAAATGTGCTTTAATTGACAATTATTTTTTATTATCATTATTTTGTGGTTGTAAATGTAATTCATTGAATTAATATTTAAAAATATGAGTTTTATGTGCTTAATTAATTAATTTTTCTTGGTTTCAATTTCCAAGCTTTCTAAGAATAATTGTTTGAATGATTTTTTTTATATTATAATTGAAATTTATTTTTTTGTTGTGTTTTTGATTATGGGTTTTGATGTTCGAATTTATTCTCAAAAATGTTCTATGATTTAATGTACTATTAATAACAAGAAATGATAGAGATATTGTTTCAATCATTAAAGAGATATAAGTGATCAACATGAACAATTAAATATAATTGATTTTCCATGCTAGCGCTCGAAAATCAATTGACGTCATTCTGAGATCAAAGCATCATATGTAGATCACCATTAAATGGATTATACACTTGGATTATCCCCATGAAAAAAGTTAATCAATTAATGGTTTATGTAAAATAAACATAATCATCAAAGAAAGATCCTTGAAGAGGTAAACATTTTTCCACTCATAAATAAATTAATTATAAATTTATAATGAAAATATCTTCTCTAGGTTCTGATTTTTCTTTTATAACTAGAAATTCAGCCTATACTAATGGTTTTAAACCATTAGTATATCCCCTAGACCCATTGGTATAGGCTATACCAATGGATCCTAAAACCGTTGGTTTATGTGGTGTGGGTATATCCCTATACCAATAGTTTCCATAAAACCTTTGGTATAGTTCATCAGGATTTACCATATACCAAAAGTTTTTCTATAACCATTGGTTTAACTTATACCAATAGTTTCATAAAACCATTGGTATAGGATGACGACTGGATGTTTCTTATACTAATGGTTCTTTTAAAAAATTGGTATAATACATTTACCTCTCATAGGCATATACTGATGGTTTTGAAAAGTGTTGGTATAAACTTAATTACTAATGCTAGAAAGCAGCAACTCCCAAGCCAACCAGTAGAACCCCCCATGATTTCCAAAAACATCACACACCCACACCCCCACAAAAGTAGCACCAAATATAGAAAATTTGAGAAACTAATTAATAAATTGAATCAGTTCTAATACACAACACATATATGCAATCATATTCAATAATCAAGAATCCCTTCGAGTTTGTATTGACACACATATTAAGTAAATGTTTATTGGGATGAATCAATACTTGGGATGACTATATTGAGTGATATTTTTCTCTCCATTACATGCACACTTGTGCATTGTAAAAAATTTGTTGATAGAAATAAATAAAAATGGATAATTTATAATTATAGATCCTGGAGAATGATGGATGATTTGGACATTTAGAATATTAGAGATCTCCTTATGATTGACACCCACATGTCATAAGTGAGGTCACTTCTATTCAAGATGTGTTGTTGTATTTTGTTATTCATTAATTTCATTTTAAATCATATTATAGAAGATTCTATCATATATAATATTTTATTTTGTATTTTAGTTCATGATTTATGCATTTTATGGCAGATTTTGATGTTTGATAGTCGATTATATGTTGTTTTTAGAGGTATTTACTCCCCAAATTATGTAGATACCTCAATGATGGTTGTTATCCCATAGCTATATGAAAGCAGTATTAAGGATTTTACCTACCTGGATTATAGGACATGAAAAATTATTATCTGAGAGATAGAATGGATTTTTGGGATAAGAATATGTATGCATTTATTATGGTAGTCTACACTATGTCTAACTAATGATATACTATACATGTATTCACTATTGAGGTAATTTCAAAGGATATAATCGTCGAAATATGACTAAGAATTATTTCTATTGATGAAAAAATGTTTGAACTTTAGTGAGTAAACTAGGATTCTAATAGAGGGAAGTATGAATCATATAGATAAAAGTCAAGATTTTATGATTTCATGATTTCATTATTGATATTATTGAATCTATGGATGAAATGTGTGGGTTAGGATGGTGAAAAATTTAATGACATCCAAATTTTTTTCTATGAGATCAAGATAAAGATGTTGTCTTACATATAGTGGGTTGGGATTTCCTAGATTGAAATGTTTCAATTTAAAATTGGTTGAGGAAGATTAAATCAAATTTAGTGTTTATGTTGCATAATGAATTTATTATTGGATGCTGTTTTATGAGTAATCCATGATACAATATACTCTAGGAAAGAATATTAATGTATTAATTTTACAAGGTAATTAAGAATAAATTGAAGAATTTCATAGTTGTGTTATATTCTCTACCTATCAGAATTAGATTATGTTGGATATATATATTTTTACACAAAAAATAAAATTTAAAGAGGCAATTATATATAATATTAATTCCAAAATTTTAGAGATGGGTATGAATAAGTTTAATTGTAAAGGGGGGGGGGACATAATATTAAAATAATATAGGTGAATTTATGTATTGAGATGTTTTTTTATTATTGCAGTTGTGGTACTTGAGTTTGATACACATGATGTGTTCAATCAATTTCCTAGATATGTTAGTTTAGGATCCAAAAATGTTTGAGTATTTTGATTATAGGTGTGAAGACCGTATTTCATGATCAATTCTTCCAAAGAGAGAAGTCTATGATAATAACCCATAAATGTAGACTTTATCCATAGTAGAAGTGTATATTTATAAATATTCAATATAGAATGTATTGAAACATAGGAGTTTGATTGAAGTGAACATGTACTAGAAATACATCTAAATTTACCTGAGTTTGAGATGACATGAAATCCCTTGGGAGGAGCATTTTCAGTTAGGAGGTACATTGAATCTACTAGAATTATAATTGAATAAAGATGAAGATCACTGGGGGTTACTACCATGTTGGCCGAGATACCAATTAATTGTAATTTCAAATGATCTTTTATTTCTTTTAAATATGGGGTTTATTATATTGTATAGACATTCCTACTTTAGAGATGATGTCATATTTTCACACTTCTCTCTCTTGTAAAATTATCTCATTCTATAATAGAAGTGCACATTAATTTTATATTTGAGATATCTTCTCACCCATATATATCTAATTATACTTCATGTTCCAAGGATGATAATAGTATATGTTTTGAGATATTATTAGTTTTTTTAATTCATATTAATCTTACTAGGAGAATATGGTTAGATGTTAATGTGATATTATTGAGCAGTTTCCATAACGTCTCTTATATTATCTTTCTTTTATTTCTGATCACACTTCCAACATCAATTCAGTTACACAATCCAATATATGATAGAAATATTTATTTAGTCTATTGAATATAGTGGAATTGTTGCAGATTCACATATTATAAGAATTTATCATTTATATTTAGGTCTCGGGTTTTGGTTAACTATTGTTAAATCAAATATGTTTTTTGATATTTTTATTGAACATACAGTATTACATATAATGTGATTAATTCAAAACTTCAAAACAATAATTCAAATCACTGAAATCACATACAAGCAGTAGTTTACTCATTAACAAAATTATATTGTTCATTATTATTCATTATGTTTCATTTCACATTGTATTTATTCATCTTAATAAATATATCATATGTTTTCAATTTTGTCCCCCACTTATTCAATGTAATTAACATTATTTTATATAAATAAATAATAGTGACAATACCAACTCAACATTTGTTAGTGGCCTTCTTTTGAGATCAACCCTAGGTCATCATGTGTTATTATAGATAATATATGGTGAATAAATTTTTTTATTATAGATTATAGAAAAATATATCTACCATAACTTAGCACCATAACTAGTGTGGCATAAGCACTTTTATGAAATATTAAAAAAACAAAATCCAAAAAATAAAACTAGAAAATAAATATTCATTCAGATATCATTCACTGAAATTATATAATTATCAACTATTTTTCATATATTTAGAGTTGATTTTTTTCACCATTGGTGAATTTATTTTGGTGTTAAATTTAATCAATCATTGGTCTTACTTGCTATAATAAATATTTGAGAGTGTTTCATCATTGTTTTAGTTATTTTTTTAATCAACTATTTTTTACTATCCTACCAAAGATTTGAAAATGGATTGGGATTATGATGAGGAATGAGAGTTCCTTTTATAAGAATCAGTTGTCAATTTTCCTATATATATTAGAAGTCTTTTTGATTCAGTTTTCATGGAGAATATTTTGAGAGATGTTATGGAATTTAATGATGAAATATTTAAGGTTCAAACTATTGAGACATTGGTCGATGAACATAGTTAAATATATAGGTAATTTCCATAGTTTAATGTAAAAAATGTAGTGGAACCAACTTTCATGTAATAATTAGTGAAATAAAATTATTGTACATATGAATAATATAGTTCACAAGAAGTTAAGGAATATATAAAATCTTATCCATTGCCTCAAAATTTTTTCTTTATCCCAAAGGCATTGCTTAAGATAGAATTTCATACTGATACTTGGAAGGGAGTTGAATAAGATTTAAAATTTTCATTATTTACTCATTCTAAACATGAAATTTCTAATCATTTATCATATTTTAACAATAAAATTTCAAAACCATTGTTATGTTATATAGATGAAAATGAAAAGAAACATTTTTAAGTGAAAAAGTATATATTCAGCCAACCCAAAACACATTAGAATTTCATTATGGGTATAATTTAGATGATTGTGAGGTGTCTTAAAGACTATAATTTTCTACTTTACATGAAAGTTTTACAAAAAAATGAGATTTTATGGGACACATAATATGATAAATCTTTATAAAAATATTATTAAAAGACAAAATTTCTTTTGAAAATCATATATTTGATGAATTCAAAACTCTATATTAATTTCATTAAAAAAATAAAAATGGGAGTGATGAGAACCACCTTATATAAATAATTTAAAGGTAATTTTAGGAGAAGAATAAAGAGAAAAATTGATAAGAATGTATTAATCATGAACTAGAGCCTTTTTAGTTAACATTTATGTTTTATTAGATTTAGAATTGAATTTATTTGAATCAAAATCGGCATGTATTTTCACTACTAAAAATGATAATTATCAAATTGAAATTTAAATAGAAAATGTACAAATTGATCTTTCACTAAAATTATTTGTGAGACATATGATGTGGCTACTGATATAAATTATTTTGACCAATTTAAATTTAAAACATTCCCTGGGGAATAGAATTTAAATAATGAGCAGGGAAATGAGTTTCTAAATATGAATGATTTTTTAAATTTGAGTTACATGAAAAATATTATGAAATTTAATGCTTCAGTATTGATATTTTCTTGTAAATTAGTTTTTATATAGGAGGAAATAGATTGTTTTTTTTGAATTGAAATATTTTGAAAATAGGAATGAATTATTTTTTAGTGTTGAAAAAATATATTTTTATTTTTATTTTTCTTCTAGCATAGTGTTTCTTTTTCTATAGGTTAAAGGAGAATTACTTTTCATTGATTTTAAAGGTGTTGAATTTAGTTTTGAAGAATATATACACCTCAATTTTGAGATTAAAAGATCATATTTTGAGAAACTAATAGTCATACTTGAGAAAAAAACTGATTTCTATGAAAAATTTGTAAATCATATTTTTTTTCTCACCTATTTCTTACATGAAACCAACTCTTCAACTAGTTTGGTGGAAAGATGTTATATATTCTATAAATGAGGAAAAGTGTAATAGGGGAAGTGTTAACCCAATCCACATGATGAATAATCTTTAAATAAAATTCTTTACATATGACATATCATTAATGATGAATATTTTCCTAACCCACCCATTTGAATGATTGAGGTCACGATGTGAGAAAAAATTAAAAGTTATCTTATACTTAATATTATATTAGATATTTTTATTAAATTATTATCACCATTTTAATATATTTATTTCATACACACACACACACTGTCTTATCTGAACATATATTAATTCACGAATCAAACTTTCATCCATAAAAACATTAATATACATTATATGTAAATCACACACACACACACACACACATATTTGATGTGTATCTCATTAATATTAAGATATTATATCGATGAATTTATATCACACATCTAACAGTACCCAATAAATTAAATTAGAGGCAGACAAGCTTTTGAAGCCTATATAATAGAATTATATCTCCTTTCAGGGTTTAAGAGGTCGAAAAAGACTTCCTTATACAATGTATCACCTTGAGTATGACTTATCAAATGTGTACCATAATAATAAATACATATCATAACATTAAATTTTAATATTTGAATTAAACCTTTAATAATTCATTTCATATATTATGAACTTCCCTATTTTATACAAGAACTCTTAGAGACTCGTTTTTAGAAATTGATGAAAAATAAGTACCATGGATTTCACCACAATACCTGAGTACTAGTACAAATCAATTTCTATCTCCTTGTTTTTTTAAAGAAACCATAAATTAAATCTCATGCAGCTGCATGAGGTAAATTCTAGTTTATATAGAAATAGAGAGTAACTTAATTAAAAAAATTTAATCCACTGAAAATCAAATTAGTTATGAAATCTATTAACAAATTTAATCAAAACTAACCCTTGTTCAATTAATCTAGAAGAATAATGTCATAAAAAATCTAGTTTAGAGTTTTATACCTAGAAAAAGAATGAAAATTCACCTTGAAAGAAGATATGATCGATTTTAAATTCACCAAATTGATGTTTAAGAATAATAGAATGAAAACAAAAATTGAGGATAGATGGACACAGATGGGGAATAAAATGGAACGCCACTCTTAGGGTTCTAGATGGGAGTTGGATGAGAGGAGGAGGAGGTTACACACTATATTTTGGGTGGAGGGATATATCAATGGTTTTAAAATTCTCTTGGAATAATAGTATCTATACCAATGATTTCAAAAAACAATTAGTATAAATAACTTGTGTGGAGTTATATTCCAATGGTTAAAGGAACCTATTTATATAGACTTAATATATACCAATGGTTTCATAAAAACCATTGGTATAGTTTATGTTTAAGGTTCCAATACCAATGGTTTTGCAGAACCGTTGGTATAGATTATGTATAGACTAACTATACATGCAGTTCTGAAAAAATCATTTGTATAGGCCTGTGGGTATAGCTCTAGTTTCTAGAAGTGTTTATTTCAATATTTGGTGGAAATGTTTTATTGATCTTAATGTTCATGTCATGTAAAATATTATGAATGATCCATCAAATTGAAAAAACCTTATTGTTTTATTATCCACCATGACCTGATGAGCATCAATCAATCTCAAGTATAAGTTTCAATTGACTTTTATTGATCGACTACAAGTACAAGTTTCAACAGACCAAATGAGAATCAATCGATTGTTGTTGATTCCCTTAACCTTTACCTCTAGTATGAAAACTTACTTACAACTTGATACAACCATGACTAAAAGGTTAAATTCAATCCTATTGAAGAGAAAACATGCCTTCTCTTGAAGAAATACCACTGTACACATCAAGTGAAGAGTGGAAGAACACTCTCTTGAATACACCAACAATGATCTAAATTTGGAATGATGAAATCAAGATGCTGGAATCAGAACTATAAGCAGACACATTTCTAGAAAATCATAGACATGTGCCCCATTCAGGAGCCTAAAAAAGGATCTCAAATCATCCAATAAATAATTTTTTTCCATGGTTGAACCTGATGATATGAAGGATGTTTCCCAAGATTAGTCCTATAAGGAAACTTGACTAATGAATGAAGATTTAACATTGAAGAATTTGTTCTTTGGTTTGTATATTTGTAGTAGTATTGATTCAAAGAACGAAGTGGGGCCTCCTTACCTCCCAATGCTGCAGATGAGGATTTGTATAAAAGTTCATATAACATGCTCGATATAATTCCTGAGAGAGTTTGAAAACAAAAATAAAATCTAGACAAGAATCTAGGTGTGAACCATTGAAAAAGATGATAAAGGAACTTGTGCGTAGCAAAGAAAGAATGAATACATGTAAAGGTCAATTCCCAAAACTATGTAAGGGTGAATTTACATTCCATTCAAGAATTTAAATGAGGTGATCACAAGACAAAAACTCTAAATAATGATGAATGAGATCGATGTGTTCAAAGTGTGAATACTAGTGAAGACAATCAAGGATAAGCACGATAAAGTCAATGAAAATACAAAATTACTAAAAGGAAGAAATATGCTTCATGAGGGTAGTCAATCTCAGGTCTTGGGTTGCATCAAAGAAGCTGAACATGTGTGGAAGGGCAATTCCATGATAGGGTACCATAATTCCATCCTGCATGAAGGTTAGGAATTTAAATTCAAATTCAGTATTCCCTAAAATTCTAAATCAGAAATCAAAGTCAAGGGGAGCTTGAGCGAGAAATATTTTAGAGATTTCTAAAGTACTTGATAGTTGGGTTCATTACACATGATGGGGGAAAATCCCACATGTAAGGAGTATAATTAGTTGAGGTAATACTACTTAGATCATTGTGAAGGGATGCTAAATAGTAAATGTGCTATGTGGAGGCTAGAATGGCAATTTCGTAGTTGTGATTGTGATATTGAAAGTGGGTTTGACATGTGAATCGTTATTAATTGGAGATCCTGAGAATTAGAATGGGACTATCAACAAACTAAGGGTTTGATAGATTTATCACCACTTACCAGAGCAGGAGTTCGGAGGCGTGAGCTATGCTTCAAGTAGAAGGAGATCTTGAGGGAGATGAAAGATTCCAACTTTTTAGAGGGGGATTATTTATTCATTAATTTTTTTTATTTCTTAAATTAAATATCAAATAGATTGTTTTTTCCTTTCTTTCCTAATGTGAACTATACTCAATTTCTTGAAGGATTTCAAGAGATGTATTTTGTTAAATCATTTAATCTCTCATGCAATTATTTATACCTAAAGGCTTGTTTCTTTGATTTAGTTTTGTTTTCGATTGATGAAAATGTTTTTTTGTATCTCATTCAAGGTTATTTTTTATTCATTTCACCTTCTATAAAATCATTAATGGTAGGGATATAAGAATAGTAATAATTGAATATTCACAAGAAAATTGAAGTTTTACTTCTTGAAGGACCATGAAATCACTTCATTTCTCAATGATTGAGTTTAACTCTCTTGATAAATGTTTTGTAAAAGTTTAGTAGTAGCTGAAATATTTATTGGAATATTTCAAAATTTCTTGTTGTTTGGTTTTGATGCTTGAGGATACATTTTTCTTAAAATATGTTTTAGTCAATTTAACTCCCACATATCTTTTTCATGCCCCCGCTCTCTAACTAATATTATATCCTAACTCCTTCAACTCTTCATACACCAATTAATCATTGTTCATGCATATTTTTTAGTTCTTGTTTTTATAGTGTAGGAATGAATAAATCCCTAATTACAACTCACCCCCTTCCATTCGGTTTGAACCTACTCACCACTACACTAATGAGTGTAAGAGTTTTTAAATGTTAATTTTCTAAGGTTCAACCACTCCTCCGGTATAATTTTGACATTGTTTTCGGGGAAGTCTAACGTTGGGTGTCACAGGTTTAAAAAATAAAATAAAATTCACATTAAAAAGAAAAAAATATAAAATATATAAAAAAACAAAAAAAAAATACTACTAAGAATCAGTTGGCTGTGCTGTTGCTTGAGATAAAATTCCAATTCTGTTTCTCTAACATGTGATGGAATGTCAAATTTTTACTGCCTGATTTTTATTATGAAATCTCTTCCCCATGATATTTCTTGGACTTCTTGCTGTTGAAACTGTATTTTTTTGTTGATTTATATTAATAAAAATGGAACAATTTGGGGGGTTAGAATCAAAAAAATTAATTTTAATATGTTTTTTGTGTGGATATTATGGGCACACTTCTTAACAGTGTTCCTACAATCAACCACATCAAAATTATGAATTTAAAGAAGACCAAAGATATTATGAGTCAAGACCATAATTTCAATCAAAAGTTAAACAAATGTTTTTGAATCTGATTTCTAAATTTTATGAATATGATGAATCTTATAAAACCATATTGAAAAGAATTTAAACTGAAATAAGATAATTTTAAGAAAATTTTAAAAATCAAGAAAAGTTTTAATTGCGTGATGAGGGAAAAAAATTGCAAGACTTTGATAATGAACGAGGTGTGAAAAGTGAATTTTAAATTAAAGAACAAGCCATTGATTTGGAAGTATCTGAATTTGATAAAGAACAATTTGACATCATAAATGAACACATAAACTCTCATACATTTGAGGACACCAAAGATAGGTTGAATTAGAATATTTTGAGAAAGATATAGAACTTGAGGAGGAGTGTCCTATTGTTTTATTACAATATATAACTGAAAATAAATTATATTTTTGGAGTTTTTATTACGAGTTATCATAGATTGAGGGAAATTTTAAAGTTGAAGACTTAATTTTAGCTAAACCTTCAATCTGTTTTTTGAACTGTTCAATAATGAATGATAGTTTGAGGTTGAGAATTATGGGTAAGAGAACTTTAACTTTGAAGATGTCGTTTCTAATTTTTTTAATGAGATTTGAAATGCTATTGTTCCAATTTTGATAGTCTGAACCCAACTTCTTTTCAATTGCCTATTGATGTTGAGGAGGAGGGTTTGTAGTTTAATTAAAAATGATTTGTTGAACAACAATTTATTGCTCCTCCCTCTTTTAAATTATCTATGTCCATGCTCAAATACTTGGAAGTAAATGTTGAAACTTTAGAGAAGGATTATTTTAATATTTAATTTTGTTGACTCTCACTTGGTTAGAACTGAATCAAAAATTTTCCCCTTTAAATTTAAATTGGAACACATAAATGATTTCAATTTTTCTTTAGAATATAATATTTTGTAAATTTAACTTGAATCAATGATTGATCACACACTAATTGGTTTTGGAACAAGTAATTTTATAGAGGGGTAAAGTGAAATAAAAGTTTTCAAATATATTGTTTTTGATGAAAAATATTTAAATATTTTAAATTGGGTTATAGTTTATTTCAAGTTGAACTGAAAACCTTGGTGTCTATAACTATTTTTGGAGATAAGGGTTTTGAGAAACGGAAATTTGGATTTGTTTCAGATGAAATGATACCTTTTCGAAATGAAACTAGAAAACATTTTTTTGTGACTGAACTAGATGTGGACAATGAACTTTATTTCACATCAAAAGGGTGTTTCTAAGGATGTTTTTCATATATTAAAGATTCAAATTGTCATCCTACCAGTTATGATTCCCCAAAAAATCATTTCTCACTTAAAAAAATGTGGGTAGGGAAAATGTGGTGGTTCTTACAAAGGAAAACACACCCACCATCGGACTATACATAGGTTTGTTAGGTAGTTTATATGGGGACTTAAAATATTTCACTCCTTGGGAGGTAACAAAAAGATTAAGATTATGTTTTTCTATTTCTTTTTGAAATAAAAAATCCTCTCTTATTTCTTGGTGAAATAACACCCCTTCCTCTAATCACTCTCTCCATTATAAATGTAAGATCCTCTCACCTTCTTTGTTTCATTTTTTATTTTCATTATTTGAATCTTATTGAAGATCTTCTATTTTTATAGGTACTTTATTGAAAGAATCCAAGTGGATTTTTTACTATTGAGGGAGATTAACTTTGGTTGTGAATTGACCATGCAACCATATAATTAACTGTGAGCCTAATTGATAAAACAATGAAGGAAGCATTGATCATGAAATAAATCATGTGACCATGAAAAAATTGGCCTGACTGAGTGGTGAAATGGATGTGTGACAAGTAAATTAATAAACCACATGAAAGAAAAACCTACCAAAAGAGAGAAGGAACTACCACATGAATAATCCGCCACATAGAAAATTATAAAACTATAGGACTAATGATAAGAAGGGAATAATAAATCAACTCATCATAATAATGAAGTCAAATAACCATGGAAGAAACAATTTGATTTTCAAGGACAAGAGGATCATCTGGCCATGGATATTCAAGATCAAAAGTCTTCAAAAAAAATTTGCGACTTATTTTTTTGAGCTTAATATAATGACTATAATGTTAATTTATGTTATATCTTATAGGAACTCGAATGGACCATCCAAGGATATTTCACAAAGAAAACAAGGGGAGTTAAATTTTATTGAACATAAGTTCTCAAGATTCTACATTTAGGGGAGTCCCTATCTTTTTTCCTACTTGAAAAGCTGTTTATGGTCTTATTACTACTGGTAATTAAGTGTGGGGATTTTTTTTTATATTTTAGTTAAAAGTGAGTTAATCTAGGATTAATTATTGGGTGTTAGCTTACTGATATATAGGTTGTTGAAAATAAATTTGAATCAAATTTTGAAACCATATTAACACCCTTAAAATTCCCATGGATTCAAATACTACTTTATGTGTACACACTATTAAACATGCGACCATTTATGATGAAATGTAAATTATTTATTCTATTTACAAGATAAAAATAATGTTTCTTTTTCAAATATGTTTTGGAAATTTATATGATTGCGAGGAAAGTTGTTTTTTAGCTTTCATGTGACCCTATGTCAAACTTATCATTGTTGAATTATGAATACGTTTTGAACCAAATGTCTAAATCTATAACACCCAGGTATTTTAAAAATAAAACTTTGCTCGATAACATATACAACATGTTACACCAAGATTAAATGAATCATGAAATGTTATTATTTAGATGTGGCCATTATAACCTAGCTATTAAAATGTCAGGTACGAATATTAATTTTCATATTATGAAAAATATGTCTAAAATTATTTTATAATCTAAATTTAATGATTAATCAATAATAATTAAGTACTCAATTTTTAGTAAAGTCATTTTATTCCTTAAAAATACATTTTATTCAAAAATGATTTTTATTAATTTTTGAAGATAGATAATATAATTAATTACTTAAAATTTTAAAAATGATATTTTATAAAAATTATATTATTTTTTAAATGATTATATCAAAATTATCATAGTGTAAAATTATAAGATATTCACTACTAGAAATTTACACTTTACCAATGGTTCAAAACCGTTGGTAAAGGCCTGAAAACCATTGGTATATAGTATACCAACAGTTCCCTCAACTGTGGACAAGTAAGCCATGACAATAGGCCTATACCAATGATTCTGTGAAAACCGTTGGTATAGGTGTGAAAATAGAAGGTATACCAACGGTTTTCTGAAAACTGTTGGCATATGTGTGTAAATATAACATATACCAACGGTTTGTGAAACCGTTGGTATATGTGTGTTACACTTATACCAACGGTTTACAACCGTTGGTATAGAGGGGATATAAAAATCCATAAGGCTATACCAATGGTTTTGTTATAACCATTGGTATAAACTTATACCAATGGTTATAACAAAACCATTGGTATAGTTATATTTATAGTATCTATACCGACGGTTTTGAAAACCATTGGTATAGATTTTCTCAACTCAACAGCAGCAGGCCCCTCTCCCCTCTCCAGACCTGCAAACAACACAGATCCACACCTACCCCTCTCCAGACCTGCAACAACACCAATACAAAATCCCCATCAAAATTATTCAAAATTTAGAATTCATTCCAGAATTTATAAATTTAGAAATTTAGAAATTCAAATGAAATAACACCCATAAGAGAAAAATCCTACATGTTATATGAAATGCAATGACACCCATAAGAGTATTCCAAATTTAGAATTCATTACTCACTCAAACCACAACACCAACACACATAAGAGTATTCAAAATTTAGAATTCGTTCCTCACTCAAACCACAACACCAATACACACAAGAGAAAAAACCTACATGTCATAGGAAGCACATGGAATGTTTAGTCATGGTCTTGGGTTGAGTATCTTAAAACCAACAGAAAAACTTGGGTAAAGTGGACAAGGATCATGATACCCATAAGATAGAAAATGGTTGTGGTTATGTTCTTAGACCTAGGATGAGTTATAGAAAGCACATGGGATGTTTATATTCCTATAATGATTATGTATCCATGTATAAATGGTTCCTAATGAGTTAGTGGGAAACATTGGCCAATATCAACATATTAGATGGGTTACCGGAATAACCTACATGCTTTTCAAATAATTTTCAATTAGAATAAGGGGGTTTGTGGATAATTGTAATTTTCTCTCCTGGGTGTGATGTGAGATGAATCCCCATCTTGGGTAGTGGGTATGAATATTCAATTAATTCTTTGCTATTGGGTTCCCAAAGGGACTTTGGTTTGGTCCTAGAACCCACTGTTTGAGGATGGGATTGAGATGATCCGTGGGGCTATGGTGTCACCATATGCATTCCTCACCATTGGGGTATTTTTATGAGACTTTGAAACTTATTTTTCAAGAATATATGGGTAGCCTTGTTGACCAATTTGTTATATGGTATGCTTGATTGTTTATAGGTTTCATATGAAATCACTATATGATATTTATTTGTTGTATTTTATTGTATAGAATGAACGAACCATGAATGAGAATTAGAACATGAGCATTGGTGCATGTTCATGATGGGATGTTGAGACTCATTCCTAATATAATTCATGTTTTTCTATATATACTATGACCCATTGTGTTTCAATCTATGCCTTGTGAATATTTTCTTCTAATAACGTATGACCAATAGACCATATTTTATGTTTTATCCCTTAATTTCAAGAATCTATGTGTAGCCTTGTGAAGATTTCCCGTATGCTAGTTTTTGTTTTCACTTAAAATGTTGTCCATTTCAAACAAAAGTGAGAAACTTTTTAGTGATACCAGTCACACGGTGCCTCAGATTGAGGTGGGGTTGACTCGTACCCATCACAAATGACTCATGGATCATTGTGATAAAGTATCAACACCTCTGATTGATGTGTCTTCTGGCTGAAAATTTCAAAATTAACCCACTCTTTTTTGCCGTCCGATTTCATGGTATTCTGAGGTCATTCGGTCGGTTTTGACCACCCCATGCATGCTTTTCAAGCGCGCCAAACACCTAAAGAGCACATATTCTACGATGTCATGCAAACCGCACATCCGAATAACAAGTCGTCTTTTCGTACACCTCACGAATAAAAATTAGGGTGTTTATGTGTGATTTCAAGTCATTCTGATATCGTTCTGTATGTATTTGACTGTAAAATGCATGTTTTGGTCATTTATGACACGCAAAGTGCGTTTTCAGCAATCGCTGTGACATGAAAGCTCTGATTGACATGCCATCTAGCCAACCATTTCAAAATTTACCTTCCCTTTGTTGTCGTCTGATTTTGCTGGCATTCCGAGGTCATTCAGCCAGTTTTGACCACCCGACTCACACTTTTCAAGCGTGCCAAACACCTAAAAAACACATATTCAGCTATGCCGTAAAAACCGCACGTCTAAATGATGTGACGTCTCGTCATAAACATCATGAAAAATAATTAGGGTGTTTTGATGTTATTTCAAGTCATTACGATGTCGTTCGGTATGCATTTGACCGTTAAACGCATGTTTTGTCCATTTACAACACGCAGAGTACGTTTTCGGCCACCGCGGTCACACAACACCTCCGATTGACGTTCCTTCTAGCCGATAATTTGAAAATTCACCCACCATTTGTTGTTGTCTAATTTCATGGCATTATGAGGTCGTTCGGCCGGTTTTGACCACCCCACACATGCTTTTCAAGCACACCAAACACCTAAAAAACACATATTCAGTTGTGCCGTGCAAACCGCACATCCGAATGATGTGTCGTCTCCTTTTACAGCTCATGAATAATAATTAGGGTGTCTTAGTATGATTTCAAGTCATTATGATGTCATTCAGTATGCATTTGACCGTTAAACGCATGTTTTGGCCATTTACGACTATCAGAGTCTGTTTTTAGCCACTACGGTCACAAGACACCTCCGATTGACGTGTTTTCTAGCCGACCATTTTAAAATTCACCCAATATTTGTTTTCATCTGATTTCATGACATTCTGAGGACGTTCGACTGGTTTTTACCACCCCACACACACTTTTCATGCGTGCCAAATAGCTAAAAAACACATATTTAGTCGTGTTGTGCAAACCGCACGTCCGAATGACATTTCATCTCTTCATACACCTCACGAATAATAATTAGGGTGTTTTCATGTGATATCAAGTCATTCTGATGTCATTGGGTATGTATTTGACCATTAAAGTCATGATTCGACCATTTACGACACGCAGAGTGCGTTTTCGGCCATCGTGATCACAGGACACTTCCGATTGATGAGCCGTCTAGCCGACCAATTAACAATTCAGCCACCCTTTGTTCTCGTCTGATTTCAAGGAATTCCGAGGTTGTTCGGCCGGTTTTCACCACCCCACACACGCTTTTCAAGCACACCAAACACCTTAAAAACACATATTCAACTGTGTCGTGCAAACCGCACGTCCTAATGACATTCTATCTCCTCATACACCTCACAAATATTAATTATGGTGTCTCCGTGTGATTTCAAGTCATTTCGATCTCGTTCAGTATAAATTTGACCGCAAAACAAATGTTTCGGTCATTTACAACACGCGAAGTGCATTTTCGGCCCCCGCAGTCACACGAAACCTTTGATTGATGTGCTGTCTGGCCGAATATTTTACATTTTACCCACTCTTTGTTTTCGTTCAATTTCCTAGAATTATGAGGCCGATCAGCTGGTTTTGACCACCCCACACACGCTTTTCAAGCACACCAAACACCTAAAAAACACATATTTAGTCGTGGTGCACAAACCGCGCATCCGAATGACGTACCATCTCCTCGTACACCTCACGAATAATAATTAGAGTGTTTTGTGTGATTGCAAGTCATTCTGATGTCGTTCGATATTCATTTGACCGTTAAACGCATGTTTTGGCCATTGATGAAACACATAGTTCGTTTTCGGCCATCGCGGTCACACGACACCTCCGATTGACGTGTTGTGTGGCCGACCATTTCAAAATTCACCCACCCTTTGTTTTCATATGATTTCAAGTCATTCCGATGTCATTACTTATGCATTTGACCATTAAACGTATGTTTTGGCAATTTATGACACGCGAAGTGTGTTTTCAGCCACCGCGGTCACATGACACCTCCGATTGATGTGACGTCTGGCCAACCATTTCACAATTCACTCACCCTTTTTTGTAGTCTGATTTCATGTCATTCTGAGGTTGTTTGGCCGGTTTTGACCACCACACGCACACTTTTCAAGTGCGCCAAACACCAAGAAAACACATATTCAGCTGTGTCGCGCAAACCGCGTATCCTAATGACATATCGTCTCCTCGTATACCTCACAAATAATAATTAGGGTGTCTTAGTGTGATTTAAAGTCATTGTGATGTCATTTGTTATTCATTTGACTATTAAACGCATGTTTTGGTCATTTATGACATGCGAAGTGCGTTTTCGGCCACCACGGTCACACAACACCTCCGATTGACATGCCGTCTAGCCGACCATTTCAAATTTCTACCACACTTTGTTTTCATCCGATTTCATGGAATTCCCAGGTCATTCAGCTGGTTTTGACCATCCCACACATGCTTTTGAAGCGCGCCAAACAGCTAAAAAACACATATTCAGTCGTGCTGTGCAAGCCATGCATCCGAATGATGTTTTGTCTCCTCATACATCTCAAGAATAATAATTAGGCTGTTTTTGTGTGATTTCAAGTCGTTCTGATGTCGTTAGGTATTCATTTGACCATTGAACGCATGTTTTGGATATTTACGACACACGAAGTGCGTTTTCGGCCACCACGGTCACAAAAAACCTCCGATTGACTTTCCGTATGGTATAACATTCCACAATTCACCCACCCATTGTTGTCATCTTTTTTCATGGCATTAAGAGGTCCTTCGGCTTGTTTTGAACACCCCACACACACTTTTCAAGTGCGCCAAACACCTAAAAAACACATATTCAATCGTGCCGCACAAACTGCGTGTCTGAATGACATGTCGTCTCCTCGTACACCTCACTAATAATAATTAGGGTGTTTTTGTGTGATTTCAAGTCATTCTGATGTTGTTCGGCATGCATTTGACCGTTAAATGCATGTTTTGGCCATTTATGACACGGGAAGTGCGTTTTTGGCCACCGCGGTAACACAACAACTCCGATTGACATGCCGTCTAGACAACCATTTCACAATTCACCCAACCATTATTTTCGTCTGATTTCATGGCATTCAGAGGTCGTTCGGATAGTTTTGACCACCCCACACATGTTTTTGAAGCACGCCAAACACCTAAAAAACACATATTCAGCCGTGTCGTGCAAACCGCCCATTTTAATGATGTGTTGTCTCCTCATACACCTCATGAATAATAATTAGGGTGTTTTTGTGTGGTTTCAAGTCATTGTGATGTCGTTCGGTATGCATTTAATCGTTAAACGCATGTTTTGGCCATTTAAAACACGCGAAGTGCATTTTCGGCCACCGCAATCACACGTCACCTCTGATTGACGTACCGTCTGGCCGACCTTTTCACAATTCAATCACCCTTTATTTTCATCGGATTTCATGGTATTCTGAGGTCGTTCATCTGGTTTTGACCACCCCACACACGCTTTTCAAGTGCACCAACCACATAAAAAATACATATTCAGTTGTGCCATGCAAACCGCACGTCCGAATGACATGCCATCTCCTCTTACACCTCACTAATAATAATTAGGGTTTCTCCGTGTGATTTCAAGTCATTAAGATATCGTTCAGTATATATTTAATCGTAAAACACATGTTTTGTTCATTTACAACACGCGAAGTGCGTTTTCGGCCACCGCGGTCACACGACACCTCCGATTGACTTGCTGTCTATCCGACCATTTAAAATTTCACCCACCCTTTTTTTTCATCCGATTTCATGGAATTATGAGGTTGTTCGGCTGGTTTTGACCACCCCACACACACTTTTCAAGTGCACCAAACACCTAAAAAACACATATTTAGCCGTGGTGCACAAACCACGTGTCCGAATGATGTGATGTCTCATCATAAACCTCAAAAATAATAATTAGGGTGTTTTTGTGGTATTTCCAGTCATTCTAATGTCGTTCGGTATGCATTTGACCGTTAAATGCATGTTTTGGCCATTTATGACACATGAAGGGTGTTTTCGGCCATCGCAGTCACACGACACCTCCGATTGACGTGTTGTCTAGCCTACCATTTCAAAATTAGCCCACTATTTGTTGTCGTCCGATTTCATGGTATTCCAAGGTCGTTTGGCCAGTTTTGACCACCCCATGCACGCTTTTCAAGTGCGCCAAACACCTAAAAAACACATATTCTACCATGCCATGAAAAACAAACCTCTGAATCACATGTCATATTTTCATACACCTCATGAATAAAAATTATGGTGTTTCCATGTGATTTCAAGTCATTCCTATATTGTTCGGTATGTATTTGACCATAAAACACATGTTTTGGGCATTTACGACACACAGAGTTCGTTTTCGGCCACCACAGTGACCTAAAACCTCCGATTGATGTGACATCTAACCGAACATTTCAGAATTCACCCACCCTTTGTTCTAGTCTGATTTCATGGAATTCTGAGGTCGTCCGACCAGTTTTGACCACCCCACGCATGCTTTTCAAGCACGCCAAACACCTAAAAAAACATATTCAGCTATGCCGTGCAAACCGCGCATTTGAATGATGTTCTATCTCCATTTAAACCTCAAGAATAATAATTAGGGTGTTTTATTGTGATTTCAAGTCATTATGATGTTGTTCGGTATGCATTTTACCGTTAAACGCATGTTTGGGCCATTTACGACATGCAGAGTGCGTTTTCGGCCTCTGCGGTCACATGACACCACCGTTTGATGTGCCGTCTAGTAGAGCATTTCACAATTCACCCACCCTTTTTTGTTGTCTGATTTCATGGCATTCTGAGGTTGTTCGGCTGGTTTTGACCACCCCATGCATGCTTTTCAAGCACGCAAAACACCTAAAAAACACATATTCAGCTGTTCGGTGAAAACCGCGCATCTAAATGATGTGTCGTCTCCTCTTACACCTATTGAATAATAATTAGGGTGTCTTCATGTGATTTAATGTTATTAAGATGTCGTTCAGTATGATTTCACCGTTAAATGCATGTTTTGGCCATTTACGACACACAGAGTGTGTTTTCGGCCACCGTGGTCACACAACACCATCGATTAATGTGTCGTCTGGCCGACCATTTCAAAATTCACCCACCCTTTGTTGTCGTCTAATTTCATGGAATTCCTAGGATGTTCAGCTAGTTGTGACCACCCCACGCATGATTTTCAAGCACGCCAAACACCTAAAAAACACATATTTCACTGTTTCGTTCAAACCGTGAGTCCGAATGATGTGTTGTATTTTTTTACACCTCACGAATAATAATTAGAGTGTTTTTGTGTGATTTAAAGTAATTTCAATGTCATTGGGTATGTATTTGACTATTAAATGCATGTTTTTTCCATTTACGACATGTAGAGTGCGTTTTCCCCCACCACAGTCACACAACACCTCTGATTGACGTGCTGTCTGGAAAACCATTTCAAAATTCACCCACCCTTTTTTGTTGTCTGATTTCATGGCTTTCTGAGTTTTTTCGTCAGGTTTTGACCACCCCACGTACGCTTTTCAAGCGTTCCAAACACCTAAAATACACATATTTAGCTGTACTATGAAAACAGAGTGTTCGAATGACATGTCGTCTCCTTGTAAACCTCACGAATAATAATTAGGGTGTCTCCGTGTGATTTTAAGTCATTCCGATCTTGTTTGGTATGCATTTGACCGTAAAATTCATATTGTGGTCATTTACGACAGGCGAAGTGCATTTTCAGCCACTGCAGTCACACAAGACCTCCGATTGACATGTCGTCTGGACGACCATTTCAAATTTCACCCACCCTTTGTTTTCATCCTATTTAATGAAATTTTGAGGTCGATCGGCTAGTTTTGACAGCCCCACACAAGATTTTCAAGCACGCCGAACACCTAAAAAACACATATTTAGCTATGGTGTGAAAACCGTGAGTCCGGATGACAAGCCATCTCCTATTACACCTCAAGAATAATAATTAGGGTGTTTTTTTTCTGATTTCAAGTCATTCCGATGTCGTTCGGTATGCATTTGACTGTTAAACACATGTTTTGTCCATTTACGACACAGAAAATGAATTTTTGGCCACCGCGGTCACATGAAACCTCTAATTGATGTGTCGTCCAGCCAACCATTTCAAAATTCACCCACCCTTTGTTGTCATCTTATTTGAAGTCACTCAGATGTTGTTTGGTATGTATTTGACTGTTAAACATATGTTTTGGCCATTTACGACACATGGAGTGGGATTTCGGCCACCACGGTCATACGACACCTCCTATTGACGTGATGTCTAGATGACCACTTTACAATTCACCCACCCTTTGTTGTCGTCTGATTTTATGGCATTCTGAGGTCGTTCGGCTGGTTTTGACCACCCCACGCACGCTTTCCAAGAATGCCAAACACCTAAAAAACACATATTTAGATGTTCCGTGAAAACCACACGTCCGAATGACGTGCTTTTTCCTTGTACACCTCAGAAATAATAATTAGGGAATCTTAGTGTGATTTCAAGTCATTTCGATGTTGTTCGATATGCATTTGTCTATTAAACGCATGTTTTGGCCATTTACGACATGTGAAGTGCCTTTTTGGACACCGCGGTCACACAACACCTCCGATTTATGTGACGTCTAGCTGAACATTTCATATTTCACCCACCCTTTTTTTCGCCTGATTTCATGACATTCCAAGGTCGTTTGGCCGGTTTTGACCACTCCATGCAGGCTTTTCAAGCGCCCCAAACACGAAAAAATACATATTCAGTCGTACCGTGAAAACCGCACGTCCGAATGACATGACATCTTCTCATACACCTCAAGAATAATAATTAGGGTGTTTTTTTATTTAATGTCATTCCAATGTTGTTCGGTATGCATTTGACCATTAAACGCATGTTTTGACCATTTACGACACGTAGAGTGAGTTTTCGGCCACCGCGGTCACACGAAACCTCCGATTGACATGCCATTTGGCCGACCATTTCTCAATTCACCCACCCTTTATTGTAGTCTGATTTCATGGCATACTGAGGTCCTTCAGCTGGTTTTGACCACCCCACACATGCTTTTCAAGAGCGCTAAACACCTAAAAAACACATATTCAGTCGTGCCGTGCAAACCACGATTTCGAATGATGTTCCGTATCCAAGTACACGTCATTAATAATAATTAGGGTGTTTCTGTGTGATTCCAAGTCATTGAGATGTCGTTTGTCATGCATTTCACAGTTAAACGCATGTTTTGTCCATTTAAAATACGCAAAGTGCGTTTTCGGCCACCGCGGTCACACAACACCTATGATTGATGTGCCGTCTGGCCGACCATTTAAAAATTCACCCAACCTTTGTTTTAGTCTAATTTCATGTCATTCCAAGGTCGTTCAGCCGGTTTTGACCACCCCATGCATGCTTTTCAAGCAAGCCAAACACCTAAAAAACACATATTCAGCTGTGCTGTGCAAACCGCACGTCTGAATGACCTGTCGTCTCCTCGTACACATCAAGAATAATAATTAGGTTAATTTTTTCTGATTTCAAGTCATTCTGATGTCGTTCGGTATGCATTTGACCATTAAACGCATGTTTTGAAAATTTACGATACGCGAAGTGCGTTTTTGGCCACTGTAGTCACACGACATCTCCAATTTACGTGACGTCTGGATGACCATTTCAAAATTCACCCACCTTTTGTTTTATGATTTCATGGAATTCTGAGGTCGTTCGTTCAGTTTTGACCACCCCATTAAAACTTTTCAAGCGCGCCAATCACCTAAAAAATAGATATTCAGCCGTGCTGCGCAAACCACGCGTCCGAATGACGTTTTGTCTCCTCGTACACCTAACGAATAATAATTAGGGTTTTTTCATGTGATTTCAAGTCATTATGATGTAATTGGGTATGTATTTGACCGTTAAATGCACAATTCAGCCATTTACGACACGCAGAGTGCGTTTTTGGCCACCGCGATCACACGACACCTCTGATTGATGAGTCGTCCAGCTGCCCATTTCACAATTCACCCACCCTTTATTGTCGTCTGATTTCATGGCATTCCGAGGTTGTTCAACCATTTTTTACCACCCCATACACACTTTTCAAATGAACCAAACACCTAAAAACATATATTCGGGGTGACTCCGTGTTATTTCAAGTCATTCCGATATCGTTCGGTATGCATTTGACCGTAAAACACATGTTTTGTTCATTTACAACACGAGGAGTGAATTTTTGACCACTGTGGTCACACGACACCTCTGATTGAAGTGTCTTATAGCCGACAATTTCACATTTTACCCACCCTTTTTTTGGTCTGATTTCATGGAATTATGAGGTCGTTCGGCCGATTTTGACCACCCCACGCTCGCTTTTCCAGCGCACCAAACACCTAAAAAACACATATTTAGCTGTGGTACAAAAACCACTCATCCTAAGGATGTGTTGTATCTTCATAAACCTCACGAATAATAATTATGATGTTTTCGTGTGATATCAAGTCATTCTAATGTCGTTCGGTATGCATTTGACCGTTAAACACATGTTTTGGCCATTTACGACACACAAAGTGCGTTTTCAGCCACCGCGGTCTGACGACACCTCCGATTGATGTGGAGTCTAGCCGACCATTTCACAATTCACCCACCATTTGTTGTCGTTTGATTTCTTGGCATTATGAGGTCGTTCGACCGGTTTTGACCACCCCACGCACGCTTTTCAAGCGTGCCAAACACCTAAATAACACATATTCAGTTGTGCCGTGCAAACCACACGTCCGAATGATGTTCCGTGTCCTATTACACCTTGATCATAATAATTAGGGTGTCTTTGTGTGATTTAAAGTCATTTTGATGTCGTTCGGTATGCATTTGACCGTTAAACGCATGTTTTGGCCATTTATGACACGCGAAGTGCGTTTTCGGCCACCTCGGTCACATGACACCTATGATTGATGTGCCATCTAGCCGACCATTTCAAAATTCCATCACCCTTTTTTTCGTCGGATTTCATGGAATTCCGAGGTTATTCGGCCATTTTTGACCAGCCCACGCACACTTTTCAAGCGCACCAAACACCTAAAAAACACATATTCAGTCATGCCGTGAAAACCACGTGTCCAAATGACATTCCGTCTCCTCGTAAAGATCAAGAAAAATAATTAGGGTGTTTTTGTTTGATTTCAAGTCATTCCAATTTCGTTCGGTATGCATTTGACCGTTAAATGGATGTTTTGGCCATTTACGACACACTTAGTGCATTTTCGGCCACTGCGGTCACAAGACACCTCTGATTGATGTGTCGTCTGGCCAACCATTTCAAAATTCACCCACCCTTTGTTGTCGTCTAATTTTATGACATTCAAAGATCGGTCGGCCGGTTTTGACCACCCCACACACGCTTTTCAAGCGCGCCAAACACCTAAAAAACATATATTCAGCTGTGCCGCACAAACCACACAATCGAATGCTGTGTCTTCCTCTCATACACATCACGAATAATAATTAGGGTGTCTTAATGTAATTTAAAGTCATTCCAATTTCATTCGGTATGCATTTGACTATTAAATGCATGTTTTGACCATTTACGACACGCAGAGTGCATTTTCGGCCATCGCAGTCACACAATACCTCTGATTGATGTGCCATATGGCCAACCATTTCACATTTCACCCACCCTTTGTTTTCGTCTGATTTAATGGAATTCTGAGGCCGTTTTTCCAGTTTTGACCACCCCACGCACGCTTTTTAATCGCGCCAAACACCTAAAAAACACATATTCTATCGTGCCGTGCAAACCGAATTTCTGAATGATGTTCCGTCTCCTCGTACACCTCACGAATAAATATTAGGGTGTTTTTGTGTGATTTAAAGTCATTCCAATGTTGTTTGATATGCATTTGACCGTTAAACGTATGCTTTGGCCATTTACAACATGTGAAGTACGTTTTTGGCCACCGCGGTCAGACGAAACCTCTGATTGATGTGCCTTATGCCTGACCATTTTTCAATTCACCCACCCTTTGTTGTCATCTGATTTCATGGAATTTCGAGGTCGTTAGACCAGTTTTGACCACCCCACGCACGGTTTTCAAGCGCGCCAAACGCCTAAAAAACACATATTCAGTCATGCCGCGCAAACCGCACATCAGAATGATGTGATGTCTCCTCTTACACCTCTCTAATAATAATAAGGGTGTTTTTGTGTTATTTAAAGTCATTTAGATGTCATTAATCATGTATTTGACCGTTAAACACATATTTTGGCCATTAACGACATGCAAAGTGCATTTTCGGCCACCACGGTCACACAACCACTCCGATTGATGTGACGTCTAGCCGACCATTTCAAAATTCACCCACACTTTGTTTTCGTCTGATTTCATGGAATTACGAGGTCATTCAGCCAGTTTTTACCACCCCACACATGCTTTTCAAGCACACCAAACACCTAAAAAACACATATTCAGTCGTGCCACGCAAAATGTGCGTCCGAATGATGTGTTGTCTCCTCGTACCCCTCAAAAATAATAATTAGGATGTTTTTGTGTGATTTCAAGTAATTCCAATGTTGTTCAGTATGCATTTGACTGTTAAATGCATGTTTTGGTCATTTACAACACGCAGAGTGCGTTTTCGGCCACCATGGTCACATGACACCTCCGATTGACGTGCTGTTTGACTAACCATTTAAAAATTCACCCACCCTTTGTTCTCGTATGATTTCAAGGCATTATGTGGTCGTTCGGCATGCATTTGACCATTAAATGCATGTTTTGGCCATTTACGACACGCATAGTGCGTTTTTGGCCTCCGCGGTCACACGACACCTCCGATTGACGTGCCTTCTAGCTGACCATTTTACAATTCACCCACTCTTTGTCATCATCTTATTTCATAACATTCTGAGGTCGTTCGGGATGCATTTGACCATTAAACACATGTTTTGTCCATTTACGACATGCGGAGTGTGTTTTCGGCCACTGCGGTCACACGACACTTTAGATTGATGTTTCGTATGGCCGACCATTTCACAATTCACCCACACTTTATTTTCGTCTGATTTCATGGCATTCCTAGGTCTTTTGACCGTTTTGACCATCCCACACATGCTTTTCAAGAGCTCCAAACACCTAAAAAACACATATTCAGCTGTGCCATGAAAACCGTGTGTTCGAATGATGTTTCGTCTCCTCATACAACTCACTAATGACCCATGGATTTTTGTGTTAAAATATCAAGACAATCTGAATACATTTGGTCATTTTTCCAGATACTTGTTATTTTTACATAAAATGGTGTCCATTTTAAACAAAAGAGAGACATTTAGAGTTATACTGGACACACCGCACCTTGGATTGAGGTGGGGTTGTCTTTTACACGTCTCAAATGACCATTGGATCATTGTCTTAAAGTATCAACACAATCCAAATACGTTTGGTCTTTTTTTCATATGTCAGTTGTTGTTTTCAATTAAAATGTTGTCCATTTCAAAGCAATTCAATAATATTGAAGTTCAATCAAAAAATATTTAGGTAAATGACAATTTTTTACTTTATATAAAAGCATAACTGACACATTACTCTATATGAGAATCATATTAAGAGACACAACAAAATACAGTGTATATAAGAAAATAAGATACATAATTTCTAATTCCTATATTCAAGGATTTTCCAGTAAGATATTGAAAGTGGATCAAGGAATAAATAATCCTTAAGGGTCTTGTTGGGAGTACATGAGTTTTATACTTTTACTTCTTCTCGGAGATCAGGATGAGAAGTTGGATGAGGATCACATCAAATGTAGTCATGGACTCATCAAGTTTCACCTTAACCATGGATTAAAGGGTCCTAGGTTTGGGGCAATAGATCATAGGTTGGTAGAGTGCATTCATTGAATCATGTACCAATTGATTTTGGAGAGGGACCTTAAATATTTATAGGTATGGATTTGATTAGAAACACCTATAAAAAGGATATCCAGGAATTGTGATGTCCCAAACTAGGATGCCACTCATTAGTGACCCAAACCCAGATGGCCACATGGCCTCAAGCACATCTACCAAAATTCCAAATGTTATTGACTAATAGTGAGAGCCTTTGCTGTTTCTGGGGGGACTATTCCCTAATTACATAAGTTTCACAATTTTAATATTATCAGTTAAAAAGTAGAAGCAAGATAACAATGGGAAAATATTGGAAATGGATGAAAATAACCAAATCAGTAATACCAACTAATAAAAGAATCATAAACCGAATGATGGTAATGTACGTCATGCATCAAGAAGAAAAATATAGTTACAACTAGTAGGAAGTTGTATTATACAAGAGGCTCAATAAATTCTAAAATTCGATCAAGATTCTTGAGCTAAAACCCAATCATCTACTACATGCTCCATCTTATTTCATGTGAGTAGTCATGCATTTGTAAAATGGTGATTCCCCTTATCTAAACATATAATCATGTAGTTTATCCTGGTACCCAATGGCATCTCGAACAATGTGTGAGAGTCAATTCATATAGGTGACCATAGAAAGGTCTATAACTATCCAGTATATTTATATAACATTTTAATTTAATGATATGATAAATTAAAGTGACAAATAAAAAATCTAAAAGGGTTTTATATGGTTCTAGAGAAAAAACCTAAATGGATTTTCTAGGTAAAATCAAAACAGAAAAAAAAAAGATACACATAAAAATCAAAACTGAAAACTGAAATATTTGATAGAAAACAATACAAATAAGGTACGGCTTAAGAAGATGCCCAATTTGGGATGGTTCAGATGAAGATTCCGCTACTTGGATGGGGGAATCCAATATTCCAACCATTCGTATGGAGGAATCGAGATGAACCCGAGAGATGTGATGTCCAAATGGGGTAGAGGTTCTCTGATCGTGGGGGAGAGGTGTCGTCCAAATGGGGGAGAGGTGCTGGATCATAGGAGAGAGGTGAATTAGGGTTCTGTCCGAATGGGGGAGAAGAGAAGGGCTGAATGGGGATATTGGGGCAAACCTTTACCAATGGTTTTTAAAAATCATTGGTAAAGGTCCCCTTTACCAATAGTTTTTAATAACTGTTGGTAAGGGGGGGGGGGGAATTTAGACCCTTTACCAAAAGTTCTAGTGAACCGTTGGTAAAGGGTGTCCTGCACCTAGTTTTACCAACAGTTTAAGCAAACCGTTGGTAAAACTCTTATATACCAATGTTTTAAGCAAACCATTGGTATATAAGTGTTGGGAAAAAACCCCTATTCCAGTAGTGATTACTAAAAAAGATTTATTTTTAATGAATAGTGAAAAATATCGATTTTTTTAAAACTGTCATTTCCTTAAGAGGTACCATTATAATTTAAATTTGATCTCAAAGTAACATAAGAATTATTTAATTAGATATAATATAGTAAATTACATTTGAATCATCATTATACCTCATTTTTTATAAGTTCATTTTTGGGATTAAAAACACATTTTTCTAAAAAAAAAATTTCATTGCGTTTTACACATTTATATTAAAATTGAATTGTTCCACCTATGGAAATTGAATCTTGAAAAATTTATTACATATTTGGAATCATGTTGTTAAAATTTGGTAAATAGCTCCCTTTTATTTTTATTCATTATGAATATTGACCATGGTAAAATTCATCACCTTGATAATGGTAAAATAAGTTAAATAAGGTTAAAACTATCGGGTAAGAACTTAAAATCACAAAACAACATTCCATAATCCAATTTTATGAGTTTATGTAATCCATAATAATATTATTATTGAAAATATGTCAAATATATGCCATTTTTCTTTTGATAATGACATAAATTTTATTTAAGTAAAGTATTAAAACAAAATGTCACTCCCTTTGTATTAATAAACATTAATATTTTATTACAAGGATTAAAAAAATTATTAATGAAAAAAAATAGTTAAATTTAGTGTGAAAATATTATATTTATGATATTAGTTTATTTTTAATATTTAAAAATTATATAATTACCTGTAATGCTTACACATCATTGATGTAGTGCTTATACAAGCTGGTAAAAAAATAAAATTAAATATATTTAAGAGTATTAAATTTGATGTGTACTGGATAATTTAGTTTATTTAATGATTATTTATGGATATAAGTTAAAGATAATTAATTTTTTAATATTTATATTCAAATTACATTATTTTCTTAGAGTGTTTAGAGTTAAATTTTGGTGAATAGTGGAAAAATACAGTTTTTATTAGATATGATATATTTTAGGTTATTATCATAACATAAATATGATATATAAATTAATGAAACTTATGTGATGACTCATTTATGATAATATAATAAAAATATAATACAATAATATTTCAAATAAAATAAATTAGAATTTATTTCATGACAAATAAGAAAATAGTTTTCAGTGTTGACGTAGTGCCTGTACAACATTGGAAAAGTTAAATTTGGTGTCCAAATGAGAATAATTGAGAATAAAATGGGTTTTTATGACTTGGGTATTAAATATTATATATAAATGAATATTTTTATTTATATTTAATAAATATGGATTAATATAACAATAATCCTATCCAAATTCTTGAGCAAGGTGTGAAAAGTAAAAATTACATATTAAATATGTTTTCATGATATTATTATGAATATATATTCATTATAAATTAATATAAATGATAAAAATTATGTATAATAATTTTTTATATTAACAATTTATTCTTAATTTTTAAAATTATTATAATTTTCTAAAACATTAACACTGTGATGGAACGAAGTATATGAAAATTTTAAAACAACTAAATAAATAATTTTAAAAATATTAAAAAGACCTTAAATAGTATTTAATGATTAAAATTTATTTTTAATTAATTATAAAGTTATAATAATTATATCATGACTCATGTAGATGTTAAATTTTAAATCATATTATTCTTGTTTTTTTAGGTGTACCAATTTTCATTTTTAGACTTACCTTTATAATCCTTAAAGATTGAAAAATTAAAAAAACAAAATTGATTTTTTCTTATAAAAAGGGAATCACTTCAACATTTTTCATACAAATCATGTTATTTTTTCTCTCAAACATCTACACAAATACCTTTATAAACATCCATTTCAATGTCCCCCAACCACTGGGGTGATCATAAACCACTCATTAAAAGGATTTATGTTCAGTCGAATGGAGGGGACCTAAAGGGGAAATAAGGGTGTAATGCATCAAAAATATAAAGTAAGAACATTATATTCAATAGCGCTTATGACACACAACCCCAAGTGTGTAAGGGAATATCATATCCTAATAATTTCTATTATATTTACTATTTTAAATAAATTCAATATATTGTATAGCTTAAAATGCATGCGACACTGAGTTAGCGTACATCACATACAAAAATAGTTTTGTTGATAGCTTTCATTACATTCAACACTGAGTTTTATCGAACAATAATATATTATAAAAATATTATTATTTAATATAACAAGATATAACATAATCGTTAAATTAGTGGTTATGAATAAGATTAACTAAATTATGTAAATTTATGATTTACACAAACTTGAAATGAATTCCTTATTTTCAAATTAATTATAAAGGAAAATAAAAACCAATTGAATATAAAAATACTATTTTTAAAGAAAACTATTTTTATGCTCACAAAGGTGATTTATCCTAATAAAATAAAGTAATTACAATTAGTGAGTTATATTAATGTAATATATATATATATATATATTATATTCAATAAATTATTTTTTATATTCATATAATAGATTCGATAGACATAAGATAAGAACAGACCCAATTTTACACATAATATACTATATGTTTAGTAAAAAACTTTTCAGACTTTTAATGAATAAACTATTTTAAATACAATTTTAGAACTTTTATAAATCTTATATGTAAAAATAAATTTAAACATTGAAATTGGAAAACAAAAAATAAGTTATGATGATTTTTTTTGTATTTTTCTATAAAGTTTCATTTTTAATGAATAATGAAAAATACTGAATTATAATTCAAAATTGTTTTCCATATAAATTATTTATAAGATGAAATTATATTTTTAATTGTTTTTAAAGTTTAATTATATTTTTTTTATAAATTAATCCAATGTAGTTCAATGGAATCACTTTCACTTTGAAATTGAATATAAAATCTTAGCAAACTTTTGAATGTTTTTACTTTGAAAACCTGCATTGTCGTCCCATTTGTAGGATTAAATTTAAATTAATTTCCACCACTTATATGATTGAAATTTGGAAAAAATGGATTCTATATTTGGAATAATTATTATTTATAATTTATAATAATTCCAACTTAGTTTAATCCCAAAAAAATTAGTGAAAGTAATTAAATTAAATTGCAACACTTAAGGTGAAATTAAACTTAACAAAGGACTGAACCTTAAACTTGAGGGCCAAAATAACCTATAAATTTATCTAAAAGAAATTTTATGGTAATATTTCGACCTTATAATCCATTGGATTTAATTTTAACCATTATTGGATCGAATTTCATTTGAAAAAACATGGGTGGAATTCCCTTTTCCAAAATTTACAAGAGTTTCACTCCTCCTACACTATAAAAGACCTCCCCTCCTCCCACTTCCTCCCACTTCCTACCACATATCAATACACTTTGGATCGACCAAGATATATCCAAATAGATATTCAGAATCCCTCCACTAATCCTAAAAGCCTCCCATTGAGCATAAATCCATACAAAGAATCCCTCTAGTGAAAATCAAAAGGATTTACCCAAAGAAGAAGAATATAAAGACACACGAGATAAATCAGACACAAGGTAAAGTATTTTCATCTCACCATTTTTACTTCTATGAAATAAATGAAATATTCACTAATTACTTATTTTTTGTGGTGTATTTACTTCCCCTTTGATATATTGTATCATTAATCCTTTTATCTTAATGGCATTTAAAAAACATTCATTTAATGTTATTCATTCATGAGGATTATGATTTAAAAATTTTAAAAGTGGTATGAGATAATTTGGAATGTTTAAAGATTATTTTCCTCAAGAATAATTTTAATAATCTTTCAATGGTATTTCTCTTCTAGGAAATTATATTACCATTTTTTAATAAACTTTATTTATCCTCTGGTTATTCAAAAATTGTTTCATGTAATAATATAATTTTCCGATCTTTGGTAGTAAAATTATTTTAGAAAACGTTTTTAAGAAAATATAAATTTATTATCTCTTTAGTAAGAGAACATATTTTCTTTTAAAAACCCTATTTTCAAGAAAAACATTTTAACATTTCCAAAATTATTTATTAAAATATATTTACCCTTTTCTCTTTTACCAATGTTTTCGAAGGAATAATCTTATCATTTTCCAAACAAAGAATTTTTTATAACCGTTCTACCATGTAGAAGAAATTTTATTTCTACCTTATATGGAATTTATAGATTTACATTCTGTCATTTCTTCAAAGATTATATTTCATGTTTAAAATGTTATTTGTTTTAAATAAAATTTTTATGATTGATTTAGACAAGGATAATATTCACATTCATTTCCTTGATTCCTTTTTTTAGTCCCATTTTGAAATATTCAATTTCTTATGATCATTTGACATTAAATTTACTCTGAATATCCACATAGTTTTTCAAGGATATGTTTTTTCCTAAACTGTATACCATTTCTCATATGTTTTTTTATTTTAAATTTATTTGATTATTTGGGGAAATATTGGTGATATCATATTCTTTATTCAATATAGATATTTGACAAGGCATATTATTTATTTTGATTATTTATATGAGGAATGATTTGGACTGGTAATGAAGGGTGAGGGATAGACTTTATATAGCCCATTAATGCATCGACAGGTTCTCATGAGACAAATAAGTTGTGAAAATTAAACGAGTTTCTATCCATAGTTTTAAACCATCTTGTGAAATGTCTTGACTGTATATTTTTTCATATAACTCAGAAATGAAATCCAGTAATTAATCATTTCCCTCTTTTAGTTCAAGTTATTATTCATCTATGAGATCTTGAAAAGACATATCTATGGATACATTTAATTTTCAATTCATTTATTAAATAACATGTGCTTTAGTTTCTTACCTTACCATATTTATTTTTCCCTATCTAGTTATTTTAATTGCATGTGTTTCCATTTATTTACCTTTCCACTTGATTATTCTAATTGATTCATTATTGATTCTATTTTACTTTTCCCTTAATGAGTATTTTATCTCACCTTTTTTTGTATCCTTTTCCCAGGAACTCAAGAAGTATACTACAAAATTTATGCAAGGATGTTCTAGATGGAATAATGTTATTATTCTAAAAGTTATTTATAAATAAATTATGTTATAATTAGAGTTTTTTTCTTATGTATGAATCTGGTTTACCAATATTATTAAACTCTTTGATCCCTCAAGGTTTTATTCCTTGTAAGCATGTAAATTTAATTATAGTAGACACTGGATCTGAGATCTCTGGGGTCGGGTCACTACAGTTGGTATCATAAGAAGTTTAGTATCAACCTTATGAACTATATTTTGAAAAAAATATATTAGAGAACATAACCACAAGGTATAATTTTAGTATAAGTATAGAATAACACCCTTGAATTTTGTTAAAGAAGATATTATGTTAGTATTCCTAGAAATACATCCTTTTCTGGATATTATAAGTGGATGTGGTTCTAGAACAGATGTACCTAGGGGTACCAACTCCAACAAGGCACATCAGGATTGACTCAGCGTAACCTAATACATGAAAAAGGGCCTTGCCACAAACCTATTTGACACTATCAGGGGATATAATTAGGATAATTAACATTTTATTTACAAAATATTTTGAAGTATTTGAATATATGATGAAAATGAATATCCCAGGTTATACTTGAGATGTATTAGATTGAAAATAATGGGTCAAAATTTACACATTCTAAAAATAATTATATAACTTTTCCAATATGATAATTGATGCTCACACTATGGTTTTTAGTATTAAGAAATTCCCTACTCTCTAGAAGAAAATCAAGGTCAAGGAATGAACTATGTTTAAATAAATGGATGAAGTATTTATGTATTAGGGTTGTATTGAAAACTATAGGCAATTCAATGATTAAATTTCAAGGATTTAAATCATATTTATATTAGAAATTATATTTATATGTTTTTAGAAAACAACAACCTATATGTCGGGTGACAACCCATAAAGTCCAGAAAGGCAGCGGGACTTGAACCCATGAATGAAGGATGATAAGGGTTTCACGCCAACCAATAAACTACATAATTTCATGTTTAACATGTCATTGTTTTTCATTAAACAATTTGAATAATAAATATTAACAATCAACCAGTAGTGTAACTTTTTTGTTTTAGAGATTAATTTATTAACCATATTGGATTTGGAGTATATATAGAGACAAATGTAAATACTTTTCACTCTTTTATGGACCTTAATATCCATTAAATGTTTATTTTAGTGCTTCAAGAATCATAGTTAATTTTTGGTTATCTATTTCATGAAGTAAAAATTATATCGAAGAACAACCAAAAAATGTAATTTTTCATATGAAATTAAAATATATCATGTAATTACATTTTTTTATATTCTTAGTTAGTAAATAAATTTCTCAACATTACGAAAATGATCCTAAAAGAAAAATGTTGCCATAATATCTTAGTTTTTTTTGAACTGGTGGACTTCTAAATCATCACAGATTTATGAATTTGTGGCCCTCAATATTCCATTGATCATTCACTTTTTTATGATCGATGACCTCAATAACTCCCTATAAATATTTATGCCTTTTATCCAAGTATGTATATATACTTGGAACTAATTTTCTTCTACTTATAGACCTAGTTATATGTTATTCCATTTGACCTTTGTACTTCCCATTATCTCTTTTTAGAGGATTTCTTATAAACCCTTCTCAAAATGTGGGATTTGAACATAGGAAAAAAATCAAACATTTTATTAAAAAGATAAAGTTTAAATTGTGAGGATGGAATATAATTAAGGCAGGTATAATGTAACGCCCTAAAAAAATAAAGTAGGAGCATTGTATTTGATAGCGTGTATGACATGAAACACCAAGTGTATAAGGGGATATAATATCCCAAGAATTTATAATATTTTTTTTATTATTTTAAATAATTTAAATATATTCTATAGATTTAAATGAATGCTAAAATAATTTATCATATTTCACACACAAAAATGAGTTTTTTTGATGGCTTTCATTTCGTGAAAGATTGAGTTTTACCAAACAACAATATATTATTAAAATATTATTATTTAATATAAAAAGATATAACCTAACCACTAAATTAGTGGTTATGAATATAACTAAATAACTTATGAAAATATATGGTTTATATAAAAATGGAATGAATGAATTAGTTTTAAATAAATTATAAATGAATATAAAAACCAATTGAATATAAAAATAGTATTTTTTTAGAAAATTATTTTTATTCTTAGAAAACTGTCTTATCCTAATATATTAAATTAATTACAATTAGTGAGTGATATTAATTTAATATATATATTATATATTCAATAAAACATTTTTTATATTAATCTAATAGATTATATAGACATAATATGAGAACAAGAATAATTTTACGTATAAAATTCTATATTTTTATTAAGGCACTTTAACCAATATTTAATGGTGAAAATATTTTAAATCCCATTTTGGCTCTCTTATAAATATTATATTACAAAATATACTTAATATTTAAAATTGGAATATAAAAATAGGGTTGGGATTGTTTTTTTATTTTTCTATGAAGTTTCATTTTTAGTGAATAATAAAAAATATTGAATTTTAATTTAAACCTCATTTTTCATTTAATTTATTTATAAGGTAAAATTATAATTTAATTTTTTTTAATTTTTAATTACATTATTTGTTTATCAATTAATCCAACATCTTCCATTGGAATTAATTTCACTTTAAAATTGAATATTAAAAATTAACAAACTTTTGAACATTTTTACATAGAAAACCCACATTGTTGTCCCGTCTCTAGGATTAAATTTAAATAAATTTATGTAACTTATATGATGGAAATTAAAAAAATAGATTCAATATTTGGAATCATCATAATTTATAATGTCTAATAAGTAAAAATTAGTTTTTTACATGAAATAATAGTGAATGTAATTATAAATAATTACAACACTTATGTTGAAATAAAGCTTAACAAGAGACTAACCCTTGAACGTAAGGAACACTATGATCTATAAATTTGTCCAAAAGAAATTGGATGGTCCTATTTATACCCTATAATCTCTTGGATTTAATTTTGACCATTATTGAATCCACTTTAAATGGAATAAACATGGGTGGAATTCTTTTTTCCATAATTTCTAAGATTGCCACTCCTCCTCTATTATAAAAAAGTCTGCTCTCCTCTCACTTCCTCAATCCCCTCAAGAAACTTTTGAATGACCAATATATATCCAAATAGATACTCAACATCCCTACCATTATCCTAGACACCTACCCTTGTGAAAAAATATATTTAGGGAAGCCCTTTGGTACAAAGTAAAAGGAGTTACCAAAATAAGAGGAATATAAAGACACACGATACAAATCAGATGCATGGTAATGGATTTTCATCTCACTTTTTTACATCTATTTGATAAATGTTATATTCACCACTTAATTATTTTGTGTTGTGTATCTAATTCCCCTTTTTTATATTATATAATTAATAATTTTATCTTAATGGTATTTAAAAACTTTCATGTAATGTTATTACTTCTTGAGGATTATGATTTAAAATGTTTTTAAGTGGTATGAGTTACATTGGAATATTTAAAGATTATTTTCCTCAAGAATAATTTTAATGATATTTCAATGGTATTTCAATTTGAAGTAATTATATGACCATTTTTCAATAAAACCTTTCATTTTATTCTCTTGTGGTTATTCATGACCTTTTTTAAGTAATAGTACCATTTTCCACTCTTTGGTTCTAAAAACGTTTTAAAGAAAACCTGACATCATTCTATTTTTAGTCAAAGAACCCATTTTCTTTTAAAAAACTTTTTTTTTCTAAAAAGGTTTTTAAAATAGGTTTTAATCTTTCCAAAATTATTTATTAAATACATTTTTACCCTTTTGTCTTTTACTAATGTTTTAAAAGTAATTTTATTGTCTTTTTAGAAACAAGGCATTTTCAAACCTTTTTACCCTGCCAAAGGAATGTTATTTTTACCACATATGACATGTAAAAATTTACATGCCGTTATTTATTAAAATATTCCTTTTCAAGTTTAAAAGGATATTTTTTATAGAAAATGTTTATGACTGATTTGGTCAAGGATAATATTAAAATTCACTTCCTTGATTCCTTTTTTATTCCCCATTTGAAATATTAAATTTCCTATGATAATTTGATATTTAATTTCCTCTAAATACCCATATCATTTTCCATGTATATTATTATTACCTGAACCAGATAACATTTCTCATATGATGATTACTTAGAAAATTATTTGATTATTTGGAGAAATATTGATAAAACCACATTCTTTATTCAATATGAAAATTTTATAAGTCACATTATTTATTTTAATTATTATATATGAGTAATGATTTTGAATGATAATGATGGGTGGGGATTAATATTTATATATCCCCTAGATTAATCGATAGGTTATCATGATACAAATAAGTTTCTCAAATTAAATGGGTTTCTATCCATAGTTTTAAACTGTCTTATGAAAGGTCTTGATGATATAGGTTTTCAGGTTCCCTAGACATGATACCCAGAAAATAAGAATTTCCATAATTTTGTTTCAGTTATTATTCATCCTTGATATCTTGTGTCAACATATATGTGGATACATTTCATTTTTAGTTCATTTATTAAATGAAATGCATTTCAGTTTATTACCTTTCCATATCATGTTATTTTAATGGAATGTGTTTCCATTTATTTAACTTGAAACTTGATTATTATAATTGATTAATTATTTATTCCATTATAGATTAAACTTACTGAGAATTTTAACACACCTTTATTTCGTTTCCTTTCCCCAAGAACTCAAGAAGTATACAAAGAATGTTATGAAATAATGTTCTTGATGAAATAAAGTTATTATCCTTGAAGTTATTTATAAAACAAATATTATAATTAGAGTATTGTTTTATCGTGTATGTATCAGGTTTACCAATACTAATAAACTCTTTGATCCTTCATGGTTTTATTAATTGTAATCATGCCAATGTAATGGTAGAATACACTGTTTCCAAGCTCTCTATAGTCAGGTCTCTACCATTGGTATTAGATAAAATTTAGTAGTAACCTTGAGAACAAGATTTATAAAAACATAGATTAGAGAACATAACAATAAGGTATAATTTGAGGATAATTATAGAGGACCACCCTAAAATTTTGGTAAAATTATATGTTATGTGGGTCGTATTATCTATACATACATGTATAAATACTACAAGTGGATGTGGTTCTAGCATATATGTAACAAGATGTAACAACTCTGACAAGGTGCATCAGGCCTGAATCGAAATGATCCAGTACACAATAAAGGGCCTTAATGTGCACCTGGTTTGATACTCCTAGTGGATACACTGAGGATAATTCATATTTTCTTTACAAACCATTATAATGTATTTGAATATATGATAAAAATTAATATCCAAGGTGAAACCTAAGGTGTATTAGATTGAAAATATTGTTTCAAGATTTAGACATCCTAAAAATAATTATATGGATTTTAAAATATGATAATTTATGGTAACACTATGGTTTTTGGTTCTAGGAAATTACCTCCTCTATAGGACAAACTATAGACCAAGGAAGAAACTATTTCTAAATAAATGGATTAATAATTTATGTATTTGGGTTGTATTTAAAACTATAGGATATTAATTATTATATTTCAAAGATGAACATCATATTTATTTTTAGAATTATATTAATGTGGTTTTATAAAATGAAAAACCTTTATTTTGGGTGAAAACCCATAAAGTCCAACAAGGCTATGGGACATGAACCCATGAACGAAGGACGATGAGAGTTCCACGCCAACCACTGAACTATGAAATGTCCTAGTTAACATGTCATTGTTTTTATTTAATAAATTTAATGAATAAATATTAATGATAACCTAGTAGTATACCTTTTTATGTTTAGAGATTAATTTATTAACCATATTAGCTTTGGAGAATAGTTATAGACACATTTAAATACCTTTCATTCTTTTATTGGACTTATGATATGTTAATTGTTTATTTTAGTGCTTCAGGAATAAAAGCTAGTTTTTGGATATTTATTTATTGAAGGATTTGATCAACGAAAAAACAAAAAATGGAATTATTAAAATGAAATTAAAACTTATAATGTATATAAATTTAATTATATTATTTAGAAATAAAATAATTTCTCAACATTATAAAAAAGACCCTAAAAGAAAATTTTTGTCATAATATATTATTTTTTATTAAACAGATGGTCTTCTAAATCATCACAGATTTTTGGATTTGAGGGCCTCAATGTTCCATTGATCATTCACTTGTTTGTGATTGATAGACTCAACCACTCCCTAAATATATTTAAGCTTTTCCTCTAAGTACATATCTCTACTTTCCACTAATGTTCTCTTACTTAAAGACATAGTTATATGTTATTCCATGTGACCTTTGTACTTCCCATTATCTTTTTTCTAGAGGATTTCTTAAGAACTCTTATCATGATTAGAGATTTATTCAAAGGAAAAAATAAAACAGTATATTACCAAGATAAATTATAAATTATGATGATGTAATTTAATTAAGGTGGGGAGAATGTAATGCCCAAAAAATATAAAGTAAGAATATTATATTTGATAGCATGTGTGACACACAACACCAATCAAGTACAAGAATATAATATCCTAATAGTTTATAATATATTTACTATTTTAAGTAAGTTCATTATATTTTATAGCTTAAAATTCAGGCGACACTATGTTATCGTACGTCTCACACAACAATGAGTTTCTTTAATGGCTTTCATTACACGCAAAACTGAGTTTTACCAAAAAATAATATATTATTGAAATTTTATTATTTAATATAACAAGATATAACATAGCCATTAAATTAGAGGTTAAAAATAGGATTAACTAAATTATGAAAATATATGGTTTACATAAATATGAAATTAAAATATCAGCTTCAAATTAAATAGGAATGAATATAAGAACCAATTGAATATAAAAACTGTATTTTTATAGAACACTATTTTTATGCCCATAATGCCCTTGTATCCAAATAAATTAAACTAATTATAATTAGTGAGTGATATTATTGTAATATATATATATATATATATATATATATATATTATATTCAATATTTTTTTTGATATTCATCCAGTATATTTGATTGACATAAGATAAGAAAAAACACAATTTTATCCATAAAATACTATATTTTTATTAAGGAACTTTTACCCCCATTTAATGGAGAACCTATTATAAATCCAATTTTTTGAAATTTTATAAATTTTATATGTCAAAATAAACTTAATATTTTAAATAGTAACATCAAAATTAGGCTAGGATGATTTTTGGGTACTTTTCTCTGAATTTTAAATATTTAATGAATAATGAAAAATATTGAATTTTAATTCAAAACTACTTTTTTCATAAAAATTATTTATATGATTATATTATATTTTACTTTTTAAAATTTTAATTATATTTTTTAATTAATTAATTCAATGTATTTAATTATAATAAATTTCACTTTGAAACTGAATATAAAACTTAGTAAACTTTTGAATGTTTTTTCTTTGAAAACCTACATTGTTATCCCGTCCGTGGGATTAAATTTAAATTAATTATTGCACGTTTTGTGATTTGAATTTGAAAAAATGTATTCTATATTTATAATCATCATAATTTATATTCTGTAATAATTCTAACTTTTTATTTGACAAAAAATACTAGTGAAATTAATTAAAATTAATTATAACGCTTAAAGTGAAATTATGCTTAACAAGGGACTAAACCTTAAACTTTAGGGCCAAAATGACCTCGAAACTTGTGAAAAATTCATTGGTTGGTCATATTTAGACCATATCCTCCATATTCCCAAATTTATACTATTATTGGATCTAATATCAATTGGAAAATCATGGGTGGAATTCCCTTTTCCAAAATTTACAAGGTTTTCAATCCACTATAAAAGGCCTCCTCTCCTTCCATTTCCTCATGCCTTTATAGAAAATTTGGCTTAACTAAGCTCTACCCAAACAGCTCCTCAATATCCATCTCCTTATCCTAGAATCACCCTTTAGAAAACATCCATCCAAGGAATCCCTTTGGTGAAGACCGAAAAAAGTTACCCCAAAACGAGGAATATAAAGAAATATGAGAAAAATTAGAAACAAGGTAAGGGATTTTCATCTCACTTTTTTAAATATGTGTGATAAATTTAATATTCACCACTTAATTATTTTTTGTGTTGTATCTAATACCCCTTTGATATATTATATCATAAATTCATTTATATTAATGGTATTTTAAAACATTCATTTAATGTTATTTCTTCCTGTGGCTCATGATTTGAAATGTTTCAATGTGGTATTGTACACTTTTGAATGTTAAAAGATTATTTTTCTCAAGAATAATTTTAATTATATTTCAATGGAATTTCTATTTTAGTAAATTATATGACAATTTTTCAATAAAACCTTTAATTTTATTCTCCTCTAGTTATTCATGACACTTTTCATGTAATAGTACCGTTTTACCACTATTTGGTAGTCAAAATGTTTTAGAAAATGTTTTTAAGAAATCTCAACTTCAATATTTCTTTAGTCGGAGAAACTATTTTCTTCCAAAAACCCTATTTTCTAAAAATGATTTTAAATTTTTTAAACGTTCCAAAATTATTTATTAAATTCATTTTTACCATTTTTCATTTTACCAATGTTTTCAAATTAATCTTCTAATCATTTTATGAACAAGGAATTTCTCTATCCTATTTACCATGAAAAAGGAATGTTCTTTTTTACCTCGTATAAAATTTATGGATTTACATGTTCTCATCTCATCAAAGTGTCCTTTACAAGTATAAAATTTTATTTTTTTAAAGAAAATTTTTATGATTGATTTGGCCAAGGAGAGTATTCACATTCACTTCCTTGATTCCTTTATTATTCTGATTTTGAAATATTCAATTTCCTATGATCATTTGAAATTGAATTTACTCAAAATATCCATATTATTTTCATGGATATGATTATTTATTAAACTGTATACCATTTCTCATATGGTTTTTTCTTTGAAATTTATTTGATTATTTAGGGAAATATTGAGAAAATGTTATTCTATATTCAATACAGATATTTGATAAGGAATAGTATTTATTTGTATTATTCAATAGGATAAATTATTTGTACTGTTAATTATGGGTGAGGACCATAATTTATATATCCCCTCAACGCATTGAAAGGTTCTCATGAGACAAATAAATTGGGAAAATTAAACAGATTTATATCCATAGTTTTAAACTGTTATTCAAATGGTCTTGATGGTATAGGTTTTCATGTGACTTAGACATGAAACCCAACAATTAATCATTCCCCTTATTTAGTTTCAGTTATTATTCATCCATGATATCTTACATCGACATATATATGAATATATTTTATTTTTAGTCCATTGATAAAATGGTATGTGTTTTAGTTTATAACCTTTCCATATTTATTATATCTTATCTAGTTTTTTGATTGTCATGTGTTTCAATTTATTTGACTTGGCACTTGATTATTCTAATTAATTCATTATTTATTCAACTATACTTTAACCTTAAAAAACATTTGAGATCACCCTTATTTTTCCCTTTCCCAAGAAATCCAGGAAGTATACTGAGAAAGTTATGCAAGGATGTTTTAGAAATAATAAAGTTATTATACTCAAAGTTATTAAGAAAAAAATTATTTTTTAATTAGATTATTATTTTATAATATATGTTTCTAGTTTTATATGACTAATAAAATCTTCAATACCTTGGGTTTTTATTCCTTGTAATATTTCCAATGTAATGGTAGTAGACACTGGCTCCAGGCTCTCTAGGGTCGGGTCGCTACAAAGGGGTTTTAAACTCAATAATCTTTTATTAGGTTATATCACTTATTCATTAATTATATTATGAAAATATATTGTGTTAAATTATTTTTTTGATTTATTTTATATTTACACTTTTTTGTAGATTTACATTGGTTACACATAATCTCTCAGTTGACTAATTCTCAATTCAATGATGTGATAATTATAAGGGTTATTTGTCTCAAATTTTGTTTCTTCGGAACATAAATTTATATTATGAACATATATTATTTTATAAGGTATATATACTAACCATTTGACATGTTGAATCAATAATATCCTTACATAAATGATATTTAAAGTTTCATTTGAATTCATTCTGTTATGGGACTTACAATTCAAAAGTTACCAAAATTGTAAGGGGTATATGTTTCAATCCCATATTAATTGATATTTTTTATGCTTGAATTTATATTAAGGAAATTATATGATCTTTATTTAATAACCCATTTAAATTTTCTTATCCTCTCGATATTTTTGAAATTTTATCGTTTTAGTACCATATTTCTCTCTTTGGTACTCAAAGTGGTTCAAAAAATGTTTTTAATAAAAGATAACCTTATTCCTTCTCTTTTGTTTGGAAAATATTTTTCTTTCATATCCATATTTTCTAAAAAAAATTCAATAATGTTTTGGATTTTCTTAAATGATTTATTAAATTCATTTTTACTCATGTTTGAATTTTTATAAAAAGTTTTAAAAAGAACCTTTTTATCATTTTCTAAATTAGGTACTTTCTACTGAAGGTGTGAACATACTATATATTTTAAATATTACAACATGAACAAAACATCATGAAATCAATACTACAAAATTATTTGAAGCTTATTTTACAATTTTATATGGTTCTCTTCAAAGATTTTTTTTTCTAATAGTATGTAAATTTTTAGTTCCCAATAGTGATTTTTAGAGTATAAAGGGTATTTTTCTCAAGAATAATTTTAATGATATTTTTATGGTATTTTTATTTATCAACAACAACATCCATTAATGTTAATTATGCTTCACTGGTGATGTATTTTAATAATATCATCCTTGTTATTTCTATAAGAACTATACCCTAATGAGAACACACACATCCCACCTAAACACAAACATTGAGTCCTAGCCCATTAGGTGGAACTAGTTACCCCAAAGACATGTGGTCCCCAACATGGGTCCCACCCACATAAAAAAATGGGTCATCAGACTAATGACTGTCCCCATAGACCAACACATGTTCTTTCCAATGTTCATTTCACCACATACACAGACCTAGGGAATCTTTCCAGGAGGTCACTCATCCTGATAACTACTCCTGACTAAGCACACTTAACTTTGGAGTTCTAATCTGGTAGGCTCCAAAAAATGAAGGCACACCATGTTAACAAGAGTTATATCATTTATCCTTTTAACCCTTTAACATTTTGGGGTGTTACATTCACCCCCCATTTAGAGCATAACATCCTCATTGGGGACCCTATATCTCAACCTAGATAGTGCCACCACACTTAAGATTTGGAACCTGGCTCTGATACTAATGTAACACCGAGGACTCACTAACAGTATAGACATCCCAGATTAACATATTCATCAGGTACTTGCCTGCCAAGTTCCACCAGCTACCCCAAAGACACATGGTTACCAACATGGGGCCCACCCACATGTCTGACTGGGTCATCAGACTATTGATTGTCCCAATAGACTAACACATGTTCTTTTTAATGTGATTTTTACTCAGTTTCACACAATCAGGGAAACTTCCTAAGAGGTCACCCCTCCAGATAACTACTTCAATCCAAACACACTTAACCCTGGAGTTTTAATAGGTAGACTCCTAAAAGTAAAGGTGCACCTTTTTGACATGAGTCATATCATTTATTCTTTTAACCCTTTAACATCCTGGGGTGTTACAATGTTTCTATATGGATTATGATTTTTTTGATGATATTTTCATGGAACTATTTTATTTTCCATTTTTAAATTAAACTATGAATGAGAAATGGTTGTTATTATATTGAAAATTGGAAGCTTCTAACAATTTTACTCATTATATAGTTAAAAACATATGTATGTATGATTGATTGGTGGTTCTATTATAAACCATGGATGTGTGGTTTTTTGATAAGCTATATATAGTTTGTTCTATTATAAACCAAGGATAGGTGGTTACATTATAAACCAAAGATAGGGGGTCCATTACAACCCTCCAATTCATTGGTTAATGAGACAGATTTAACTAAATATAAGTTACTCCCAAGAGGTTACATAGTTATGTTACTCCTAAGAGATGATGGATTTTACCAGTTATAGGTTACTACGAATAGATATGAGAATTATCCAGTTAGGTTATTCTATGATTAATGTTTGATGTTCTAAGATACCTATATTGTTTTTCAATTCTTTCTATGCGTTAAAATACATCCTTTATTCAAGGATTATTTTCACATGGCTCATGATTGTTGACTTATATGAATCTTATTTAATGTTAAAGTTTTATGCCATGTATCATGATTTATGATCCATGTTTGATGGGTATGAATTTTTTCATTTTATGCTCATGTACTTTGATTATTTCATCATACCCTCATTCTCATATTATGGTCATTGATGAAATTTAATTTTTTATGATTATTTTCACCCTTAATGAGAATTCAACCTCACCCTTATTATGTTTTTTATTTCCCTAGGTTGTGAATAATGTTTATAAGTATTCTATACCTAAGAAGGCTACAAGATGTGAAGAAATTAGTGGTAGATGGTCTATATTTTTATTATCCAGTTGTTTATATATCCAAATAGTTATGTAAGAGTTTTTCCAAATTCTATAAAACTATAAATCTAAAAGGTATATAGGTATTTAAGTGATACAATATTTTAGTATTATTTTATATGTTTTTAAGGGTTAAGATTAGGTCATGTTTATCAATATCTAAGTGAGAAATGTAAAGATTATGTTTTAGCACTAGATATAGGAGTGTGAATTCAGAGTTGTTATAGTTGGCATCAGAGAAAAGGTTTAAATAGATTTGAATATTAAAATATTTTCATATGAGGTTAAATTAATAGTTTTGGATACCATCACTGGTTAATAATTATAAGTCTTATCATAAGTTTAAAGGCTTATATACACATTTTAAAATTTTATTACATGGAGTATGATATTATTTTGATTATTTTGGGAGACATTTATGGTAATATAATCCTTGAGTTTAGTATGTGATTTAATGAAAATTTTATTTGAGGAATAATTATTTATAGACATATGTTTAAAGGTATTAATAACCATTAGGGTTAATATGATCTTTGATGTTGAGGTAATTATGGTTAATTAGGATAAAATGGTTATTACATGTTGGAATAAATGATTTATCATATGGATAACCATAGGATTTAAATGGGATTTGTTGAAAATGTGAATAATTTTATTTTTAAAGAATTTTATTATTTTGGGGCCATTATATGATTAAAGTAAACAGAAATAATTTTGGCTAAGATAGGTTTTTATTTGAGTAATATAGGTTTATTTATCTTTTGGAAGCATATATTATTTTATTGTGAATTTATTTTGGGAAATGATTAGTATATTTTGGAGAATATATGACTTTTTCATTTACATTTTTGGTATGAGACTTTAAGAGTGATTGAAATTATTTATAGATAAATGTTAATTTTTTTTGATCAAATAATTCTAATCTTTTGGTTTCAATATTAGTTAGGAATATTTTGAATAATTTTATGGATAATTATTTATTGAATTATATAATTTGATCATTGGGTATTATTGTTAAATCAATCAATATTAATGTTTTATTTACACATATGAAGATTTATTAATATTATCTTAACTTGTGCTAGCCATTTTGGTTTTAGTTATTGTCTAAACACAAGAGGAATAACTTATTATCTTTTTTGGATCTTGTGACCCATTAGATATTTATTTTAGTGATTTGGGTATGAAAAATTATTCTTGAATACTCAACGTTTAGATAAAAAGATGATATTGTGGTGGAAATTGATTAAAGGTTGATATTATAATTATCAAGTAAGTATATTTCCTTATGTTATTAGTCTAGATAGTGAAGGAATTACTCAACTCTATAAAAAATATCTTGAATAATTTTTTTGTCCTATTAACTTCATTTCTGATGAATCAATAATCTTTTTCAGACCTCATTGATTTAGGGTTTGTAGTCATTAACTTTCTCATGATCATTCAATATCTTATGATCAATGTTCTCTATCACTCACTATCGTTATTTTAACATTACTATTTCTTCCATGAACATATTTTCACATCCCACTAATGTTATCATGTTTTCAAACCTAGTTATGTGTTATTCTATTTGACCGTTATATTTCTCTTTACCTATTTTCAAGAGGATGTTTTATGAATACATTTTATGATGTGAGTTTTCAACATAGGTATTTTTAAATATAAAACCCTTGATTACTGAGATCAAATTAAAACTGTGAGGAAACAATTTCTTGAATGGGGTAGAATTTAATACCCCAATATCTTAAAAATAACACTTTGTTCGATAGCATATATAGTACACAACACCGAGAATAAACGAACCATGTAATATTATTATTCTAATATTATTGTTATAACCTAGCCATTAAATTATTAAGTATGAATACTAATAAAAATATTATGAAAAAAATATCTTAATTTTTTATATAATCCAAATGTATTGATTAGTTCATAACAAATAAGTACTCAATTTTCAATAATGTCATTTTATGCTTCAAAAATATGATTTCTTAAAAAATTATTTTTATTTTTTTTTTCACATATAAGGTAATAAATTTATTCCACTATTATAAATTGTATTTTATAAAGAGTATAATATTTTGGAAATAATCATATCAAAATAATATTTGGGAGAATTTTTTGGATTTTTCTTAAAAGATTGATTTTTCAGTGGATAATGAAAAATACTAATTTTTGTAAAACATTCATTTATTTTAAAAAGTACCTTTATGATTTTAATTTTATCTCAATGTAACATAAGTATGATTTAATTAGATATAATGTAGTTACCCTGACTCTAGTATCCTAGAGATGGTGTCTTAATTTATTACATTAGCATGGATATAAGGAATCGTATCTTAAAGGACCGATCGATTTATCAGTTTTGGAGAACCAAATACATACATGATACTCATTTTACATTCGGAATAGAAAATAAAACATAGTACATAACAAAATCAAATGAAATGAATCCTTTAAATCTCTTTAAAATATTTTTTCTTTATATCCCTATGAAAGGAAACAAAATAAGGGTGAGCTCAAATGATCAATAATGTTTAAATATAGAGGAAAATATCATGAATTAATAATAATAATCAATATAAGACAACTAAATTATTGGATGTCAAGTTTACAAAGAACAAGATACCATTGACATCAAGACCTATACTCAAGATAGTTTAAAAAAACTAGGTAAAAACCCATCTAATTTGGCCAACTGGTTTGTATCATGAGACCACTGATGCATCGAGGGGATATCTATAAGTTGGCCCCACCCATGTCTTGCCTGTTCAAAGCATTAATCATATATCTAATAAATAATTTAATTAATGAGAAATGATCCCTATAAAAAAATATCTACATTGAGTAAAAGGTGCATATTTATCAATATTTCTTCAATTAATCAAATAACTTTCAATGGAGACATGCACTGTAGTAGCAGCGGGTACTATAGCAGGCGCATACTATTGCAACACTATTCACATAATGGACCTTGGGACAAAAATTTGGGCCTACGGGCCATGTAATGGGATATATTCCCACTGGGTCTTCAGGCTATGTAATGGTCTATATGCCCACTAGGTCTTCAGGCTATGTAACGGGTCTCCCTCTACCCAGTCAAAAGAGGTATTTGCTATGATTTAATAATAAAAAGAGGCTTCGACCCCAACTTTTAAAAAATAAAATAACTTTTAAAGTATAAAATGTATATAAAAATTGTATATGGTTTATGAAATAATCATATCCATCATAAAAGATATGGATATTTAATAAAAATTTAATGATCTATGAAAAATTATCATAAGAAATTGATTTATTCAAGTGAAAGTTAACAATCACAAAAGAAAGTGAGATTGCACAATAACTTTTACCACTTGGTAATTTTCAAGTCAAATACCCTTATATGAAATTATTCAAATTAAAACTTACAAAAACAATTAATTATTAATGAATCATGATGTTACAAATCAAACGGCAGAATATATACCATATAAAATAAATTTGGTGCATAACATTACAATATGTACCAATGAAGGGAAATTGAGATGAAGTACTTTACCTTACACCTCCATTTGGTTGAACATGATTTAACCTCATTTATGGTGGTGTTAAACATGTTATTAACTTATAATAAAACCATATTAATATTTATAATATCACATATAATCATTTTATAATATCTTATTACCCATTCATTAATAAGATTTCATTAATTTCATTGTTTTAGGTGTTAATTTCCTTGTTTTATCTTTGGTGTTTCTTTATAAAAGATCTAGTTATTTCACATATTATATAGTTATATCATGTATATAATAATAATCATGAAATAATAATAATATTTATATGTTAATTATACTTTTAAAACAAATCGTGAAATATGGTTTTTAGAAATTAAGTGTATTATGTTCATGAAGATGGAAGGTCATAAATACACAAGAGTAATATTTCCGTTTTCAACAATCATTATGGAAAGGTGTTAAGTAATATTAATATTTTCAGAATGATCATGATATCATAAATTTAATATTATATATACATATATATCACCCATGTGGCGTGGTGATGAAAAGAGAGTCACATTACTTCATGATGGAAGTAGTCCATATATACACAAATTATGTTGAATGAAAATTAATTTTTTTTAATTTTACCAAATCCAATTTTCATGGTTGAGAGGAAACCTACATGACTCTCCCATTTTAATGGGATAGGGGGAACCCAAATACAAAAATATCACAAAACAACCACCATAAATTCAACAGAAAAATTCAAACCACAAAACTGTGGAGCCTCAAAAAGTGGATGCACCTGAACCCTATCATGTCCATTGTAACATCCCAGGTCCAAATTCCACCTAACAATACTTTGAGCCCAGTTTTCATCATGGAATCAAGTGAATTTTCCCAAATTCTATAAGCTTACGACTTGTAAAAAGGGATTAGGTGTGATAGTGGTGAAACTATGACCTCATTGGCAGAGTATAACACAATAGAATCCAATAATAAAATAATACCAGAATCAGTAATACCATACAACCAATGTAAATAGTGGAAGAATAATAATATAAATAACCATATGTCATAACATACAATAATTATGATACATATTACATGTTCTAGGAAAACTAGGCATACCCCATAGGCAACCTAGGCCAAACGACCATAAATGGTCATTGAAGTGAAACACACCCATGGTGTGGACCTAATTCAAGGAAAGAAACCTAAAACATGCTGAAGAACACACATCCAATTACCAAAACCTCAATAGGAAACAAGAAAGGTAAATTATTATTCAAGGAGACACTGAAAAATGGACGCCCGACACTCCGACATATATAAACATCTTGAAAATTAGGAAAAGGCATGAGAAAACCTACCTTGTACTCATATGACTCTCCTCATCCAACATCATCATCTAATTCGAGCTATAATGGATTAGATCTAAAAAAATAGCATAAAATCTCAAGCCTCAATAACTAGGTTGAGAGAATAAATCATGAAGAATGGATCTAGAGGAATTAAGAACTTACTAAGGGGAATCCAACACATCTGATGATGATCAAATTGGAGATCAGATGATGAAATGGCATGCCAACCTATTCTTAGATCTCTTGGGAGCTATATTCGTCGAAGATGGGTGAGTTATGTCTATTTTTACAAAAACATCCCTCTTTTCCGATTTGATGAAAAAAAGAAAAATACATGGTGTGTACTGGAAACTATATGTCGTGTCCATACAGGATCTGGCCATACCATTACATGGCTTGTACTGGGAAGTACATGGTGTGTAACCATATTAAATGGTGTTTTCTAGAAAGCACACGGTGAGTAATACCCTATTACATCACATAACAGGCCTACATCCATCCCTTGACCTCTTTTTCCTCTATTTACTTAAGTAAAAACTAAAAAGGAAGGATCTATACCTCAAAGGGAGAACCATGTTCTTACAAACATCCCCCCTTAAATCAAAATATCCCTAAATTTCACTTCCAAGGGTGGTGAAGAAACATTTGAGAAAAACTCCAGCCACTAAGATCATACATTTTCCACCCTCTCCCAAGTTTTATCATACACTCAGCCATGATTCCATAACTCATGTACTAAAGTAACTGACTGGCCACAGAGAAACCTCATGCTATGATCAAAAATTTGAAATAAAGGCTCATCAAAGGATGCATCTACCTATAACTCAACCTCTTCAGTTTGAAAAGTATGATATGGGTCTAAAAAGTAACATTACAACTGAGAAATGTGGGAGACATTGTGCATATCCCAATACCTCTAAGGTAACTTCAACTGATAGGAAATCATCCCGACTCTTTCTAGAATCTCAAATGACTTGACATATCTTGTTGAAAGCTTACCATATCTCATGTTCCGCTTATGTCCAAACATCAGTGAAACATGCAAGAATACCCAATCCCTAACCTCATACTCTATAGTTTGTCTATAGAGATCGTTGTACAATTTCTAATGAGATTGTGCATTGGACATTTTCTTCTGAATCAACTGAACCTGCTCAGAAATCTCCTACATGAGACACGGTCCTAATAAAGCTGCCTCACCTACCTCCAACCAGTACATGTTAGAAGGACATGGCCTCCCATATAAATCCTCATATGGATCCATATGAATATTATTATGAAATATATTTTTATAGAATAACCCAACCAAGGGTATGTTTTTCTCCCAAGAACTCTCAAAATCCAAGATGCATGCGCAAAGCATGTCCTCCAACAACTAAATCGTGTACTTTGACTGGCTATCTGTCTGGGGGTGATAAGTTTTTCCCAGAAGAACGTGTATACCCATCACCCTGTATAGTCCTTTCTAAAAATGAGAATTAAAATGGACATCCATAACTAAAATGAAATAATTTGGAACCCCGTGCAGTCATACAATATCTCGTATATACAACCTACCATGCTCATTAACTCTGAAAGTTTCCTTGATCGGTAGGAAAAGTGAAACCTTTGTGATATTGTCAAGAAAACTCAAATGAAATCATTACCATGACACCTCAAACATTAGAAAAACCCCACAAATCATGCCCCTAAGCATTCTAGCATTGCTACCAGCATGATTTTCCTTTAAATGGGTGAACCCAAACATAATTGAGGTCTTTTTAGTAGCCTCATAGAAAGGAATAGACAAACCCCAATTGAAGTCATCAAAATTGATCACATAAAATTCCTTCAAAAGTCATTGAGAACCTTCATATCACACCCACCATAAAATAGTGGAGTGTTCAAATTGGCTCAATCAAACCATACATGAGGAACAAAAAGAATAATGAGTCAAACCATCACTGGATGACTTATCTTAGAAATTCATGACTTAGGAGGCAGACGTATTGTAATAGAAACATAACACCTTCTCCAAAGGCCCCACTTGTCTAAAATTAACCTGTTCACCGAATACCATACCTATATCTCAGTGATTATCCTATGTCAAACCATCCCCTGATCATTTAATAATATTATGCCACAACATGAGAAAAAGCATAATCCAGATTCATCCCACTGGGATCATTAACCCTTTTTAAAGAATCACATCTGATCCTGAATATAAGTCTGAGATAACCTCAGACTCATCAACCCAATGTCCATGGAACTCACCAAGGTTGTCCATACTCCACATTATAAGTGAGACTTTGGCCCAAAGAAAAAAGTCTACATAAGTACATTGAATGAACCCAAAGCGGCATATGCTTGGTAGCCACGTCAAATAAAGTGGTAGGCATCTAGAGTCCATTCAAGGAATTCCTAAATAGGAACCCAGGTATTAATCAGGATTAACTAAGCCTCATTTAAAACCCCACATCCAGAACACAACACCAAAAAATATTTCTAACTATCCCAACAACATTGAAATATAGTGTAGTGTATAACTGACACTCTCTTAGTCCATCCAGAATGATGTCAAGATAGGGGAGATTCTTTTCTATTAATAAGGATCACACTAAGAGGATTTCAAGGATCAACAAAAAAGGATAGTCAAACCACTAATGGTGGACCTCCTGAATGAAACTTGGCTTCACTTGCTGACGAATAATCATTTAACTAACCATAATGACTTTATCCCAATATATTCTAGTGATAGTTCGTGCTTAACCATCGAGGTCCATTTATGATCATTGGTGCCTCAAAATGAATGCACAAAATGGAAAAATGCATCAAAATCATTCTGCCAAGAAAGTATCAACAATAAAAAAGACTCACAAGCCTGAAAATCATTCATGTAAAATTGACCATTTCTGAATGGTCCTTGATTATGATCCTTCTACCTGGAAGAAACATTTACATAGAACCGACATGACAATTTGTACCTAGAAGTATCCTAAATTTTAAGAATAAGTACCATCCATTCTCAAACATGATAGTTTAGAACCAAAATAAACACACGAGTGTCGTTACAAGAACCATGATCATCTTATCACATCACTTGGCATGAAAGCCGGAATTAAACCGAAAAATGTTTCAAAACACCAGTGTCCAAGAAATTCCTCCCAAGATGTGGGAAGAACATGGTTCAATAATTCTTGGGTTACTCTACCACAGAGATAACCTGAGAACATTCCCAAAAATTCAATTCTCAATGATTTAACCAACTCAATGGATCATTTTAACATTTAGCACTCGATATGTACCGCTTATGTCAGCATATACTACCTTGAGTTTACAAGAGAAAACAACACATTCTAAATACTATTCATAGGCTCTTCACTCTATGCACCCTAGTATGAGATGGGTCATGCCATAACTAGTTCAAAAGATCATCATCTACACCATCATTCACATGGATGATGATGTACTAAGTCAACCATAATTTAAGGAAAGAGAGGTTCACATGACCACCAAAGTATCTCACCATGCTCAAGGCATGTCTACCCTACTGAATTGAACATTCCTCAATAATAATTATAACATTAAGGGTCAAGATACAAAAAATATCACATATAAAAAGCACAGATATCAAAACATGATAGGCCAACACCTTCCTCTAAACACTCACCCTTCAGCCTACCCCATGGGTTAGGTCCAATTTTCAAACAATGAGGGATACTACCAAAATCCCACTACGAAGGTCGGGTTTGGTCAAGTCAAACACTGAGAGGAATCCTAATTGGGATACTCTAGGTAAACACGAGTGAAGGAATCCTACATTGTATCCTTAGCTGAAAATTTAAGGGAGGGATCCTATATGAGATCCTCAAATTTGGTACCTATAAGAGGGATCCTACAAGGGACTCCCAAGATTAGTATATAAGATAAGGAATCCCTTAGGGGATCCTTAAAAGGAACAGGTATCACATAATCATAGTCTAGAAGGGAACGTCTCACATGGGAAAGGACCTCAAAAGCCTAGATCATGAGAGATGGCTTACATCTCATCTCAGATCAATGGTCTCAACTAGGTTGTTCTGAACACCCAACTAATCATCCATGCCACATATCACTCTTAGGTGATAATTGGAAACAATAATTGGATGAAGAACCTCTCTATTTAGATAAAATCTATATAACACCCATTAAGAGTCCGCGGAATTAACCATGGGTTTTACCCTTGCAATCTACGCAGAAAACTACTCTGAAAGGGCTACTCATAGATCAAAAACTGATAAAGGAGGATAAAATAGGAAAAGAAGCTCAAAGGGTACCAAAATAGAAAAAATAAAATGGTTTGTAGACCCCATACATGGTGTGTTCCCTCAGACTCTCACATGGAAGTGTACCTCTACCAGCCTGGACATGTAAACACTTGAGGTACACGGTGTGTAAGTAGGATATATAGAATATACAAAGTATCCCCTCCTAGACATATATGTTTACATGACCAGAGCCACATGGGGTCTGCCTATGTAAAACTACATGGTGTGTACCAAAAGTAAACGACCATGTACTTTTCAAAGAACATTATTCCATGTTATTTTTCACATGGTTGGACACATTGCCTTCTACCAAATTGTGTGTACTCAAAGAAGATGGCGTATACATAAAAAAAATACTTTCTTCCGGAATAGAAGAACACATGGAGTGTGTTCATAGCATCACACGTCATGTTATCTGGGTTTTTGGGAATTAAACCTCTAAAACTTCCCCAGAACCCCCATTTTTGAAAAGTAAACCAAAGGTATTCCAAATTTCAAACTACGGGGGCCCATACTCCCAACAAATAAATGATTGGAATCCACATATAAAACATTATAAAACAATTTAATTTAAATTATCCATATGATCCACCAAATTCTGATCCAAGAGGGACCATAAACCTTAGGGATCAGAGTTTGGTGTCCATACAATTCCAAGCATAGCTTATACCAATACACCTATCATAATGATAGGTCTATATATCATAATACCTATCACAACGACATGCATATCTAGAACAACATATATCACAACAACATTCAATCACTAATGATCTCAAAATGTCATTAGAAGAATGCATGACTTGTGATTTCTCACAAGTTCCTATATAATGAATGAGATTTCATACCCCCATCTCATTGTGTTGCAAAAAAATAGAACCACAATTATATCAATAAAAATAGTAAAATATTAGTGTGTCACCCAACGGTTAAATCAAATCAATTTTAACAACTCAAAATCCCCAAAAAAATCACAAATCAATTCGAGGTAATTTGGATTTCCCAAGTACACAGGGTAGCTACTCCCAGGAACAGTTTATTACCAAAATCCCTTTTTCTTCCATTGAATGTATAATGTCGCCAAATAGTAAGGAAAACTTAAAAAGAACTTTCCTATGATACCACTTTGTAACATCTTGGGTACGGATGCCACATAACAGTGTTCCGAGCCCGGTTGGCCATATGACCTCAAGCACATTTCCCCAAATGGCAGAGGCTGGCGACAAACAGTGAGGGCCTAAGTGTGATAGTGGGGAAACTGTGCACTCATTAGTAGAGTACAACACAATAGAATCTAATAATAAAATAATAACGAAAGTAGTAATGCCATATAACAGAATTAAACAATAAAGGACTTATAATATAAATTACTAGATGTCATAGAATACAAAAATGATGTTGCATGTTACTTATTCTAGGAAAACATCCAAAATAGGTTACACTGAATTAATACAAAATATAAGTACCAATAGTATAAAAAGGAACAAAATAAAATTAGAATAAATACAAGACTCTCCTTGGTCCCATGCTCTCCTTCTCCTAACAACAAATCAAGTACATATAGAAGGGTTCTTACCCTTATCGAAACCTACAACAATATAATCTATTTGGACCCAAAAAATGTACCAAATAGGGTGTGAGAATAAATCCGAGTAGGAAACTACCCAATGTTAGTGCCAATATATCAGTGAATATATATAATAGGAAGTGTGCAATAGGGAAATTAGTAAACTAAGAAGTAATCAAAAGTAAATAGTTTTACAAGTACTAGTTTCCATTTACTTTCATTTCATGTTCATTAGAAATATAATTACCTTTAATTATATAAGTATTAGGATCCATCCTAGGATCAATTATCCCCTTAAAAAATAAATCACATATGATGTATCAAAAGACCATCTAAACATGTATAAGTAAAGACAAAATACAATATTGTTCTTTGTCTTAGAAAAAGCGTCACAAGTCATTCCATTCGATATTCAAATTATATGTAAATGTCAACTCATGACATATAAAAATCTTTCAATAGATCATTTCTTTAGTATCCCTCATTGTATTCAAGGTTCGATCGACATTTAATAAAGTCTCCATGAGCCCGAACACTACATTCATGGCTCTCTAATGACTTGTCATGATAATACCCTCTTGGAGTCCATCCATGGTCTTTTAACTGAGGCCATGGTTCACCCAATTTATAAGGTTCAATATTCATATGATCTCGAACAAGACTTTTAACATGAGGATATAGATCACCCATTTTTATTTACCCCTCTATCATTTCACATAAGAAGCAACACATGTAAATTAAGCTATTACATGGTTTCAATATTTATAAACTCACATGATCATATATCATATATCAAGAAACACATGTAAATTAAAATATTACATGGGTCACCATTAATCAAATCACGTAGGAGTTTCATTTAACTAGCCTATCATGCAATTTAAACTATTACGTGGATTTAACATTAAATAAGTCACATGGGAAGGTTCACAATAGGAACAAAACATTCAAAAAACGCTTAAACAATAATAGGCATAATATGGGGTAAAGTGGAAAGTCACTAATCCCAAACCCTTAATCAATACAATTACAATTTAACATAGTTTTAATTTTATATAATAATAAAACCCATTTTTAACAACTCAAGAAGGTAAAACAAGGCATGCCTCAAAGGAAACCTAGGCCAAACAACCATAAATGGTCATTGAAGGGAAAAAAACCAATGGGGTGGCCCTAATTTAAGGAAATCAACCTAAAACATGATTAAGAAACACATTCAATTACATAAACATCAATAGGAAACAAGAAAGGTAGATTATTAATGACTGCGACACCCAAAAATGGGTGTACAACACTTTGGCATATATAAAGAGCTTGAAAATTAGAAAAAGGCATGAGACCACCTACCTCGTACTCATATGACTATCTTCGTCCAACATCGGCCTCTAATTCGGGCTATAATAGAGTAGATCTGAAAAACGAGCATAAATGATCAAGCCTCGATAACTAGTTTGAGAGAAGAAATCATGAATAACAAATCAAGGGGAATCAAGAGCTTACCGAGGGGAATCCAACACATCTAACAATGTTTGAATCAGAGATCAGATGGTGAAATGGAAGGACACACTATTCTTTGCTTTCTTGGGCATATTGTTCGTCGAAGTGGGTTGAGTTTTGTTCATTTTTATGTAAATGAATCTAATATACGATTTAATGAAATAAAATAAAAATAAATGAAATGTATTGGAAACTACACGTCTTGTCCGTACAAATTTTGCCAAGACCATTACATGGCTTGTACTAGGATGTTCATGGCATGTTTTCATATTACATGGTGTGTTATGGAAAGGAAACAATGTTTAACACCCTGTTAAATCATGTAATAGAACTGAAACCATCCCATTACCTCTTTTCCTCCATTTCCTTAAGTAAAAACTGAAAATAAAAGATTCTTACATCAAAGGAAGATCTAGGTTCTTACATCAATGATAACTAGATCCACAAATCACACCTCTTCAATTGAAGGATCCCTACAATGGTGGCGAGACATCGATGCATCATATCCATCCACATGCTACCCCATCACACCATGTCTCATGCCATACCTCCAGACACACCACCCCTGACATATCAGAAGATACCCTAGATGCTGGTGTGGCATAAGACCACTTCACAGCACCACTAAGGGTAGGCTAACCATAACAAAAAACCCCAAGAGGAGTACCACCATCATAGAACCCACCAAAACCATCCAAAATTGCTATATAAACCTTAAAACTTAACCATAGTGGGGTTGTGGGTGGGGGAATAAGGAAAAATGGGAATAAGAGTAACAAAGATGGACATAACCAAGCTTGGGAAAAGCAGAATAATAAAACCACCTAGGGCCAGACTATACTGGAGCACATCCATGAGAAAACCGGAACATAGAGTCCCTTAGAGAAGAACCATAAAAGGAGGGTGAATGGTGGTGTAGAATTCATAAATATGTCTCTGAAAATGGAAGAAATGGATCACTCAAATGATATTCCAGGACATGCTGGCACATGCTGCTAGATCCGAAAAGGCAAGAAAAGGCACTGCAGTACAAACCAAAATAGAATCAAGAAGAGAACTAGAAATGAGACACTATCGAAACCGATCATTCTTGAGTCCACCATAAAAATCCATGTATTGTCCTAAGAAGATGATGATGATGACCCTACCATATTATGTCTTCAATGAAACCAAATTCATGAGGAATAAATGAAGACTACCTAGCACAAATAATACCTCATCTGTAGAATGCTCAGCATGAAGGCACTGTAGCTTCTTGGCATCCACTAGGTGAATCAACAAAGGGATGAGGAAGCCGAGTTGAGAAAATGATATATATCTATTAAGAATAGGATAAATAGAAAATTATATAGGGAATATGTTAAGATAACAAATAAAAAACCTGAGGAGCTCAACACTATCTTCTACCTCTCCATACTTGAATGAATATGTTATCATCTTTAAGGGGGTGAAAAGGTAGGAAAATAAAATCATGTATTATATTTTGATAATGATAAATATTTCATAGATATCATATTTCTGTCATTAATATCACATATATTCATTAAATTTATCCATATCACCTTCTATATAACGTTTTAGTGAGATAAAAATCACATCACTTCGTGAGGTGGTAGTCTGCCATACACACGAGCGATGTTATAGTATCTCCTACAAAACGAAATTTAAAGAGTTATATGTGATATAATGAATATATTGGTATAATTATGTTATAAATATAATATATATAATTATATTCATCATCATACCCAACCATGAGAGTTGGTAATGGAGAATGAATGACATCGATTTGCGAGGTGGTAGTATGCTATACACACGAATGATGATTTCACAACCCATTTGATGGAAGTGAGGATAGTAGTAGGTAATTAAATAAACATAAAAAAATTTAGTATATGGAAGATAATTAGGTTATTTTAAAATTATGTATTAATAATAATTAAAGGATGTGGAGTAAGAAATAAAATAAAATTGGTCATTGAAGAACATTACCTCTTCTTCAAGTTTTCTCTTTAGGTTTGCATCAATGCCTTCCTAGGTTGTATTTTTTCAAAAATAAAGGCTTATAGAATGATAATAGGGATTTTGGGAAGTGATTTTGGAAAGTATTGAAAAAACCAAAATGTTTTTGATTTAGGAAGAATAGAGTAGAGGGGGTGACCTTTTATATGTGAGGAGAGTGGTAGACTTGTAATTTTTGAAAATAATGAATTCCACCCACATTTGTTTCATGTTAAAAGGCTAAAATAATGGAAAATTCTTGAAATTATTAGGTAAAAGGTTTAAATATGGATATAAAATAGATTTTATATAAGTTTTTAGATCATCTTAACCCTTATCTATTTAGTTTAACCCCTAGTAAATCCATTTTTACCTTAACCATGGTAATTAATTTTTTCTATTTTCACTATTCATTATAGTTAAAAATTAATTTGAACTTATTATAAATTATAAATTATTGTGATTAAAAATATGGAATCCATTTTTATAAATTCAATTCATATAATTGGAAAATTTTAATTTAAAATTAATCTTGCATACATGATGAGAAAACACGTTTTTTTTAAAGAGAAAATATTAAAAAGTTTACAAAGTTTTTATTTAAAAATTCAATATGAAAATTAGTAAAATTAATTAAATTATATTAATTGATATATTATTGAACTAATTTTACATTTAAAAAAATTTAAAATAAAATTTAACTCAATAAATAATTTAAACAAAAAATCATTTTTCAATTAAAATTTAGTATTTTTCATTATTCATCAAAAAATGAAAATATATAAAAAAATTACAAAAAATTAAACCTAAGATAATTTTGATATTATTATTTCAAAAATTAATTTAATTTTATAAAATAAATTTTCTAGAATTGGTAAATAAATTATCTTTAAATTATAGTCACAAATCACGACAAAACAAACTTTTATAAAAAATACAATTTTTCGGAAAACATTTTGTTTTATTTTTATTTATTATTATTTTATTTATAATGACCACATATTTTTTTCATAATTTAGATATAAATATTAATAACCACCAATTTAATGTCTAGTTTATAACATTAATATATATTACAGTTCATTTAAAAATGGGGTTTTGTGTTCTACATAATATAGAAAAGATTGAATTTAATGAAATATATTTCATGTGTTTTTTAAGTTAGGTGTTGTGTTTCAAAGAATTTATTGAATAAAATATTATTATCATAGAATTTCAGGGTGTCACATTTATCCCACCTTAAATAAATTTCTTCCTCACAATTTAAACATGATCTCAGTAATCTGGGGTTTGACATTTGGAAGTACCATTGTTGAAAAACCCACATCGTAAAATGGTTAATGAAATATCCTCTTAATAAGAGAGAAAGTGATGTATAAAGGGGAAATGTAATAATATATGACTAGGTTTCTAAGTAAGAGAAAATTGGTAGAAATTGAATATATGGACTAGAAATAACAGTAAAAAAAATTATAGAGTGATTAAGGTTATTGATCACAAGAAAGTGAATTATAAATGGAAAGTTAAGGGACTCAAAACCATAAAAATGTGATGATTTAAATGTCCATTTTAGTCATATGATATGAATTTAATATGATAATTTTTTTTTCTGGATCCTTATCTTAATGTTGAGGAATTATTTTACTGTATAAGAATATTAGGAAATATACTTACTTGATACGTTTCTATTTCATGAGAAAAATTTAATCCTTTGGTTGTGATTTGATAAATTTTCAATTCATTACTTACTCAAAGAAATTAATATCCAAAAATTATTATTTTTTGAATAAATAATTAAAATTAAATTTTAACAGATTATAAAATACATAAATGTGTGACAAGTATTTCCATCTGTCTCTAACTATTTTCCAAAGGAAATAGTATTAGCAAACGTTATCCAATATAAAAAACTAGTATCTAAACCTCAATGATAAAACCACCAGTTCATCATTAATATTTAATCATAAAATCATTTAACTAAAAAATGATGTATTAATTAGGAGATCACATAGGGTACTGGTAGGCATTAAACCCTTATCGTCCTTCAGTCATGGGTTCTAGCCCCATGAACTTTTCTGATGTGTCATGTTGTCACCCAGAAAGCGATTTATCCATTTTATAAAACCATATTAATATAATTTCTATAAAATTCCAAAAAAAATTATAATTGATATCCTTAAAATAAAATTAAAAATTAAATAATATTTTTACTATGGTTTTATATACAAACTTTTACCACAAATTCTTATAATCTTATTTGACTATGATTTAATTTTCATTTATGATCATATTAACCCTAAAGGATGTCAATAACTTTAAAATTATGTCTACAAAATTTAAAGTCATTATTCCTCAAATAAAATTTTCACTAAAACATATACTAAACCAATGGTTTGTATTTCCATAAATTTCTCCCAAAACATCCTTAATCTTGGTTGACCCCCATCACACAAAAACCAAAAAAGGGGGTGTTTAAGAGTTTTAGCTTATGATAAGTATTTAAATCATAAACCCATGATGGTATACATAAATTGTATTTTAATGAAGACACATATGATTCTAAAATCTAACAAAATACTTATATGATTCATAATTCTTATCACCAAAATAAAATTGGTAAAAAAATACTACTATAATTTAATTATTGAACCCAATACATAAGTACTTAATCTATTTTATTTTCACATAGGTCCTTACTTGGTCTAGGTTTTATCCTTTAGAATAGGAAATTGACTCGGATAATTCCCAAGTTATCAGCATTTAAGACAACATACTATAAATGGATCCCTAGGATGAGATTTATTTCCATCCATCATACTCTTTATTTTTCCTCAGTAATTATTTTATTTATTACCTTCTTTTACACACATAAATAATTTTACCATTCCATTTAGAAGAATTATTTTCAACTTAATACACCTTAGGTTTAACCTATTCACTTCATTTTTATCATCTATTTGAATACTTCATAATAGTTTGTAAATAAAATTTGAATTATACTAACAATATCTCTCAAGAGTGTAAAACTAGGCATACAATAAAGCCCATTATCATGCACCATGTGAAGATCGGGTCACGTCCAATGTTTTTTTATAGTTATTACCCCTAGGTACATACATGTTAGAACCACATACACTTTTTGTTTCAAAACATGGATGTATTTACAAAAAAACAATATACTATTTACCTTACCAAAACTTTAGGATGTTATTCTATACTTATCATAAAATTATATCATAAGGCTATGATCCCTAATCTATGTTTTTGTAATTCTAGATCCCAAGGTTTCTTATAAACTTACTTTGATACCTACTGTAGTGATCCTCACTGTAGTTTCGTGGAGCCAATGTCTGACTTTATTACATTGGTATGGATGCAAGGAATCACATCTCGAAGGACCGATGAGTTTAGATATTTTTTAGAAATAGATACATACATGATACCCATTTTAAATTGGGAATATAATATAAAAAATAGTATATAAAAAAATTAAATGAAATACATCCTTGAAAACTCATTTAAAGGGTTCTTTCTTATATGATGGGGAAAAGAAACAAAATAAGGGTGAGCTCAAATGCTTAGTAAGGGTTAAGTACAAGGAAATATATTATGAATAAATAAGAATAATAAATATTTAAAGGTAAATAAATGAACACAAAATCCATTTAAATAGCTTTATTATCATGATAAGATAAGGCAATATCAATATGGCAAGGTAAATAACTGAAAACACATGTATTTTAATCAATAAAATGAGAATAAAATGTATCTATAGATAATATCATAGAAAATATATAATGGATAATAATAAATTAATTCAAAATTATTTAAATAATTAATTATTGTACATCATGTTTTTCTGTAACATTATACCTTTACCTTCAAGATCTATCCACAAGATAGTTTAAAAGTGATGGGTAAAAATCCATATGATTTGGCCAACTGATTCGTCTCAAGATATTACCAATGAATCTAGAGGTTATTTATAACTAGGACACACCTATGTATTTAATTTCCAAATAATTCCTCATATATATAATAATTGACTCAATCAATGAAAATTTTCCTTATTAACACATATTTTTATTGAGGATAGGATATAGATTTATCAATATTTCCCTAGCTAGTCAAATACTTTTCAATGTATACACTCTATGTAAAAATGGTATATGGTTTTGGAAATAATAATATCCATAATAAAAAAATATGAATTATTAAATATAAATGTAATGGAAAATTAAAAATTATCATAACAAAGTGATTATTTCAAGATAAAGTTAACAATCACAAAAGAAAGCTAGATTTGACAATAACTTTACACCTTTGTAATTTTGAAGTCAAATACCCTTGGATGAAATAATTGAAATTGAAACTTAAAATACCATTAATTATGAGTGAATAATGATATTACATGTAAAATGATAGTATATATACCATATAAAAGAAATTTGGTTCATAACATTTGAATATGTCTCAATGAAAGAAAACTGAGACAAAGTCCCGTACCTCACACCTCCTTTTAGTTGAACATGATTTAAACTCTAGTATAGTAGAGTAAAAAATGTGATTAAATTATAATATAACAATATTAATATTTATAATATCATATATTATCCTTTAATAAAATATTATCACCCTTATATTAATAATATTTCATTACTCTCATTATTTCATGTGTTAATTGCTTTGTTTTCTGATGCATGTTTTGTCATGAAAGATCCAGTTCTTGTGCATATTATATAGTTATATAATCTAAATAATAATAATCATGAAATAATTAATATATTTATATTTCAATTATACTTTTAAACCCAATCATTAAAATGGGTTTAAGGAATTTATCATGTTATGATCATGGAGATGGTAGGCCTACGTATGCATGAGTAACATTTCTATTTTTCAACGATCATTATGGAAAGATGGTAAGTGATATTTCATATTTAATGAATGATCAGTATATTATAAATATCATATTATTTATTTAAAAATACATATACATATACATATATATATTACCCATGTGGTTTGGGGATGAAAAGTGAGTCGCATCACTTCGGGAAGGCGATAATACACATGTACACGAATAATGTGATCATATTTAAGTGTGTGAAAAGGAAAGAAAAAATGATGAATTATATTTTAATAATGATCAAGAAGTCATTAATATAATATTTATTTCATTTATATCTCATATATTCATCAAATATATCCTTATTATCTTCCATGTAAAGCATTAGTGGGAGAGGAATCACATCGCTTCGTGATGTGGTAGTCCGCCATACACACGAGAAAAGTTATCATATACCCTACAGAATATAATGAAAAAAATTTACATATGATATAATTATTCCAAAGGTATAAATATCATATATATAATTTATTATCTTCATTATACCCAACTGTGAGAGGTGATAAAGAAAAAAAACGATATTAGTTCGCAAGGTGGTTGTCTATCATACACACGAATGATGATTTTGTACCCATTTGATGGGAGTAGAGATGGTTGTAGGTCATTTAATTAACATAAAAACATATAATATTATAGAATATAATGATATTTTTATATTATCATTGTTCAATAAGAATTGAAGTTTGTGGATTAAGAAATAAAATAAAAAACTCTCATTGAAGAACATTACCTCTTCTTTAGGTGTCCTCTATAGGTTTAAAACAAATCCTTTATAGGTTATATTTATTCCAAAAATAAGTATTCTAGGATGATATATGAGAATATATGAATTGATTTGCATTGGTATTTTCCAAACCAAAAGGCTTTGAAGGTGTGAAGAAGAGAGGAGAGGGGGTGGATTTTTGTAAGTGAGGTGAGTGACACACTCATAATTTTTGAAAAGAATGAATTACACCCATGTTTTTTCGTTTAAGAAGGAAAAAATGAAAAATTATAGATAATATAAGATATAAGGTAGAAATATTTCCCTAAAATATATTTTAGACATATTTTTAGGTCATTTTAACCCCTATATTTTTATTTTCCCTATCGGTAAATCCATTTTTACCTTAACCACATTAATGAATTTATATTATTTTCACTATTAATTTTGGTAAAAAATTAATTTGACCATATTATATATTATAAATAATTTTGATTTTAAATATTTAATACATTTTTTCTAAATTAAATTCCCTTAAGTGGAAACATTTAATTTAAAATTAATCCTGAAAACGTGATGAGAAAGAAAATTTTTCTAAAAGTGAAAATGTTTAAAATATTATAAAGTTTTTATATAAAAATTCAATATTAAAATGATTCCAATGAAATAAATTGTATTAATTGATATATAATTTATATAATTTTACTTTTAAACCAATATAAAATATAATTTAACTTGATAAATAATTTAAATGAAAAGGAATTTTCCGATTAAAATTCGGTTTTTTCTCCATTCATCAAAAAATGATAAGTTTCAGAAACATTAAAAAAATTAATCCTAAGGTAATTTTCATATTATTATTTAAAAAATTAATTTCATTTTATCAAATAAATTTTCTGAAATTGGAAAAAATTAATTTTAAATTTCGTCTGCAATGTACGACTAAACCATCTTTTAGAAAAATATAGTTTTCAAAAAACACATCTTTTTCTTTTAAATGGTTATTATTTTATTTATAATCAATAGATAATAAAAATTTTCATTATTTATTCACTACTATTACTACCCAATAATTTAAAATCTATGTTATAATTGTATTCTATATTCAGGTTCATTTAGACTGAGGGTTGCGTGTTCTGCAAACTATTGAAAAGATTAAATTCAAAGAAATATATTTTGTTGGTTGTTTAAGATCGGTGTTTCATGTTGCAAACATTATTAACTAAATTTTTATTCTTTTAAATTTTTTGGGTTTGAAATATAATATAATTAATTTCATTTTAATCAGTATTATACCTGATTTTGTTATATGTTCATTTTTGGTCTTAAAAAACATTTTTCTAAAAACTATTTTTCATTGTATTTTCATATTTATATTAAAATTTATTTCTATCACTTATAGAAATTAAAACCTCAAAAATTGATTAAATATTCATAATTACATGATTCAAATTTTATAAATAGTTTCCTTTTATTTGTTTCATTATGAATAGTAACCATAGTAAAATTTATTATTATGGTAAGGGTAAAATTGGGAAAATTAGGTTAAATCTATGGGGAAAGACCTTAAGAATCACCCAAAAAACTTACCCTAATCCTATTTTATTATTTTATTTCATCCATAAACATATATTACTAGAAAACATGGAATCTATTTTACATTTATATTTGATAATTATAGAAATATTATTTATGTAAAGTCTAAAATCAAAATGTCACTCTCTTTGTTTTAATAAAATTAAAAATTTTATTACAAAAATTAAATTATGTTATTAATGATAAAAAATTTTAACATTGAGTATTAAAATATTATATATATTATATTAAATTATTTTTAATTTTTAGAAAATAGATAATTACGTAGAGTGCTTACACATCGCTGGTGTTACACTTGTATATAGCGGTAAAAAAAATTAAGTAAATAGATTTAAGTGTTAAATTTGATTTATTTTGGATAATTTTGGGACTTGAGTGATTTTTATGGATATGAAATAAAATTAATTAATGTTTTAAAGTTTTATATTGGAATTTTATTATTTTCTTGGAGTTTTTAAAGTCAAATTTTGGTGAATAGTGAAAAAATACAGTTTTCCGGAGATACTATATATTTTATGATATTATCATAACATAAATATGATATATAAATGTATGAAACTTTTTGAATGACTCATGTATGATAATATAATAAAAATATCATGAAAAAATAATTTAAAACATATAAATTAAAATTTATTTCATGAAAAATATGAAAATCATTCTTAGTGCTGACACAGTGCTTGCACAACACTAAAAAGGTAAAATTTGGTGTCCTAATGATAATAATTGAGAATGAAAAATTATTTTCTCGACTTGGATATTAAATATTATATATAAATGATGATTTATATTGATATTTTTTAAATTGAAAGTTATATAACAATAATCTTATCCAAATTCTTGTATAATACTTGTGAAAGGTGTAGAAATTCAAAATAACATATTAAATATTATTTCATGATACAATTGAGAATAAATAATCCTTATTAAAGAATATAATTATAAAAATTATTTATAATGACTTTTTAGGCTTATAATTTTTTTCTTAATTTTTAAAATTATTATAATAGTCTAAAACACTCACGTCACGAAAGCACGACGTATATCAAAATAGTAAAACCAATAAATAAATTATTTTAAAAATACTAAGATAGATAATTTTTAGAATATTTTGAGTATTCTATGAGTTTTATAAATATTTATGAATAATAAGTTATGATCAAAGAGATTAGTTTCTAAATTTGTTGTTTTCATGATGTTTTTAATGTTATGTATTCTTAATAATGATGAAAAAGACGTTAAAATATTAATTAATGTTTGACATTTTTTTAAATAATTTTAAATTTTTAAAAATTATATAATGACTCATATATATGTAAATATTTTTATAATATCATTTCTTATCCTTATGTGTGCCACTTTTCATTTTTATAATTACTTTATGACCATTAAAGATTGAAAAATTGTGAAAATGGAATTTAAATTTTCCTATAAAATGAACTCATTTAAAAAAATTTCACACAAATACAATTTAGTTTTTATCTAAATAATATACCGAAATAAATCTCTAAACATAAATTCCCAAGGCCCAAAGCTACTTTGGTGATCATAAACCTCTTCCACAAAGGCCTTAAGTTCAATCGAAGGGGTGAAACACAAAGGGAAAAGTAAGGGTTTCTAAAATCAATCTTCTTTCATTGGGTTATATCACTATTCAATTGATTATATTATCCTAATATTATATGTGAAATGAATTTTTTTTATTTATGTTGTATTATTATTTTTTGTGTGGATTTAAATTTGTTACACATAATCTCTACATTTATTAATTATTTATTCAATGATATGATATTTATAAGGGTTATTTTTCTCAAATTTTATTTATTTGGGAAATAAATTTATGTTATGCACGCATATTATTTTATGAGGAGGATATAATTCCACTTTTACATGTTATATCATTGATACACTTATGTTAATTATATTTAAAGTTTCATTTTAAGTTACTCTATCATGGGTCTCATTTTTCAAAAGTTACCAAAGTTGTAAGGGGTTTATGTTTTAATATCATTTTTATTTTTATTTTTTATAATTGAATCTACATTGAGGAAATTATAGGATCCTTATTTGATAAACCCATTTAATTTTTTATTTTCCTATGGGAATTTATTTTATCTTTATGTTTTATTAATATCTCTATCTTCAGTACTCAAAAGGGTTTAGAAAATGTTTTTAATAAAACACCACCTTATTTCTCTTTTTTGGTCATAAAAACTTTTTCTTCTACATCTAGGTTTTCTAAAATGTTTTCAAGAGTGTTTTTAATATTTAGTTTTTTGAAATTAATTTTCATCCTTGTTTTAATTTTTACAAAAAAGGTTTAAAATAATTTTTTTTATTTTCTAAACAAGACATATTTTACCAAAGGTAGGAACATAATACCTATTTTATTGATTAAAAAATGAAAAAAACTTCATACTGTTATGACTAAAAAATTATTTGAATATTTCTTTAAAAGTTTCCATGGTTCTTTTAAAATATTTTTTTTCCCAATATTCTGTAAATTTTAATTTTTTGAAAGTGGTTTTCAAAGTGGAAGGTGTATTTTCAAAAAGAATGTTTCAATGATATTTTTATGGTATTTATATTCATCAATGAAAACAAACCTTGATGTTCATTATGATCTACTTGGGATATATTATAATGATAACATACTTATTCTTTATTTGGATAGATTATGATTATTTCAAATATATTTTCATGTAACCCATTTATTTCCACAGGTAAATCAAGCTATGATTGAACAATGGTTATTTTTATATTGAAAAGTGAAATATTATAGTTATTTTTTCATTCTATGGTATTTGGAAGTATATATGGATGATTTATGGGTGGTTCCATTATAAACCAAGGATTCTTAGTTCTGTTATATACCAAGGATGGATGTTTTTTATAAACCAAGGATGGGTGGTCCTGTTGTAAACTAAGGCTGGGTGGGTTCGTTACATCCCTCCAATGCATTATGTAATGAGACAAAGTTAACTGGATTGAATTTACTACCAATAGATGATGAATTTATGTTAATCCTAAGAGATAATGGATTTTACCAATTAAATTTTACTCCTAGGAGATATACTAATTATTTTGGTATGTAATTCCGTGATGACTATTGGATGATCCAAGATACCTATATAGTTTTTCAATGCTTTCTATGAGTTTTAATGGATCCTTTATTCAAGATTTTTTTTTCACATGACTTAATATTGTTGACTTATATGAATCTTTTATTATATCAAATATTTATTCCATGTATCATGATTTATGATCCATGTTTGTTTGGTATAATTTTTTTAATGTTATACTCATTTTATTTGATCACTTCATCAAACCCATATGCCTATATTATGTTCACTCATGAAATTTAATTGTTTATTCTTATGTTCACCCTTACTGAGTGTTTGTGCTCACCCTTCTTATGTTTCCCATTTACCTAGGTTGTGAAGATATGATTTAAGTATGTTGTATATAATATGATCACTAGATGTAAAAAACTAAGTTTGATATGATGTGGAATTTTATGAACCAATTTTCTATGTATCTATATTATTATGTAAGAGTTTTCACTATATAAATCTCTAAAACTAAAAGGTCTTTGGATATATATGTGATACAATGTTTTAGTTTTATTTTTTATGTTTTTAAGGGTTAAAATTGGGTCATGTTTACTGATATCAAATCCATAAATATAAATATTATGTTTTAGCACTAGATATGGGAATGTAGGTTTGGAGTTATTCTAAAATTCCTTCCTACACCTTGGGATTAAAAATTGGAAAAAATATTTGGTTTTAAGTGTGTGTGATTATGAATCATAAGATTTATAATAGGAAAAGAGTGATGCCTCTGCTCTCTCTCGGTCTGCTCTCTCTAGAGAGCCTCTCCTCCTTGGGTTATTCCTCCTTGAATTGGATCTTCCGTCATTGGTTGAGGTTTTTTCCACTCTTCTTTTCATTTTTTATTCTTCCTCTTTGGTTTTATTTTCTCTGGAATTGTGGTTTTAGGCTTATTTTTCTGCTCTTTTTATATTCCCTCTTACACTTGACTCCATTCCTTGTCTAGCTCGATGATAAGGACCGATTGGGAGGTGTTGGTGGATGCCCACAACAGTGCTTCTTCGATCTTCTCAGTTCCATATTCTTCAATTCATTCATCTAGGGTTTCAGCCCCAGTCCCCTATTTTGCATTTCTCAATGGGTCTTTCATAAGTTCTTCCTCAAACCCTCTTTTCTGATTCCCCTTAGGGTTTCAGTCCCAACGCTCCTCCTTCATGTCCCCCGTTATCTTTATTTCACCCTTACCCCATCTCTACTGCTTTTTTCTTCCTTGGCCTCCTGACCCTTTTCTTCCTTCCAGTTTGGTCGGGTGTGAAGGATTCCATGGAGGTTTTGAGATGTGTTTGGGGAGTGGTATGAGTTTATAGGAGGGGAGAATAGTGGTGGCTTTCTCTATTTTTTTTGTCCTTGTAGTTTTCTTGTATGGTGATGGCTTTGGTTAAATCTCTATTTGCAGATGTCTTCCTTCAGTGGTGGTTATGGTTATGAAAATGAATATTGGTTCTTGTTCTATGGATTTTGTTTAGTTTGTCTTTATTAATTTTATCAACACTACATTGTTTATTTTTGTTTTTTTGTGTTATTCATTCATTTTTATGATGGCTACCGATCGTGTGAGTGCCCATCAGCCGACGACCATGACAAAGTTGATGTTTAGAGGCTTCATGGTTGTGGTGAGGGATCTCCATGAAGTGGATTTAGTTGAATGTTTCTAGTTACATTATCTGGTAGTGAGGATGGAAATGATGATGGTTCTGATGATGGAGGAACAAAATGACCTGATCATTCTCTTGGTTTGATGTATCTTGGTAATGGTTGATGGTACTGATGATGGTAGTAGGCAAGGACACTTTGTAAATTAAAGTGGGTAAGATCATGGATCAATACAGATATTGAAGTTTCCAAAATTTCTGTTTTCAAAATTTGAATTTTTAACTTTTTAATTTTTCAGGTGGTGATGTGGTTTTTGTGGATGTTGGGTTTTTGTTAACAGTTGGCTCATTTTTGTGTGGTTCCCACTTACCCAAAAAGTGGCTATTTGAAAATAAAAAATAAATTTGTGGTTAAGTTTGTGCGTGTGTATGGTTTGGGGTGTATTTAAATGTGTTTAACTATGATTCATTTTTGTACACTTTAGAAATCTCTCCCAAACAAACAAAAAGAAAAAAATTATTTTTTTCCTTTTAGGATATTTTCTTCAAGTATGTAAATAATTTGTACTTTCTAGTTATTTTTTTCTATTTAATATGTTCAGTGTGATATTATGATGGAAATTTATAAATTCAATAATTCCTTTCCTATTGGGAAATAAATTCTAGTTTTGAGGAATTTAATTAATTCTAAAATTTCAGAAATTTAATTATTTTTCAACTATTTACCTGGATTCTTTTGAGAAAAGTGAGAAAGGAGGATATTTTTATTTAACAAAGAAAGGTTGCAAGAGTCTGAAGGATGAAATTTTATATTTTATCGTTTAAATATAGGGAGCATGTCACATGGAAGAATTTTAGAGAATGGGCACACCTCTTCAGATACTCCTCTATTTTAAAGACCATAGACAATCTGGTTGTATTCATGAAAGATGTTTATAATTATGTTGTTTATGGAAGAAATTTGTCAGTATATATTTCCCATTTTTCTATCAGGTTACATGAGAGATTAATCCTTCTCATCCTAAAATCTTAGACAATGGTAGTGGAATCAAACTTAAACCTTATATTGTTCTAGTTTCTTTTACTTGCAAGGAATATCACTCTGATAAGACCAATCATTTCTTCTTTAAGAGTAGTAACATTACTACAAGGGCCATAATTAAATTCCACAACATTATTGTGGTGACCTCTAAAAATAAACCCATAACCTAAAGGCCCAAAAATTTCCCTTGATTCCCCATCTATATTTCACTTTATCCATAAAACAAAGGGGGGTATCCAGAACACCCCAAGGGGGCCAAGTGGTTGGGGGAAGTTACCTGGAATATTTATCCTCCTTAGAACAGTGAGGTCCTTAATTGAGTTTCTGCAACTTTCATCGTGTTTTGTGTTTGCTTGTTTCACTTCCAAAATAATTTTGAAGAGTGAAGTCTAAGCATTGAATCACTTCTGGCCGTGGATGTCCTTGTTTATAATTCTCTAAATGATGTGAATCAGTTCTGGACAACCCACTCTAAAGAGCATTGTCATTTGTCTGGATAGCTGGATGTCGATAAGAGTGGGAAAAAAACTCCTATGAGGATTCATCATATGTGGGTGGATCTCAAAAATACCAAAGAAAATGTTACATAGAGAAGAAGTATACTAGAAGAAAAATAAGAGATGACCAATTTCTTTATGGTGTTGATGACATAGGTCACATTTTGGGAATAAATAAATACCATCATGCAAAATATTGGCATCAACAAGTACCTTGTTGAGAGAAAGCCTCCAGAGCAGTGTAATCTTGGAAAGATGAAGCCATGTTTTTCTCAAGTTTCCAATCCATTGAAGGATTCATTGAATAAAGTGTTTTTAGAAAATCTTGGATTCTATCATCCCAGTTGAATACGACTCCCATATAATAATATCCACCTAGTTAATGAAGTCATAGTTGGAAGCATTTGAGGCAAAGTCATTATAAAAGAGATCATGGTTGGAGATTTTGTCTTTAATTGAGACATTATGATAAATTTAATAATCATAGGAGTTAATCTAGTCAATTAGGGTAGTTCTAGTATAATTGTAATGCCAAAATATTATAGAGGAATTCACATTATCAAGACAATGATAGTGCATGTAAATATTCTGAAAAATGGATCTCAACCCAGGCCATATGGAGGAATACATGAAACATAAGTTTCCTGCTATACATTTGGACAAAAATATTGATATGAGTAAGCCTAGGGAATCATAATTGGTTTTGATTAACCTCCATATAAATTGAGTTTGTAGGGACTGATTGAAGAGCTTTAGGTTTTTGATGATAAGGCCTCGAAGGACATGAGGCTTGCAACATTGCTTCTAGGAGGCAGTGATGATTTTACTTTCCAATATGATACCACTCTAAAAAAAGTTTATCATCATAGAGCTAATGGTTTTAATAATATATAGAGGCCAATAGTACACCATAAATTAATAAACCAGTTTTGAGACCACAACAAGCTTGATAAGACACATTCTTCCTCTTATAGAGAGGGATTTTACTTTCCAGGCGGCAAGAGTTCTTCTAATTTGGATCAAGGCATTGGTAAAGTGAGAGGCCCAATGTTTTACCCAGAACATGGGAACTCCAAGATAGATGAAAGGAAGAGAGACTAACCTTATTCCTATCTCATTGATTATACAAATTTTTCTAGAATCTTGAAAATTCTTACCAAAAAAGATGAAGGATTTACTCTGACTTATTTATTACCCTAACACATGTTCATAATACAACAGATAATTATTGATGTTGATAATGTTCCTCCCATATCCCTTTGTAAATATAATGATATCATTAGTAAAATATAGTTGAAAAGAATCAAAGATACCTCTAGCCACTCTGATTTTTTTTTTCTATTTCACCCTTTTCCACTATATTAATCAGGAGTTTTTTAGATAGTATTGGGTAATGGAAAATATTATAGATGATAGTGTATCTCCTTGTATCACCCCTAGATAATTTTAATTACCCTTATAGGGACCCATTTATGAGTATGGATATGTGAGAAGACTCAAGAATATCTTTTATCTAATGAATAAACCTTATATTGAAACCAAAGTTGTGAAGAACATTCCCTATGAAACCCCAATCCATTGTGTGAAATGATTTCTTAATGTCAATATTAAGATCAATGTTTCCACACCCTGTGATATTTCAAAGAACGTTAAAACATTACAAGGAATTGAGTAAAAAATATTTATTTCTCCTCCCTTTGACAAAACCAAACTGGTTCTATGATATAATTTTATCTGAAACACAAGAAATTTTATTATAAATACTTTTTGTGATGAATTTTGAATTGTGATGACAATATAAATTAGCCTAAATTGAGATATGTCATTGGAATTATCCAACTTTGGAATTAAGGTAATAAATTTAGCATTTAAGCCTTGGTTGAAGGAACCTCTTTTAAAGAAGTGCTTGATATATTGAAAACATCATTCTAGATGACTTCTAAATAGAATTAGAAAAAATTATTTTTAAATCCATTAGGTCCAGGTGAACTGTCTTTGTTGAGACAAAAAAACTTCTTTTTTTATTTCAATATCTAATGGGGTAGAGGTGAGACATAATTATCCTCCTCAGTAACCAATTTTAGGATGTTGTTTTCCTTTAACCCAACATTCCATGGGGGAAAATTGACGATATTCATGTAGAAGTAAAAATGTGATCATAAAGTGGCTGCCTTTCATCAAAGATTCAAATAACATCTTTGAGTAAAGAAAGGGGTTTATTGACCCTTCTTTCCCACTAGAGATCATTGAAGAAATTGGTGTTTCAATCCCCATTAAAGAGAAATTTTATTTTCAAATATCCGTTTTTATGTTTTCCTTGAGCATGATGCCATTTTTAGACTTAGAGGACATAGAGTATTATTGATCAATGTCTACAAAGAATTTATTGTTAGTAAAGGATTCTGGTATTTAATATAGAGAGCATTTGGGGGAATCAATTTCTTCACAAGTCAACTAAAACTCATTTTGATCCATTATTTTATTATAGCCTTGAGGAGCATGAGTTTATAAATTCAATATTAAGGATTGACATAACAATAATTTGAGGCCCATAATTCATAGAGAATTTTGGTGAAATCCAGAAGAGTAGTCCAACCATTATCTAACCTAAAGGGTAGATTCCTCCTCTTATCATTCTCCATTAAACTCACCAACATGGGGTGGTGATCAGAGTTGTGATTTTCCAAGTTAAAACAAGAAATGGATCTCAAAATTCTAAGTAAGGCATCATTGAAAAATTCCCTATCAATTCTACTTTACCTAATGCCATTTAGGTGCCTTCTATACCACATAAATCGGGCTCCAATGAGGTTTGTTTTAGTTAATCGTGTTTCCTCAACATAGAGGCAGAAGTATTTGATGGAAATAGAGATGAAAATAGGACCTAATTTATCATCAACATGAATAATTTTATTAAAGTCCCCAATAATGACCCATGGTTCCATAATACTTCTGGAAAGATTCTTTAAATGCATCCATAATGAACTCCTATCAGTGTAGCTTTTTGAGGAATAGATAACCAATAATAACATATTTTGGTACGATCTATAGAATCTCCATGTGGAAATATGATCATCCTCTTTCATAATATTAGGGTTTTCCACACTTCTATGAATCTGAAGCCAAAGCCTTTCAAAATTTCAAGAAGTCTCAATAGTTCCTAGAATTTAGTATCCTCTCTTCTAGATATAGGTGACATGCTTAGATGAACTAACATTTGGTTCTTAGAGACCAAAAATATTAGGTTCATACTTTCCTTCCAGTGTCTTGGGGGAACCTTATGTTCCAGGGCTGTCTATTCCCCAATAGTTCCAAAAAATCCTAATTTTTATGATGGTTTGGGGGTGAGAACCCCCGTTTCTTTTAACTCCATTTGTCATTTTGATCTCCTAGTAGGCCCTCCATTCAGTGAAATTGGACCAGATTGTTCCCTTACCATTCCAACCTACTTCCAATCTCCCATAAGTTGTATATAAAACTATGGAAGAAATTTTAAATATGCGCTTGTTGAAGATTTAATGTTTCTATGCTTGAAGAAAGATTAACATATACATCAAATGAAGAGATAAAAAACACTCACCTAAATCCACAAATGAATATTTGAATTCCACCTAATGAAATCAAGGTCTTTGAATTAGAACCAGAAGCTAAAAAATATCTATAAAATCATAAAAAAATTTAATATTTGGGATCTTTAACAAAGGGATCTTGAATCAGCCAATAATGAAGTTGGTTTCCATGGACAAACCTAATGCTACGAAGAAAGATATCCAACCTTAGTATATGAAGATAACTAACTGAATTTCATATCTATCAATAAATGAAGAATTGATCTTGAAAAATTGAAGAAGATGGATTTAGGATTGATGGTGGAACCAAATACTAATGAATCAAGATGCAACATTGAATATTTTGTTCGCTGGTGTGTGTTTGTTGTAGGATCGATTCGTAGAAAGGATGGGAGTCTCGTTACCTTCCATCAATATGGATAAATTGTTATATAGATGTATATATTATTAGATAAATATAATAATTGAGGTATTTTTACAACCAATTGACATGGTAGATGAGAACCAAAGTATAAACTGTTGAATAAGATAGGGTAATGAGCTTGACCATATCTAGTAAAGAAAAAATCCATGTAAAGGTTGATGACCAAGATTACGTAAGTGTGAATTAATGTTCCATTAATAAATTAAAATTAGGACATAAATTTGTAATGAAGGTTATCATCAAGTTTAAAAATATGAAAACTAATAAACAATCCAGGAATTATCAAATCATAATGACTATTAAATATGATCAAGGTTGAGCTTGATAAAGTTGATGTAAACATAGAATTATATAAATCTATAAAGATGTTTCATGAGGGTAGTCCAACCAAGGTCTTTCATTTTATCAAGGAAAATGAGCATGTTCATAAGGGTAATATTTTCAAGCCTACAATTTGGATGCTGCATTAAGGTAATTTGATGGTAAGGTACCATAATTCTATCCCACATCATGGTTAGAAGAGTATATTTAAATATGAGATGACCTAAAATTCTAAAGCACAAATAAAATTAAAGTGGTGATCGATATAGAAAGATTATAGATATTTTTGGATTACTCATGTGATGGGATCATCACAATTTATTGGGGAATAATCCCATTTGTGAGGAATACAATTAGATGAGAGAATTCATTTTAGATCACCGTAAAGGGGATGCTGAATAGAGAATGCACCATGTGGATGCTAGGGATATACTTTTAAATATATGACTATGAGAACTTGGATGGATTTGGAGAAAAATTATTATTAATTAGATAACTTATGCATCAGAATAGAAAAATTAAAACACTAAGGTATTGATAGATGAATCACCACTAATTATAAAATGAGTTGGGAGGTGTGAGTTGTGCTTCAAGGAGAAGGAGAGATTGAGAAAGATAAGGGATTAAGATTCTAACTTGGGATAGGGGTATTATTTATTCTTTAATTACTCTCTTTCTTAAATTATGTATCAACTGGATTTTATTTTCATTTCTTTCCAAATGTGGACTATACTTAATATTTTGATGTATTTTGACTGATTTATTTTTTTAAATAATTTATTATAAATTTCAATTATTTCTTTTTGAACATTAATTTCTTAAAATTAGTTTTTTAAGTGATGTAACTGAAGCTGAGAATTTATTTCAAGGATATTTTGAATTTATTTCAACTCCTGCAAATTATTGATTTTAGAGCTACTGAAATAGGAAGAATTGACCATTATTATGAAAATGTAAGTTTGAATTATTTAATATCTTTGAGATCAATTTATTTCTCACTAAATGATTTTTCCACTATATTGAGAGAGGTTGGGAAAATTTTTAGTATTATTTGAACTCTTATTAGAAGTTTATTTCATTTCTTTCTGTTTAGTTTGTATGCTTGGGGATAATTTTTTGTTGCAATCTGTTTCAATCAATTTCTATCCCACATATATTTTTTTCAAGCACATGATCCTTAACTCGGCTTAGGCCCCAACCCCTTTAACTCTCCATTCATCAATTCATCATTGTTACTATAGCTTTTTTGTTATTGTTTTAGTAGTTAAGGAAAATATAAATCCATAAGTATAACTCACCCATTCCATTAGTTTTGACCCTTCCCCATAGTACACTGGTGTGAGTATGTGTTTACAAATGTTACTTTTCTAAGGTTCAATGATATCTCTAATCATTAATGATATGTAAATACTAATTAATAAGATATATTTAATAGTTAATAATGATTAATTATTAATCAATAATAATAATAAAATTTATATTATTTAATTAATAAATATTTAATATGAATTATATATTACCAATTATTAATTATTTATAATATTTAAATATATAAAAATATAAATTAAAAAGAAAAAATATTAATAATTATAATACATTTGGAAGACGTTTTTAAAAAACCACCACTAAAATTAGATAAAAAATAAAAAATAAATTTATACATTTAACGATGGTTTTAATCACCACTAATTTAGGGGTTAAAAACAATATCTATTTTTCAAAAAAAAAATATAAAAATACCATTGAAAAAATTAAAATGAAACATTTATGGGAAATTTTAAAAATTTCTGTTAAAAATCCATTGCTAAATGATATTTTTATTATAGTGATATATTTTTAGTGTGTGATATATTTATATATATTTATTAAAAATTATGTGATAGTTATAAAATGTTTAATATTTAATATTTCTTATTATAAAGTGTATTTTTTTTAATTTTTAATTTTTTTAACCTTATTTATAAATATGTGTTAACTTGTAGACCAGACCACTTATAATGAAAACTAGAGTAGACACTATTATTTGGAGCCCACATTAAAGGAGGTCTTAAATGGATAGATCTTTTTTTGTCCAGGTTTATGTGGGATTGGTATGCACCACCCTTGTCTGACCCATTAAATAAACCTAATCAAATACTAGTACAATTCCCCCAGGAATCTATACCATTCTTTTTATAAGAGAAACCTAAAATTCTAGTTTGAAAATAATGAATAGAAAATAGGATTCATTACATTTTCATATAGGAAAATATAACAATCTACCAGATATATCATTTCATTTATTACCATATTTCTTTTATCAAAACCCAAACACACTCTCATTATTCCAATAGAAACCAATATTTGAAAATAGTAGAACTTATTAAAGGTAAAGGAAATACAACAAGTGTGTTTATGAAGGAAGGATATTTATTTAGTAAATATGTGAGTGTATAAAACTTTTCTTTCATATCCTATTTTTATAAAACATTTCAATTTTTGAAAAAATATAACTAAAGTAAAGAATGAAAAATAAATTAATCATAAAAATGTAATAAATAAATTTGTAAAAAATTACTAAAAGTACAAAAAAACTAAGAGAAAAACTTATCAAATAATCTATTACATCAATTATATAAGAAACAATGTCAAATCAAAGATTCAAGAAACAAGTATATCAAAAACATAATTGTATATATAATGTTACATAAAATCCCTCACCGGATAACACCTTAAGAATCTAATTAGAAAATACTATATTTACCTAGGTAGAACCGACTGTTATCCTATGTTGAAATCCTATCAAAATTAGTCCTTGAATTACTCTCACTATCCTCATCAAGAAGAAATCTTCATATACATTGTAAAATCTTAATTATGAGATACTATCCAATGCGTACTCTAATTTAGTAAAACATCCATTTCTCAATGTACCACTCAACCACCAAAGGTTTCCTATAATGTTTCTAAAATGAGGTGAGGTGAGTAGAGGATATATGCCCTAAATCCCAACCTATATAAAATGAAATTGGGTTGATATCATGATATATGATATTCATATGTCATATTATATGGATTATGATAATTCAAGGCGTATCATATGCCAAGGATATGGGATATCGTAATGAGTTGTATGAGGATACCACAACACTACCATAACCAGTTGTAGTGTATGACATAGCCATATCATTATGTGATGAATCGTATGGTATGATTCATGACACATCATATGATCAACATGAAATACAAATGATAAGAATTATCATATAGATCCATTCCACTAAGTGATATCATTATTATAGTCATTTCATAAATGAAAACACTTGGGAAAATATTAGTGGTTATTTATAACAATAGTTTTAACTGAAGGCATTCACTCATAAGACATGAAATGTATGAGTGAATCTATGCATTGATTAGAAATGTATCAAAGGATATAAAAGTAGGGATTCAATATGAGATAGTGCTAAGTTGTGCTTAACTAGGACTATATTATTCCTCCCCCTCCTTGAATCTCTTTTCCTCTTCCTCATTTTCTATGAGAGGAACTAGTATTTTGTGGGATGAATGAGTATGTTATGAATAGAATGCGTGATTCGGTTAAACCAATTGATAAACCATGGAGGAAGGATCCATTTGGATGATCCTTAAGTATATTTATCAAACTATTATGATTGAAGACTAAAGCAGTGGATCTTCAATGAAAGGTACATGACTATTATTTATTTTTTATATAGAATGGATTCAATTTCATCCATGGTAGATTTGTAAATTTGGGTTTATTATTGTCTATGAGGTTTTGATTACATTTTAATCTATTAGATGAATCCCATCATTGTCTTCATAGCTTTACTATGTTTTTTGATTCATGAAATCATATTAAAATGATGAATATTACTTATCATACTGTACTAATATTTCATATCATAAAATAAGATTAATATTTTCAACTGTGGTATATTTTATGATATATGATATCATAATTGGTGATAATACCTTGTTATATGATTTATGATATCATAACCATTGACACAATACAAATTATTTGGTTTTTTTATATCATATAATATGAAATAAGGTTTTATTTCTAATGATAACAATAATTATTGTTTGAAAAATATATTCTCACATCATCAATATTATAGAGTATATATCAAAAGAAACAACCACTTATTGCTAAAGGATGATATATCAAGACAATAAAAAAACACAATAGAGTCTTAACTATGCCATATTATATGGGGATATTATTAGTGATGGTTCTGTAAAATAAAATTATTTATACATTTTATTACCTATATATTCATTGTCGTAAATATCAATAAATATATTCTAACATGATGACTGTTCTTTTATGAAACATTAATTTTATAGTGTCCTTAAAGCATCTGTCACATCAAAAGTTTATAACAATTCCCCATAGTGATGAGAACCTTGAAAGTGACAAGGTGATATTATTAAATATATGTCCTATGATCAAATGAAATATATCATATGAGAAAAAAATGATGTAGGTTATTAGGTATTGGAGGCTCATAAAACATTGAGACTTTTTCTCATGAATTTAACACTTGGTATTCACAAGGAGAGGAGGTTATGAGAGAAAAACCACCCATATTAATTCCACATGTTATATGTTTTATTAGATATTACTATTCATGGTCATGTGAATTGGTCCATAGGCTTGAGATTATTATTAAATAATATCATGAGGTTCATACTTAGATGTATTGCTGAAAATCTTGGAAACATATACTCAAGCTGAGGTGGGATATGTTTGGTGCATCACAAGTGATACAAAATCAATTAATAAGTCAATAAAGGATTTTTATCTTCTAAGTTAATATAATTAAATGTCTCAATAACTTTTATTGGAATAAAATTATCTTATTAATTCTATTTCCATGGAATTATTATTGAAAATATCATTTTAGGAAAGTCAAAGAAAGATATATCAAACATATAGGTTGATGACACAAATAATGAGACCTTCTTGATGAGATGTCATGACAATGTGATTATATTACACAATGAAAATTCATTGGTGGTTGTTGTCATTGCGACAATAATACATTTATCTATGGGTTCCTTGATGTGTTTATAGATGCTGATCTTAGATATTAGGCCAGTTAGAAAAGTTCCAATAAGAAATCAGACTAAAGGGTTACAAACTAAGTGTATCCAGAACCTCAATTAAATTATATATGAATTTAATATTAGAATAAATATCATTCTCATGTTCTATTAAATAATAACTATTCAGGTTATATTGATAATATATATTCAGTTACCACTTATTTGAGAGAATATATATGTGACTTGAATATCAAATAAATATTTATTTATGAGTCAGTGAATATAATATTTATTTAATAAACAATTCTATGATATTTATTTATTTATGTAAATAGCCACTATTCAGGGTTCAATAAATGTTGAGGAGGATTGGAGAATAGAGTTAAGGGTCTAGTGGGAATGATGGATTTAAATAATTTAAATAAATATTAATTTATTTATTTAAGTTATGATTTTAAAATTATCCATGAGTTTAGAACATGTCAACGAAATTATAATAATAACTATAATATTTGATTTGGGGTTCTCTTTGAATTAATATAATGGTTAAGAGAATTTATGAAATAACTTATTCTCTGATGTAAGGATTTAAACCAAATTATATCATTTCTTAGGTAAGATGATTCTTTGTGCAAAAAAATTCTCTCTAGATAATTATCTCAATCTTAGAGAGAACTTTCTCAAGAATACTCTCAAGAATTGAAGGAATAAATCCTACTCCTCTCTCTAAAGCCTTGAGAGAATCAGATATAATCCTTTAATCTCAAAATGGATTCTTTTTTCGATCAATGAATAATTATGCAAGTTGTTAGAATTCTTCACAATATCACTCAATTATTATAAGACAATAGTTTGAGGTACGTAGAGCATGTATGGATTATAGCAAGAGGTATTCTAACATTGGATCCTTCATTGTAATAACGATATAATAAGATTGGTCAACTAATTTTAAAATGGAGAAAGAAATTCAACCAAATGTAATTGTTATTTATATAAATTAATTATAAATTATATATGCAAGAAATCCTCTATTAAAATATTTAAGGGTTTCTATCATTATGTTTTGGGTATTTATCTAAAGAAACCAACGAAATACATTTTTTTGGAAATGGCCTATCCTTCTTCAATTGTTCCATGAAAGCTTAAAGTAGTAATAGATGGTAAAAATTAATTTATAATTATTTATTATTAATTTATTGAATTATTCATTTTTTTTGGGTTTTCACTTCTAGTTTATTCGTTATTAATCCAAAATTCATGATAAAAAGTTTACTCACATTCATATGACCAAGAATATTCCATGAATACATGAATAATTCTCAAAGATACCATATATAGGTGTTGAGTATTTTACATAGATAATAAAGATACATTACATGTAATTAAAAAGTACACACCACACACCCATGTTCACTACACTGAGATTAGTTGCAAAAATCATAACACATTTTATGGCAGAATAATAATTGATTTCCTTACATTCTGAATATTTAGCATCAATATAGAGAACTATTTTTAGGGTTACCTAACATGTAGCTAGAATATAGTCCATGAATCTCAACATGGTTTACCTCTTGGTAATGATGAAATCCATGTGGTCATAGTTTGTTACATGTAATTAATACCCGACGAGTAGTGACTGCCAGCTGAGTAACGTGAGTCGGTTGTGACTACACAGTATGTAGTTAGAATACATGTCTTGTAACACATAAATGTTCATATGGAATACACACAAGGTCCCTTGACGTGTGTTATATACAACCATATACTGAAGTACTCAACATGTAGAGTGTTATACACATCGTGTAACATATACCCATTCACATGGAATATAGGATGAGATAGGCTATAACCATTTGAATTAATTACATATAATAACTATTTATTAAACAATTAAACCAAAATACATAGTGTGTAGCTATTTTACACACAATATGATAGGTTTTTTAGAGTATTAAATTCTTAATTAATCATTTAACATGTTATTTTAGAACTAAATCATGTATATGGTCGTCGTACACATTTTGTACTTCATGATAATTTCTAGTGGTACATGACACGTAAATTAATGGTATTATATGTCATAAAAATCATCTTAAATAATTTTATTGACTTACACAACGACATTAACTGTAATAATGTGACATGCTATTTATGTTACATGTTTTGGAAGTATATGGTTCACAAAAAGGTCCATGTAGAGTGAAATCACATTCCATGCGAGTGAAAATACATTTCTCGTTGACTCTAGTACATGATATATTAAATTTTAGATGTATTTTTAGACTTACCATAAGGCTAAATACCAAGTAACTTGTTTGTACACATCATGTATAATTTAATTTTAAATTAAATTAAATTATTTAAAATCACATAATATAGGAATTAACAGGATTGTTTGGATAGAAAATTCAGATAAATGAATCTATTAATTAATAGTATAGTTAATTTATTAATTCAAGAATTATATCTTAATAAGGAAAAAATATAAATGAATACTAACTATTTTTAAATACATACTCATTACATGCATGGATTATCACAATCTTTAATAAACTATGTATGTGTTATGATTATCTTAATTTAATTTTATTGCATTGGTTTTGTGATAATTATTATTAAATTAAAATAGTGATCTATTAATCATCCCATGCACTTTATTATGTATAAGTTTTTGTATCCAAAAATTCATTTATATAACCATATACACATAATTCCATTTACCTGAATGTGATTAAGTATATATAATGGATGGACCTCCCATATGAGTGGAGATGGTTCAAGATAGAGATGAGGTGAAACTGACAAAATAGATAAGTACATAGGAGAACAGGTGGAATAGCCGAAATCAAATCTAGTTTAGTTTAAGGAGTTATTAACCTAGGATCAAGTGTCAGTTTATCATCCTATCAATAAAAATATCTTTGTAAAATATTATGATCATGCCAAAAAATATTTATTTTATTTATATCAAGTGCATGGTTTATTATTTAGGTTTATTAGATGCTTACTATGAGATCATATACTATAAATGAATTAAAAAACATGCAGTATGGAATAAAATAAATGGATTATTAATAGATTATTTTATCAAACATGATTAATCACTTATATAAAATCTATATAATATTAAAAATCATATAAATAAATAAAATAATAAACATTTATGCATGAAGATAAAATAACATCAAAAAAATATTATGTCAATATAACATTCCATTACTTGAGTTATAATATAACCATAGTTCAAATTACTTGTCTATAATCCATCAAGTTGCCTTCAATTTTTTAGGATTTTTATGGAAATTTTCGGTTTGACGTAACCTAGTTAACATCAAGGGTTTATCACCTTCATGACACTTGGTGAAATAATGAGGCATGTTTTTAGAAAATTTGGGTATTGGATTTCAGGATTAAGGAGTATAATTAAAGGATATAGAAACTATGAGTTAACATAGTTGGAAGGACCCAACAACCTAAATACTTTGAATATCTTTTTAGGCCCCATCTTGGTTAGGAGGTGGGATATATGGATCCTTTCCACTAGAATATTCATGAAATTGGGTATTATATTTCCAATGGAGAGGGATATTTGGATTTGATAAAATAATGAGAGACTAATAAATAAAATTTATTATATCAAATTTTAGAAATGAAGATAAAACACTAAACCCTAATTTTATTTTATTTTTTAGAAAATGGAAATTAACAGGACCATTAAATTATCACTTAGATTTATATTGAAGAAAGGAAATCTCCTAACTAGTAATAACCTCTATGAGTTGTACATGCACTTGAATATCATACTACACTAAGAGAATAATTCTTATCTATTGGAGTCCCATATTTCCAATGATTCATTTAATGTGTAGAGTGAGGAAGAGATCTCTATCGACCTTAAACACATGAATGATTCACCATATCTGTAGTTCATGATGTTATCATCCATGAATATTCAGTTCTAGATGCTTCAAAAAAACATGGATGGAGAAAAAATGTTGTCTCATATTTGTGATATCTATTAAGAGATTTCAAGACAAGAGTTGTACAATATCTACAAGGTACTCATTACATGTAATCATGTAGAAGGTTAACTAGTAAAACCTCATGTAGTTAAGATGATTGGATATAGTGAGTGCTTGTAAATTGTGGGTTTTAAGCTATCTGATGAGTTGTGAACCAATATATTACTTGAATCACCCCTGAGAGATTCTCTAGTTTAATTGTGAATTATAATATGAAAAATATTGAGAATTTTCTCCCAGTACATTTTACTCTGATTTTACATGTAAATAATAACATGAGGCATGAAAAACCATTAGTCCTTATTTTCATTTAAAGTAAGATCAAATAAAAGGACCCTAATAATACTTTAAAGTCCAAGGATTCTTTAAATTTCCCTAGTAATAGGATAAAGATATATAAGAAGGAAATAGAAAAATGTGGATAATGTTTTACATGTGGGAAAAAGGGTCAACGGAAGAAGAAATGAACCTTAGTGAAGAATCACTAAGAAGATTCAAATGAATTTGTTATCAAATTATCTGCAAGTTGGTTATTAGATATAGCTCGTGGTAGTCTCATTTGTATCCAAATATAAGAATAAAGTAAATTCAAGAAGGTTGAAAGTGGTGAGACGGATATTTGAGATACCAATAGTGCAAGGATAACTGCCTTAACTATAAGAGTCTACCACAATACTTCACAAACAATATTGATTCTTATCTTAAATAACTATTATCACATTCCTAGTATTTACGAAAACCTTATATCCAAGTACAATTTTTTAATGGTTGAATTTTTATTAAATTTTTGATTTTTTACTATTTTATTAATGATAGCATTTTTATGGAATTAAACACCTTAAAATGGTATTTATGTACTACAATACAAAAAAAGTGTGTAAATCCATAATGAATCATGTTTACATGACTCATTTGACACTAAGTTGTGGTATCAATAACACTTTCATATTAATGATAATCACTCAAAAAATCTATATCAATATGATTATTTAGATTCTTTTTAACTAAAACCACTTGTTATGTGTCATGATTTTTTGTAAGAAAAAAGGACTAAACATCTTTTTGGTGTAAAGGGTGAAAGGGACCCAGATCTTGTTGAATTGTTTCAAATAGATGTATGTATAATTTTTTTAGTTGAAACTATTGGTGAATACACATAATTTATTAATTTTATTTAAACATTTAACATTCATAAATTCCTATACTTAATGATTATTAACCAAGATTCCTTTTATAAATTTTAGGAGTTAAAGAATGAAGTTGTGAATAAACATGGTAATAAGATATATAAAATTCAATCAGATTAATGTGAAAAATATATTAATGAAGAATTCATCAAATATCTAAGGGATTTATGGATTCTATCTTATTTCACTTTTACTTATACACTATAGTATAATAGTGTGAGTGGAAAGAGGAACCAATCCTTTTTGGACATGTAGGGTCAATAATGAGCCATAATGATCTTCCATTATACTTTTAGGGATATGTATTATAGTCTATGGTTTACATAATATACCCCACTAAAGTTGAAAATGTAATTTAATATGCTTTAATATATATAACTAAATTTATTTTGTATCATATTTGTGTGTGTGTGGTTATAAAGAGTTTGTTAAGGCTATCCTTATAAATAAACTAGCACCCTAAGTCCCAAAGTGTGTCTCTATAGGAAATCCTAATGTAATAAGGGTATATTATCTATATGAACCCTTAGATTAGTAGTTAATAGTGTTAAGAAATTCCATATTCGTTGAGAGGGAGAAAATCTCAAAAAGTGATAGTTAAAGCAAGATTTACTTCGATGAAGTTGATGCTCAAGATACACAAGAGTTGGAATAGGAATAGGTTCCACAAAGAATATGTTCCAAATATGAAAATACTTTATAAGATCACTAGATAGGTTACAAAACTAGAGGGATATGGATTTCTAGTCATCAAGGATATTTACTTGTTGTTTTTTTATAATGATGAACCTTTATTCTACAAAGAGGTAGTAAATATCTTATAAGTTTAAAGATGAAAATTAGACATGAATTCTAAGATGGATTTCATTTATCAAAACCAATTTTGGGTTTGGTTTAATCCACCAATAGATGTAAATAATGTTAGGAGAAAATGATTATTCAAAAATAAATTATAAATGTATGGTAAAATCAGTACCTATAAGGAATAGATAATGGACAAAGAGTTTTATAAAAATCCAGGAATATACTATGAAATAACCTTTTTAATAGTTTCCATACTAATCTCCATGTAAATTATTCATATCACAACAACATACCATGATTTTGAGATTTGAAATATGGATTTCAAAACCAATTTAATTTATTTAAACCTTATGGAATATGTCTATATGGTACAACCATATAGAATTTTAAATCCAAGAGATTCTAATAATGCATGAAAGTTAAAAGTTCCATTTATGGGTTGTATCAATCATTCCAATCAGGTGAATGAACTTTTCTGAATCCATAAGGTAATTTAGCTTCATAAATAATTAATGATATCTATGCATATATAAGTGGTTTAGGGGGAGTGAATTCATTTTCCTCGTAATGTAAAAATTGGGTACAACTGCGAAACCGGCACACACACAAGTAAGAAAATTACATTAAATCGCAAGCCCGAGGACTTGACCCCGCGACCTGCCCCTCACCCCCCCAAACCCTTACCACCCCACCACAACGGTGGGGCAAAATATATGTGGATAAAATATTACTAATTATAAATGAGATACCAGTATTGAAGTTAGTTAATTCATGGTTGAACACATTCTTCTCCATGAAGGACCTAGGTTAAATAGCCTACATTAAGGGGATTTCTATCATTCAAGATACATATAAGAGTCTTCTTGGACTAATTCCGGGTATATACATTGACAACATACTCAAGTGATTTGATTTGTAACAATCAAAGAGGGGATTGTTACCAATGTCACAAGGAATATTTCTCTCAAAATGAATGTTTCCATAGATAGAATAGGAGAGACATTGTATGACCAGTATTCATTACACATTATTTATATGATCTATTATGTATTTCATGCTACATACTAGACATGATTTTGAATTTTCCTTGATCATTATAGGTAGATAAAAAAAGAATCATAAGATCTCCATTGGATGGAATTCAAGACTATCCTAAAGAATTTAAAGTGTACTGAGGATATATTTCTAGTTTATGGAGGAGATGAGTATATATTCATTAGGGGAAATACATATTGTAGTTTACATAGAATCCAGGATGATATGAGATCATAGTTGGGACATGTATTCTACTTTTACATTAGAGATGTGAGTTGGAAGAGACCAAATTAGCCAGTGGTCACCAATTCTATAGTAGAGTCCATGTATATTGTGGATTATGATGTATAAAATGAATCTATATGGGTAAAAAACTTCATTCAATATATTTATGTGGTGAGTAGAAGTAAATAACCTATCAAATTAGGTTGTGATAATACTATAGTGGTGTCCCTAACCTGGGAGACAAGGTCACATCAGCAGACAAAACATATACTTCGTAAGTATCACCTCTTGAGGTATTTTTCTCAAAAGGGTGTGGTTATAGAAATTGAAGTTTCTAAAATTTATAACATGATAGACCTATTGAAAAAATCCTTATCTTAAGAGAATCATGAATATCATGTGATATCTTGAAGAATAAAATACTATTGCATCTGATTCTTGTCTAGTAGAATTTTATTAGATTTGGCACCTTATGAATAAGTCCATTGTACTTTTGTTTACCTATATATTCATTTTCTTAAATGATAATAAATATCTTATAACATGATGAGTTTTAATCTATGTAAAATTAATGCGATAATTTCATTTGAGTCTCTATTTCATTTAAAGTTAATAAAAGTTCCCTACTATGATGTGAACCTTGAAGTATTTTGATGATATTATTAAATATAAGTTCCATGGATGAATGGAATCTATTTTATGTGACATGGATGATGCATCCTATTTGGTATTAGAGGATGATAAGGCATTGGGGGCTTCTTCTTATGAATCTATCAATTTGTAAACTCTAATATTTGAGTCTATGACAATAGAACCATTTATAGTAATTCCAAAAATTATATATCTCATTAGATTTTTTTTATATAAATACATGTGTATTGTTCCTTAGACTTGATATTGTTATTAATTCATACCATGAGTCATATAATTAATCGTATTGATGAAAACCCTATTGAAAAATTCTCACGGTGATATAGGATATATTGGGTGTGTCATAGGTGATATGAAATTAATGAATAATTTAGGAAATAATTTCTTCTTTTTAGTTAATATAAGTATATGTCTTAAACCCTTTTATTGTAATAGAACTTCCTAGTTAATTCTATTTCCATGGTTGTTTTATTGACAAGTTCACTTTAGGAAAGTCAAAGAAAGACATATCACACATATATGTTGATGAAATGAGTAATGTAATCTTCTTGATGAGATATAAAAATGAAGGTATTATATTACATAGTGAACATTCACATGAGGGTTTTTATTATGGCATTAAAACCTTTATATTTGGATTATTTTACATTTTATTAGATATTGGTCTTTGAATTTAGACCTGTTATCTTAATTACCATAAGAAAAATACCTAGAGGGACACACAGAAAGTGTATCCATAACCTTAGTTAAATTATATATAAAACTAATATTATAATAAATATTATCTTTATGTTTTGAGGAATAATAACTATTCATGTTATATTGACCGCACATATTAAATCACCCCTTATTTGATAGAATATATATGTGAGTTGAATATTCAATAAATATTTTTTCATGAGTTAGTGAATATAATATTTATTGATAGAATAATGAAATAATATTTATTTATTTAAGTAAATATTCATTATTCAAGTTTGAATAAATATTGAGGTGGATTGATGGACTGAGATAAGGGTCCAGTGGTAATGATGTATTTAATATCATATAAAAAATACTAATTAATTAATTTATGAAATTATATTAAAATTATCAGTGATTTTAGATCACATCAAGGAAATAATTAAAATAATAATAATATTATTTTATATGAGGTTCACTTAGAACCAATAGAATGGTAACATGCCTTTTTATAATAACTTATTCCTTGATCAAACTATTTAAAACCAATTATATCATTTCTTGGGCAAGATGGATTTTTTCTCAATATTTATCTCCAGATAATTCTCTGAATCCTAGAGAGAACATTCTCTAGAATGCTCTCAATAATATAGAGCATCGACCCTCCCCCCCTCAAGCCCTGAGAGAACCATATAGAATCCATAAATTTCCAAATAGATTCTTATTCTGCTCAATAGAATACAATGAAAGTGGTTAGAATCATATGACCTAACATCAAAAGATTCTATAATGAAATTTTGATGTTTTTGGATCATGTGTGGATTACCATTAGAGGGATTATACCCTTGGATCCTTCATCCCAATGACGACATGGGAAGAGTGTTTAACAAATTTGAAAACAAATAATGAATTTCATGTAATAGTAATTATTATTAATATTAATTAATTATAATGTATATATAAAAATACATTCTTTGAATATTTTGAGGTGTCCACCATCAGGTTCTGAGGATTTATCCAAAGAAACTGATGAAATCTTTTTTTGTTAAGTGGCTCAAACCACATCTACTGCACCTAAAAACCATCATATATTATACAATATAACTTATAATTTTGAATTATAAACCATAGGTCACAACAAATTATATTATAAAACACGATATCCATTTTGAATTTAATTGTTCATTATGATATTGTAAATATCATAAAATATGATATCAAGAAGAATCAAATTTCAATTATGGGTTCAATTTTATGGTTTATATTGTCTATAAATAATGTATAAAGGTAGTTTAAGATATTTATTTAGTTTATAATGGTATTTTTAAATTAATTAATTATGTTGGAAAAAATTCACTTGGATTTCTTTTTGGGTTGGTCTTGTTGATAATGAAGTGGAAGGAATATTCAATGTAGCCTATGTTTTCATGTTGATTCTTAAAGGTTGTAAGAGGTTTGAATCAAATCTGGTGTTGTTTTAAGGAATTTTATAAAATACGGTTAAGAAACATATTATAGATATGTGTATAAGTCCTTGGTGTCTAAAAATAATTTAACTATACTACGTAACCATGATCATTTCCTACATAAAAATAATCTCTACTCTACGTAACCATAAAGACAGTGTAGTGTGAGAATAATCCCATTAATTTTTTTTGTAAAATTTTAATATGAATCATTTGAAATTATTTTTATTCATTATAAAAACGGGCTGCTATTCGTGGAGAAAATCAGTCCACAATTCATGAGAATATCAAGTCTAAATATTTTTATGATTTTAATTTGTGATCCATGGTGTTTTTATGATAGGTTTTTTTCCACACAACATGAAAATAATGTTTGAAAGTAGCCACACATATATCTATACAACATGGTGATGCATGTATTTTTAATTCATGATGTACATAGATACCTTAAAGATTACGATTCCTACAATTTTAGGTGACATGGGAGAAATTTAAAAATATAAGGAAATCATAGTGTTGTATTTGGAATCCATGTCTCATATGGAAAGGTGGAAATATTTCTAAAAAAGGAAAATGAAGAGAAAAAAATAAAGTTAAATAAAATGGGAGTCTTTCTTAACTAAGTATAAATGGGTTTTATTTTTAACATCCAAAAAGGAAAACAATGATGATTGTGGAGGATTATAGTATATTTATGAAAAGTAATATGGTGATATGGGAATTCTATTTATTAATGATTTAAAAAAGGGAGAGTGAGTTCTAGGTCTTAAGTACCTGAAGATTGAAGGAAAGGAAGAGTGTATTCTTGAAGTATGATCTTATTGGAATTTGGGATATAATTTGTTGAATTGTTATACCATTATAGTGTATTTTATCACCTTAATTTAATTGGAAAGAATAATTATATAGTATGAGTAGTGAGCACCATCCTAGGAAGAGAATTAACACATTCTTTAAAGTTGTATGGGGGAAGTGTGCCTTGAAGTGTTCATGGTTGTAGACCAGGTTGGTTAGTACGACCATTGTAAAACTTGTAATAGTAAACTTAGTGAGATTTAGTGTCTATGGTGTATAATAAAATTGTTATGAATTATCATTGGATTTTCTTGTTTTAGTGAACCAATGAAAATTGATTTTTTATTTTCTTTCACTATATTATGACTGTGAGGAATAACGAGACAAGTTTTCTAAATAAATACAGAATATGATCATTAAAAAGGGAAACATTTTACTTTATACACTCTAATTCACACCCGTATTAGGGTGTGAGACTTTTTGGGGATTAAGAAGTTGTATTAGATCCCATGTTCTCTATGTATATCTTTCTCTCTCTCAAGATGATGGAAAAAGTTATGAACAATAAGGTAATCCATATTAGTGAAGTCAATAACTTCTAACTATTGAAAAATCAAATGAAAAATTATTTTAATTCACTATAAATGGATGTATATATAGTTAATATTTATGGATTATCTATACGTATTGAGATTATGGTGTTTATAAAAATAGATCATAACGAGTTTGATTTTTATTCTAAGGAAATAAATGATTTTGGGGGAGTTTTGGGAAACATTATCTATACAAAGGTGATTTAATTCAAGAAATATCATGTAATTTTAGATAAGATTCTAAATATTTATAAAATTGAGTAAAATGTTAAATATGAAAAGTTTTATGTATTTTGGAATATAAAATTATTAAAGAGGATACTATAAATGAATGATACATAAAAAACTAAGCAAAAAGAGTTGGAGAAAAAAAAGAACCAAACATGGGAAGCTTTTCCAAGGCCTCAAAATAAGCGTGTGATAGGAATAAAATTGGTCTATAGAAACAATCTTAATGAATATGGTCAATTTATAAGTAATAAATAACAATTTGTGTGGAATTTATATTCCAAAATAGAAGGCATTAATGTGGATGAAGCTTTTAAACTAGTGGCCCAATTAGAAACTATTACAGTGAAAAAATTATTTAAATTCTAAAAAATAGACATAAAACCAATATTCTAGAATGGAGTCCTTGAAGAGGAGATTTTCATAGAGAAAACATATCTATTTTTAGTGAAAAAGATGAGAAAAATTGATTTAGTTTATGAAGGACTTGTATAGACTAAAGTAAGTACCAATGGATTAGTATCCTCAAATTGATCAATATTTTAAGAATCTTGGATTTTAGAGAGTATAAGTTCATCATAATTTATACATCATGAAGGGAGAGAATAAAAATATGAAATTTTCCATTTAGGTGGATGGATAATTTCTGGGTATTTTAATGAAGAATAATGTTAGATATTTTTATATTACATGAAATTTGAATTAAATCAATCTTTTATTTGTGATATAAAATTATTATTTGGATTGAAGGTGGTTCAATGGAAGAAAGGAACATTCATCTATTAAAAAATTTATTCCAAATTTGTGTTAATTTTTTTTGACATGGAAGACTCAAGGTTGATGAAAAATACAACAAATACATAGATGAAATTATCAAAGGATGAGTATAAAAATAGATTTTATTTGACTCATTAGAGGAAAATAATTGGGAGTTTACTATATTTGATATCCTTTATCACATATATCATATTTTGTTAATTTACAAGTAACCTGTTATCAAAGATTCTTCAAAGAAAGTCACATACAAGCTTGTATAGAATACTTCGCTATATCAGTTACACAATATAGTTTGGTACATTTTATTATATAAGTTAAAAATAATATTTATTGGTTTATATGGATAAATATTTATTATTTTAGGTGGATGAACAAGAATCATATTCTTTAGATGTATTTTATCTTGTAAATTCGTGTATCTCTTCAATAATTAAGAAGTGTGGGGGAATATATTTTAAATTGATAAAGGCTGGGTATGTGTCATCCACTCAATATTGAACCCAATTAATATGGATGAGAAAATATCTTGAATAAATTGGGTTAGAAGTTACCTCTCTCATCCCTATATATTGTATAATGTCCAATGTTATAAATATAAAAAAATACCCTTCATCATTCCAGGAGAAAGAAATTTTAGATCAAATGCCATTTTTTCAAGGAGAAGGAATAATAATAAATTATGATTTTGGAATCACTTTTTACTCAATATAGAGTTGTCAATATCATGAAAAATACCCCTCTCAAGGTGTTATTGGAAAGGCATCAATTTGATCTTGGAGTCCAACCAAATCCATTAAACTAAATTAGTTGAAGAAGAGACCCCTACCCCCCATGGAAATTTCTTTTTTGGAAAGGTATGGTTTCTATATTATGTTTAATATGTGAAATTATAATTTTATCTTGTGTAATTTTAGATTATTTTTCCTTTATTTCATTGAAAAGGGAGGAGAATTATTCACTATTTCTACTTGAAAGGTGGAGAGGTGCCTGTGTTTTGGAAGGGGGAGAGTATCTTAATGGTTAATAAGGGGAGAAATGTTTGGAATGGAACTTAAAGTTCTTGAAGAATAATGTTATTTGTTCATTAGGATATTTTAATTCACATATTAAATCTAACACTAATCATCGATCAAGTGGGCTTAGATTTGGTGATTTTTGAACCATTTTCACACATCTAGAAGGAATGAAAGAAGTTGTTCATATCCAAGTCAAAAAATGATTTTTTTTAAAACAAATTAGCTGATTAAGTGTTATAACAATGTTGATGTGTTTTTTAATTTTCAATAAACTCCAAAGGGAAGACTATTTGTAAAAATCCCCTTAGAGTGCTTTTTGGGTTGTGTTTACTAACAATGAAGTAGAAGGAATATTCAATGTGGACATTATTTTCATGTATATTATTTAAGTCTCGAAGAGGTTTGGATCGACCCTAATGTGGTTTTAATAATTTATAAAAAAATCTAGTGGAGTAGAAGATCTTGGAAATGTGGGTAATTCCCCAATGTAAAGGCATAATTTACTTGTCCTACAAAACCATGAGTCTATCCCGCATAAGCACTATATTTGATCCGAGTAACCATGTGTCTATCCTATGTAATCATCATCTAAGGTACACATAATAATCATATCTATATATCTAACCTTAATCTATCTAAACATGGTATGTGTAATTAGGAAGACATATCTATGTAAGCATCAACCCTTTGTAAATTTTCTGGATAATATAGAACTATTTTTTTTTTCAAATTATTCATATTTAGTATCAAAAATGGTTGTTGTTCATGGAGAAATGATGATATTTAATGGAATATTGAGTCTAAATATTATCATGATTTTAATTCAGGATCAAGGGTGTTTTGTGATCTATTTTTTCCACGCCACATGCCATGAAAATTTCAAAGTGGACACATAGAGATCCATATAGAATGGTGAAGTGTATATTTTTAATACATGATCCATGTGAATATGTTAATTATAACTCTTTATACCATTTTAGGTGACATGGTAAACATTTAAAAATTTAAGGAAATCATGGTTTTAACTTTGGAGGATGGGTCTCTCACAGAAAGGTTGAAATATTTTTGAAAGTGAAAAATGAATAGAAAATAGAGAACGGTGCACAAAAATATAGATCACTTCTCGATCGAGGATAAAAGAGTATTCTTTATAAAATCCAAGAAGGTAATCAGAGATGAATGTAGAAACTTATTATCTATTTATAAAAAAGAAAAAGATGATCTAGGAATTTCAATACTTAATGATTGATAAAAAGGGAGTGTCTATTACATGCCTTGTATGCTAAAAGGTTGAGGATGAGAAATAGTTTATTCCAGGAGTGTTATCACACTAGATGTTTGGATATATTATGCTAAAGTGATAAAATAACCTAATATTTTTATATCATAATTTAATTAAAAATAAAATAATTATAGTCAGACTAGTGAGAACTAGTATATGAAGAGGATAAGTTTATTCCAAAAATTTGTGTGAGGGTAGTGATCCTTTAAGTATTCTTGGTTGTAAATTAGGAGGTTCATTGTAGCCACTATAAAACCTATAATAATGAATGTACTGAGATTTGTTATCTCTAGTGCATAAGCACATTTCCATTCATCCACTTTGTATTAACCTACTTGGGTGAACTAAGTAAAATTTTATGTGTCCTTTATTTTGTTATATTACATATGTGAAGAATATCAATAGAAGTGTTCCTAATAAAAATATAACAAGATCATTGATAAGAGAAATGTTTTAATTAACACACCCCGATTCACCCCTATCAGGGTTTGGGAATAAAAAAACTATAATTTAATTATATTTAGTTAATAAAATTTTTTGGAAACACTTATTAGATAAATATTCTATAGTATTAATTATTAATAATGAAATAAATTTTTAAAGTTATATGGTATGACCTATAATTTATATATAAACTATTTATATGGAAATTATAAGGGTAATTTATAAAATGTTTGTAAATTGAAAAATAAATCCAAATATAAGAGTTTATATTTAAATATTATGAATTATTCCTAATATTTAATTTTAATTATTCAAGTTAAAAGTAATTATTTGAGAAAATTAATTAAACAATATCAGAAAGAGCTTTGATACTTGATACAATCAAAGATTACATTATATTAAATCTGTGGTATTCAAAATATTTTCATAATATATGAATAATTTAATATATAATATTTAAATTCTAGATATTGTATATTTAATTTAAATTCCATATAAAAAATAATATAAACGAGTTCATGATATAATTAATTATAATGTGTTTCTATTTATTTTGAAATTCCTATAATGTTTTGAAAAATTATTAAAAATATATAAATATATTTATTTATGAATTGTTCATAAAAAGTTTATTTCATGTTTAAATATAGAATTTGTTACTTTATTTAGTTTATTACATGTTTCATTCACAAATATAATTATTATATAATGAATGAATGCATGTTTTAGTTTAAAGTGTTAAACCACTTCAATTAATTTTCATACTTTCATATAAAGAGTGACTAACTAGGTTTGATAATTAATTTAGTTTTATTTTACCATGAATTTTTCTTGTACAAAGCTATGAGATTGAATTAATAAGTCAAATATAGTTTATACATATTATGTTTTATGATTATAATGGACTCAAATTCTACCTTGAATAAAATATCCTTGGGTAGAGGGACTTTGAGTTAGATTTCTCATTGGCTTGGAGTCTTATGCCTTGTCTAGAAAATAGGGGTTAGTTATCTATCACTCCGAGCTTACCATTGTAGGTATTGTTGATTTCATATGATTTTAAGCCTTTATGTGAAAGAGTTTCAAGTAACTTATTCTTGAGATGCATTTAGATATGTATATATATAGTTATATTTTATTCCAGGCTAGTAAAAAAGTCAGGAGCATTGAAAAAGTCTATAAATTAATATTGTTTAAAAATATTGATTTAGAGAATGGAATATGATTCCAAACCAAATAATTATAAGAATTAATACATTTAATGGGAATACTTGATTTTATATAAAGATTTTAAATCCCATTAAAAAATACCAAGTGTTAGATTCCTTCCAAAGCAAACACTTTTTAAGATCTTGATCATCCAACTGAGAAAGTTCATGCCAAAGTAGGGTGCCCATAGATTATCATGTGTAAGTAATGAAAATAAATAGGTTACCTTAATAGTTTGGTTCCCTATTTTTGGCATTTTATTAAGGTTATTCTTACCTGGAAAACCCTATGAGTTAGGATACCAAAGGAATGGTATTGAGTTTATCCAAATGATGAATTGGAAAAAGATTTGTATGATCAATCATTCAATAAAAATATATGATTTGATAAACATTATTTTCTACCTAAATAGATGATGTTAAAAGGTTTATTCCAAATTGGGGTTATAATGTAGCCAAATATGGATCTTGGACCACCAATGGATATGGTGTATTTTAAAAGGGGATATCATTTTAATGGGAGAATATATAATAAAAAACATTTTAAAATGATGTAAAACATGACAGTTATCTAATAAAATATATTTTTTAGATATAATTACATAATCATCCAATATAAGTTATTGATAATTATTATAGAATTATAAGCTTAATATAAGTAACTTTATAAAATTGGTAACTTAAGATAAAATCATAAGTAAGAAAATTTTATTTATTAGACCAACCCTTTATAGAGTAACCATGAGTTAAAGTTATTAAAAATGTAATGTATATGTTTATTAGAAGTATAAAATCATTCACATGAGGTTTATAATGAATTAAATGAAAAATTACCTTGAACCTTTATTCTCTACTCATATACTCAATGTAATTAATAGTGTTAATGAATTATTGATACTTGAGGATTATTTTAAGGCTTGATCTAGTTATAGAATTCATTATATGATCATTATTGAAAATTTTATGAAAATGTGAATGAGTTTTTGAAAATATTTTATGATATTTTCTCAAAGAGTTGATGATAAATGATCATAACATGTGATGTATATGTTCTGGTGTTATATCGACTGTATAAGTGTGTAAAAGTGAAAATTATAATAATGAAAATTAGTTGGGGAGTCCAACATTTTTTCTTTGAGAATACATTCATATCCATTGAAAAAAAATGATGTGTTAATCATGGAAGAGAAATGATTCCATATGTTATGGAATTGTTTGAAATACCAAAAGGTGATTAAGAAAATCTATGGAAATTATATGCTATGAATAAATGTTATAGAAACCATTTCTTATATTTTTAAGGTATTTTATGTCAAATTTATAGTTTAAAATTGTTATAAATATAAAATTATTCCAAATCAATGATGTGATACATGTTACTCTTATATGAAACAATAAGAAAAATGGTATTTAGAGGAATTTTTTTCTTGGATTTAGAAACACTTTGATCCATTTCTAAATGATTCATGATTCTTTCTATAAACCACCCTGAATTCATGTGTGTAGAATATTTTCATGGTAATTTTTTATGTAATAGTGGTTCATTTAATGGTGGTTTAAACCACCGCTAAATATTTATTGGTGTTTTTTTATCTTTTAAAATTATTTATTACTTATTACTTATTATTTATTATTTATCATCTATCATTTATCATTTATCAGTCATCAATAATCAATAATCAATAATCAATTATCAATTATCAATTATCAATTATAAATTATTTATAATTTATTTATGTAGTTGAGGATTGGATTAGTGGTAAGCACCCCAAAATCCTCCTTGAAAAAATTGGATTCAAATCTGGGTAGGAGATGGATTTCTATATGTATAGTAGTGGTATTGAAGCATTGATATAACAACATTATTATTCAATCGATTTCAGATTTTAGGGACTCTAATTAGAACTTTAGGCCACTAGAACTTTATGCCATAAATTGGGCCTACTCTTTAGGTATGCACAAAAATAAGTATCTAGTGACATCGTGGGACCATGCAACCAACTCAACGCAACTGGTAGATGACACAACATGGCGAGACATAAGCACTATCTGTTGGTAGATATAGAAAGAGGGATGAGGTTTTTGGTTCCTATCAAACATTCATTCATCCTAAGTGGATTTTAATGTGGTATGAAAGGGTTAGTTTCCACATGATTATCAGTATAGTGGTATCAGTCATATTCTGCAACACATAAGGTAGACAGTGTAGCTGGGTGCAATATAGGAATTTCCAAGAGGGCGGCTTGTAAGTGAGATGGGTGTGTTGACCCCTATTATCTATAGCTCTCCCCAAATAGATTTATAAAGTGGAAAGGAGGGTTTAACTTACATTTTATGTTAGAGGGTATAATTATGAAATGATTCTTGGCAGGGGAGACACATTTCTAAGACTGAAAATACAATGTGATGACTACTAACAGGGGAGATGATGTGGTGTATACTGGTGACACAATAAGATACATGTTACTTATTCACACCTTCAGTTCATATATTCCTAGGGCCTTTGAGCCACATATATTTAGGTCTTTGGTCCATCAAGATATTGGGCATTTGGGTCATAAATATATAATAAAATAAATCCAGTGGCTGCTTACCATTACTTGTGGGGAGGGATGAGACTTGATCCATTGGGGTGTTTGAGTGTGTGTGTTGTTTACAGTTTTTAATATCCTATATCTAATATATATTATTTATTTATTTAATATATCTGTCCCACCCAACCTCATCCCACCATGCCCCAGTCCCAACACACCCTATAAATACATATAAATACACATAAATATATATACGTGTATATATATAAATACATATAAATATACATTGATATATGTAAATATATACATATAAATATACATAAATACATATAAATATCTATAAATATATATAATTATAAATAAATAAATATAATAAAATATGATTATATATAAATACCTATAAAAACTTATATAATGATATGTTATCACAAAAACACATTGACATTATATATATAAATATATATAAATATACATAAATACTTTCAGGGTTGGGAGCTATCATCCTCAGGAGTTTCTGGACTATTTTTTTTCTCCCGGTGCCTTGAGTGGTGAGTGGCCTTGTCTCTCGTTGCATCAATCTCCTACGAGCGGCATGTTTTATTGCCTTCGGTAGATGTAGGGTTACATCGAATAGCTTCAACTTCATTTTATGTATCCATCGATGCTATATTAGGTAGATCTGGCCAGTGGTCACACAAATATATGTTTTTGAGCTACGTTGGGTTCTTCAGTGAGATTTATTCTTTCCTCCAAGAAGATTTTTCATCCTCCTAGATATGTTTGTCTTATCTTCCACTTTCTCAGTGTTCCATATTATCTTGAGATCTTTCCAACTGATTTTAGGAGTTGTGCGGTCCAGTGCATCCTCATGTTGTCTCTTCTCTACAGAGACCATGTAGGCGGAGTAGTGGCTGCTAATGAGGCATTATATGGGTGGTGGAAGGTTTCAGGTGGACAAGATGATCGAGCCGATGACTAGGTTTTGTGCCAGTTGATTCAACTTGATGGTATCAGTAATGTGAGCCGTGTAGATTGGTTATGGATTACATTAGGGGAGACCAGACAATATTGACGAGTGGTGGTCATTGGTACTTAGACTTTCATACTGTAGATCTATAATTTTTTCTCCTATGGTGGGGTTGATGGTAGGGGACAAGGGAGGCGACGACGTGGACACTAGATGGGTGATGTTGAGGCATTGGAGGAGGATATTGGGCCTCTCGGTCTATGATTCAATGGGGATTGGGCCATATGGCATGTTTGGGCATGTTCAAATGGGTTTTATTTTAATGGGTTTTATTCCAATGGGCTCTCAGGGTGCTGAAATTTATGGCCATGTACTTATGAGTCTTTTGACCTATTATGGATTCTCCCTTAACCCAATTCATAAGGGGTTTCAGTCTTTTTCTTTTTTTTTATTTTCAATAAAGGGGTTTCCCCAACCAGTTTTGAAATATACATAAATATACAAAAATACACAAAAATACATATAATTATTTATAAATATATATTACTATAAATAAATTTATATAAATATACATTAACCCCCCCACACAAATATAATAGAATATAATTATATATATATAAACACATAAACAATCATATATATATATAAGGAAATATAATTATCAATATCTATATATATTTTCCCACAAAATATATATAAATATATATAAATATAGATAAATATATATAAATACATATAAATATCTAGAAATATCTATAAATATAAATACATTCACACACACACATAAATATATATATAATTATATATATATATAATTATATAAAAATAAAACTAATATATATAGGTATATGTGTGTATATTTATATATAAATTTATACATATATAAAAAAATTACAAAAGAAATAAATAATTAGTAAATAATAAAAAGCTCATAATTATTTATAATATGAAATAATAATAATAATAAAATATTAAATATTAAATATTAAATAATTATTAATAATTAACAAGTAATGATAAATTTAATTATTATTAATAATAATTATTAATTTCATAGTAATTTTTAAAAATGGATGAAAAAATTTAAAAAAATCAAAATATCAAATTTGGTGGTGGTTTTCTAAAACGGCTGCTAGAAAATACTTTAGTAGTGGTTTTGAAAACCTTCACTAAAAAAACCACAATAAATCCTCATTTTTCTATAGTGTGATAAGAGAATTTGTTTGCAAAGAAGGAATTGTTTAGAAAAAATGACATGAGGGATTTAATAAACATGGTTTATTATTAATTAGATTCTATAAATGTTGGAAAATAAGATAAGGAGAATTTTTTTTCTAATATAAATGTATTTAAACGTATGTTTTTTAAAATATGAGGGATTTGATTCCTCCATCAATGGAATATTTTAAAGAATAAAATATTTTTTAAGAACAATGATCAGAACACATATAATACCATATATGATATTGTTATAATGATTTTATTTGATAAATATCATCACTAAAGGAAATATGTATCACATCAATACTTTGTGATATATTTCTTTATAAATAAGTTTAATCTCTTCGATATCTTGCGGTGTGTGAAACCCCACGTCTAAATAAACCATAATATAGTACATCATTATAAAATTGGTGTTAAATTGATGGGTACGATTATGAATAACTAAATTATGAAAATTATATGGATTGCATATGAATAAAATAAATTCATTGATTAGAAATAAAGATAAAAAACATTTGAAATTAAATGAATTTTTTTGAAAAACTATTTTTATGTGCGCAATGTGTTTTTTACTTTATAAATTAAATTAATTGCTATAGATGAATTATTTTCATAAAAATTATATATTATATATTCAATAAAATGTTTTAAAATTCATCTTATATATTTACTATGCATAATATTAGAGTAAATCCAATTTTATGCTTAAAATTTTTATTTTTTCTAAAAATAGTTTCTTTAGATTTTGCACACTTATTTAATTTATACCACTTATAGGTATATAATTTAATAAAATGGATACCATATTTTTAATAAAGTATTTTAAACTTGGTAAATATGTCTTTCATTTTTATGCATTATAATTGGTAACTGTGGTAAAATTTCTCACCTCGGTAAAGGGTAAATTGGGTTAATCTAGGTTAAAACTAAGGGTTGAGGTCACCATTCTCCATCATAATTACCATTAGTTAAATTTAATTAAAAAAGTATCTCTTTAGACTCGAAATATAATTTTTTTAGGGACAATTATCTTTGAAAATGACCAATATGATATTTGAATCAAAGAAAAATACAAAATGCCACTCTCTTACTTTTAAATATAAATTATGTGTCCACAAAGGGCCAAAAGAAGTTATGAACAAATATAAATATCTAATTTGATATTAATGAAATTATTTTCATGATAGAATTTTTTTTTTAATTTTTATTAATTATAAAAATACATTACATTCTTATGCAAAACTGATACATTATTTATTCAATTAATAGAAAAATAAAATAATTGTTTTTAAAAATATTAAAAGTAATACAATTTCAAGAAGTTATAGTGTTCCATGATTTTTATAGGTGAATATGACATATTATTATTGTTTTAAAGTATATATTTAATTAATATATATAATATATATGATATAAAAATTATTCTGGAAAGGTGAATTATTATTTACATTTCTTTCGTTCCATCTGTCGAAAAATGAAAATAACATTCAAGCATACGTACGACATACCATATCTATGAATGGTGTAATTAATTTTTCTATCTTCAATATTTATGTATGACTATAAATATGTATATAATAAATATATAATAAGTTTATATCACTATAAAAATTTTATAAATTAATAAACTAAGATCAAAGTACAAGGACCAAAACTACCGAATGAAACATACATGAAAAACGAAGTAGTTTTCCCCAAAAATAACGATTTAATAAAGAATTATTAATAAAATATTGATGAAAGGTTATAATTAAATCATATATGGTATGATATATAAGATTATGGTTTTGTTATATATGTATAATAAATATAAATTAATTAAATGGGAAGTTCAAACACATATGAAGGAAATTAGACCTAAGGTAAGGGATTTTAGTCTCACTTTTATTAATATGGGATACATGCCTTATACACCCCTTGTTTATTTTGTTTAGTCTATATAATGACATGAATTAATTTTATTATTATTATCATGAAAATTATTTTGAAAAAAATATCTATCTATGATTATTTATTTCACAGGGCTTATGATTCAAAAGTTACCAATGTGGTAAGGATTTTATAGTCCAATCTCATTTTTATCAGGATTATTTATTATTATGCTTATGATGATGAAATATTACGATCTACCCTTGAAAAATATCATGAATATTATTATATAATATTTATTTCAATAAATTATAAGTTTTACTTTCTTTTTACTCTATTTATGTACCCAAGATTACAAAATATTTTTTTAAGGAAAACCACCTTTATTTATCTACTTGGTCGAAAATACTTTCTCTTCCATGTCCATGTTTTATAAATATGTATTCAAAAAATATTTATTTTATTATCCTATTACTTTTAAAAGTCATTTTTACCCATTTTTACTTATTTGCATTTTTCTAACCTTATAACCAAGCTTACATATAAATTTTTTATGTTCATATAGTCAAAGGTATGTTAAGAATGTTTTGAAAAAATCAAGAGGATATTTATAACAACCATGATTTTTATTACACACTTAAACCTGATTTATTACATAAAATATTCACTTGATACATCAAATAATATCAAGAGGTCTATTGTCTTTGGGTATTAGGAACATTACATAATATCAAAGAACATAAAACACACAACATATTTATTAAAAAATTCCTTTACATGACCATGAAATTCCATCGTACTTAGCATTGCATGGGATAACATGGGGGCATGCATAAGAAAAGGGTGAGATATAAAGCCCAATAACAAAATAAAAATGGAATAACATGAGTAATACTATACATGTTAGATAGTATTCATATCAATAGAGCACAATAGAAACATGAACATAAAGGCATGATAAAGCATTATAATCAAAACACGGAAATGTGGCAACAACACTTAACACGGAATTAGCATGAACCATGACTCATTGCACATAGAGCATGATTAAACCCTTATTGCACACAAAGAACAAGTAAAAACTCATTGCACTTGAATTATCATGAGTCAAAACCCATTTCACATGACGTATCATGATATTACACTTTACCCAATGCATTGGAGTGCTATAAGGGTGCACCCTTGTTAAACGTTTCATTTCATGCATAAGTGTGCCACATGGATCATAAAAAATTGAATCAATCATCATAATTTATTCCACAATAAAGGTATGTGGAATACATACATGAATATTTATAATAAATAAGTAAATTTTCATAAAGGTGAATAGCCTTGATTGTGAAATGGGCATGGTATTCACTACACAATGACATTGGCTTGGAAAATCGAAGTGCAATTTCAACAGCATAAAAACGTGAAATAAGAACTCATAAAAATGTTTCATGAGATAAAAATGGGTGTCTAATCATATTTACATGAAATGGAAAGTATGGGGTTCATATAGATACATTTCCCAAGAAACGTAATGGAATTTAGATGCATAATTCAAAATAATTACTTGTATGTAAAAGAGGAGAGAGAAATCCCTCATGGAATTTCGGCATGGTAACGGGTGTACATGATAGTAATTAATGAGAGATAAAGGGATATACTATAATCCAAAAATAAATATGGAAGTATGGGGGATGTGAGAAATCATACCCCAACATTTTTAATAGAAAAAAGGGCATAACAACTTAAAGAAAATTGGACAAAAATGAGAAAGGATGGAATCCTTTACATGGAAGTGTGATCCCAAATTCTTGGGAGAGTCTTTGGAGGGGATTATTGGGATCTTGGGGAACATTGGGAGGATTATAGAGAGAGGATGGAAGGGGTTGGTCAAAATCCAAAGGCTTTGAGTGAAGAGGAAATAGGAGCTTGGGTTGGTTTATATAAGAAATGAGAGGGAATTCTTTATTATTTAGGTTTGGGACACCTCTCATTAACTTAATAAATAACATAAACTAGCCCATGGTTTTTTCCAAAGGGGAGTGAAAAAAATATTTTTTAACTCCAATTTTCTAACTTCTTAAAATAATATGGTTGCTTATGTGCAGGTGAGTCACACTCTCAAGGAAAACAATTAAAAAGACAAAATGATTAATAAGCCTTGAAGGGTCCACTAATGCTTTGTAAAAAAATCAAAGAAACAAAATATAACATTATTTTAATTTTAAAACATATATTGGCCGTACATAATGTTTATATTATTTTATTACATCACTATTCGGTCATTATGATGTCATAAAACACATTATATATTTTAATGGTATTTAATTTTTACCCAAAAAATCGACTGTCTCAGAAAATTATGACAAATTCACCATTGTATAATATCATCATCCTGATTCAAAAAATAATTCTCATTTTATATAAATAAATTTATAAATATGTGAATTTTTACTTTTAATATAAAAACTGACATTTATAAAAAATTCATGGGTTTTGACAAAAACAACTTTCAAACATTAATAAAAATTTCAATTGCACTCATAAAATTTTATGATCATTTATATTTAATAAAAATTAATTTAACAATAATATTTTATTAAAATATCATTTAATTCAAAAATACATTAATTCATCAAAATAGATTTCTTAGTTGTATATTAACTAAAAATACCATTTGTGATTTAAAAACTATTTACAAAGTAACAATAACAAAATGAATGCACATTTTTTATAAAAAAATTATGTACATATTCATAGTGATAGGTTCTTGTTACATAACCCCTTAGAAGACCCACATAGGACAGAAGGGTAAGGTGTACGATGGTGACAAACTCTTGGGGTGACTCAGATAACATCACTCGGGTGGTAATCTCTATTAACATGTACTTCTCCCATAGTCGGTTCTGCTCAAGCTTAACATGTTCAAGCTCAGATTGGGATTGGTCATGAGCAATTCCCAATGATGCTAAATCTTCTAAGATCTCCAAAAAATGGGCTTTGTATAGGGAAAGTCTACTGGATGAGGCCATCACTTCCTTTTTCTAAGTAAATTTGATTTATTAAAGCCCTATATTTATACTAATCATGTGATCATTGTTCTATGGCTACGTTATCAATGATCATAATTCATAACAATATTTTAAAATCCACAAATATAAAACCAATGAATTTCACATTTTATCTAACCATAATAAGACATTTAATTAGATCAAGAGTAATTTTCATTAATAAAAGTTTGGGTCATTACAATCTCCCCTTAAGAAATTTCTCCCTCAAAATTTATTGTTCCCACACTAAAACAGATGTGGGTAACTTTGCTTCATCACTTAATCTGATTCCCATGTCACTTCTTCAAACTTAGGGTTTTGTCACAACATACCGACAAGGGTAATTGTCTTATTTCATAGAACATTTTATATGAAACGCCCCGACCCAAGTTACCTAGAGTCGGTGCATTATTTTAATACATTGGCATGATTACAAGGAATCAAGTCCCGAATGACCGATCAGTTTAGCAGTCTTGGAAAATAGATTACATATATGAAATTTACATTATAATTTCAAACATACAACACAACATAGATAGTGCATTGAGAACACAATTATTCACCTAGATTAACCCTTCTTATTAATCAGAATACGCTTCTTGGAATCTTGGGAAAAATAAAACATAGAAAGGGGTGAGCTCAAACGCTCAGTAAGGGTAAGCAATACAGCGGAATATAACATAAATATTAAGCATGGTGAATAATTGTAACCACATACCTTTACCAATAATAAACATGAATAATTTTATGGTAGGAATATGAAATGAGTAAATAATGCCATAATAAAACATAATAATGGGTATTATACTAGTCGAATGACCACATGAACCATCAATATTATTTTCATAATGAGGGAATGTATAATACCAGACATTCTAAAACATTTTGTCAAGGCCTCGTCCAAGACATCTAAAAATGATTAAGGCCTTGGGAAAAACCATATATCACATTGGGAAAGGGCCTCATCCAATTCCATGTCTAGTTTTCTCATGAGAACTACCGATGCATCGAGGAGCTATAGCGGGCTCCACCCGTCACTTAATATGTCCAATACATTCCTCATATGAAAAGGATGAAACTTACCATAAAAATTCGTATAAGAACTAGGATATGAAATGTAAATACTTTAAACATAAAACATTAATGGTATAAAAATAACACATCTACATTAAAACATATCACAAAACCTTCAATACAATATGGAAGTTTGGTATCATAATAAATATACTTCAAAACAAGTTTAAAATCCATTAAAAGATTTGGCATAGATGGGAATGATTTGTAAACTCTTTGATTGAAATATCCCTTTTCTTGAAAACATTTAAAAGTTACAAAATTTAGAAAAGAAGACATTTAAAGAAATTTTTGAATCAAAGTGTCCCATACCACTTTGAAACTTTTGAAAGGAATTAACATTTTTAAAACATTCATGTTCATATAAATAAATCCTTAAAACCCATTTTGAAAACATGGACATTAATGAGAATGATTTAGAAGAATAAATATTTAAAACATTTAAAATGATGTTTTAGTAAAAAGTTCCTTAAAAATAATCCCTTTGAAAAATAATTTATAAAACATGGACATGGATAGTAAATACGACCCAGTAGATACTTACGCAAAAACAACCTCAGATAATAATGAGATTGTGAAATTAACCCTTAACAATTTGGTGACTTAAAAAACATACAACCCATAAAAGAGGTATCATACAATTAATATGTAAATACACATAAATTAAAGTTTATTACACAAAGAATACAATTATGGGTAGTACATACACCACACAAAAGGTAATAGTGGCAATATGGTATGAATCTCATGGGAATAAGGAGTGAGATGAAAACCCCTTACCTCATGTCCGACTTGACCTGTTCATTATTTAACATACTGAATAATAAACTAAAGTTAATTTATAATTTATTAAGAACCTTTTTAATGTTTATTATTCCTTTTATTTCACTTATTACCATGTTATAAAAATTATGTAATCATTTAAGTTAATAACGTTCGTTTTGTCGATATTTGGCACTTGAGTCAAAAATGAACACATTATAGTTACAAGTTGTTCACATGGTAAAAATATCATTATATCTAGAATTATATTCATGATTTATATATCATATATATCATATATATACATGTATTTATAATATAACATATCATTTTGGGGTAAGAATGAAATGTACCGTTCATGGAGACGGTAAGCCGTACGTACGCATGAACGCTACATTCATTTCTATTTCTTATTTTAATGGAAATAAAACATAATGATAAAGAAGTATATTATAATTAATTTATAATATAATGTATTATATATGTTACTTATGTTCATTAATACCATCCTTTATATGTTCCATGTATGATATAAACGAGTCATATCACTTTGAGGGGGCGGTAGTCCGCACTTCCTCAAATGAAATTATCGTATATATATACAATATGAAATGAATAATGGTATGATGTAAAATAGAATTACAGAAGATTATATATAAAATAAATATAATTAATATCATATTTAATTATAGTTCCATCATAATTTCCGCCATGAGAGGCGATAGGAGATAATTGAACAATCATCGTTTCGTGAGGCGTTTGGTTTCCATCCACAGAAACATTATGTTCTTCACCCATTATATGGAGGTGTGTGTAAGTTTAGTTCTAATAAATCTCATAAAAATATCCTATTATATTTAGGATAATGGTTTTTTTTACAAAAAAATAATAATAAGAGTTTAGGGGTTAGAGAAGTAAAATAAAAGAAAAGAATCTAAGAGAAATCGTTACCTTTAATTTGGGTAACTTTCTTTGGTTTGAACCAAAAAGGACTCTTGAAGTTCCTTATGCCTAAGGTGAGGCTTCTAGGAGGAGTAGAGGTATGTAGGTATTTTAATTGGGAAGATTTTTAACGATCCAAAATGCTTGAAAGGTGTGAGGAATTGGTTAGAAGTGGTGTTCTCTTATAAGGGGGAGGAGGGGCTCTTTACGAAAAACTTAATGTATTAATTTATAGTAAATTCATATTCGGTTTATAATGGATCCAAAGTGAATTATTCAATTTATAAGGTGGGTATGGGTCGAAATCCAATTAACCAAAAGGTTTTATACTGGTTTGGGTCACTTTATTAACCTTATATTTTACTTTTAACCCTTAGTTACTTAGTTTTACATTTACCATGTCTCTTTGTATTTTTATATTATATGGTTAATAAACTTACTATAAACTTTCAAGAGACCCCCAAGTGGTCCATTAATGATGAACCTATCATGATATAAGTCTTTTGGCCAATCTGTATATTTTTAGGAATATAATATCAATTAATCATATAATATTTGTTTTAAATATTAATTTATGTCAATTTTGACACTATTTGGTATTTTATTTTTGTGAAAGTCATAACAACTTTATTACTTCAAAAAAGATACATTTAATCATATCTAACATGTTATAGTCACGAAAAAAATTCATGGATGTCATAAAAACTTTTAAATTATATTTATTTTAATATTTATATTACAATTTATTTGATTCTTTCATTAATAAGGTAATTACTGAATCATCATTGTTTCATAAATAAATTTAATTATTTAATGTCTAAAAATTATAATTAAAATACAATTATTTAGTAAATAATTTTATCTTTCTAATGAATATTTATAATTGAATTTATATTATGTATAACAATATATTAAAAATGTTTTAGTTATTAAACTTTGATTTTAACTCTTTTAACTCTTCTTTGAATTAAATAATAATAAATGTCCTAATCTAATAAAAGTGGACCTAAAGGGTCATATTTTATTCTTAAGGTTGTTTTTGGTCAAATAAGACTTATATAATAGAATCAAGACACGTGTTAGGGGAATAATAATATCATTTTTACCCTTAATTACCCTATTTACTTGTTACCGTGGTAAATAAAAGTAAAAATTTACTATTCATCAAAAATTATTTTTATCTTATTGAAACACATTTTACTCCTTGATATTAAGAGTGTCTCTCAGATTTTTGAAATTACACTCAAAGAAGTGGTAAAATTAAGTTTTATGTGAATTTACAAATTCACCCAGGAGGTGGGTAAACGACGGTGAAAAAGTTCAATAAATTTTTTATATATCTAAAATTATTATAAACTGACTCCAATTAATTACATTGAATTTATATAGGTATTATGTATCTATTTTGACCTAAAATAAATTTAAATAAAATAAATAATTATTTAAATAAACATTCGGTTTTAAACTATAACTCAGTGTTTTTCACTATTCTTTAAAAATTAAATGTTTTCAGAAAAATCCCAAAAATTTACCCTAAGATAATTTTGAAATTCCAAATTCAATAATGAAGTGTATTTTACAAAATTCAAAACATATAAGTTGCATTTATTAATTTAAAATTAATTCCCGCTGTCAAAAGAAAAAGCGTGTTTTTAAGAAATAATAACTATCAAAAGATTGACACTTATTTATGTTCAGTTTAAATGTGAAATTATGTCTGATGAACAATATTGGATTAAATTGTAAAAATATATTATAAATATAATTTAAAACCACTAAAATTCATAATTTATCACTATTAATTATTTGGATTAAAAACGTAGTTTTAAATTAAAATTTATTAATTTTCACTATTCATCAAAAGATGAAAGTTATCAGAAAAGTACCAAAAATTTACCCTAAGCTAATTTCGATATTACAAATCCAAAAATAAAGTCCATTTGAAAGATAAAATGTATAAAATTTCAAAATGTGGGTATTACTATTCATAACGACTAGTTTGATTGGTTGTGGTGTGTGTTAGAACTTGAAGTTGCGTACAACACACACTACTGTATTATTCAAAGAGAAGCATACCATGGAAGATTGGGGTGTTAAATTATCCCCTCCTTCAATAAATTGCATCCTCTAAATTTATGATCGGTATTGGAAACTTGGGGTTGACATTTCAAAATATATTAGTTAAAATCCCACATTGAAAAATAGATTAATGAGGCCTCTATTTAAAATAAAGAGTGGTAAGTATGAAGGTTACCAAAAATAGCACATACTAGGGTTACATGTAGGAAAATATGGATATAGAAGAGAAATATAACCATCAATATCTGATGGAGAGTGGTAAAGAACATGGCTATGAAAAGGCCAATAATCCCAAAGCCATAAATTTTTGATGATCTAAGGTACCATCTAGGACAACATTTTTGTTCTAAGTTCCTTTTCTCAATGTTCAGGAATTTATTTATGAGATTGGGTAAGATCATAAGGAGATATACTTACTTTAGAGTTTTATCCATTAATAAATTTCTACCAGAAACTCATCTTTCACTACAAAAGATAATACAACTCAAAAATACTCTATTTACTCTAATCGTATAAGGTTCCAAATATAATGAATGTATAATTCACATATCAGACCCATTAAAAAAAGAAACTACATTATAAAATCCAGGGACTTCATGTAGTCCAATGGTAGGTGAAAAATCCCAGTCTCACTATGGTTGTGGGTTCGATTCTAGAAGCTTTTTCCATCGCGACGGGTTGTCACACGGTCTGCGTGTTGTCCTTTTATAAAAATCCAAAAATAACCTTAACAATAGTATCCAATTTCAAACTTAATCCATTCCAACCTTTACAATTTTCCAAAATACTTATATCCAAACTCTTAGTCCAATGTTTATAAGGAAGTTAAACATAATGAGGATCCTTTTTTCCAGGTAATAACATGTGAACACCTTCATCGTGTATTCCTTTTCAACACTGCAACATCATGAATTACCAAAATAAACCCTCTCTTGTTCTAAAATCACTACCTCATTATCAGGACCATATTAAGGATTACCTTTCTTTCAACCATTTATTTTCCAAAAAAGTGTATCTTACTATTAAGTCACTTTTCATAGAACCATATAATCTCAAATCCTCAATAAAATATTACTGTATTACAATCCTTATTTATCTCCATAATTCATGTAACCAATATACTGTTGATAAAACACTCAATAAAATAATTCTATAATAACAACATAAGAATGCCAGTCATTCATTTTTATCTGAGGTAGTATCATAACTTGATCATTATCCAATAGCATCATTTGGTGCATACTCTGATGATTTGGACATTTATTTGTATAGTGTCCCAACTCCTTGCAGATGAAGCATTCTATATTTGAAATTTTTTTCTTACCCTTGCAATCACGTACTTGATGTCCTTTTTCTCCACACTTATAACAAACTCTCATTCCCTTAAAGCATTTACCAAGGTGATTCATTCCACATTTATCATATATTGGAAAATCCTTCTTTCCCTTATTCCATTTATCTAAATTTCATTCTACCATCATTTTCTTCTCTGGATTCCCTTCAAAGCCATAGGACTCAAAGAATTCTTTACTTATCTTATTAACACATGATACTATTTCTTCATATAATGATAATATGTGGGAGACTATTTCACTTCTAAATTCTAGCTTAAGACCATGAATTATATTATCCTTCTTACTCTTTGGATCATGCGTATTGCTGGAGTTCTCATTCCTTCTACTGGGAACCATTTCTAAACAATGGCATACACTAGGTCAGTTTATGAATTGAAATTAATAATTACAAACTTGTAAAATACCTAACATAAATTGAACAGTTTATGGATATAATCCATAATCATAAAAAAATTTCTTTGAGTAAGTATATACTCATAATCCATTCATAATGGTTTGTAAAGAAAATGAGAATTATCCTAAGCATATCCCCTGGGAGTGTTGTAAACAAGAGTGCAGCATGGCCCATTGTTGTGCACCAGTTCCCGTTCGGGTCTAGATCAAAGTGGTGTTTTTGGGTTTTACCCCTAGGTACATCTATTCCAGAGCCACCTCTACCTGCTCGTATCTATACAGGGATGTAATGCTTGGAAAACTCACTAAATATCTACAATACAAAAATTCTAGGAAGTTATTCTATACTAATCCTGAAAGTCTATCTTAGAGCTATGTGCTCCAATCAGATTTTATCTAAATATAATTTCTAAGGTTATTGCTAAACTTCCTCTGATAACAACTGAAACGCCCCGACCCAGGTTACCCAGAGTGGGTGCATTATTTTAATACATTAGCATGATTACAAGGAATCAATTCCTGAAGGACCGATCAGTTTAGCAGTCTTGGAAAATAGATTACATACATAAACTTTACATTACAATTTCAAACATACAACCCAGCATAGATAGTGCTTTGAGAAAGCCATTATTTACTTAGCTTAACCCTTCTTATTAATCAGAATACGCTTCTTGGAATCCTGGGAAAAATAAAACATAGAAAGGGGTGAGCTCAAATGCTCAGTAAGGGTAAGCAATACAGCAGAAGATAACATAAATATTAAGCATGGTAAATAATTGTAACCACATAACTTTACCAATAATAAACATGAATAATTTTATGGCAGGAATATCAGATGAGTAAATAATTCCATAATAAAACATAATCATGGTTATTCTACTAGTCCAATGACCACATGAACCTTCAATATTATTTTCATAATGAGGGAATGTATAATGCCAGACATTCTAAAACATTTTGTCAAGGACTCAACCAAGATGTCTAGAAATGATTAAGGCCTCGGCCAAAACCATATATCAAATTGGGAAAGGGCCTCGACCAATTACATGTCTAGTTGTCTCATGAGACCTACCAATGCATCAAGGAGATATAGTGGGCTCCACCCGTCACTTACTATGTCCAATAAATTCCTCATATGAAAAGGATGAAACTTAACATAAACATTCATATAAGAACTAAGATACGAAATGTCAATAATTTAACCATAAAACATGAATGGTATAAAAATAACACATCTACAGTCAAACATATCACAAAACCTTCAATACAATATGGAATTTTTGTATCATAATAAATCAACTTCAAAAAAAGTTTAAAATCCATTAAAGGATTTGACATAGATGGAAATTATTTGTAAAACTCCTTGATTGAAATATGTCTTTTCATGAAAACATTTAAAAGTTACACAATTTAGAAAGGAAGACATTTAAAGAAATTTTTGAATCAAAGTGTCCCATACCACATTAAAACTTTTTAAAGGAATTAACAATTTTAAAACATTCATGTTCATATAAATAAATCCTTAAAAACCATTTTGAAAACATGGACATTAATGAGAATGATTTATAAGAATAAATATTTAAAACATTTAAAATGATGTTTTAGTAAAAAGTTTCTTAAAAAAAATCCCTTTGAAAAATCATTTATGAAACATGGACATGGATAGTAAATATGACCCAGTAGATACTTACGCAAAAACAACCTCGGATAATAATGAGATTGTGAAATTAACCCTTACCAATTTGGTAACTTTCGAAACATACAACCCATGAAAGAGGTATCATACAATGAATATGTAAATACACATAAATTAAATTTTATTACAAAATTAATACAATTATGGGCAGTACATACACCACACAAAAGGTAATAGTGGCAATATGGCATGAATCTCACAAGAATAAGGAGTGGGATGAAAACCCCCTTACCTCGTGTCCGACATGACCCGTTTGTTCTTTAAAATCTTGAATAATAAACTAAAGTTAATTTCTACTTTCTTAAGAACATTTTTAAAGTTTATTATTCCTTTTATATCACTTATTACCATGTTATAAACATTATGTAATCATTTAAGTTAATAATGTTCATTTTGTCGATATTTGGCACTTGAGTCAAAAAATAAACACCTTATAGTTACAAGTTGTTCACATGGTCAAAAGATCATTATATCCAAAATGATATTAATTATGTAGATATAATATATATCATATATATCATATATATACATGTATTTATAATATTACATATCATTTTTGGGTAAGAATGAAATGTACCGTTAATGGAGATGGTAAGTTGTACGTACGCATGAACGCTACATTCATTTATATTTCTTATTTTAATGGACTTAAAACATAATTATACATAAGTATATTATAATTAAAGTATAATATAATGTCTTATATATGTTACTTAAGTTCATTAACACCATCCTTTATATGTTCCATGTATGGTATAAATGAGTCATATCACTTTGAGGGGGGGGGGGTAGTCCATACTTCCTCAAATGAAATTATCGTATATATATACAACATGAAATGCATAATGGTATGATGTAAAATGGAATTACAGAAGATTATATATAAAATAAATATAATTAATATCATATTTAATTATAGTTTCATCATAATGGCCGCCATGAGAGGCGGTAGGAGATAATTGAACAATCATCGTTTTGTGAGGCGTTTGGTTTCCATCCACATAAACATTATGTTATTCACCCATTATATGGAGGTGTGTGTATGTTTAGTTATAATAATTATCATAAAAATATCCTAGTATATTTAGTATGCTTATTGTTTTTACAAAAGTAAAGAATAAGAAGATTTTAGGGGTTGGAGAAGTAAAATAAAATAAAAGAAGCTAAGAGAAATCGTTACCCTTAATTTGGGTAACTCCCTTTGGTTTGAACCAAAAAGGACTCTTTAAGTGCCTTATGCCTAAAGTGAGGATTCTAGGAGGAGTAGAGGGATATAGGGAGATTAATTGGGTAGAGGTTGGACGATCCAAAAGGCTTTAAAGGTGTGAAGAATTGGTTAGAAGTGGTGTCCTTTTATAAGGGGGAGGAGGGACTCTTTAGAAAAAACATAATGTATTAATTTATAATAAATTCATATTCGGTTTATAATGGATAAAAAGTAAATTATTCAATTTATATGGTGGTTATGGGTCTAAATACACTTAACCAATAGGTTTTAGACAGGTTTTGTTCACTTTATTAACATTATATTTTAGTTTTAACCCTTAGTTACTTAGTTTGACATTTACCATGTCTCTTTGTATTTTTATATTATATGGTTAATAAAATTACTATAAAATTCCAAGCTACCCCCAAGTGGACCATTAATGATGCACCTATCATGATATAAATCTTTTTTCCGAACCTTATATTTTTAGGAATATAATATCAATTAATCATTTAATATTTGTTTTAAATATTAATTTATGTCAATTTTGACACTATTTGGTATTTTGTTTTTGTGACAGTCATCACAACTTAATTACTTCAAAAAACATACATTTAGTCATCCCTAACATGTCATGGTCACCTATAAAATTCTTTTATGTCATAAAAACTTTGAAATTATATTTATTTTAATATTTATATTACCATTTATTTGATTCTTTCATTAATAAAGTAATTACTACATCATCATTGTGCCATAAATAAATTTAACTATTTAATGTATGAAAATTATAATTAAAATACCATTATGTAGGGAATTTATTTATCTTTATAATGAATATTTATAATCGAATTTATATTATGTATAACCCTATATTAAAAATGTTTTAGTTACTAAACTTTGATTTTAACTCTTTTAACTCTTCTTTGAATTAAATAATAATAAATGTACTAATCTAATAAAAGTAGACCTAAAGGGTCATATTTTATTCATAAGGTTGTTTTGGGTCGAATTATACTTATCTAATAGAATTAGTACATGCGTTAGGGTAATAATAATATCATTTTTACCCTTAATTACCATATTTACCTTTTACCGTGGTAAATAAAAGTAAAAAGTTACTATTCGCCAAAAATTATTTTTATCTTATTGAACCAAATTTTACTACTTGATATTAACATTTTCTCTTGGATTTTTAAATTACACTCATAGACGTGGTAAAATTAATTTATGTGAATTTAAAAATTCTCCTTGGAGGTGGGTAAAAGATGGTGAAAAAGTTCAATAAAATTTTTATATATCTAAAATTATTATAAACTAACTCCAATGAAATACATTGAATTTATATAGGTATTATGTATCTATTTTGACCTAAAATAAATTTAAATAAAATAAATAATTATTTAAAAAAATCGGTTTTAACCTATAACTCAGTGTTTTTCACTATTCATCAAAAATTAAATGTTTTCAGAAAAATACCAAAAATTTAACCTAAGCTAATTTTGATATTCCGAATTCAATAATAGAGTATATTTTACCAAATTCAAAATATATAAGTTTCATTTTCTAATTTAAAATTAATTCCCGTTGTCCAAACAAAAAGACTGTTTTTAAGAATCAAAAACTTTCAAAAGATTGACACTTGTTTATGTCCGGTTTAATTGTAAAATTATGTCTGATGACCAATATTGGATTAAATTGTAAAAATATATTCTAAATATAATTTAAAACCACTCAAATTCATAATTTATCACTATTAATTATTTCTTTTAAAAAAGTTGTTTTTAATTAAAATTTAGTAATTATCACTATTCATCAAAATATGAAAGTTATCAGAAAAGTACCAAAAATTCATCCTAAGATAATTTCGACATTCAGAATCCAAAAATGAAGTCCATTTGAAAGATAAAATGTATAAAATTTCAAAAAGTGGTTATCACTATTCATAACAGCTAGTTTGATTGGTTGTGGTGTGTGTTAGAACTCGAAGTTGCGTACAACACATTCTACTGTATTATTCAAAGAGAAGCGTACCGTGGATGCTTGGGGTGTTACATTCTATACGATATAAGATATTCACTGGTTGATCCTCATAAAGGAGATCATCCTCTAGCTGTACTACCTATGAAGAGAGTCCATGTGAAGGGTCTGGTATGAAATTTTCTAATAGGGATACGTGAAAGACATCATGTACTTTGGAAATGGTAGGTGGAAGTGCTCGTCGATAGGCCAGTGCCCCAACACAATCCAGAATCTCAAAGGTGACAATGTACCTAGGACTTAACTTCCCATTCCTTCCAAACATCATAACCTTCTTCCATTGAGATATGCGTAGAAATACCATGTCTCCAACTTTAAACTCAAGGTATCATCGATGGTTATCTTCATAACTCTTATGTCGACTCTGGGCTACCTAGATATGTTGTTGAATGGTTTTCACCTTCTCCCGCATTTCATCGACCATTTCTGGTCCTAGCAGCTTACGCTCACCAACTTCGTCACAACATACCGGTGTTATGCACCTCTTCCTATACAAGGCTTCATAACATGCTCTTTAGATGCTAGAGTGGAAACTATTATTGTAGGAGAATTCAACCAGTGGAAGATGTTGGTACCATAATCCTTTGAAGTCTATAGAACACGTTCTCAACATATCCTAAAGTGTTTGGATAGTCTGCTTGGATTGGCCATCAGTTTGAGGATGATAAGTCATATTGAAGTTCATCTCAGTATCTAGAGCATGTTGAAGACTCTTCCAAAACATAGAGGTGAATCTTGGATCCCGTCCAGATATAGTAGACAGTGGTACTCCATCCAGCCTTACCACTTCATTTATATATATCTATTCCATCTAATCCATTGATAAATCCTCCCAAATTACAATAAAGTCTGCAAACTTTATACGACGATCCACAAAAACCCAGATTTCATTTTTTCTTTTGTATGTATTTGGATGTCTGGTGACAAAGTCCATGATGATGTTATCCCATTTCCATGCTAGTATGGGTAATGGTTGCATCATCACCTTAGACTTCCACCTCTCTGTCTTCACTTGCTGACACACTAGGCACTTTGATGTATACTTAGTGATCTCCTTCTTCATATTATCCCACCAATAAAGCTCTCATAGATCTCAATACCTCTTTGTGTTTCCTAGGTGAATATAAAAATTTGAACTATGCACATCATACTTCTTTATCTCCAGAATTGATGGAACACATAGTCTTTTCCCAAATCTCACAATTCCTTCTTCATTAACATTAAACTCCAAGGATTTCCCTTTTTTGATAGCTTCCACTCTTTTTTGAATTCCCACATCATCCTTTTGAGCATCCTTTAACCTTTACAAATGAGATGGTTGAGCAATCATTTGTGAAAGTATTGATGATGTTACCTTATTTATGATTCCCATGTCCATCTTCATCAAATCTAAGAAGATTGGGTCCTTCTCAATTCTCATTAATAATATAATTGTTGGGTCTTTTTTACTTAGAGAATCTCCCCCCTTGTTCTCTTTCCCAGGGTGATAATGGATTGAGAAGTCATAGTCTTTTATCATCTCTAACAATATTTTTTAGTGCATGTTCAACTATTTCTATGTGAATATATACTTGAGGATTTTGTGGTCTGTATATATTTCACACTTCTACCCAAAGAGATAATGCTGCCAAATTTTTAAACTGAAGATCACCACAGCCAACTCCAAATCACGTGTTGGATAATTCTTCTCATGAACAATCAATTACCTTGAAGCATAGGCAATGAATTTTTCATTGTTCCTCAACACACAGCCCAAGCCCTTCTTCGAAGCATCATTGAATACCACAAAAAGTTCTCCACTTGTAGATAAAGTGAGAACATGCACAGTGATAAGCCTCATATTTAACTCCTTTTATCTTTCTTCACATTCATCACTCCAAGAAAAAATTACCCCCTTCTAAGTTAGCTTGGTAAGAGGGTTGGAAAATTGTGAGAAATTTCTCAAAAATCATCGATAATTTCCAACCAGCCCCCAGAAGCTACAGATATCCATTACTGATGCTGGCCTTGACCATCCCTCAATTGCATCTGTTTTGGAGGGATCCACATATATCCCATTGCTTGTGATGTTATGGCCTAAGAATAAGACCTCCTTCAACCAGAACTCACACTTTCTGTATTTTTCATAGATATTATCCTTCCACAAGGTCTCTAGTATAGTTGTTAGATGCTTCGCATGATCCTCCTTGGTTTTGGAGTATATCAGAATATCATCTATAAATACTACCAAAAGTTTTTCAAGGTAATCCCTGGAGACTCTATTCATCAATTCCATTAAGATTGCTGGAGCATCAGTGAGTCCTAAAGGCCTTACTATGAATTCATAGTACCCATATCTTGTACGAAAAGTAGTCTTGGGGATATCTTCCTTCTTCAACCTTACTTGATAATATCCTGACCACAAATCCACCTTGGAGAAGTATTGTACTCCATGAAACTTGTCAAACAATCCATCAATTTTTGGGAGATGATACTTTTTCTTTATCATGATTTTGTTAAGCTCATGATAATCGATTCAAAGGTGCATTGAATCATCCTTTTTCTTGACAAAGTAGACCGGTGCACCCCATGGTGAAGCACTTGGGTGTATAAACCCTTTATCCATATTCTCCTTTAGTTGTTTCTTCAGCTCTAAAGCTCCTCAACAAACATTCTATATGGAGTTTTGGATATTGGCAATGCCCCAGGTATATGATCAATTGATAATTCAACACCTCTTCGAGGAGGAAGACCAAACAATTACTCAGGAAACACTTCAGCAAATTCCCTCAAAATAGGCATGTCTTCAAGGATGGTTGCCTCCTTAAACTCAATAATTTGAGCCAAATACGCATGCTCATAGAACACTAATATCCACACATTTGAGATGATGGAGATAAAGAAGATTCATCTTCTTCCTTGCACTTGTATAGAATCAAGGGTTGATTCTCCACATTGAGAGTGATTTCCCTCTCACAGTAATTTATGTTGGCTCTATATAAGGAAAGCCAATCCAAGCCAAGAATTACATCAAATTCAACTAGAGGGAGTATGATGAGGTTTTCAGAGAAATTAAATCCACGTATTATAATAGGGGATGATTTATATTAATGGGATGCAATGATTACCCCATTTCCCATACTCACCGAAATCATTACTTCCATGATTTGTGGTCGTGTTGGGATTGTTCTACTAAACTTTTGGGATATAAAAGAATGCATAGAACCTAAATCAGAAAGTAAATTCTCTATTCTTTAATGAATAACTAGCGTAACTATCAACACTTCGTTGTCTGGGTTCACTTAAGCAGTAGTTATAGAAAAATCTCTCCCTTGCTACCTTGGAGGTTGTCGGTTGCCTCTCAAAACCCTTGGCTTAAGGCACTAATTCGCAAGATGCCATGGTTATTTGCAGTTGTAGCAATGAACAATTCATTGAGGTTTGAACAAAGCGTTCCTTTCCTATGTTTTAGTCGTAGGTTTTTCTTGTCAAAAGTTAATAGCTAGGTTCCCCTCTCTTTCACACCTAAATCATTTCCTCATCCCCTTCAATCAATTTTCGCGGTGATTCTTTCCACACCTTTGGCATGTGGGGTTCTGGATCTTCTTATCATCATTGGATTTATCCATCGGACCACCATAATTGAATTCCACCTTACAATTCTTATCCCCATGATAGCCATGAGATTCTCTAATATCCATTTCGGCCTTGAGGGCACATTGAACAATTTCCTCATAGCTTTCCATGTCACAGATCTCCAGTGCTTTCCGTAGGCTAGGTTTCATCCCACCAAATAAGTGGTCAAAATTGCATTCAAGGGTAACGACAAATACAGAGGTGTATCGTGCAAGCATTGTGATGTTTTCCTCATACACTCTGACAGATTCTTTGTATTCTTTCTTGAGTGTAAGGAAGTCCCTTTCCATCTTAAGTCGGAGGGTGGGTGGAAAATATTTATCGAAAAACATCTTCCGAAAATTATTCCATTCCAATGCCTCGATCTATTCTTCAGACTTCGTATTTTTGATCAATTTCCAGTATTGATCGGATTCAACTTCCATACGATAAGCAGCCAGAAGAACCTTCTCTTATTTAGAACATTGAAGGATGGAGAAGATCTTTTCAATGGAGTTGATCCATTATTCGATGATTGAGGGATCAGATGATCCTTTAAAAGTAGGAGGCCTTTGTCTCATGAAGCTCCCAATAGAAACTTGTTCTTTCTTAGGGGAGGGGTGGGGGGTTAACATTTAATCTTGACCCATATTTCTATTAAAATATTGAGTTAACTAAGAGTGAAGCTTGGAAAAGTTTTCGATTCCTACTCCCATTGGATTGGGCATCTCGTTTTCATAGTCATCACATTGATCTTCACATCGGTTGTTAGCCCAAGTCCTCCTATTACCATCCATTGGATGAAATAAAAGGAAAGTTAGGGGTAACACATAAAGGGTAATCGAAGGAAAAAACTGATGACTTATAAATAATTTTTATTTCTTTAACTTAGGAATCCATAGTCTTCAATCTATGCTATCCATGATCTACTTTCTAACATATATTCTTAGGGACATTTTTTTTAATTCCCTTAATTAGGGTTCATACTAAGCCTGTGAATTTACCAAAGAATATCCCCAGAAAGTGTCGTAACCAAGAGTGCAGCAAGGCCCATTATCGTGCACCAGTTCCCGTTTGAGTCTAGCTCAAAGTAGTGTTTTTCAGGTTTTACCCCTAGGATACATCTATTCTAGAGCCACCTTTACCTGCTCGTATCCTGAAGGGGATGTATTTTATTGATAAACTACTTAATTAATACTCACCAAAACATAGGGATGTTTTTATTATACTTATTATTGTCCGTAAGTCTTCACTACTATTTTCTAATCCAAAACCCAAAAAAAAACTAAACCTCCTCTGATACCAACTTTAAAAACCCTACTTTTTTACACACTTAAACCTGATTTATTACATAAAATATTCACTTGATACAATATAGAAGATCGAGAGGTATAGTTTATTTAGGTATTAGTAACATTACATATCATTTTATAATATAAAACACAAAACATATTTATTGAAAACATCCTTTACATGACCACTACATTCCCTTGTACTTTGTATTGCATGGGATAACCTGAGGACATGTATAAGAAAAGGTTAAGCTATAAAGTCCTGTAAGGGAATAAACATGGAATAACGTGAGGAATAAAATATATGTTAGAAAATAGTCATATCAATGGAGAATAAGAGAAACATGAACATAAAGGCATGATAAAGCATGATAATCATAACATGGAAATGTGGCAACAACACCTAACATGGAATTAGCATGAGCCATGGATCACTGTACATGGAGCATGAATAAAACCTCATTGCACATGAAATAGGAGTAAAATATCATTTCAATTTAATTAGCATGAGTAAAAACTCATTGCACATGATGTATCATGATACTAAACTTTACCCAATGCATTGGAGTGCTATCAGGGCACACCCTTCTTAAACATTTTATTTCCTGCATAAGTGTGCCACATGGATCATACAACATGGAATAAATAATCATAATTTATTCCACGATAAAGGGATGTGGAATAAATAAATGAATCTTGATTATAAATAAGTAAATGTTTATATAGGTGAATACCCTTGAGTGTGAAATGGGCATGGTATTCCCTACACAATGATATTGGCTTGGAAAATTGTAGTGTAATTTCGACAGCATAAAAGAGTGAAATAAGAACTCATAAAAATGGTTATTGAGAGAAAAAGGGGTGTTAAATCATATTTACATGAAATGGACCATAAGGGGTTCATAGGGATACATTTTCCATCAAACTTAATGGAATTTATATGCATAATTCAAAATAATTACTTGGATGTAAAAGAGGAGAGTGAAATCCCACACAGAATTTGCCTAGTAATGGGTGTACATGGAAGAAATTAATGATATAGAAAGGCGTATCCCCTCATCTAAAAATAAATAGGTCAGTATGGGGGAGGTTAAAAATCATACCCCAACTTTTTTAATTGAAAACAAAAGGGTATAACAACTTAAAGAAAATTGAACAAAAATGAGAAAGGATAAAATCCATTACTTGGAAGTGTGATCCCAAAGGCTTGGGAGAGGCTTGAGAGAGGCTTCATGGGAGCTTGGGGCACATTGGTAGGATTATAAAGAGATGAGGTAAGGTTTGTTTCGAACTCCAAATGCTTTGAGTGAATAGGATGTGGGATAATGGGTGGGTTTATATAGAAAATGAGAGGGAATTGTTTATTATTTTGGTTTGGTCCACCTCACATTAAACAAATCAATACCAAAAACCATCCCATGGTTTTTGTCCATATTTTTTTCCAAAGAATAGTGTAAAAAAATATTTTATAAGTCCAATGGTCTAACATCTAAAAATAATATGGTTTCTTATGTGGAGGTGAGTCACACTCTCAAGGAAAACAATTAATAAAGACAAAATGTTTTATATGCCTTGAAGGGTCCACTAAAGCTATGTAAAATCAATAAAACAAACCCAAAATCACATTATTTAAATATAAAAAAATATATCTTCCTAAAATTATGTTTATATAATTTTATTACATCACTATTGGGTCATTATGATGTCATACAACATATTATATATTTAAACGGTATTTAATTTTTACCCAAGAATTCGACTGTCTCAAAAAATTATGAAAAATTAATCGTTGGATAATTTCATCATCCTGATTCCATAAATAATATTCATTTTATATAAATAATTTTATAAATATGTGAATTTTTACTTTTAAAATAAAAATTGACATTTACCAAAAATTCATGGGTTTTGACAAAAAAAACTTTCAAACTTTAATAAAAATTTCAATTGCGTTCATAAAAATATATAATAATTTATATTTAATAAAAATTTATTTAATAATATTATTTTGTTAAAATATTATTTAATTCAAAAATCCATTAATTCATCCAAATAGATTTCTTTGTTGAATATTAACTAAAAAAACTATTTGTGCTTTAAAATCTATTTACAATGTAACAATAATAAAATGAATGCACATTATTTATACAAAAATAATGTTCATAGTCATAGTTCTATGGTATTGTTACATAACCCCTTATAACACCTGGATAAGACCAAAGGGTAAAGTGTGCGATGGTGACAGACTCTTGGGTTTGCTCGGATAACATCGCTCAGGTGGTAATCTCCATTAACTTCCACTTCTCCCGTAGTCGGTTCTGCTCAAGATTAACATATTCAAGATTGGATTAGGATTGGTAAAGAGCAAATCCCAATGTCAGCACCTCCATTCTGAACTCTGCCAAATGGGATTCGTATGCGGAAAGTCTACTGGATGAGGCCATCGCTTCATTTGTCTGAGTAAATTGGATTTGTTAAATCCCTATATTTATACTAATCATGTGATCAATGTTCAATGACTATATTAGAAACAGACACAATTCATTGTGGTATTTTAAAACCTAGAAAAATAAAACCAATGAAGTTCAAATTTTATGTAATCATAATAAGACATTTAATTAGATCATGAGGAATTTGAATTAATAAAATTTTGGGTCGTTACAATATTGGTGAGTGCTCTAATTTTGACTTGATTATCAGGAAATGATATAATTTCAATATATAGTGATACATAAAAGAAGGAATTTGGTTTTTTTCTTATATATAAATATAAATTTATTTCCTATGCAACAAGGAAATTAATGATTCATGAACACAACTATCTAACCCATGATCTTTAGGTGGTAGCTGTAATATTTTCTTTGAACATATGGACAAATTATCTCTATAGTGAAATGTGTGAGATATATATAGATAAAAAGAGTTTGAAACAAATAGTTTCATATAAATAGCTCAACATGAGGTAATGGTGATGACTTGAGCTGCTAAAGGACAATGATTTCTCAATACACTAACACCATGGGAAGGAAAATATGGTAGCATATGCATTGAGATGGAAAGATCATAGATTCTTGACCGAAATGAGGATTGATGGGGATCCTATGTCCATGTATTTAGTAAAATTTATATGGGAATTGTTAGGTAATGGAAAACATCACTCCTTTTTGAAATGATTACTAAACAATCTTTATTTTAAAAGATATTATATTCTCAACCCGATTGTAAGAATTTTAAAAAGAAAATTAAATCCATGAATGATGGGAAATTATAAGACTTCATATATAGGTATGATGTTATGAAATTTGGAAATAAACTATGTGTTACATATATAACTGAACTAAAAAGATATTTTTTGTATGACATTTATAGCTTGAATATATATAAAAACCCTGGTAGCTCCACTACGTATTGATATTTAAGGGAACAATTTTGGGTGGATAATATAAATTTAGAAATTATTAATTATGTTTAAAGATGTTAGGTTCATAAAACGTTTTTGTTATATAGATAACATCCTAGAAGATTCTTGAAACCTCTAATTTTCTTATGTGTAAAATAGTTGAAATTCCTATATAATTTGTCACTAGTTTACCAAAGACTCCTAGAAAGAATGATAAAATATGTTTTATTGTTTATTTACTCACCAAATATTTACATTTTATTACAATAAGAGAAGATTTAACTCTTAATATCCTTATATAGCTATATATTAATGAACTTATAAAACATCATGGTACACCTACTTTAATTGTGTCTGATTATTATCCACCATTTACATCAAAATTATAGAAAATTATTTAGAATTCTCTATATATAGATAATCATTAGATCACCCCTTATAACTCATAAACCAATGGACAATACAAAATGGACTATTCAAACATTATAAAACATGTAGAGGTCAAACTCTATTGAATTTGAAGTTATGTGGGATCATTATTTTCCTTTGGCGGGATTATACTATAATAAATATTTCATTCAAGTATTCAAATGGTGTCATATAAAGCTTTTAATGGAAAGAGATGTAATAATCCAACTTTATGGGATGAAGTTTGTGAAAGGAATATTGTATCCCCAAAAATTATGGAGGTTAAAATGTAAATGATAATGAATATTCAAAAACATATTAAATCCACTTAACATAGAAAAAAGTATTATGCTGATAACCAAAGGAAATATTTGGAATTTCATGTGGGAGATCACATTTTCTTGAAAGTATATCCCTGGATGGTTTTTATAAGGTTCAGTGAATAAGTAAACTGAGTCCTAGGTACATCAGACATTTTTAATTCTTGGAAAGAATTGGAGTTATGGATTATCATTTAGAAATTCCACCAAGTCCCTCTAAAGTACACGATGTGTTCCATATATCATTATTAAATAAGTACATTATAGATCCAATGCATGTGATCACCACTAAAAAATATATTTGGAACATGATATATCTTACTATGAAGAGAATATCTAGATTATAGACACTTTAGAATAAGTTTGGAGGAATCTGGTGACTCGACCGATAAAGATACTTCGAAGAAATCATAAGATATAAGAGGAAATGTGGGAACCCATGAAATAATGAAAAAATACCTAAATCTTTTCCTGAGGTTAAATTATGAAAATTTCAAGGTTTAATTTTTTTTGAAGGAGGTAAGAATGTAACACCATGAGACTTTTTGATATATTTAATTTTAAATAAATTCAATCACTTTGATAACCTTTGGACCACACAACCCCCAGTCTAAATGAACCGTAATATATTATACCATTATATCATATCCTTTGAATTTGAGAGTATTAATTGGAATAACTAAATTATGAGAAGTATATGGATTAAAAAATTATAAAATAAATTCATTGATTAGAAATAAAAATAATAATCATTTTAAAGTAACAGAAATGTTTTCCTAAAAAATAATTTTCGAGCATGTATTGGGTTTTTATATCAATAAATTAAATTAATAAATATTGGTGAATGATTTTAATGAAATATATATAATATATTCAATATTGTTTTTATCATTTATGTAATATTTTTACTATACATGAGATAGTAATAAATCATGTTTTATGCTTAAAAACTGTATTTTTCTAAAAAATGGTTTCATCACATTTTTCACACTTATTTAATTTCTATCACTTATAGATATTAGATATGATAAAATAAATTTCATATTTGGAATAATTATTTTCATATTTTCTAAATATGTCCCTATTATTTTTTGGCATTATGAATTTTAACTATGGTAAAATTTGTCTCCTTGGTAAAGGGTAAATTGGGTCAATCTCGGTTAAAACTCTAGGTCAAGGTTACCATTTTCCATCCAAATTCCTATAGGATGAAGGTAGAATGACCCATAACACATTATGATCTTAATTTAATTAATTAAGGGACAAATTTTCATGAAAATTACTTTTATAATATTTAATGCAATGAAAAATACAAAATTTCACTCTCTTACTTTTAAATATCAATTATGTGTCCATATAGGGATGAATGAAAGTTATGAATGAATATAAATGTCTAATCCAAGATTAATAAAATTATTTTCTTGATGGAAATTTATTTCTAATTTTTAGTAATTATATAATTATCTTAAATAATTATAAAACACTGATACAACATTTCTTCAATTAATAGAAAAATAAAATAAATTATTTTAAAAACATTATAAGTAATATAATTTGAATTTGTTATAGTGTTACATGAATTTAATAGAATAATAATACATATTAGTGTCATGTTAAAAGATATATTTAATTAATCTATATGATATATAAGATATAATATTTATTCTAAAAAGGTGAATTATTATTTACCTTTCTTTTGTTCCATCTGTTAGAAAATGAAAACAATATTCATGCATATGTATGACATACCATATCTATGGATGGATTAATTCATTTTTATATCTATAAAATTTATGGAAAAATATAAATATGTATATAATGAATATATATTATGTTTATATCATTATTATAATTTTTTATATGATGAAACCACGATCAAAGTATAAGGATCAAAACTACCGAACCAAAACCTACATGAAAACCGATGTAGCTACCACTCAAAATAGTGATTTAATAAAATATTCTTAATAAATGGGTGATAAAAGTTATAAGTAAATAAAATATAGTATGATATATATGATTATGGTTCTAGAATAGATATATAATAAATCTATATTTATTATACATGTGGTTTAGACATGTACTAAGGATATCATACTTGAGGCAATGGATTTTCATATAACGTTTATTTCTATGGGACACATGCATTATCCACCAATTGTTAATTTTTTGTAGTGTATATACTACCTATGAATGTATTTTATGATTCTTCTAATAAAAATTATGGGATATACATATCCATCAATGGTTATTTCTTTTATGGGGCTTTAGATTCTAAAGATACCAATGTGGTAAGGGTTTTATGTTACAATATCATTATTTATACCACAAATTTCTTCAAAGTCCATTTTTTATTCATTTTTTATAATACCCATTTTATGGGTTGAAGGGAAACCCTGACATGGCTCGTAAGATTCATGAAATTACACAACCCAAATGGATTAGAGGAATTCCTCTTGAATATAACTACTTGGAACTGCCCATACCAAGTGTCTACGTCATGATGATAGCTCTTCACCATTGTAGGACTATTTTTTAGGCTTTCCATGTAAGCACAAGCTGGTCCCGATGAAAATTTTCATACCATGACATTCTTATAAACCCATTAGCTCGACTATGGTGAATGCGCCTTACTCTGAATCCTCATTTATATCCTTATCCTTATAGAGTCATCCTATTCTGTTAAAAATAATTTTCTTGGGGCCCAGAGGCTTTGAGGTGGCCCAAAATCCTTACCAGCATGAATCCCTTGGGTGTCTTGAAGGCCTTGAAGGACTCTAGGGCCAAGAGTCCAAAAGAATTTATTAAGTAAACCTTAATTTATTTATCTATTCGATTGAAAATCCTTTCTCTTCCATGTCAATGTTTTATAAAAAATATTTCAAAAAATATTTTAATATTCCACTATGATTGTTAAAATTAATTTCTACCCATATTTTACTTTTTTAAAAATTGTTTAAAACGATTCTTCCTATCATTTTTCAAATGAGGTACTTTTTGAATTTTTACCAAAAATGTGAAAGGAATCTTTGTTTTAAAAAAGTTATCACAAACATAATTTCCCACCATCATGACAACTCACTGATTTTAGTCTTCCTTTATAAGTCTCCAGGTGTAATACTCTAGAAATTTTAAGATTTTAAAAGTGATTTTTCAAAAAGAAAGGTTATTTTCCTAGATATTATTTTAATGAAATTTTTATGGAATTTCTATTCATAAATAAAAATAAACCTTATTTTACTTATTCTATAATAGGGATATATTATAATGATATCATCCTTTGTCATGACTCACCTTCTTCAAGATGAGGGAAGGGATAGTATTATATTAATACCTACCTTATTCATGATTAAAGAGAGATAATGACCCCTTGAGTCCCAACTCCAGTAGGCCCAGGGTGGTGACCAACATCAAGGGTATAAAAATCTCATGACATGGGAGGCATTACCCCTTTTTGTAGTAACCATGATCGAGAGATAAGATGTATCAACCTTAAAAAACATCAAGACAAACACACACACACAAATATATATATAAACCAAAATCCATCCCACATATATGTTTAAAGTAAAATATCTAGAAATTTAAGAAAAATCCAAAGTGAGTAAAAAAAAACTAAACAGCAATATAGAAATCATCCCCAACATCCGAGCTTGTAAGGTCCAACAGAGTCCACATACTCTACCTAGAAACTTGAAAATAGTTTTATATACATAGGGTGATCATATAAGTATACTCAATAGGGAAAAAACTAAGTCACCCATGAACAAGTGGGAGAATAATACTAATGACCATGTGAGAAAACAACAGAAACTCAAAAGAACCTAGCAAGGAATACTATCCGAACCAACATCATTAAGGAACTCTCACCAAATAATGAAAGTAAATTAAAATAAAGTAGTAACCACATCGATATTTGGGTACCCCACACCAATTCCCACTAGTTAACTCCTCATCCCTAATAGAGAATGTCCTAACTCTACTAAGCTCTTCTATAAGCCCCATTGTCACAACCTGCATGCACACACCTAGGATAGATAACACATATAATCTTGCCTTCAATAACCTATGACACATATCACATCACATCCCACCCACATACAACTAGGCCACAAAACCACAACCTCATCCCAAACACTTGGGAAGGTACAACGTATCTTATTCTGAAGACACTTGGGAAGCACACCTCACCCGCAAACACTTGGGCCTCACTACCATACCACAACCTATACAAAGATTATTGGGATAACAATTCCTATAAGAGGGATAAGATAAGAGACAATAACCATCCATCCATCCTCCCTCTAGAGTGTTGGGAAAGGACACCCTCCATCATAATAATGGGGGTCTTCGGCATGTATTTCTCAACACAGGTGGGGTGCGCATAAAAATCACAAGGAACTACATATATATATATATATATGTATAGGTACCAAACACTCAGCCCTACCTATGGGTTTTCAAAACAAGAAACCATCCCACACAAACTACCCTTACTACCACCTCAACATGCACATACCCCCATGAATGATGGTCACTTACATAATTCAATAAGTGAACACCACTTTATTATAAGTCAAAACTCAAACACACCCCCAAACAATTCATTTAGCCAACTTTCATTTTGCATTATCAATTCATTAATTTATTTATTCCATTCCTACCCGGGTAACTACCATACAATATAAACGTTATAAGGTAAAGTAACTATACCAACCACTAGCAAAGCCAAAAAAATAAAGAAGGGTCAAGGTAAAAGAATCCATTATAACACCCATTCAAAAAAACAAATAGAACTCAACCATCTCACAATCCCACTGCACACTCCCATTTCTTGTACACCCCTACCATAATTATTCAAAGTCCTGCCACCCTATCTTTCCTTTCGTCATTTAAAACCCAAACAAATCTCATTTCTACCACACTTGGTATCACCACTATACAACAACACCCTGACCAACACAACCATAAGCATGAACATGATACAACCCAGTCCTGCGGCCCTACTCTCTGACCACTACCTATATGTAGTCATATAGTATAAAAATCTCATCTATCCCACAATCAATTAATCCCTTAGCTTGAGATACCATTTCACCTTCTGTACCACCCAATACTCACAACCACACTCCCATCCATAACCCCACACGAAAAATAGAGACATAAGGATGAATAGAACCACACACAACACATAGCCACACCAACAAGGCAAGGTTTATTTAGATTTATCAACACTCATGCTTTAATTCCACTTGATAAAACAAGGATTATCACAGAACAAGTTCAATCCTGGGATATCTATTTATTTAAACAAATATACGTGATTAAATAAATTTCAATTTTTACAGTAGTGATTCACAAAACATAAAGGTGCCAAAATAGAGACCACTAATATCCATGATTTTTAGAAGAATACAACCTGTACGACTCACAACATGGATCAAGGATAACATATAAAACAAAGTGATCATCACCATCATACTCCCAACACCTTATTTATTAATTATTATTATCTACATTAAATTGGTTGAAACCTTATTCACGAGAATATATAATTACACCCACCCTTCATGATGCAAAAAATAAAAAGAGATGAAGGAATCCTTACTTGGAACAATAGATGATCAACAATTCTTCCTTGTATAAAAAATACGGGGTCATGCAAGTAGGAGGAAAGAATCCAGGGGAAAACTGAATAAACTACTATAGCACATCCAAAAAAATCCTTGGAGAAGAAAGGTTCTCAATACACAAAAATAAAGATAAAGGGTTAAATGGAAGATGGATTTTAGCTTTAGAAAGGCCAGATCCTAAATCAACAGGGAATCTATATTAAAGGTCATTAATGCTGGATCACGATCAAGACCAAACTGTTTGAGGTTCAATGAAAACTTTAGGTTTTTAGGAGACTAATAAAATTTGAAACTACCTAAAAAATAATTAAATATGACATATAACTCATTTAAAGTCAAAGGAAGCATCAAAGGGGAGAAATTGGAAAAGGTGGGAAAACTAGAAATGAATCACCGATGGGTGAGTCACCGACATGAATCACCAACATGAGTGAGACACCGATGGATGAGCCACCCACGTGACTCACCAATAGTGAGTCACCAGCGTGGCTCACTAATGGCTGACCTACCAATGCCCTAACCTACTAATGCCCGACCTACCGATGCCCTGACCTAGCGATGCCCGACCTAGCGAGGCCCAACCTACCAACACCCTGACCTATCAATTCCTAACCTATTGATTCTCCAATTCAAGGATGCCTTGAGTCACAGACATCTTGAGTCACCAATGTTGAGCGACTGATGTGACTCATCAATGCCTGAACCAGAGAAAGAAAAATTCAAAATTTGAAAAACTCTTGAAAGGAGTTACCATTGCCTCTAAGAACACCCCAAACAATGTATTTTGGAAAATTAATGGACCACGATGGTCTGGGACATTACATCAGATACCTATAAACTATTCTTTCCCTTGATAATTCAAAACCAAACCCATAAGAAAGAGGGGTCTGAACAACCACCCCGTAAGATACCTCCCATGGACAAACCACCTTGAGTTGTTCAGAATGTGGAGTGAAACCTCAATGTACAAGAGAACCTCCTCCCCACATCTTCAAACACAAAAATAAAAAAGATACCTACACTATCACCAACTATCCAGACACATGAATTAGGTAATTCATTCCTCCATGTCAAGATTCTATCTTCTATGGGAGGCACTAACTTTCTATCACGAGTTTAATCACATCTAAATTAATGCGTCTTGATTCAGAATCAGGTCTCCACCATTTTTCACATGTTATGACTTTATCATATGTTATAGAATAGGGAAATAACTCATCTCATAATAACAAAAAAGTTGCAATCACTACATCACAAAACAAAACACACAATCAAAACTCAAATGGACTCTGGGTTCTGGGTACACATCTGCATATCCTACTCACAAGTACCCTCCTTTAGGAAACAATTCCTCAACAACACTATAACTAAGGGACTAGTCTATCCATGAAACACCTTCTCTAGACAATCCTGGATCTATACTAGACACTCCACGAATGTTGTATCATCCCCAATGTCCAACTCTCCCTAATAAATGACATGTGAGTCATCATGAAGATATCAATGAAGCTGGGAGACATGAAATACATCATTGATCCTTCCCAACTATTATGGTAATACCAAATGGTATGCCACATTTCCAACATGTACTAACACCTTGAAGGGTTAGATGAACCTTGGATAAATCTTACTCCCTCTTCCAAATTTCTTCTGCCCACGTTGAGGGGAAACCTTCAAGAACATGTGGTCCCCAAACTTAAACTACAAGGGACTTCTCCTATGATTAGAATAAAACTTATTCCAGTCTTGTGCTACCTTCATCCTCTCATGGAAAAGATGCACCTTCTCTATCATACTCCACACCACTTTCAGACCAAGAAGAGATACCTACCCAACTTCCATCAAGCACAATGATGAACGAAACATTATTTTGTATAAATCCTCAAACAGAGTCGTGCCAATGGAAGAGTCATATTTATTATTGTAAGAAAACTATACAAAGGAAAAATTTCATGCCCAAGCCCCACTAAATTATAGAAAATAGGACCACAACATGTCCTCCAATGTATGGATGATCCTCTCTATTTTCCCATTCTGTCTGAGGGTGGAAAGCAGGGCTGAGGCTTAACCGAGTGACTAAGGAATGATGAAATACCCTACATAATCATGATGTAAAATGAGTATCCTTATCTAAGATGATGGATCCAAGAACTCCTTGTAGTAGTAACGCCTCATCCACATACCTCTTCACTGAGAAATCTACTACACTTGACTCCTTGATCGATAATAAGTGAGCCAATTTCATAAACTGATCCACTACTTCCCAGGTTGAATCACATCCTCCCTAAGACCTAGGTAATACTGTGAAGAAATACATTGATATTTCATCACAATTACACTTAGGGACATCTTAGGGATGCAATAAACCACTAAGAACATGGTTCTCAACCTTCACTTGCTGGCGCACCAAACACTTTTCCACAGACTTCCGCATTGCTCGATTCATCTCAGGCCCCCAGAACTATTCCATTCAGCCACGATAAAAATTGTAAATTCTTGGGTGTACCTCTAGGGGTGAGCTATGAAACAGAAAAAAACTCCCTCACACATCGCCACAGGTACAAAAATCTTCCCATGGAAAAACATTCAATTCTAACCATCCTCCATCCATCCCTCCAGAGCATCACCCTGTCCAAAACGATTATACATTACCTATGCCTCCGAGTCTCCCCACTATGTCTCCTACACCCACCACTTTAGATATGACTGCACTATCATTTGAAATAGACAGCTATTAATTCCATCCATTTTTACATCTAAGTTCAAGTAAACTAACTCCCCCATTTCTCTCCAAGCATTCACAGATTCCTAAACTACTGACTTCTAAAACTTACTGATCAATTCATAAACCATAACATTAAACTTTCTAATGGTGTAGAAGATCTCAAAATCAAAATACATGAGAAAATCCATCGACCTTAGCTGTTGAAAGTTCAAATCTTGCTGGGAAATGATGTACCTCAAGATCTTGTGATCTTTGAAGATCACAAAGTGCTCCCAAATGAGGTAATGTTGCAAAAACATTAGTTAGAACACAATTGATGTAAAATAAAAATCATGGGTGAAATTGATAAATTCACGGGGAATCAACTTTATAGACTCATAAGAGATCACTTCACATTACTACATCAACACATACCCCAAGCCCAGATGGGAAGAATTGAAAATCTCCTCAAACATCATCCCTTCCTCTAGTAACCTGAGCACTGGGGAACTAACCAACATCCCATTAAGATAGATGAACACCACCTGGCACTAATTTCTCCACAAAAAATCCTTTCCTTTTTTGGTTAGAGACATCAATAGAGCTACAAAAAAAGATAAATCAGGTACGAATCTCCGGTAATATCCAGCTACTCCAAGAAAACTATGAACCTCTACCACATTATTGGGTGATTCCCAAGTAACATTTTTCATTAACATTGATGGGACCACTACTACACCCTATTGAGACACCAAATTTTTATAAGTGTACCTATTGTGTACAAAAATTTCATTTGGATAGATTTTCGTAGAGTTGGTGGTGTTGAAGGGCCTCTAGGACAATCTTGAGATGCTTTGTATGCTAATCCTATAACTTATAGTATATTAGGATTTCATTGATGAATATGATGATGAAAAATTCTTGGAAATTATGAAATATGGATTTCATAAGCCCCATGAACATGTCTAGTTCATTCGTAACACTGAACAATATAACCACAAACTCTAAGATCCCATACCTACACCAAAAATAAGTATTCAAGATGTCACCCTCCTTCACTCTAAACTAGCGATACCCTAACCATAGATCAATATTATAAAACCAACTTTCTCGACTCAACTGGTCAAAAATAAGGTCAATCCTCAAGAGAGAGTTACAATTCTTGACCATTACCTAATTCATTCTATGATAGTTTATACACAGCCTTAGACCCCCCATCTTCCTTACTCGCAAAAAAAAAAAGATCAGAGCACATTATGGTGACACACTAGCCCAGATAAATCCCTTCTTCATTAGATCACCAATACGGATCATCAAATTCCATATATCAGAAGGTTCCATATGATAAAGTTGAATCGAAATAGACTAGCACTAGGTTGTAAGCCAATCCCGAACTCAACGTCAGGTTGAGGGGGTAGAGTCACAAACTCATCAGTGAAGAAATCCAAGAATTCCATGATAACTCCTGAAACCTCCACCATACCATCATCCACTGGTTCTACTGACAACTCACCTAACAAGGAATGTAAAGTCTCCACATGGTGACTTACCATCAGACAACCCTGCTTGCCAATGGAAACTACATACTGGACACCCACATCTGAAAAAAAACACTCTTCTCCAGATGTAGTCAATAATAGCATGCACATAGTATAACCAGTCGATGCTAAGGATAACACAGTATAGTTGCATCTGTAGAAAAAAGAGATCCCCACTAGACTGATTCAACCCCAATATCAGCCTATATCTTTGATAAACATAAAACAAGATGGTATGACCTATTACTATTTCACTCAACACCAGGGGCATGATAAGTGTCTCTATGTCTAGTAAAAAATAACGGGATAGACTGGGAAAAAAGGAGTGCAAAGCTCATAAATGAAACAAGGAAAAAAAAGAGTACTGAACAAACTGATAGTACATCAAATAATCCCTAACTCTACTAGAAATACTACCTATGTAGAGTACAACTGACTATGACCAAATCCTATTCCCCTCTGCTATTTTCTGCCTCCTCAACCATGTTTGGTTTGAGGTCCCTATGGAAATCCCTAAGGTCAGCCTATGTCTGCTCCATCTCTCCCCGATAGAGCAGGAGCCTGCTATCCCTATTGGTGAAATTGACTAGCCGACAACTAGTGTTGTGGTGGGTGTTGGACCATCCCAACTACACTGTACTGAGCTCAAACTAGGCCCTAACTCTATGGGGTCCCATGACCTCCACAAGTGAAACACCTATGTCTGAGGCCTACAAGAAAAGGATGAGGACCCAAAGGTCTTAAATGAAACTACTAATGTTGACTCCCCGCTAGTTAAAGCCTATGAGGCCCTCACACCAGAGACTTGCTGTAACACCCCGAGATTTTATGAAAAATATTCTTTTTAATTTCACTAATGTCTTGTGTTGTACGCTACACCAAAAAGAGCTTGCACAACACACATCCTTGATTTGCCTTGCATTACACGCAATCGCGACCTTCCTTGATAGCGTGTGTAGTACGCAATAACGAGTTTCACTAAACAGCAATATGCTATTAAAATATTATTAAAACTAGCTGTTATGAATAGTAATAACCACTTTTTGAAATTTTTTAAATTTTATTTTTCCAAAATGGAATTAATTTTTGGATTCTTAATATCGAAATTAGCTTAGGGTGAAATTTTGGTAATTTTCGGATAACTTTCATTTTTTGATGAATAATGGAAATTACTAAATTTTAATTAAAAACAACTTTTTCAATCGAAATAATTAATAGTGATAAATTATTAATTTTAGTGGTTTTAAAGTATATTTAGAATATATTTTTACAATTTAATACAATGATGGTCATTGGATGTAATTTCACATTTAAACCAGTTATAAACAAGTTTCAATCTTTTGATAGTTATTATCTCTTAAAAACACGCTATTTGTTTTGACGAAGGGAATTAATTTTTAAATTAGTTAATGCAACTGATATGTTTTGAATTTGGTAAAATAGACATCATTTTTGAGTTCATAATATCAAATATATCTTAGGCCTAATTTTTGGTATTTTTCTGAAAACTTTCAATTTTTGATTAATAGTGAAACCACTAAGTGGTAGTTAAAAAAACTGAATTGTTCATAAAACATAATTTTACCGCTTCTGTGAATGGAATTTCAAAAATCCGAGAGACACGGTTGATGTCAGTAAGTAAAATGTGGTTCAATGAGATGAAAATAATTTTTGGTGAATAGTAACTTTTTACTTTTATTTACCACGGTTAAAAGTAAATAGGGTAATTAAGGGTAAAAATGATATTAATATTACCCTAACACATGTCCTAATCCTATTGGACAAGTTTATATCGACCAAAAACAACCTTAAGTGTAAAATATTATCATTTAGGCCCACTTGGATTAGATTAGGACATTTATTATTATTTAATTCAAAGAAGAGTTAAAAGAGTTAAAATCAAAGTTTATTTACTAAAATATTTTTAATATAGGGTTATACAAAAGATAAATTAGATTGTAAATATTAATTAGAAATATAAAAAGATTTCCTACATAATGGTATTTTATTTGTAATTTTCAGACATCAAATAATTTAATTTATTTATAACACAAATATGATGCAGTAATTATCTTATTAATGAAATATTGACATAATTGATATTATAAATACCAAAATAAATGTAATTTAAGACTTTTTATGAATTACAATAACTTTCTAGGTTACTATTATTTATTAGTGTTGATTTAATCAACTTGTTTCGAACATATAATTCTGTTATGACTTTCAAAAAAATCATATATCAAATAGTGTCAAAATTGACACAAAATAGTTTTTAAATAAAATATTATATTATTAATTGTTATTTTATTCCTAAAAATCTATGGTTTGGCCAAATGACTTATATAAGGATATATATATTAATAATAAACAATTTGGGGTTCGTTTGTCATGTTATAGTAAGTGTATTAACCATATAGTGTAAGAAAACAAAAAGACACGGTAAAAGTTAAATTATTTAACTTAGAGTTAAATCTAATTGATAAGGTTAAAATAATAACCTAAACTTGTCTAAATCCTATTTGTTGATAGGATTTCGACCCATCCCCACTTTAGCTTCGAAATAAGACCCTTTGGAACCATTATAAACCGATTTTGACTTTAATATAAAATAATATTTTGAGATATTCCTAAGGTGCCCCTCCCCTCCATTATAAAAGGGCACCTCCTCCCCCTCCTCCTCACACCCATTTGAGCACTCAAGCTCGGCCAAACCATGCCAAAATCCCTTATCCACTCCCCTAGAAACATCCTAGAGGTTCTGGTATTCATCAAAGACCAATTTTAGTGCCCTAAAAGGAGGTCTCAAAGAGGCGCTTCAAAGAAGAGGTAATTTCCATTACCGATTCTTTCACCTTTATTTTTTCTTCCACTTCTTCTTATTAGGTTTTTTCGTTATGAAGTAATAACATCAGTATCACTCATATACTGATATGTTATTATAAGTATGAAACAACCCTATTTCACCATCTATCCATCCTACGGAAAACAAAATCACCGCGCGTGCGTACGTACGGAATACCGTCTCCACGCCGTGGTGAAATCTATTTTCCACCACCACCTTACTTGGATCGGTATAATGGTGTAAATAATGACCATATATGACTATTATAAAGTGATATTGATTCTGATATAATGTATCATCCACTCTAATTCAATTCAATAATTATGGAAATGATATCATCGCTCGTGCGTACGTACGGACTACCGTCTCCACGACGCGATGAGATTCATTCTCAATGATTAACCATTCATGAATGATTATAAAGTATATATAATAAGTACTAATGAAATATATGACCTAATAATGATACTGGAATTATTTATATTTATATGTATGTCATCTACTTAATTCCATTCAATTCAATAAGGAAACGAAAACAGCGTTCATACGTACGTACGGACTACCGTCTCCATGAACGGTGTATTTATTTCCATTTACTGATTTATTATATATGTATATTCTGAATATATATATATATATATATAAATCATGTTTTATATTCTGGAATTAAGTAATCATGATATAAGTAATCATATGAATAATTACAAGTTAAAAACACGAACGACAAATGAGACGATTTTACCCAAAACGCTACTTTAACATGAATTTACAAAAGAACGGGTAATATAAAGTCATAAGTGGACCATATATGATATAATAACAATGAATATGATTCTGGAATAAGTCAATAACATTATTTAAATCATTATACAGGAGGTTCGGACACTTACAAAGCAAGTCGGACCTAAGGTAAGGGAAATATCACAATCTCATTTTTATTCGAGATTGTTTATAATTTGAAATTTACTGGGGTGTATTTTATCATCCACATCCATGTTTCCTCAATATGTAATATTGTTTCCATCCACTTACAATAGTTTAAATCCAATTTTACCCTTCGGTGATTTTTTAGTAAAGAATATGAAAGGAATCTTTTGTCGTTTTTTTCGTACGAGGTACTTTTTGACTTTTCCGACAAAGGTACGAAGAATGTTTTTTTTAACTTATATGGCATGAATGGATTTTTAAAAACATTATCTCCAAGAATCTTCCTTTGCAAGTTTTAAAGTTTATTTTCAATCAACTTCTTTTAGTTTATAATTGTATGACATGTTAAGAAAAGAAAAGTGTTTTTGAAGAAGAAAGGATATTTTCCTCAAGAATGGAGTTCAAGTGTTTTATCAAAATTATTTTCCATCTAAGATAATATAGGGTTCTGTTTTTATCCCTATTATTACATTGATTTGATTATGTTTTGAGGGAATTATTTTTATGAAGTCATTTACCTTATATGATTTGTTTTATGATGTCATGATGTTTCAAGAATCCCATTTTTTTTACATGTGTTATGCGATGATGTATGATTTATGATTATGTGGCACACATAAGAAAGGATTCATTATAAGATGGGTGTGACCTATATCTCCCTCCAATGCATTGGGTAAAGATTTTATATCTCATGAGATAGACATGGCTGGAACGGTAGGTTATACCGGTTCAGTGAAACAGGACTGGAACGAGGGTGACTCGGTTCAGAAAGAGACTTTGTCCACTAAGATAGTCTTGGAAATGAGTCTTGACTAACAAGAAATGATTCTCTATGATTATTTGTGTATGCCACAAAGTTTTATGTTTTAAGTTATGATTATTGTGATTTCATTTCACTACTATGATTTATCCCATGTTATGAAATTATGCTCTCTTTTGCAGGTTAAGATTTCTAAAAGTTATGTTCTTATGAATATGATGTGATTGATTTTCCTTTTGTTTACCCTTACTGAGCATTCGAGCTCACCCTTTTATGTTTTCTTTTCCCCAGGATATAAAGAAAGGTTTTAGGTAAAAAAAAGGGAAGATATTTATGGGAGATATTGAAGATCTTTCACCACGATTAGAAGATTACGTTCCGAGTTTCCAAAGACACTAAACTATTACGATCCTTGTGTGTGTGTTTTTTTATGTACTAAGTATTCCGCAAAAGTAATGTAATGTCCATGTACGTCAAGCTTCAGGTCTCTACAGTTGGTATCAGAGGAAAGTTTTAGTCAACCTTCGGAAACTAGGATGCGAAAACGTTAGTGAGATCTCTAGAGATATTTATAAGGTATGTCTAGGGATGTCCCTAAGGTTAAGTATACGTATAGGTTATAGTACTAGAATTATGCTAACGATCATAGAATTAAACCTAAAATGTTAGATATTGAATGTACTCCCCCTTTATAATGTTGTTTTCCCTAGCATGATTTTTGCCTCTCATACTATTCTTTTTGGGTTTTAAGACGATGGCTGGAACCCGAAGGAACCGTGTTGATCAATGCAATGGACAATGCATTGATTGTCCTCCTGAACAAACAAATGTTATGGGAGATGGAGTGAAAAATATTATTGCTATACTTACACAAGCTATGAATCATTCTGGACTTCCAAATGGGCACAGAAGGGAACAGTATTCTATTGAGTCCTTCATTAGGCAACGTCCACCTTCTTTCAGTGGGACTTCCGATCCACTTGTTGCTAAACAATGGATCAGTACCACTGAAAAGATATTTTCAGTTCTTCAATGTTCTGAACATGATAAAGTCATCTTAGCAGTGTATCGTTTGGAAGGTGATGCTGATCAATGGTGGAATCTTATCAAGAATATGAGGCCAAGAGATGAAATTGAGTCCATGGAATGGGACGAGTTCAAGAACTTGTTTTTCAGTAAGTACTTCCCTCGTATTCTTCGAACGAAGATGGAAAAGGAGTTTCTTGAGCTGAAACCGAAGGATGATGAATCTGTTGGTATATACGAAGCGAATTTTACAAGACTTGCAAGGTATGCATCTGGCATTATCATCCAACCTGAAAGTAAAGTTGATCGATTTTTTCAGTGGCTTAAAACCAAGTCTTCGAAGGGCATTAACTATAAGAGACTTTAGTAGCTATGAAGAAATTGTGCGTTGTGCTATGAAGGTAGAAATAGAAGTTGGTGTTACATATCCATCTCATGGTTTTGAAAAGAATCGAAAGATGGAGTTCAAGGAGAAATCTCAGAATAATGGTGAAAAGAATATGAATGTTTCCTTATGCTCAAAGTGTTGAAAAAAGCATGGTGGAGATTGTCTTAAAGGGACTAGAAAATGTTTTAAGTGTGGAAAAGAAGGTCATCGAGCAGCTGAGTGTCGAAGTAATGGAAAAAAGGGTTTCTAATGATGTGAACAAAGAAAACACTACAGAGAACGCACCACCAACACTTCAATGTTTCAAGTGCAAGGAAATGGGGCATTTTGCTAATAAATGTCCTAATCCAAGGGTTAGCGATGATCAACATGAGCAACCACTTAAGGCAAAGGACAAAGGGAAGTCACATGCGATCACTATTGGAGATGTTGAATATGAAAAAAATGTGGTAGAATGATTAAGTGTTTATGTAATGGGATTCCAAAATAATGTTGTATCATAAAGTATTGGAATATTTATGTGTTGGTCTAATGTGGTATTCAAAGTGATTGAGATATTTAAGAGTATTCATGAGCTCATGATTGATAGGACTAAGTGATATCATGGTTTGAGTATATAACATTTTGAGGATTTTGGTATGTGGAAAGTGTTAACTTTTAACAGCACTCATGTTTTCAATAAGGTTCAATGGGTATTCAAGAGAGTACAAGATTAAGGCCTTTAAATGTTTGGAATGTGACCAACAAGATATATCTTATGATATATGGGGATCAATGATGGTATTAAATCTCTGAGAGTGGACGACAGTATTATGGATAAGCCTAAAGATTGGAATGGATTATATTGGACATAAGTTAGTATTATTGATGGGATGTTATAGTAATATAGCTTTAGAAAAAGGACAACCTATAGGACGGGCGACAGCCCATCTCTTTGGACAAGGCTGTGGGAATCGAACCCACAACCGAAGTGCGACTGGCCTTTATTGCCTACCACTGGCCTACAGGAAGTCCCTGGTTAGTAGAAACTAGTTTTATTTTATTAAGCGGTATGATATATGAAGTATAAGTTCATTTTTGGAACCATATACGATTAACCATAAGATGGACTTATAACTTTTGCTAACCTTTTGCTTGAAAGAGATGGAATGACCCGTCATTCTATCACAAGATCTGCTAACACTTCACGAATAACAAATTCAACTTCATTTATTTAAGAGATGAAGTGAAAATTGTTTAAGGCATGAACAACAGTGAGATTGTACCAAAATAAAGTAAGTATTTATTCTAATTCTAATTATTCAACTTTAGGGAAATGATCTTGAAAACCAAAAATGTTGTCTTAGTGCTCTTATATCCGATGAATCAGATGGTACCCTAGATCGTCACAAATTTATGGCTTTGTGATTGCTGGCTTTTCCATAGTCATGTTCTCTACCACTCTCCATCAGAACATGATGGTTAGATTTTTCTTCCATATCCATATTTTCACCTATGTGGAAACCTAGTGATTAGTTTATTTGGGTAACCGTTACGTTTCATACTTTCATTTTTAAAGATTGGTTTTGGTATTCCTTTTTACGATGTGGGTTTCTATTAAAGAAACTTTCGAATAGTAAACCATTTATAACCCCGACGAATTTCGAGGGCGAAATTCATTTTAAGGGGGGTAGAATGTAACACCCCGAGACATTATGAAAAATATTCTTTTTAATTTCACTATTGTCTTGTGTTGTATGCTACACCAAAAGGAGCTTGCACAACATGCATCCTTTATTTGCCTTGCATTACACGCAATCGCGACCTTCCTCGATAACGTGTGTAGTACGCAATAACGAGTTTCACTAAACAGCAATATGCTATTAAAATATTATTAAAACTAGCTGTTATGAATAGTAATAACCACTTTTTGAAATTTTGTAAATTTTATTTTTTCAAAATGGAATTCATTTTTGGATTCTTAATATCGAAATTATCTTAGGGTGAAATTTTGGTAATTTTCGGATAACTTTCATTTTTTGATGAATAATGGAAATTACTAAATTTTAATTAAAAACAACTTTTTCAATCGAAATAATTAATAGTGATAAATTATTAATTTTAGTGTTTTTAAAGTATATTTAGAATATATTTTTACAATTTAATACAATGATGGTCATTGGATGTAATTTCACATTTAAACCAGTTATAAACAAGTTTCAATCTTTTGATAGTTATTATCTCTTAAAAACACGCTATTTGTTTTGACGACGGGAATTAATTTTTAAATTAGTTAATGAAACTGATATGTTTTGAATTTGGTAAAATAGACATCATTTTTGAGTTCATAATATCAAATATAGCTTAGGCCTAATTTTTGGTATTTTTCTGAAAACTTTCAATTTTTGATGAATAGTGAAACCACTAAGTGGTAGTTAAAAAAACTGAATTGTTCATAAAACTTAATTTTACCGCTTCTGTGAATGGAATTTAAAAAATCCGAGAGACACGGTTGATTTCAGTAAGTAAAATGTGGTTCAATGAGATAAAAATAATTTTTGGTGAATAGTAACTTTTTACTTTTATTTATTACGGTTAAAAGTAAATAGGGTAATTAAGGGTAAAAATGATATTAATATTACCCTAACACATGTCCTAATCCTATTGGACAAGTGTATCTCGACCAAAAACAACCTTAAGTGTAAAATATTATCATTTAGGCCCACTTGGATTAGATTAGGACAGTTATTATTATTTAATTCAAAGAAGAGTTAAAAGAGTTAAAATCAAGGTTTATTTACTAAAACATTTTTAATATAGGGTTATACATAAGATAAATTAGATTGTAAATATTAATTAGAAATATAAAAAGATTTACTACATAATGGTATTTTATTTGTAATTTTTAGACATCAAATAATTTAATTTATTTATGACACAAAGATTATGCAGAAATTATCTTATTAATGAAATATTGACATAATTGATATTATAAATACCAAAATAAATGTAATTTAAGACTTTTTATGAATTCCAATAACATTCTAGGTTACTATGATATATTAGTGTTGATTTAATCAACTTGGTTCGAACATATAATTCTGTTATGACTTTCAAAAAAATCATATATCAAATAGTGTCAAAATTGACACAAAGTAGTTTTTAAATAAAATATTATATTATTAATTGTTATTTTATTCCTAAAAATATAAGGTTCGACCAAATGACTTATATAAGGATATATATATATTAATAATAAACAATTTGGGGTTCGTTTGGCATGTTATAGTAAGTGTATTAACCATATAGTGTAAGAAAACAAAAAGACACGGTAAAAGTTAAATTATTTAACTTAGAGTTAAATCTAATTGATAATGTTAAAATAATAACCTAAACTTGTCTAAATCCTATTGGTTGATAGGGTTTCGACCCATCCCCACTTTAGCTTCGAAATAAGACCATTTGAAACCATTATAAACCGATTTTGACTTTAATATAAAATAATATTTTGAGATATTCCTAAGGTGCCCCTCTCCTCCCTTATAAAAGGGCACCTCCTCCCCCTCCTCCTCACACCCATTTGAGCACTCAAGCTCGCCCAACCCCTGCCAAAATCCCTTCTCCACTCCCCTAGAAACATCATAGAGGTTCTGTTCTTCATCAAAGACCAATTTTAGTGCCCTAAATGGAGGTCTCAAAGAGGCGCTTCAAAGAAGAGGTAATTTCCATTACCGATTCTTTCACCTTTATTTCTTCTTCCACTTCTTCTTATTAGGTTGTTTCATTATGAAGTAATAACATCAGTATCACTAATATACTGATATGTTATTATAAGTATTAAACAACCCTATTTCACCATCTATCCATCCTACGGAAAACGAAATCACCGCGCGTGCGTACGTACGGAATACCGTCTCCACGCCGTGGTGAAATCTATTTTCCACCACCACCTTACTTGGATCGGTATAATGGTGTAAATAATGACCATATATGACTATTATAAAGTGATATTGATTCTGATATATTGTATCATCCACTCTAATTCAATTCAATAATTATGGAAATGATATCATCGCTCGTGCGTACGTACGGACTACCCTCTCCACGACGCGATGAGATTCATTATCAATGATTAACCATTCATGAATGATTATAAAGTATATATAATAAGTACTAATGAGATATATGACCTAATAATGATACTGGAATTATTTATATTTATATGTATGTCATCTACTTAATTCCATTCAATTCAATAAGGAATCGAAAACAGCGTTCATACGTACGTACGTACTACCGTCTCCATGAACGGTGTATTTATTTCCATTTACTGATTTATTATATATGTATATTCTGAATATATATATATAAATCATGTTTTATATTCTGGAATTAAGTAATCATGATCTAAGTAATCATATGAATAATTACAAGTTAAAAACACGAACGACAAATGAGACGATTTTACCCAAAACGCTACTTTAACATGAATTTACAAAAGAACGGGTAATATAAAGTCATAAGTGGACCATATATGATATAATAACAATGAATATGATTCTGGAATAAGTCAATAACATGATTTAAATCATTATACAGGAGGTTCGAACACTTACAAAGCAAGTCGGACCTAAGGTAAGGGAAATATCACAATCTAATTTTTATTCGAGATTGTTTATAATTTGAAATTTACTGGGGTGTATTTTATCATCCACATCCATGTTTTCTCAATATGTAATATTGTTTCCATCCACTTACAATAGTTTAAATCCAATTTTACCCTTCGGTGATTTTTTAGTAAAGAATATGAAAGGAATCTTTTGTCGTTTTTTTCGTATGAGGTACTTTTTGACTTTTCCGACAAAGGTACGAAGAATGTTTTTTTAACTTATATGGCATGAATGGATTTTTAAAAACATTATCTCCAAGAAGCTTCCTTTACAAGTTTTCAAGTTTATTTTTAATCAACTTCTTTTAGTTTATAATTGTATGAAATGTTAAGAAAAGAAAAGTTTTTTTGAAGAAGAAAGGATATTTTCCTCAAGAATGGAGTTCAAGTGTTTTATCAAAATTATTTTCCATCTAAGATAATATAGGGTTATGGTTTTATCCCTATTATTACATTGATTATTTTTATGAAGTCATTTACCTTATATGATTTGTTTTATGATGTCATGATGTTTCAAGAATCCCATTTTTGTTACATGTGTTATGCGATGATGTATGATTTATGATTATGTGGCACACATAAGAAAGGATTCATTATAAGATGGGTGGGACCTATATCTCCCTCCAATGCATTGGGTAAAGATTTTATATCTCATGAGATAGACATGGATGGAATGGTAGGTTATACCGGTTCAGTGAAACAGGACTGGAACGAGGGTGACTCGGTTCAGAAAGGGACTTTGTCCACTAAGATAGTCTTGGAAATGAGTCTTGACTAACAAGAAATGATTCTCTATGATTATGTGTGTATGCCACAAAGTTTCATGTTTTAAGTTATGATTATTGTGATTTCATTTCACTACTATGATTTATCCCATGTTATGAAATTATGCTCTCTTTTGCAGGTTAAGATTTCTAAAAGTTATGTTCTTATGATTATGATGTGATTGATTTTTCTTTTGTTTACCCTTACTGAGCATTCGAGCTCACCCTTTTATGTTTTCTTTTCCCTAGGATATAAAGAAATGTTTTAGGTAAAAAAGGGGAAGATCTTTATGGGAGATATTTAAGATCTTTCACCACGATTAGAAGATTACGTTCCGAGTTTCCAAAGACACTAAACTATTACGATCCTTATGTGTGTGTTTTTTTATGTACTAAGTATTCTGCAAAAGTAATGTAATGTCCATGTACGTCAAGCTTCGGGTCTCTACACTTGCTACTGATTGCCTTCCCCTTTGAATAACTCTACTGTCTCCCATCTCTCTATAAAAATCCTCACAAGTGCATCCTTCCCACTACCTTATCCTTCTTATGAACCTCTATGTATGTTGGTAGCATGAAGGGAGTAACTGCATAATAAATAGAAGGAAAAAGGGCCTCCACTAAGAATCTCACATGAGACTCCTCATCTTGAAATAGGTCAGGGGATAAGCGAAGGAGATCCTTAATCTTGATCCACAACTCCCATACTGACATACTCCCCTACTAGACGGTGAGTAGTTCCTACCCATTCTAATCCTTCATGATCGAAGAAAAGAATTATTCCTGGAACTCCTTCTCAATGTCTATCGATGAAACATCAGTCTCCTTCCTCACCCTGAGATAATGCAACCACTACTAATGCAATGCCTCCCTAACCTGGATCACTTTCAAGGGAACCCATCACTCTATTGGAGTCCGGATCAAGCTAAAAGTGATCAAAAGCTCCTCAAGTCAACCCTTTATCTTAATGTCCGAGACACTTCCCTTGTACTCTCCCAGAGTCTATCGCTGAAATGAACAAAGTGTCTTCTGCCACTGATTGTCCTCCTCCTCTAGACCAACCTTCACCAATCAGCTAGATTAGTCTACTAAGACTCCACTACCCAAGCCACATGTGGACAATGACCAAGTTCCATACTTGAAAGCTAAACAAGGAATTGCTAAGCCAAGGGTAATATGAAATTCATTTTCGATTCATTTTAACTCATTGTTTATTTTAATTTCTTGAAAATTCCCAAGAAAAACAAGAAAAAAAGTAATTATGATTCATTTACCTTTCCTAGGGTATCTACCCTAAAATTGCTGTAGCTTCACTTAATCGTTTGGTAAGATTAGAGTCCTTTCATCAGATCACAGGGGGGCCTAAAATCCCATCTCCTAGCCGGTCTTTCTTGGCCTATATCATGCACCAAGATCATCTAACACTGCTTCTCTACCATCCCATGTGATACTCACTATGCCTAACTCCAAACTCCATCCTATCTTTCAATCGTCAACCTATGATACAATTATATCACGAACCAAATTATTCAAGATGATAGAAGAGATATAAAGTTTTTGAGACCTTCCATCCTCAAGATTAAGGAGAGATAATGATCCCCGAGTCCCGCCTCTAGTAGGCCCCATGGTGGAGAGAAACACCAAGGGTATAGAAATCACACAAAATGTGAGGAATTAACCCTTTTTGTAGTAACCAAGATCCAGAGATAAGATTTATCAACCTAAAACTACTCCAAATAAAATATATATAGAAACCAAAATCCACCCCACATTTATTTTTAATGTAAAACTGCTATAAATACAAGAAAACTCAATAGTAAGTACCAAAATAAAACTAATTAGTGACCCAAAAATAATCCAAAATGTATGAGCTATTAAGGTTCGTCATGGTCCAGTTAATATCCCTTGAAAACTGAAAATAATTTTATATACATAGGGTGAGAATACAACTATACGTAGTTGGGAAAAACCAAATTCACCCATGCATAAGTTGGAGGATCATACTAATGCCCCTGTGATAAAACAATAGAAACTCTAATGAACCTAACAAGGTATACTATCCACCCCAACCTCACCAAGGAATTCTCACCAAATAACACAAGTAATGTAAAGTAAAGTAATAAGACCATCTATATTTGGGTACCTTAAACCACTTCCAATTGGTTAACTGATCATCCCCAATAGTGAACTTCATGAAGCTACTACGCTCTTCCAAAAGCCCCACTGTCACAACCTTACGTCACACACCTAGGCCACATATCACATGACATCCTACCCACACACCTAGGCCACATAACACATCACATCCTACCTACAGACACCTGGGCCACAAAACCACAACCTCATCCCGAAGACACCAGGGATTGTACAATGTATCTCATCCTGAAGACACCTCGGAAGAACACCTCTCCCGAAAACACCTATGCCTCACAACCATACCAAAAATTTCCCAAAGAGTCTTGGGATACCAATTCCTAGAAGAGGCAGCATAAAAGATCCAATAACCAAACATCTATCCTCCCACCGAGATGTTAGTAAAGGACACCCTCCCCTATAATAATAGGGGTGTTTGGTACGTAGTGCTCAACACTGGTGGGGTGCACATAGAAATCACAAGTAAATACATGTATATATGTTTAGGTACTAAACACTCAGCAGAACCTATGGGTTTTCAAAACAAACTACCAGCACACAACTACCTTTTATGCCACATCTACATGAACTTACCACCACAAATGATAGTCACTTAAATTTGTTGATAAATGAATTCCTCTTAAAAATTTGTCACAACTCGAAACACACCCCCATCAAATTCGTTTATCCAACTATCATTCTAAAATACCAATTTATTAATTTATTTATTCCATAACTACCTGGGAAACTACCAAACACTACAAATTTTATAAGGTGAGGAAACCATACCAACCATGACCAAATCCAAACAAAGAAAAAAGGGACAAGGTAAAAGAATCCATTCTAACACCCAATAATAGAAACAAATAGAACTCAATCAGCATGCAGTCCAACTGCAAGCTCCCCTTTCTTAGACACCCCTACCATTATTCTTCAAAGTTATGCCACCCTATCCTTTCGATAAAAACATAAAACTCCTATCACACCAAATTACTACCACACTTGGTAGCCCTACTGTACGACAACACCAATCCCAACACACCCATAAACATGAACACGACACAACCCATTCCTACATCCTTTTTTCCCAACCACTTCCCAGATGCAGTCCCACTGCATAATAAGTTCATCAATTCCACAATAAACCAATTCCTTATCCTGAGATACCATTACACCACCCATACCACCCCACACTCAACCACACACTCCCAGTCAAAACACCACATGAACAGCACAAGCACAAGGCTAAACAAAACCACACAAAGGACACAACCACACCAACAAGGCAAGGTTTATTCAGATTTAGCATCATTCATGATTTAATTAAACTTGATAAAATAGGGGTTATCAGAGAACATGTTTGATCCTGGGGATCCCATTTATTTAATAGAATATACATGATTAACTAGATTCAAATTATTATTATAGTGATTCAAAAAAATACAATTGTGCAAACAGAGACCTCCAATGACCATGATTTTCAGAATAATACTACCCATATGATTCAATACATGGATCAAGGATAAAATATAAAACAAAGTGATCATCACCATCATAATCCCATACCATCATTTATTACTTCTTATTATCTTCTATAAATTATTATCTACTATATTAAATAGAAGACATAATTACACCCACCCTGTATGATGCACAAATGAAAGAGAGATGAAGGAATCCATACTTGGAACAAAAAATGATCAAAATTTATTCCTTGCATAAAAAAGGGTCAAATGAGTAGTAGGAAAGACACAAAGGGAAAACTAAATAGAATTATATATAATAGGTTCATGAATTCTCAGGAAAGAAAGGCTCTCGGAACACCAAGATAAAGCAGTAGGTTTCAAAGGAAGAGAGGATTTTATCTTTAGAAAGGACATATCCTAAATCTATGGGGAAACATTTTTAAAGGCCATTAAAGCTGGATCACAATCAAGAACACATAGTTTTGGAGTCAAAGAAAGATTATGGTTTTTAGGAGATAAATACCATTTCTAAACATCCCAAAAACTCATTAAATACGACATTTTACTCATTTAATGTCAAAGGGGAGAAAATGGGAAAACTGGAAATGACTCACTAATGGGTGAGTCACCAACGCTACTCACCAATATGAGTGATCCACCAATAGATGACACATTGATTCTGATCCACTGACAGATGATCCACCGATGCGACTCACTCACATCGAGTCACTGAAATGACTCACTGATGTCCGACCTACCAATGCCCCGACCTATCAATGCCCAAAATACTGATGACTCGACCTATTAATGTCCAACCTAATGACACCCCAACCTACTGATTCCTTCCTTACCAATGCCCCAAGTCACTGAATCCTTGATTCCTAGATGCTGAGCTGCAAATATGACTCACCAACACTTGAACCATCGATGGAAAAACTGGAAATTTGAAAAACTCTTGAAATGAGTGGTCATTGCCTCCAAAAACATCCCAAACACTAGATTTAGACAAAGTAAAGGACCACACATGTCCATGCCATTACATTATTATTTCTCTCGATGGATTATGTTCCTTTCGATTGGGGATGTACAATTTTGATACCATTCAATATATTACTCTGGATGGTTTATGATTATATTTATTTATCAGGGAAAGGAGTAACATTTATTATGCTAGTTTTTAATTATGAATGTGTATATTGATTATGATTCACCCCTTTCATATGAGGAATTCATTGGAATTAGTACATTATATGAGATCCCACTATAGACCCTTGATGAATCAGTTGGTATCAGGAGAGAAACTAGTTTGGTTATTTATCTAAGGACTTACCCATTTGCTAGGACCAATAGGGGCCTATATATCCTAAGAGTGTGTGGGGGGGGGGGGGGGTGAATCAGGGTATGGATATTCTTTTCCAAAGTTCTTCCTGCCCCACTGGATCTGGACAATGGTCAATTTTTTTGTACTTGTGTGTTCATTATGACAACTTCTTTTCTTATTTATCTGATTATGATGATTTAAATGCAATGTAGGGAAGCAAGTAGGCAGACATAGAGATTTTTACTTGGTTCACCCTCACTGGGCTATGTCGAAGGATAATACAACGATGATGTGTCATTGTACCAAATCCACTAAGGCTCATTGGAAATAATGTTTAGGCTAGATCGGTTCTATGACCAGGCTCACTGCCTTTACAAAGTTTAGGGTTAGCTCACTAATTCCCAAGGTTCACTCCCTGTTCCTCTCTCTTTGGCTCACTGCCAGCAGAAAGGATTACCTTCCTCCTCTTCCTTGGCTCGCTACACTTTGAAGGGATCCACTCATAGTTTATAGACTTGTAGATATCTTCATTTGCATGAATACATACATCCTCTACTATTGATATATGCTCTATTAAAGTCCAACTTTCATCCACTGATGAATACCCCTTTGCCTCCGAACATTAGGAAACAACCTTTGGAAACACCTTCGCAAAGCACCCTACTTCGCGAGGCTACCAATTTCGCAAAGCTAAACCAAGACTTCGCAAAGCCCCTACCTTTTCGCGAAGAACTCTCGTGAAGCTCAAGCCTTCACAATGCTTAGGCCATCACGGAGCTCATGCCTCTTCGCGAAGCACACTCCTTCGAGCATGTGGCCTCGTAAAGCACACTGCCTTTCGTAGATCTAGATTAGCCGCCACGAAGCACCTCTCTTTCGCGAAGAACACTATCTTCGCAAACCACCATCATGAACTGAGGTCAAAATATTTTCTTCGAAAACTCTCTGCTCTCATGAGGGGGTCGACCTATATTTATAGGCGATTCCACCAACCCTCGACCCTTCCATGCGAAGTAAGTGCCACATCATCTCCAATCGCAAAGCTCTGAATTTTCCGCCGGAATTCTCTAAAAATCACAAAGCACCATGGAAAGTTTCTGATCGTGGAGCTCGTTGTAATCACAGAGCATCACCGTCAACATTATTTCACGCCTTCGCCGCGAAGCTCCCTCGCAAAGCCCTTCACCACCGCGATGCGCTTCAACTCTTCCGTTCGCAAAGGTTGACGTAGTCCCGAAGAATCAGCACCATCATTCTTCTGGTCTTCAAGAATTCAAAACAATGAAGCCTATCTTCACGAAATTCATGCCTTTGACATATTAAAATATGACCGTCATGGATATCCACTTTTCACAATGCTCATAAACCTAAAAATTTTGGACCCCAAAAATTTGGCAAACACTGGAAAACAGTGCCACCTTGTACTGCTCTTTTATACCACCTCCAGATCTTCCTTTCCTTTTTCATCATTCTTTTGTCAACATGGATTGTCAACAACTTCTTTGGAACTCGAAAATTCTTCATGGAAACCTTCTTTTTCATCAAACACAATCAACCCAAAAATATTGCAATGTTACCTTGAGGGATTTTTTCCCAACACCATTTATATATTATGTCTTGTAAAGAGGCCTTAATGGTATGTTTATGATGTATGAAATTATGAATTCTCTTATTATGAGATTAGTTATTTATTTCCATGTGATTATTTTATTAGTTATTAAATTAATGGATAAGTTTCATGCTCACGTGATTATTTATGTGGAATTATTTGATCATCATTTATTCATGCCGTATTATTATTCATGATCAAGTTATTGATTAAATAGAATTTATTTTTATATATTTACATTTCTATATTAACTATACCTTATTTATTCATGATAGTTTCCACTATACACATACCATTACAAAGTATCTGATATCACCCCATTCTTATGTTTCGTTTCCCTAGGATGTCAGGAAGTGTTTTATGATTGATATGTAGGGATATGGTAAAGGGAAAAATGAAATTTCCAAATAAATTAATGTGTTATATTTTATGTCTTCAATTATAATGTGATATTAAAGCATGTATCTTATTTTCCAAGACAACTAAACTATTCATTCATTTAGGATGGGATTCATTGTATCTAGTGATAATGTAATAAATTAGACACTAACTCTGGGCCAATAGTGTGGGGGTATTTAAAAAATAAGTTTTATTTCCTAACAAAAAAGAGTTTTCATATCTTAATATGATATTATCTAAATAATACAATGTCTTAGAGACTAGTGATAGTATGTTTGGACTTAAAGAAGTTCAAATTTAAAAAATAAAATATTCTTTTAGTTGAATTGAAAGTGAATGTCACTTAATATCCTAAAGGGTTTAGGATATGTATTGGTAAATAATAATGTAAAGAGTTAAATTATTCCCCAAAATATTTCTAATGAAATTATTAATAGAAAGGGTTCAAAAAATTATTATGATGATGGAGATATACCCTAAATATTAATATGTATATGATACAAGATTAACCTATATCATAAGTTATTATGTCATGACCCACCTACACCAAAAGGAGGGAAGGTACAACAGATTTCCAAGCCCTTCCTTCTTTAAGTTGAAGGAGAGATAATGAACCCCGAGTAACACCGCCTGTAGGCCCTAGAGTGGTTACTAGCACCAAGGGTATAACATTTTCACAATATAGGAGGCATTACCCTTTTTAGTTAACCAAGATTGGGAGAAAGAATGAGTCAAAACCAAACACCACCAAGTATAGAAAACTCAAGGTAAAAACCAAACTACATGAATGTTTTAATAATAAAACTAAAAATAGTACAAGGACTCCAAAGTACAATACCCAAAAAGAAAGGAAAAAGGCTAAGTAGAATCCAACAATGACCAAAAACAACTCCAACGTCTAGACTAGTAAGGTTCCGCACAACCTCCGAATTCCTCTTGACAACCTAAAAGTAAACGTAGGGTGATCATACAAAGTATACTCAGTAGAAAAAACCTATAGCTCTTGTGCACAAGTGGGGAGATGTCCTAAAGTCCCGTGAGAAGCAGAAGAATCAACATATATTAAGGAATCTATCCACCCCACCTCACCGACCACACTCACCTAATAACACAAGCAGTAAGGTAATAGTAAGAACAATACATTTGGGTACCCCACACCACCATTTACCCCTCTATCTAGCTGCTCATCCCTAACGACAAACATCCTGATGCTACTATGCTCTTCCTGCCCACACACACCTGGGCCTCACAACCATCCACATCTATGCCCGCACACACCTGGGCCTCACAACCACACATCCCTGCCCGCACACACCTGGGCCTCACAACCATCCATCCCTACCCGCACACACCTGGGACTGATCCCGAAGACACCTAGGAAAACAACCTGCTCGAAGAGTCCGGGGCTAACAACACACCAATCAAAACCTACCCGAAGAATATTGGGTGTAGGGTCACCTCCAGCCATCACAGCCGAGGGAAGAGGGAGAAGGAAGGAGAGTAACTAGGAGAAAAACCCTTCCCCATGAATGGGGTTTCCGACACTAAGTTCCCAACACAGGTGGGGTGCGAATAAACAAAAAACATATAGTTACACATATATATACAAACACAGAGTCCAACCTATGACTCCTCAAACAGATACAAGAAGGTGCACAAGCACTGCTGCCTCAGAAAACAGGCACACAAAAAATAGTTCCTAGTTTCCCTGTTCAAGTTATCATACATAACAGTTTAGTAAGAGTTAATCCCTCCACTACTGGGAAACTAACAGGCACAAACACAGATGAAACAACAATTAGTATGAAGGGAAGACATTGAGTAATTTAAGTATTCACACCCGGTTCTCTTGTGAAGTCACATCAACAAAGGGATCAGTGAAATCCCTCAAAGTACTGGAACCAAATCCAAACCCAACAAACTGTTTGTTATCCCATTTTAATTCATTTCCATTAAAACAAATTCATTATTAACTTCCCACTTTTATTCATGTTCACAACCCAACCTTCAACCCTACTGCCAAACACCACCATAGCCACATAACAACTCATGCCATTCCAACCACACCATTCACAGCCCCACTACTCACCCATCCATAAAAAAAACATTCACCCCTTCATCTATTTCATAACTCAACCATCTCAACGTTCATAATTCATTCCTCTATATTATTTAGTTCAACTAGGGTGATCACATAAGGTTATGGGTATTCATATTCAACAGCTGAGTTTATGTTTTTAACCGATTCATACATGATTCCCATTTACTAGACAAAGCGTAAAACAGAGCATAGCATAGGTGAAAAAAAAGGCCCCCAACAACCGTGATTTTCAATAGGCCTAAGCCTTTTCATTTCATAACAACATCATAGGGAAAGAATGGATAAAAACATGTAACAAAATTAACAAACTTCTTCATCCCCGTTCTTTAACCGGTTATTATCTTCATTACAGAATTGATTAACTACCTCGTGGGAACCATAGAACACCCACCCCACATGATACACCAAGAGGAGAGACAAAGGTAAGATCCCTACTTGATTGATCAAGGATCGGCATTAATTTATCGTGTGGAGACTGGAAATCAAGAGTACCAGGAGCACTACGGAATGCGATCAAGTAAAACTTCGCAACAGGGGTACAACTCATCCGGAGAAGGGCACTCCGAGCGCAGGGTGATAGAAAACAGGAAAATCAAGGAGACGATATGCCTTTAGGTTATAAGGACTGAGATACTGCATTCCCAGGATGGTTTAGATATGGAGAGAAAAATGCAAAACTGTGGAAGAATTGGGATCATGGGTTGACCACGTGGTTGGGCCACCCCACACGTCCACCTTAAAAGGTCCCCGCCCTTTGGGGCGGTTAAAACTAACGCACACCTCTACATTTCTGAAAATGTTGTTAAAGTCATGACCAAAAATCTTGGTTTTCCATTTAAGGAGGGTATCTCACCAATCATTTAATTAAATGACATTAATGGGCTTTAAAATATGTTTAATGGGGTCAAAACAAGGTTTAAAACCCAATTTGTGCAAAAAGGATGCACTATTGGAAAATCTGTGGAGAGGTCACCGGTAGGCTAGGTCTACCAGGAGACGAGGCTACGGGTAGGCCGAGGCTTCCTGTAGGTCGAGCTACCAGTAATCTGAGATATTGGTAAGCCGAGCTACTAGTAACTGGTAGGCTGAGGCTATCGGTAGGCCAAGCTACCGGTAATAGTTAGGCTGAGGCCACCGGTAGGCCGAGGCCACCGGTAGGCTGAGCTATGGGTAAGCCGAGCTACCAGTAACCGGTATGCCGAGCTACTAGTAACCAGTAGGCTGAGATACCGGTAGGTTGAGGCCACCGGTAGGCTGAGGCTACCATTAGGCCGAGGCCACCGGTAGGTCAAGGCTACAGTTAGGAGTCTTAAGCTTCACCGAGAAGATGGGATGGCCTTCCAGACCACCCAGAACACCTCAAACATCAGATTTTAACCAAGTAATGGACCTCAAAATCCCATACCATTACATAAGATAATTCTCAAACAATTCTCATCCCTGAGAATATAAGAACAAACCAGAAAGGAGAAGGGGGGGGGGGGGGTCCAAACAACCACCCTCTAAAGATACTTCTTAGGGGAAAACCCATGAGTTGTTCGAAAGCTGGAACAGAATCCCCCTACATCCATGAATACTCCCCCAAGAGTTATAAACCACAAAATTTACAAAAATCCCAAGGATCACACTATCCAACACAGGAGTTAGGGAGTCCCCTTTTACATGTCAGGATATTATCCGCTTTGGGTGGCATTGACTCGCCGCACGGGTTTAATCGCATACACATTAATGCGTCCTGATTAGTAGTTAGGTTTTTCATCATCATGCATTCGGACACACACACACACAGATAATAGGGAATAGATCATCTAATAGTTTATAAAAACAATAATTTCATTTATTAAAGAACAAGGTGAAACAACTCAACAAAACTCAGAACAACAACCACAATAAGGAAGTCAAAACAGCTCTTGGTACTGAACGCGTAACTGGGCCTCCCGATCCCAAGTGCTCTCCTCCAGGCCACCATGCCTCCACAACACACGAACTAAGTGGATGGTTCATCCACGAAGAACTTTCTCTTTACGATACTCGATATTTATAGGTCGTTCTATGAAGGTCACATCGTTTTTGACATCTAACTCTCCCCAATCGATGACGTGGGAGTCATCATGTAGATATCGACGAAGCTGGGAGATGTGAAAGACGTTCTGAACTTTATCCAACTAAGGTGGAAACACCAGCTGATAGGCCACCTCACCAACTCGTCCCAACACCTTAAAAGGTCCGATGAACCGAGGGGAGAGCTTACTCCCCTTCCCAAACCATCACTTCCCATGTTGAGGGGAAACCTTCAAGAACACATGATTTCCAACTCGAACTCCAAGGGCCTCCTCCTATGATCGGTATAAGACTTCTACCGATCCTGGGCTACCTTCATCCTCTCACGCACGAGCTGAACCTTCTTAGAGCTGCCCTGCACCACTTCTGGCCCAAGAATAGCTGCTTCCCCAATCTCTGTCCAGCAAATGGGTGAACGACATGACCTTCCATACAAGTCCTCACACAGTGTCATTCCAATAGTAGAGTGGAAGATATTGTTATAAGAAAACTCCACCAGAGAAAAGTGTCGTACCCATGATCCCCCAAAATCCAAAACACATGCCCGCAACATGTCTTCCAACATTTGGATCATTCGTTCTATTTTCTCATATGTCTGAGGGTGGAAAGCAGTGCTAAGGCATAGCTGGGTTCCAAAGTCATGCTGTAATCCCATCCAGACTCGTGAGGTAAACCACGTGTCTCGATCAGAGACAATAGATCTTGGAATCCAGTGCAACCTCACCACCTCGTCGATGTACCTATGGGCTAATGTACTCATTGGGCTCGATTCCTTAATGGCCAAGAAGTGAGATGATATTTTCAACTGATCCACCACTACCCAGATGGCATCATAGCCTCCCTAAGCCCTGGTTATCCTTGTGATGAAGTCCATTGAGATTCCATCTCACTTCCACTCGGGAACATCTAAAGGATGTAACAACCCTCTAGGAAAACGGTGTTCAGCCTTCACTTGCTGACACACTAGGCACTTAGCCACAAAATCTGCCACCACCCACTTTACCCCGGGCCACCAAAACTGTCCCCTCAGGACTTGGTACATCTTTGAGACCCCAGGATGTACTGCTAAAGCCGAGCCATGGAATTCACAGAGAACACCTTTATGCATCATCTCCGAAACAAAAATCCTTCCACGTAAAAACATCTGATGCTGACCATCCTCTAACCATCCCTCAGGAGCATTTCACTGATAAACATGATCTCACATCACTTCCACCTCCGAGCCCCCCCACTGAGACTCTTCCACCTCCACCACTAAAAAGGAAACTACAATCATCTGAAATAGACAGCCTCTTCCAACTTCCACCCTTGAATCCAAATGCAAGGCCGCTAACTCTTCCATCGCTCTCCAAGCCTCTGCAGATTCCCAAACTACTTCCTTCTGCGATTTCCTGCTCAGGGCATCAGCCACAACATTACCCTTGCCCTCAGTATAAGAGATCTCAATGTCATAGTCTTAGAGGAACTCAACCCATCTCTACTACCGCGAGTTCATATCCCACTGGGAAAAGACATAACGCAAGCTCTTGTGATCTGAGAAGACCACAAAGTGCTCTCCTATGAGATAATGCCGCCACAACATCAATGCGAACACCATGACCACAAGCTCCCGATCGTGGGTGGAATAGTTACATTCATGAGGAAGTAACTGCCTAGACCCATAAGAGATCACTCCTTGCTGCTACATCAGAACAAATCCCAACCCTAGGCCAAAAGCATCATATAACACTTCAAAAAACACCCCTTCCTTTGGTAATCTGAGTACTGGAGCACTAACCATCTTCTCCTTTAGGTAGCCAAAAACTACCTGGAACTGGTCACTCGACATGAAGGCCTAGTCCTTCCTAGTCAAAGCTGTCACCGGAGCTGCAACTTGAGAGAAGTCGGGCACAAACCTCCGGTAATAGCCTACCAAACCCAATAAACTGCGAACTTCAACAACATTCTTGGGTGCTACCCATGAAACGACTTCCTTGACCTTTGATGGGTCTACTACTATTCCCTTTTGAGACACTACGTGTCCAAGGTAATGTACTTCTCATGTTAAGAACGTGCACTTAGATAGTTTACCATAAATATGGTGGTGTCGAAGGACTCTCCAAACTGCCCTAAGATGCTCAACGTTCTCTTCTGATGATCTTGAGTAGATAAGGATGTCGTCGATGAACACCACAATGAACTGGTCCAGAAACTCTCGGAACACAGAGTTCATGAGGTTCAGGAACATATCTGGTGCGTATGTAACGCCAAATGGAATGACCACAAACTCAAGGTGGCCATATCTGTACCTGAAATCCATCTTCAAGATATCACCTTCCTTCACTCTCAACTGGTGGTATCCAGACTGTAGATCGATCTTAGAGAACCAACCTACTCCCCTCAACAGGTCGAAAAGATCGTCTATCCTCGGGAGGGGGTAACGATTCTTGACCGTCACCTAATTTATACTCCGGTAGTCTATGCACAGTAATAGACTACCATCTGCCTTCTTTACGAACAAAACTAGAGCACCCCATGGTGACATGCTGGGTCGAACAAATCCCTTCTCCATCAGATCATCAATCTGAATCTGCAACTCCCGCAACTCAGAAGGTGCCATCCGAGAAGGAGCCATTGAGATCCGGTGGGCACCACACTCTAAGTCTATCCCAAACTCAACATCACGTTGATGGGGTAGAGTCACAACCTCATCAGGAAAGACATCATGGAATTATCTTACGACCTCTGGAACTTCCATCATTATTGCGTCCGCCGACTCCACTGGCACCCTGTCCGGCATAGAATGGAGTGGATCCACGTGTCGACTCCCCTCATGATAACTCCACTTCCCAATAATATCCACACACCATCTATCCTCGTTGGATAATTCGAGTCTTCTCCGATAGTAGTTGATGATGGAATGTAGGAAGAATAACCAGTCGATGCCTAGAATGACATCGCATTGCTGCATCTACAATGCAAGAAGGTCTCCACTGGACTAATTCCGTTCCAACACCATTCTACATCCCCGGAAAAAGTAAGATACGCTGGTATGACCCCGAACTGGTGTTCTCATCACTAGGGGCACAAAAAGTCTCTCGGTATCCAGACCTAGAGCATGGGATAATTCGAGCGTAACAAAGGCGTGTGAAGCTCCCGAATCAAAAAAGGCAGAAACAAGAGTGGTGAAAAAACTGATCATACCGCGAATGACCTCTGGTCTCGCCGGAGCTATTAACTATGAAGTGTGCAGCTATCCACGCCTAGCTCCTCTTTCTCACTGCTGTTAACCACCTCCCCAACCACGCCCTGGTCGAGGTCCCTGAGGAGCACCTTGGTGTCGGTCTCCTCCCTCAAGGTCGTCCCTCGGAGGGCCTGGGGCCTACTGCTGCTACTGGAAAGGCCTCACCGGCAACAGATGCTACTGAGGTGGGTGCTGAAACTGCCCACCTCCACCATGTGGAGCTCAAGTCGGACACCTGCTCTGAACGTGCTCTACAACTCTTCAAGAGAAACAATTCAGTCTTGGACCTATGGAAAAGGGGCGAGGGCCAGAATCTCGGGACTAGAACTGATGAGGCCTAATCCCTACTTGTTGAAACCTGGAAGGCCCTGTCACTGGAGACCTACTGCTGACTATCTTCCCCTTTGATTAATTCATCTGGTTCCTTTCTCGTGGTGTGCCTCCCTTCGAGCGCATTCTCTCTACTATCTCATCCTTCTTCTGTATTGCTAGGTACGTCAAAAGAGTGAAGGAAGTGACACCATACTGAAGAGAAGGACAGAGTGCCTCCTCTAACCATCTTGCTCGAGACTCCTCATCCGGAATGAGATCCGGGGTAAAGTGCAAGAGATCTTTGAACTTGATCACCAGCTCCCTCACTGACTGCTTACCTGCAGAAGAGAGAGAAAATCATGTCTCTTCTCAGCCTTCACCGTAGAGGAGAGGAACTCCTCACGAAATTCCTTCTCAAAACTGGCCAATGAAACCTCTCCCTCTGTGTTCTCTCCCAGGAAAAGCGTCCACCACTGATGCGCTGCTCCTCTCAGCTGACTGACGGCCAATGGAACCCAGTAATCCCTCAGAGCACAGATCAAAGAGAAGATGATGGATAGCTCCTCAAGCCATCCTGCTGTTACTGAGTCAGAAATGCTGCCCTCGTACTTCTTGAGGGTTTCTCACTAGAAAGAGAGCAGAGTCCTCTGCCAAAAGTCATCCTCCTCATCTCGATCAACCCCCTGCTGGTCAACTGCCTCAATCTACTAGGCCTCAACCGCCCGAGTCGCACTTGGATAATGTCAGTGTGCCATAGCTGCAAGATAAACAAAGAATTCTTAAGGCCGAGTAGTAAGGGAATTATTATTATTATTAAATATTTCTCCCCAAGGTGCCCCAAATCAATTAAAAACAAAATTAGTATGATTCCTCTACCTTCCCTAAGGTCTCCACCCTGCAATAAATGTATTCTCACTAGGTCTTTTTATTATATCAGAGTCCTTGCATTGGATCACGGGGGGCCCTAAAATCTCATGTCCTAGCCGGTCCTCCCTAGTCTATTTCACGAACCAAGATCACCTAACACTATTTCCCTACCATCCCATGCAATCCTCACTCTGCCTAACTACAAACTCCATCATATCCCTCAACCTGCCTATGATACAATTATGTCACGACCCACCTTCACCGAAAGGAGGGAAGGGATAACAGATTTCCAAGCCCTTCCTTCTTTAAGTTGAAGGAGTGATAATGACCCCCCGAGTCCCGCCTCCAGTAGGCCCCGGAGTGGCGACTAGAACCAAAGGTATAACATTTTCACAATATGGGAGGAATTACCATTTTTAGTTAACCAAGAATGGGAGAAAGAATGATTTAACACCAAACACCACCCAGTATAGAAAACTCAAGGTAAAAACCAAAATACATGCATGTTTTAATAATAAAACTAAAAAAAGCACAAGGACTCCAAAGTAAAATAAGAAAAAACAAAGGAAAAAGGCTAAGAATAATACAATAGTAACTAACAACAACTCCAACGTCCAAACTAGTAAGGTCCCACACGGCCTACGAATTCCTCCTGGAAACCTAAAAGTAAATGTAGGGTCAGTATACATAGTATACTCAGTAGAGAAAACCTATAGCTCTTGTGCACAAGTGGGGAGACATCCTAAAGTACTATGAGAAGTAGAAGAACCAACATCTATTAAGGAATCAATCCATCCTACCTCACTAGACACGCTCACCAAATAACACAAGCAGTAAGGTAATAGTAAGAACAAAACATTTGGGTACCCCGCACCACCATTTCCCCATCTAGCTAGCTACTCATCCCTAACGGAAAACGTCCTAACACTACCACGCTCTTCCTACCCGAACACACCTTGGCCTCACAACCATCCACATCCCTGCCTGCGCACACCTGGGCCTCACAACTACACATCCCTACCCGCACACACCTGGGCCTCAAAACCATCCATCCCTACCCGCACACACCTTCACCTCATCCCGAAGACACCTGGGAAAACAACCTGCCCAAAGAGTCATGGGATAACAACACACCAATCGAAACCTAACCAGAGAATCTTTGGTGTAAGGTCACCTCCATCCATCACAACCGAGGGAAGAGGGAGCAGGAAGGAGAGTAACTAGGGGGAAACACCCTTCAACATGAAATTGGGTGTCCAACACTAAGTGCCCAACGTGGGTGGGGTGAGACTAAACAAAAAACATATATTTTCACACACACACAGATATATATATATATATATCAACAAACAACCCAACCTACGTCTCCTCAAATAGATACAAGCAGGTGCACAAGCACTGCTGCCTCTGAAAATAGGCACACAACAAAAAGTTCCAAGTTTCCCTGTTCAAGTTGTCATTCATAATAGTTCAGTAAGAGTTAATCCCTCCACTACTAGGAAACTAACAAGCACAAAAACAGATGAAACAATAATAAGTAGGAAGGGAAGCCATCGAGTAATTGAAGTATTCACACCCGGTTCTCTTGTGAAGTCACATCAACAAACGGATCAGTGAAATCTCTCAAAGTACTGGAACCAAAGAAAAACCCAACAAACTGTTGGTTATCCCACATTAATTCATTTCCATTCCACCCAGTTCATTATTAACTTCCCACTTTTATTCATGTTCATATCCCAACATGCAAACCTACTTCCAAACACCACCACAGCCACGCAACAACTCATGCCATTCCAACCACACCATTCACAGCCCCACTGCTCACCCATCCACAACAAAACACATTCACCCCTTCACCCATTTCATAACATAACCAAAAAAACGTTCATAATTCATTCCTCTATATTATTTAGTTCAACTGGGGTGATCACACAAGGTTATGGAAATTCATATTCAACAGCCGAGTTTACGTGTTTAACCGATTCATACATGATTACCATTTACTAGAGAAAGCATAAAACATAGCATAGCATAGGTGCGCAAACAAGGGGCCCCAACGACCATGATTTTTAGTAGGCCTAAGCCCGTTAATTTCATAACATCATCATAGGGAAAAAATGGATAAAAATATGTAACAACATTAACAAACTTCCTCATCCCTGTTCTTTAACCGGTTATTATCTTCATTACAGAATTGATTAACTGCCTCGTGGGAACTATAGAACACCCACCCCACATGATACACCCGGAGGAGAGACAAAGGTAACATCCCTACCTGATTGATCAAGGATCGATGTTAATTCATCGCGTGGAGACTAGAAATTAGGAGTAGTAGGAGATCTATAGAATGCGATCAAGGAAAAATTTGCAATAGGGGTACAACTCGTCCAGAGGAAGGGCACTCCAAGCGCAGGGTGATAGAAAATATGAAACTCAGGGAGAGGAGAAGCCTTTAGGTTATAAGGACTGAGATACAACATTCCCGGGATGGTCAAGATACAGAGAGAAAAACTAGAAATTGTGGAAGAAGAGGGATCGTGGGTTGACCACGCGGCTGGGCCACCCCACACGTCCAACTTAAAAGGTCCCCACCCTTCGGGGCGATTAAAACTGACACACACCTCCGTGTTTCTGAAAACACAGTTAAAGGCATGACCAAAATGCATGGTTTTCCATTTAATGAGGGTATATCACCAATAATTTAATTAAACGATGTTAATGGGCTTTAAAACAGGTTTAATGGGGTCAAAACAAGGTTTAAAACCCAATTTGCCCAAAAAGGAGGAGCTACTGGAAAATCCGTGGAGAGGTCACTGGTAGGCTGGGTATACCGGTAGACAAGGCTACCGATAGGCCGAGGCTACCGGTATGCCGAGGCCACCGGTAGGCCGAGGCTACGGGTAGGCCGAGCTACCGATAAGCTGAGCTACCGGTAAGATGAGCTACCAGTAACCGGTAGGCTGAGGCTATCGGTAGGCCAAGCTACCGGTAACTGGTAGTCCGAGGCCACCGGTAGGCCGAGCTACCGGTAAGCCGAGCTACCGGTAATTGGTAGGTCGAGGCTACTAGTAGTCCGAGATACTGTTAGGCCTAGGCCACCGGTAGGCCGAGGCAACCGGTAGTTTGAGGCCACTAGTAGGCCAAGGCTACCATTAGGAGTCTTGAGCTTCACCGAGAAGCTGGGATGGCCTTCCAGACCACCTAGAACACCTCAAACATCAGATTTTCACCAAGTAATGGACCCCAAAACCTCGATCGATTACATATTTTATGAGTATATTTTACGTATTAATATCAAAAGAGAAATTCTATGCAAGGAAATATCATTTATGATGATATAAAGATATCATAGTGCATGATAGTATAAAAAATGGATTTTAAGTTGGAGGTTTAATGTTATTTTTTAAGTAACTAATGTTAAAAGGTTTTTAACATTGGTTATTTATATAAGAAATGTTATAAAAAATCAATTTGGATTTTAACACTGGTTTTAAGATAACATATGTAAAAAAACCATTTTTCATATCGACTATTTTAATACTGATGATAAAAACAAAAATTTTAACATTATTTTTAAAATAACTGGTCTGAAAAAATAATTTCTTCACATCAATTATCTTAAAACAGGCGTGAAAGTCAAAATATCAAATTGCACCAATGAGAAATTCCAACTGTTTATAATGTGACTTTGAAAATTTCAATTTCCACCTAAAATTTATGATGCATTATTTACATTTTCAATTTCATTTATAAGTTTTCATACTCCAAACATATTCATTTCATAATAAAGTCATTTGATCATTAGCATTCCATTGATTTAACTCTTTAAATCATTATCATCATTCAAATGATTTTCCTTTCAATGATCTCATCATGGTATTTTTTATTATATTTCCATGATTTATTTTGTTTATGATTAGTTTTCTGAATTGATACACCGATTAATGAATACTTTTTTTTATTATAATGATGAAACCATCATTTGATCATCTTAAAACTACAAAGCTACCATTAGAGTATAAAATTAATTATAAGATGAAGCTTCAGATTACTCAAGAGATATTTGCTCTGAATATAATTATTATAATGGATAATATGTTATGTTTGAAAATTAAATCAAATATTTATGTCTGTTTTTATAGATTTCAAATAGTTTCTATGATTTTTTGTTTTTTATCAATTTTGTATTTTCATTAGATGTAGTTCAAAGGTTTGAATTTTCAAAATATTTTTGATATTTTTATAGTTAATTATTATATAATCAACATAAAAAATTAAATTCAATATTTTTTTATATAATAAATGATATAAAGAATTTATATTTAACATCAATTTTTAATAATTGATGTCAAATGTCAATTTGTTTACATAGATTATTATATTACCATTATAAAAATACTTTTAAAATATAAATTTTACAATGGTTATAATAACCAACGTTAAGAACCATTTTTTACATCACCTAAAATAATTTCACCTTTAAAAATGATGTAAAAAACATAAAAAAAGGGATTTAAAAACCTATTTTTTTACTAGTGGTATCCCCTTGGAATATAATTAGAAATAATATAGTGATATCACAACCACTAACTTTTCTTGATAGTTGAGTGTTTATAGGATAAAATTAAAATATTAATTTTGTTAACTATCATTTATTAACCATTTTATAAGATTAAACTCATGGTAGATTCATTCATGTGATGAATAATTGAATGGAAGAATTCCATTTACTCATTTATCACAACATATGAGTAAATTCATATGAACTTAGTGAGAATCCTCAAAGAATTTATAATGGTGAAACTACCATGGGATGGTTTTGGGACCAAGTTCAAGACTCTTTTATGATACTCTCTATGTTCTAAATATCTATTCCTTTTCTAATCTTAGCCTTTATGAGTCATGAGAAATTCATGGGTGATGACAGGGTCCTGCTCGGGCATCTAATGATTCATGAAAACATGTGGGTATACTATGGAGAGGTGAGTCTAATAACTTCCCATTGACTGATCTTTGTCATGTAAGAGGAAAGATGGATTCAACAATGAGCAATGGTGTAAGGTATACATGTACTTGTTCTTCATTTTATATACAAAATGGTTTAAGGTTTCATGTACGGTGTTACTGGGATTTTGGGTTTCAAGTTGTTTTTTTGTCGTGTTGATTAAATTTTTATCATCCTTATAAACCCTTAAGTGGTATTAAAGAATCTCCATGTGATTTGAACCAAAAAATCATGTTTTAAAATGAATTTTTCATGTTACTATAAAGCATTTAATTGTAACACAAATATGATATAGTGTATATCAGTTTATGAATAACATGGTTGTCACATACGAATGGAAACTCTCACAGTAGCATTAAACATTAGTTATTAATCATCTGTTATATATGACTGGGTGCTATGTAAGGAGTGAAAAAAAAATCATGAATAATAGTAAGGATGTACCCTGTTCTATGTTAATATCTCATAGGCCCCACAGGTTCTTGGTTAATCCTACATGAGAACCTTTCATAAATTATGATCACTACACCATGATGTTAATCCTACAGTGGATATTAATGCCATGTTTAAACTCACAAGTCTCTTATCACAAGTCACGATACTTGGTGTATAGATTAATCTTATAAAAACTACCAGGCACTCTCACTTACACATACAAAAGTTTTTGTGTGCTAGTTTTAACATTACACAACAAAAAAATTATAAGAAACAAATTGGTGGAATGTGATATTACTCTTATGCATCCTACCGTACTAGTTATTACCACATATAAGATGTGTTATCAGTTGTTGATTATGATTGATAACACTTAAGGGTTCCCACCTTATATCATTTTAAATGATATATATGGAAAAAATATTTTTTTTCAAAATTTGAAATCATAATTGAATTAAATAATTTATAAATAATTTATAAATCATATAAAATGGAATTTTGGAATATATATTAATATATAAAAGTGTTTATGAATTAAATTACTATAAAATGTTTATAATTAATTAATTAAATGTTTTTGAAACATTTAATAAATAAATATCCATAAAATAAATTATTAATAATGAAATGTGTTTTTCAAATTATACGGAATGTCATATAATTTGAATATAAATTGTATATATGAAAATTATAAGTGCAATTTATATAATTTTTATAAATTAAAAAATATGTCCAAAATATAAAAGTGTTTATATTAATTATGAATTGATCATAATTATTTAGTTTTAATTGTTCAAATTAAATACATTATTTGAAGAAATTATTTAGGGAATATAATAACAAGTTTTGATAATTTATTTGATCATGTTTTAAATCATATTAAATATGTGATATTTAGTTTCTGTAAATTTTTCACATAATAAGATTTAAATATAAAATGTTTTTATTTCATATAATATCATATATTTTTGTAAAATACTATATAATGAATAATATTGAAGGGTTCATATTGTAAATAAATAAAAATTATTTATGTTTATTTAATTATGGAATGTCCAAAATATGAATCAATCATTGAATGCTTATAATTGGATTTTATTTACGAATTGTTCATAAATAGTTTAACTAAAGGTTAAATAATTGATTGACTAATTTATTTGTTATTCCATATTTAATTCATTGATATAATTTCTATATTTTTAATTGATGTATTCTTTAGTTAAAAATGTTAAATTACTTATTTAATTCTCCAAACATGCATCAAAGAAGTTATATGCTATGTATGATAAATGATTTAGTTTTCTTCCCCCATGATGAAGAATTATAATAGGTTATGATCTTTAATTTAATGGTTGATTATAATTTATACACATTAGGTGTTATAATTATGGTGTAATTAAGGTCTCACTTCAGTAAATAATCCCTGGGTAGTGGGATTTTAGGTTGAACTACTCACTAGCCCAGTGGTTTATGACTTATCTATAAAAGTGGGTGATGAATATCTATAACTCCAAGATTAATATTATAGGTATTTTTTTTCATATAATTATAAATTTAAAAACCTTATATATTAAAATAATTCTATTTTGAATAGTGTATATGACATGAAACACTGCGCATAAATGAACCAAAAAATAATATTATTTAAAATATGACTATTATAACCTAGATATTGAATTGTAATCTATGAATAAGATTAAAAAAATTATTAAATATATGTATAATGGTACCACTCAATACATATTTATTGATTAATTATTATTTAACAAGCACTCAATTTTAAGTAAGTTCATTTATAAATTAAAAATATATTTTCTTCAAAAATAGTTTTTATTTCTCTTGTGATAAAATATTATAAATATTTTCAACCACTTTTAGAAATTTTATTTTATAAAAACTATATCATTTTTAAAAAAATAATACAAAATTTATCTTAGGATTAATTTTTTTAAATTCAATTTGTAGTGAATAATGAAAACCCACCAATTTTTTATAAATATGTCATTTACATTTAAGTATTTTAAAAGTAAATTTTTTAATTGAATTGGTTTTAAAATTAAATTAGTTTATTTTTATTATAAATAATCTAATTAATATCATTTTAATTGAAATTATGCATAATTTTGGTATAAAAACATTTTATACCTGGAAATCCATGTTAATGGTAAATTATTTTCATCACGTTTTTCAGGTTTATTTTAAATGTAATTTATACCACTTATAATGATTGAATTTGATTAATTTGATTCCATATTTAGAATCATATTTTTTAAAATATGTCAACTTTATTTTTGGTTATAATGAATAACAACAATGTTACAAATGTTGTCACTCTAATATGGGTAAATTGAGTAGAACAAGGTTAGAAAAATTAAATATGACTTAAAAATCATCTATAACCTCGAATATATTTCATTGGATGAGTATAATTTTACCAAATACTTTCAATATTATAAAATATGGCATTTGGGTGAAACTTTTATTTGATCAAGACACTAATATTTTTTAAGTAAAAGACAATTCCAAAATGTTGGTATATTTCTTTTAATACCATCAATATATTTTTATAGGATTAAAAATAAGTTATTAACTATTATAAAATTTTATTTTAAATATAAATAAATTTATCTTATGATGGTAGTTTTTTTAATTTTTAGTAAATACGTAATAACCTTAAATGCTTACACAACGTGGACACGATGCTTGTGAAAGCATTTGAAAAATCAAGTAAATGATTCTCAAAACACACAAAGAATTATTATTAGGGTGAGTTTTGGTGTTTCAAGAATTTTTTAGAAAGATTTTATTTACTATTTATTTGTTAAGATTTTATATTTTAACTAAATTACCATATTTATAATTATTAAATCAAAATTATGTGAATATTATTGAAAATGAAATTAATATTATTTTATATTAAATAATATTTTATTAAATGATTTAAAATTCATAAATATCATATATTTGGAAATTTTAATGGTATATTTTGTAACACATCAACCATTTTACACATATGGGTTAATTTTCATTTAATAGTAACCTTTTTGAACCCTAATGAGTAAAAAACCTTGATATCATAGTAATCATCAACAGGGTTAACGAGGGGTTAAAATTAATATATAAGGATTAAAACGTCACCTAAAATTGTATTGATTTTATTGGATGAGATTATTTCAACTTATATTCAACCTATATTGGAAATATATCAATTTTCACCACATGAAAATTAAATATTAATTTACATTTATTTAATACTTAAAGTATTTCCCATTTTATATAAAGACACAAACCCTCCTATCTTACTCACACTTATTGAGACATGTATCTCAAAAATGCTCTAAAAAAACACTTCCCAATGTACTCCAATTTTTTTTAAGATGTTAGTATCATAAAAATACTAACCTATAATTCTTAAGGTGTAAGTGAAAGGAGGTTCTTCAATGAGGAGGTAATCATCCTAACTAAGAATTTTCATTTTACTTCTTATTATCAATACCACAAAACTGGGCAAGGCATGCGCCTGCCTTTATCAGCGCTAATGGAAAAGCACTGATAAAGTGGACCTTTATCAGCGCTTTTGTTAGTGCTAATACAGGTTGTATTTATCAGCGCTTTTCATTTTAGCGCTGATAAATACATGCTTTATCAGCGCTTTTTACTAGCACTGATAAAGGCTCACACGGATTTGTTAAAAACCCGTGTGTCCTCTTCCTCCTCCCTGCACCTGGTCAAGATCTCGCGGAAGCCCTCCTCTGCACCACTGCCGCCTCCTCCTCCTCCACAGCAGCCGCCACCTCCTCCTGCTCCTCCTCCTCTGGCCGCCACCTCCTCCTCCGGCCGCCGCCTCCTCTTTCTTCTCCTCCTCTGGCCGCCTCCTCCTCCTCCTCCTCTGTTCCTCCTCCTCCTCCTCCTCCTCCTTCTCCTCCACCGCAACCTCATCCTCCTCCTCCTCCACCGGTGCTTCCTCCTCCTCCTCCTAGTCCGCTGCCTCATCCTCCTCCTCCACCGGCGCCTCCTCCTCCTCCTCCTCTGCCTACTCTGCTGCCTCCTCCTCCACCACAGTTTGAGAGGTGCCTCAAGTACTCAGGTGAGTCACACAAGATTTATTTTAGTTTTATATGATGTTTTTTTGGAGATTCTTAAAATGAAACATGGTTTTGTGTTCATATTTTTTGAGAAACAATGTAGAACCTTGAGCATGAGGAGGTTTTCAGTCCTCTTTCTAAATCACATAGTTGAATTTCATGGTTAGTGAAGGTTAACCATGGGATATCTTAGAGGAAACCATGTGAGGTGGATTTTAGTTAGGGATTAACATACCATTTTTTCATGATTTCATACAAAACATGTGAAATTTTGTAGACTGAGGTAGTTCCAATTTACATAATTAATGCATAGTTTGGTAAACTATGTTGACCAAATATTTGAAGGGTTTTTCTTGTACAGTGCCACCACATTATTAATATATGGTTTGGAAAATTGTGTAGAACATTAAAATTATATTTTCATCTTTTGCCCTCTGAAATTCCAATAGGGGAAGCCCCCATTTCTCATCCTCCCTCTTATACAATGCCCAATCGACCCACCCCCTTATTCCTCTTTGATTCTCCTTTCCATGGGGAGTTTTTTAGTGGATTTATTCAACAATTCTAAGTGATTTCACCATCTTCCTTACCATTTTATTCTTTATATTTAGTTTCTATTGATTTTTGATTTATATAGATTAGGTTTTATGGGTGATTCAACTGCAGCATGGTGGTATCATATTGATTTGATGGGGGTGTTTTCCTACCTCATGTATAAGAGGCATCATGATGGTATCTGAAAGTCACCAATCATTATGAAGGATTTGTGTTTCCTTTTGTAGTTTTCATGGATATTGGATCAAATTATGTAATGTTGTCTATGGATTTGGTTCTGATGGTTGGGTATTTTTCCTAAGATGGCACTAAGATCCCACTTCAGATCTTATATGGATTTTTTGTCTTGGTTCTAACATGAAAAGTCCACAAGATGAGTTTCTAGTGAATATAACAAGTTTAAATTGATTTGGATAATTAATTATAAATGTTATAATTTAATAATTTTGATTTTTTGGAGAGAGGAAGAAGCTATATTGATGAGTTGATCTTGGGGTAGACAAATGGACGAGGCTTAGTGAGCCTAGGAAAAGTTTTCAACTTGGAATTAAAATAGTAGAAACATATAAAATAGGTATGTGGTCCTGGTAATTTCTTTATGGATTTATAAATTCCTTAATGGGTGTTATTAGAGTGAGTGTGACTTAGAGGACCTTGTTAGGGGGATCCCGAAGACCTCTTGGAATACATTCTGTGACTTTTATGTATTTGTTCCCATAGGCCACACATGGAACTAGTGATACATCAGAGCCCTTGGCCTTATTGAATTGAAACGAAAGTGTGTGAACATCCCCCTTAGGGATGTGACTACTTGGGTGGGTATAACTTTGTATGGTTTTTGATAGGATGGATGTGTAGACTGACCAGAACAAACCTATATATTGAAATAGGACATGATCCATCTCTTGAGACTATTTATAGTATGGAATATTACCATGTAAATATTATGAGGCTATACCATGTAAGACACTGATAAATAATATGATGCTCTCATGCGATGAGTGTTTCACTACATCATGTGCTTCTATTGGATGGTGACGTTGCAATGATGGTCTTCATTCTTAACATCTTATTGATCCAAACCTTTAATGGGTTTCCTTTCTAAACATTGGTTTTAATGTATTAAGGTCTTTCTCAGGTTTCATTTCAGCCCTTCATTTTAAAATAACAATTGTATAACAACATGAATAACATAACTCAAGTTGATAGAGAAGAAAATTTATGAAGGCATTGGATTCCCTTCAAGCCAGATGGATTAGTGTTGTCCCCATGGATAGTAAAACCCCTTTTAGAGATCATGTAATAGTTGATAATAGGTTGTTTGGATCATTCATTGCTTCTAGATATTTTTCCAGATTTTCCTTGGTGTTTTTGGTTTATACTTCTCTCAATCCCTACTGGTGTAAGTTCTTTTCACCTTGTGTTTGTACTAATACTCTTTTTTTTAATTGAGTCCTTTGGGGCATGAATTAGGTGACCAATTCATGTCACCACTTTTATTAAAAAATGACCTTGAGGTGGTATTTTATTGAAATGGAAAAAATTACATAGTAGTGAGGTCTATGATACTACTAATAGGGACATTGATTTTGAGTAGTGATTATATTTGTTATGAAAAGTTGATAGGTGAGATATTTCAGTCCTTATTGTGTATTTGTCTTGTTTGGTTGAGTGTCCTTCACTACTGGGGTTAAGTTGTTGGGAACAATTTTATACTAGTATGGATACTACTCAAGTTGTGATAATGGGATGGAGGTTTTCCAGGTTATTATCATATTCACCAGGGTGAGTTTATATCTATGGTAATTATCAATGTATACTAGGGTGAAAGACCTCATGATTATTGTTATGGTTGGTATAGTCATCACAATGTTCTCAAATACACTTTGGAACTAGCCAAAGTTGGTATGGATGATCGAGGCTACGAACCTGAGGATCAATGATGGTTTATTTATTTATTTATTAGATATTATTTATTTATTCAGAGCATGAAACATGAATATATAACTAAAAATTAGAATTTATGAAACCACATTGGTGGTTCCCTACTGAGTACCCAAGAAATCCTCATGTATTGAAGGTCAGGTAGAATTGGGTCCCAGTGTTGCCAGATCGAGTTGGAGTAACTTTGATGGGTTTTAGGGATCTAGATGATGTGAGGCTTGGGGATTGTAGTGGTTCCCAATATATTTTTTATTTTGGTATTTATTTATTCCTTTATTTCCTTAAAGTATCTTGTTTTTTATCTAAATTATACTCATATTCCTTCTCCTTTAACCTATATACTTATCCTATGGATTTTAAATAGGATGAATATAAATAAAGAATGAATGAATGCCAATCGGTTGATAAAAGAGTATGAAGAAGGCGTGAAAGAATTTATCAAGTTTGCAATAGATCATGCATGTGACTCTTCTCAAATCCTTTGTCCGTGTTTACGCTGTTGTTATTCAAAACAAATTAGTCCAGATGAGTTGGAAGAACACTTGATCTATCATGGAATAGATCAAAGTTATACATGTTGGAATAAACATGGGGAAACAACGAATGTATGTAGTGACTGGGGTGACACTGCATTTTATGGATCATTTGATATGATTACAAACATGAACAATGAAGATGACCGTATGGAGGATGTGATTACAGATGTGAATGATGATAAAGATTGTATTGAGAAAATGACAAGGACCTTCAAATATGAACTTCGTGATTTCCCAAAATTGTTTGAGAAGTTAAAAAGTTGTGAAAATACGCCATTGTATGCTGGTTGCACTAAATATACAGCATTGTCAGCCGTACTGAAGTTGTATAATTTTAAAGAGGATAACGGGTGGAGTGACAACAGTTTTACGAAACTACTTGCCCTCTTGAATGACATGCTCCCAGAAGACAATGAGCTCCCGAGCCGAACATATGATGCCAAATGAATGCTACGGTCTATGGGTATGATCTCTGAAAGAATACACGCCTGCCCGAATGACTGTATACTGTTTCTCAAGGACCACAAATCACTTAAAGAATGCCCAAAGTGTGGTGCTTCTCGATACAAGAAAGATGAATACAGTCCTACTAAAGTTGTATGGTAATTTCCAATCATTCCAAGGTTTAGACGCCTATATGGAAGTTAGGAGACTGCAGAACAATTAACATGGCATGCAAATACAATAATTAATGATGGGATACTACGTCACCCGGCAGACTCTCCTCCGCGGAAGAGAATCGATCATGAGTATCCTGAATTTGGAAACGAGTCGAGAAACCTTCGTCTTGCGTTATCTACAGATGGAGTGAATCATTTTGGTTTTCAAAGCATCAGTCACAGTACATGTCCGGTCATATCAATTATATTTTCATTTCTATCAGTACTTATTTCTTTTTGTGTTTTTAGGGAACATTGGATGCTCATTGCAGTCAATTTGGATACTCCAAAGATTTATTTTCTGGATTCACTGCATGGATATCCAACTAACCGACCACACATGATGACGATTGTCAATTTTTAATACACTAGATCCAACATTTTAGAACTAAATATCTAGTTATATAATTTATATTATCTTTTAATGAGGATTTTGTTATGATAGGGCGGTGTATGAATATCTTCTAAAGGCTGGAATGAATCCAGGGCGTAAGGTTGACAATGCCCACAAGATCTACAAATGGAGAAGTATCTAGGTATATATAATTATATTTCACTATCCAAATACATATCAAAACAAATTACTTATTTTTCTCGATGTTTCTGCAGTGTCCGAAACAAAAAAATGACAAGGACTGCAGTTATTATGTTTGTAAATTTATGAAAGAGATCGTATTTCATGGACAAACTAGCATCCCCGAAGAGGTATTTTTGTAAATAATTACTAATTTATTTAAAATAATTATTAATCCTTTGTGTATTTATATTTTTTCAGTACTACTATGACTGTTGCAAAAACTCCTATTCAGAAGATGATATAAATGTCTTTAGAAACGAATGGGCAGCGTACCTGATCGAAGAATGTAAACAAATAGGACAATGAAGGTGAATTCCTAATACTTATGTTATCTTTATATGGTCATTGATATCTCCATTTACACTTATTGAGCATCTATGATCTCCCTTTCTTATGTTTCATATCCTTATATTAGTGAATTCCTACTACTTAGTTTGAAAATGACATAAACTATAGAAAACAACACCAATGACACACGAAAAACCGAGAAAACGCCTTCGTATTGTTTTGATACTTTAGGACAACGATCCACGAGTCATTTTTGACGTGTACGAATCGACCGTACCTCAATCCGACGCACGGTGTGACCGGTATGGCTAAAATTGTCTGATATCAGTTTGAAAATGACATAAACTTTGGTAAACAACACCAATGACACACGGCAAACCAAACAAATGCCTTCGGATTGTTTTCATACTTTAGGAAAATGATCCAAGAGTCATTTGTGACGTGTACGAATCAACCGCACCTCAATCCGACGCACGATGTGACCGGTATGGCTAAAATTGTCTGATATCAGTTTGAAAATGACATAAACTTTGGAAAACAACACCAATGACATACGCCAAACCGAGCAAACGCCTTCAGATTGTTTTGATACTTTAGTAAAATGATTCACGAGTCATTTGTGACGTGTACGAATCGACCGTACCTTAATCCGACGCACGGTGTGACTGGTATGGCTAACATAGTCTGATATCAGTTTGAAAATGACATAAACTTTGGAAAACAACACCAATGCCACACAAAAAACCAAGAAAACGCCTTCATATTGTTTTGATACATTAGGAAAACGATCCACGAGTCATTTGTGACGTGTACGAATCAACCACACCTCAATCCGACGCACGGTGTGACCGCTATGGCTAAAATTGTCTGATATTAGTTTGAAAATGACATAAACTTTGGAAAAACACACCAATGACATACGCCAAACCGAGCAAACTCCTTCGGATTGTTTTGATACTTTAGGAAAACGATCCACGAGTCATTTGTGATGTCTAAAAATCGACCGCACCTCAATCCGAAGCACAGTGTGACCGGTATGGCTAAAATTGTCTGATATCAGTTTGAAAATGACATAAACTTTGGGAAACAACACCAATGACATAAGCCAAACCGAGAAAACACCTTCGGATTGTTTTATACTTTAGGACAATGATCCAAGATTCATTTGTGACGTGTACGAATTGACCTCACCTCAATCTGACACACGGTGTGACCGGTATGGCTAAAATTGTCTGATATCAGTTTGAAAATGACATAAACTTTGGAAAACAACACCAATGACACACGGAAAACCAAGAAAACGCCTTCAGATTGTTTTGATACTTTATAAAAACGATCCACGAGTCATTTTTGATGTATTCGAATTGACCGAACCTCAATCCGACGCACGGTGTAACCGGTATGGCTAAAATTGTGTGATATCAGTTTGAAAATGACATAAACATTGGAAAACAACACCAATGACATACGCCAAATTGAGAAAATGCCTTCAGATTGTTTTGATACTTTAGGAAAACGATCCACGAGTCATTTGTGACGTGTACGAATCGACCGCACCTCAATCTGACGCACGGTGTGACCGGTATGGCTAAAATTGTCTGATATCAGTTTGAAAATGACATAAACTTTGGAAAACAACACCAATGACACATGGAAAACCAAGAAAATGCCTTCATATTATTTTGATACTTTAGGAAAACAATCCACGATTCATTTTCGACGTGTATGAATCGACCGTACCTCAATCCGACGCACGGTGTGACCGGTATGGCTAAAATTGTCTGATATCAGTTTGAAAATGACATAAACTTTGGAAAACAACACCAATGACATACGCCAAACTGAGAAAACGCATTCGGATTGTTTTGATAATTTAGGAGAACGATCCACGAGTCATTTTTGACATGTAAGAATTGACCGCACCTCAATCTGACGCACGGTGTGACCGGTATGGTTAAAATTGTCTGATATCAGTTTGAAAATGACATAAACTTTGGAAAACAACACCAATGACTCACAGAAAACTGATCAAACACCTTCGGATTGTTTTGATACTTTAGGAAAATGATCCAAGAGTCATTTGTGACGTGTACGAATCGACCACACCTCAATACGACGCACAGTGTGACCGGTATGGCTAAAATTGTCTGATATCAGTTTGAAAATGACATAAACTTTGGAAAACAACACCAATGACACATGGAAAACTGAACAAATGCCTTCGGATTATTTTGATACTTTAGGAAAATGATTCACAAGTCATTTGTGACGTGTAAGAATCGACCGTACCTCAATCCGACGCACGGTGTGACCGGTATGGCAAAAATTGTCTGATATCAGTTTGAAAATGACATAAACTTTGGAAAACAACACCAATGACATACGCCAAACCGAGAAAACGCCTTCGGATTGTTTTGATACTTTAGGAGAACGATCCACGAGTCATTTGTGACGTGTACGAATTGACCGCACCTCAATCCAACGCACGGTGTGACCGGTATGGCTAAAATTGTCTGATATCAGTTTGAAAATGACATAAACTTTGGAAAAAAACACCAATGACACACATAAAACTGATCAAACACCTTCAGATTGTTTTGATACATTAGTAAAACGATCCACGAGTCATTCGTGATGTGTACGAATAGACCACACCTCAATCCGACGTACGGTGTGACCGGTATGGCTAAAATTGTCTGATATCAGTTTGAAAATGACATAATCTTTGGAAAACAACACCAATGACATATGCCAAACCGAGCAAACACCTTCGGATTGTTTCGATACTTTAGGAAAATGATCCACGAGTCATTTGTGACATGTACGAATCGTCCACACCTCAATCCGACGCACAGTGTGACCGGTATGGCTAAAATTGTCTGATATCAGTCTGAAAATGACATAAACTTTGGAAAACAACACCAATGACATACGCCAAACCGAGAAAATGCCTTCAGATTTTTTTTATACATTAGGAAAACGATCCACGAGTCATTTGTGACATGTACGAATCAACCGCACCTCAATCCGATGCACGGTGTGACCAGTAAAGCTTTTCATTAGATAAAGAATCAGTATTTATTAAATGAGATAAATCAATCAAAAACATATTGATTTTACATTATTCCCTTTAATTATTATGAAAATGAAAACTTTTGAGTTTAAAATTTAATATTTTAGTTTCACATTTCCATATTAATGTATTCTTTCATATTACTGTTTTAATTTCTTTCATTATTGCATTACTAACATAATATTTGTTTTCTTATATAGGTGAATTTTTTTCCTTGAGTTTGGATGCTTTGTTCGGCAACAAATACCATCGAGAGAGGATCATGGATATCAAAGGATGAAACATGAATGTTTATAACTGTTTTTGAATAATTGTAAATGTAACCATGTAAAACAATGTTTGAAATGTATATAGCAATGCGTTTTTTTGTATTCATGATGTTAAGTAAATGTATATACCATTGTCAGTAAAAATATTGGGTGCAGGTGCTATGGTGTGCAGGTGTGCATGTGCTACTTTGTGCAGGTATTCTAGTGTGTAGGGGTTCAGGTACTGTTTTTTAGGTGCAGGTGCTAGGGCCTTTATCAGCGCTTTTTTAGCACTGATAAAGGACACCTTTAACAGCGCTAGAGGAGCGCTGATAAAGGGACCCTGTATCAGTGCTCCGAGAAGCGCTGATATAGTTGTCCTTTATCAGCGCTCCACCACACGCTGATAAAGGACCCCTTTATCAGCGCTTCTCGAAGCGTTGATAAAGAGGACCCCCCCTTTATCTACGCCGGAATTAACAGCGCTTTTCTAGCACTGTTAATGCTGGTTTTTAGCGCTGATAAAGGGGTAGGTTGTAGTAGTGTATGCCTCTTTAAATTATATTGTAACCAATAAAATATAATAACATAAATATATAAAATGTACTGATATGTTATTATATTAATGTAATAACCTTATTAATCTCATTTTCCATCAAATGGGAAATTAAACCATCATTTATGCATATCTGTGGACTACCACCTCACGATCCGATGTAATTTGTTTCTCATAAATGACTTTCATGGATGGTTATTATAATGAATTTAATGTATATATTTGATATTAATAACATAGTTATTATTATAAAATTATAATATATAATTTATATTTATACCACCCCAATTTTCACGACCCACCTTCTTCAATATGAGGGAAGGGATAGCAAGATGCCGAGACCTTCCTTCCTCAAGATGAAGGAGAGATAATGACCCTTGAGTCCTGCCTCCAATAGGCCCTAGGTGGATACTGACACCAAGGGTATAGAAATCTCACAAGAATGGGAGGCATTACCCTTTTTATAGAAACTAGGATTGGTATATAAGATTTACAAACCTCAAACAACAGAAATACACCTATATATAAATAAAACAAAATCCATACAACATGTATGTTTAAAGTAAAAATTATAGAAATACAACGAAAAATCCCAATTAAGTACCAAAATAAAACTATGAAGCAACACAATAACTATCCCCAATGTTTGAGATAGTAAGATCCCGCACAGTTCATGTAATCTCCATGGAAAACTAAAAATATTTTTAAATACATAGGGTGAGCATACAAGTATACTCAGTAGGGAAAAACCAAAGTCACCCATACACAAGTGGGGGAACCATACTAATTCCCCTGTGAGAAAACAATAGAAACTCAAAATCACCCAACAAGGTATAATATCCACCCCAACCACAGTAAGGCACACTGATCAAATAATGCAAGTAAGGTAAAGTAAAGTAGTAATCACATTGATATTTGAGTACCCCACACCACTTCCCACTAGTTAACTTCTCATCCCTAATAGCAAACTTCATAATGATACCACACTCTTCCACAGGCTCCACTGTCAAAAACCTACCTACACACACCTAGTCAACATACCACATCACATCCCTCCTGCACACAACTATTCCACAAACCACAACCCCATCCATAAGACACTAAAGAAATCACCTCAGAACTCATCCCAAAGACACATGGGAAGCATACCTCGCCCGCAAACACCTGGTCCTCAAAAACACACAACAACCTACCTAAAGAGTATATGGCTTAAAATTCTTAGGAGAGAGATTAAATAAGATCAAATTACCAACCATCCATACTTACACTAGGATATTGGGAAAAGACACCCTCCCCTATAAAAATGGGGGTGTTCGATACTTAGTGATTAACATGGGTGGGGTGCATATAGAAATAAAAAGGAACTACTTGTATGTATATATATATATATAGTTACCAAACACTCATCCCAACCTATGGGTTGTGAAAACAAACTACCATCCCACACAGACTACCCTTGCTGCCACCTCTAAATGTAGGTATCAAAATGAACAATTGTCACTTCCCAATTAGATAATTTAACACCACTTAACTACAAGCCATCACTCAAAACATACCCCTTCCAATTCGTTTAACTAGTTTTCATTATGAATTATAAAATCATTCATTAATTTATTCCATCCCTTCTAAAAAAGCTACCAAAAACTACAAACGTTATATGGATAAGCAACCATACCAACCACTCCCCAAGCCAAAAAACAAGAGGAAGGTCCAAGGTAAAAGAATCTATTCTAACACCTTTTCATTAAATAAAAGTTTCTAGAAACTTTGAGTGAAATCCCCATGAATGTTTACAACATCCTTCTTCAAAATCATCCATCCTAGACCATCCTCGGTAGCCCCGCTACAATAAAAGAACCACATTCAGCAAAACAATCAAAACTCAACCAGCTTGTAGTCCCACTACACACTCCCCTTTCCTGGACACCCCTACTATCATTCTTTAAAGTCATCCCACACTGTCCTTCGTTTCAACAAGAAAACCCCACAACAACCCTCATTACTACCACACTCGGCAGCCCTTCTACACAGCAACACCACACCTAGCACACCCATAAACATGAACATGAAACAACCCTATCTGGTATCCATGATTCCCAACCACTTCCCAAATGTAGTCCCACTATGTAAAATTTAATCCATTCCACAATCAACCAATCTCTCAGCCTGAGATACCATTACACCACCCATACCACTCCACACACACAACCATACTCCCATCCACAACACCACATTAATAGCACAAACACAAGGTTGAATAGAACCACACACAACACCTCGAAGAACCTTCCCTCTATGATCTTGGATCTCTACTATCCTCTCCACAAACGTTGCATTTTCCTTGATATCCAATTATCCCCAATCAATGAAATGAGAGTCATCATGACGATATCGACAAAGATGGGAGGCATGAAAGACATTGTAGATCCTTCCCAACTGGGGTTGTAACAATAACTGGTATTCCACCTTGCCAACTCATCCCAACACCAAGAAGGGTCCGAGGAACCTCATAGGAAGATTTATTACTCTTCTAAACATATTATTCCCACATATAGGGGAAACCATCAAGAACACATGGTCCCTAACCTCAAACTCCAAGGGTATTCTCCTAAAATCAGTATAAGACTTCTTATGGTCTTGTATTGCCTTCATCCTCTCATGGACAAGCTTCACCTTCTTTATCATACTCCAAACCACATCTGGACCAAGAATAAATACCTCCCCAGCTTTTGTCTAGCACAAGGGTGAATGACATGGTCTTCCATATAAAGCATAAAATGGAGTTGTGTCAATGTAAGAGTGATAACTATTATTGTAAGAAAACTCTACCAAGGTAAAATGATACACCCAAGACCCACTAAATTCCATAACACATTCCAAGAACATTTCCTCCAATGTATGGATGGTCTTCTCTATTTTCCCATTTGTTTAAGGGTGGAAATCAGTGTTTAGTCATAACTGAGTTTTAGTGGCATGATGCAATCCCCTCTAGAATTGCGATGTAAAATAGGTATCCTGATATGAGATAATCGATCTTGGAACTCCATGAAACCACACCACCTCATCCACATAACATTTCGCTAAGGCCTCTACTATGCTCAACTCCTTGATTGCTAAGATGTGAGACAATTTCATCAAATGATCCACTACTACCTATATTAAAATGAATCTTACCAATTCCTGGGGTAATCCTATGATAAAATCCATTGAAATGTCATACCAATCTCACTCAGGGACATCTAAGGGATGAAACAAACCACCGGGAACATGGTTCTCAACCTTCACTTTTTGGCACACCAAGAACTTTTCCGTAAACTCTGCCACTACTTGGTTCATCCTGGGCCAACAGAACTATCCCCTCAATCCATGGTACATCTTGAAAATTCTTGTGTGTACCACTAGGGATGAGTTATGAAACTCAAAGAGAAATCACTCACACATCTCCATGGGAACAAACAACTTCCCATGAAAGAACATCTCATTATGACTATCCTCCTTTGATCCCTCCAGAGCATCAACCTAGCCAAAACGATCACATATTACCCTGACATTTGAGTCTCCCCACTAAGACCCCTCCAACTACAACCTCATATATGAATTATCCTTTATATGAAATTGAAATACCCTACCCCCATCCATTTTTTCATCTATGTTCAAGGTAGCTAACTCTTTAATTTCTCTCCAAGTGTCCACAGATTCTTGAAACAATTCCATCTGCAAATTCCTTATCAAAGCATAGACAACAACATTCCCCTTTCATGATGTGTAGGAGATATCAAAATTGTAATCCTGGATAAAATCCATCAACCTCCACTATCTCAATTTCATATCTTACTGGAAAATATGTACCTCAAACTCTTATGATCCATGAAGACCATAAAGGGCTCCCCAATAAGGTAATGTCACCAAAACTTTAGTGCAAACATGACCACAAAAAGCTACAGATCATGGGTTTCATAGTTATGTTCATGGGGACACAACCTATTAGACCCATAAGAGATCACTCTCCATTACAACATCATCACACACCCAATACTAGATGAGAAGAATCAAAAAACACCTTGAACATCACCGCTTCTTCTGGAAACATGAGCACTGGGGCACTAACCAACTTCCCCTTCAGATATAAGAAAAATTCATGGAAATAATCACTCTACCCAAAATCCTAGCCTTTTCTAGTCAAATCCATCAATGAAATTGCTACACAAGGGAAATCAAGCATGAATCTCCGGTGATAGTCTTCTAGACCAAAAATACTATGAAAAACAACCATATTCTTAAGTTATTATCATGAAATGACTGCCTAGAAATTAAATGGGTCCACTGCTACACCCTTTTGAGACACAACATGTCCAAGGAATTGGATCTCCCATGTCCAAATCATGCACTTGGACAACTTTCTGTAGAGTTGGTGGTGTTGAAGGAATTGTAGGACTGTCCCGAGATGCCCAGTATGATCCTCCTAACAAATTCGAGTAGATTAAGATGTCATAGATGAAAAAAATGATGAATATGTCAAAGAAATAATAAAATACGAAGTTCATAATCCCCATGGACATGACTGGTGAATTCATAAAACCAAATGACATAACCATAAACTCGAAGTTCCCATACCTACACATGAAAGCAGTCTTCGGGATGTCAACATCCTTCACCCACAATTGGTGATACCCTAACCATATATTGATCTTATAAAACCAACTTTCACCCCTCATCTACTAAAAAAATCATATATACTTGGGAGAGGGTAGCGGTTCTTGACTATTACCTAATTTTTCCTCTGTTAGTCTATAAACAGCATCAGACCAGCATCTAGCTTTTTTCACAAACAAGATCTAATCACTCCATGATGACACACTAGGGGTAGAGTAACAATAAGGACCCATCAAAATTAGAGTAGGATAAAGTTGTAATTATATCCCATACTCAACGTCACGTCGAGGGGGTAGAGTCACAACATCCTCTGGGAAGACACCCAAGAATTCCCTGAAAACCCCTGAAACCTCCACCATCGTAGAATCCACTAATTTCACTGATATCTTGGATAACAAGGAAAGGAATGGTTCCACACACTAACTGCTCATATGACAACTCCACTCACCTATGAAAGCTACACGCTGACCACCCACGTCTAAAAACATGAATCTTCTATGGAAGTAGTTGATAAAAGCACACACAGAGTACAACTAGTTTATGCCAAGGATAACATAATATGGCTATATTTGTAGAAGAAATAGATCCCCAATAGACCTATATGTCCCCAACATATGTCTATATCACCAAAAATTATCAAACAAGATGATCTAACTTCTGAATGGTGTACTCAACACTAGGGGTACAAAAATTATCTCTATTTATAGCCCCAAAGAATGGCCTAGAATGGGTGAAATGAAGGAGTGAAAAGTTCCTAAATCCAAAAAGTCATAAAAAATAGTACTGAACAAACTGATTGTACCTCAAAGGACATCTGTCCCTACTGGAACTACTACCTCTACGACGTGCAACTGACCACACCCATCTCCTCTTCACCTTTTCTATCGGCCACCTCCCCGACCATGCCTAAGTCGTGGTGCCTATGGAACACCCCCAGGATAGCCTGTTCCTGCTCTGTCTACCCTCACTGGAGCTGGAGCTCATGGTCCCCACTACTAAAATGCCCTGGATGACAACTACTGCTGAGGAAGGTGCTGGACCTTCCCTCCTCCACCATTATAAACACTAATTGGGCACCTAATCTGAAGGTTCCTATGACCTTCATAAGCGAAACACCTCAGTACTAAGTCTATGGGAAAAGGAAAAAGAACCAAAGGTAGGAATGGAAACTACTAAGGTTGACTCCTCACTGACCAAAACCTTGAAGGCCCTGGCACATGAGACCTACTTCTGGATGCCTTGAACTTTATAGAACCTTGCTGGATCCCCTATCATGGTAGACCTCCTCACTTGTGTATCCTTTCCACCACCTCAGCCTTATTCTGAACCTCTAAGTACGTGTGTAGGGTGAAGGGAGTAACTTCACACTGGAGGGAAGGACATAATTTCTCCTCAAAACATCTTTCCTAAGACTCCTCATCTAGGAATATGTCCATGGAAAAGTGAATGAGATCCTTAAACTTGATCCCCAGCTCTCTCACCAATATACTCACCTTCTAGAGGGAGAGTAGCTCCTACCTCTTCTCAGCCTTCATATTTGAAGAAAGAAATATTTCCTGGAAGTCCTTCTCAAAGTCAAACTATAGAACATTGGTCTCGTTCCTCTCTCTGAGGTAAAGCATCCACCACTAACGTGTAGGTCCCCTCATCTGGATCAATACAAATGGATCCCAATACTCTATTGGAGCTTGGATCAAGCTAAAAGATATCTCACTCTCCTCAATCCAACTCTCTGTATCTCTATCTGAAACGTTTCCTTTTTAATTTCCTAGAGTTTGTTACTGGAAATCAGAAAGCATCTTCCACCAGTGATTGTACTCCTACTCTTGACCAACCCTCCATCAATCATCCATATTGTACTACTGTGCCTCCACTACCTAATCCACTAATGGTTGACGACTGGGTGCCATAGCTAAAAGGTAAACAAGGAACTCCTAATCCTGAGTAGTATGGAATTTATTTAGGATTTATTTTAACTCAATTTTATTTTAATTTTATGAAATTACGCAAAAATATAGGAACACAAGTCATCATGATGCAAGTACCTTTCCTAAGGTCTCTACCCTGCAATCAATATAGCCTCACTTGGTCCTTTAGTAAGCTTAGAGTCCTTACATCGAATCCTGAGGGGGCCTTAAAATCCCTGGTCCTAGACGGTCTTACCTAGCCTATTCCTTGCACCAAGATCACCTAACACGATTTACCTACCAACCCATGAAATCATAATTATGCTTAACTCAAAACTCCATCCTATCTCTCAACCATCACCTTTGGAACCATTCTGTCATGACACGCCTTCTTCAAGATGAGGGAATGTATAATGAGATGATGAGACCTTCCTCCCTCAAGATGAATGATATATAATCCCCCCGAGTCCCACCTCCAATAAGCCCCGAGGTGGAGGACATCACCAAGGGTATAATAATTTGACAAAAATGCACGGTATTACCCTTTTTATAGTAACCAATATTGATGTATATGATGTATCAAACTTAAAAAACACCAAGACACATATATATATAACCAAAATTTATCCCACATGCATGTTTAAAGTAAAATTTCTTGAAATGAAAATAAAACAACAAAATTAGTACAAAAATTAAACTAAATAGTGACACAACAACCACCCCCAACATCCTAGCAAGTAAATTCTATCATCGTCCATGTAATCTCCTTGGAACCCAAAAAACAAATTTATATACATAGGGTGATCATACAAGTGTACTCAGTAGGGAAAAACTAAAGTCACCCGTGCACAAGTGGGGGAAGCATACTAATGCCCCTATGAGAAAATAACAGAAACTCAAAAGCACCTAAAAAGGTATACTATCCACCTCAAACTCACTTAGGAACACCTATAAAATAAGACAATTCAAGTAAAGTAATGTAGTAAGCACATCGATATTGGAGTACCCCACATCACTTCACATTGGTTAAATACTCATCCCTAATAGGGAATGTCCTGATGCTACCATGCTCTTCCACACGCCCCACGGTCAAAACTTTCCCACATACACCTATTCCACACACCAAATTACATCTGAACCACAAATAACTGGACCAAAAACAACAACCCCATACTGAATAAACCTGAGAAATCACCACCCAACTCATCCCAAAGACACCTAGGAATCAAACCTTTCCTGCAGACACCTGGGCCTCACAACGACACCACAACCTACCTAAAGATTCTAGGGCTACCAATGCCTAAAAAAGGGAGAAGAGAAGAGCCAATAACCGGTCATCCATCCTCCCACTAGGATATTGGAAAAGTAAACCCTCCCACATAACAATGGTGGTGTTCAACATGTAGTTCCCAACACAGGTGGGGTATTTATAGAAATAAAAATTAATGACAACTATATTTATATATATATATATAGGTACCAAACACTCAACCCAACCCACGGGTTTTCAAAAAACACTACCATCCCACAAAAAATTCCATTTCTTACACCTCTAAATTAATGTATAAAAATGAACAAAATTCACTTCCCAATTCAATAAGTGAACATCGCTTCACTAAAAGCCACAAATAGAAACATAGTTCCCTCCAATTCATTTAACCAGTTGTCATTATGCATTATAAAATCATTCATTCATTTATTACATCCCTACCTGGGCAACTACCAAACACTAAAAACATTATAATGCAAAGAAACCATAGAAAACTTGGAAAAAGACTAACAAAAGAGGAAGGTCCAAGGTAAAAGAACCCATTATAACACCCTTTCAAAAAATAATAGTCTCTGGAAACTATGGGAGAAAGAACCATGCAAGGTAACACCATCCTTCTTTAAAATCATCCCTCATAAACCATCCCTTATATCCCCACTATACGAAAAGCACAACATTCATCAAAACAAACAAAAATCAACTAGATTGCATTCCCACTGCACACTCCCCTTTCCTGGACACCCCTACCACAATTATTCAAAGTCATGACTCCCTATCCTTCCTCTAAACAAGTAAACCCACCATCATACCTCATTAATTACACAATAGGCATCCCCACTGCACAAAAATCCCACACCCAACACACCCATAATCATGAACATGACAAACCCAGTCCTGCAACCTCGCTTCCCAACCACAACCCAGATACAGTCCCACTGAATAATAAGTTCATCCATTCCACAAAAAACCAATATCTTATCCTGAGATACCATTACACCACTTGTAACACCCCCCACACACATTCAAACTCCCATAAAAAATACCACTCAAACAATTTAAGAACATCATCGAAAAGAACCACACACCACACACAACCACACTAACAAGGAAAGTTTTGTTCATATTTAGTAAACAATCATGATTTAATTCCATTAGATTAAATAGGGGTTATCACAGAACAAGTTTGACCTGGGGGAATCCATTTATTTAACCAAATATATGTGGTTAACCAATTTCATAATCATATGGTCATTCATGGAGTATCTACCACATGTACTCACAACCCATACAGGTGTGAAAACAGAAAACACCAATGCCCATGATTTTTAGAAGGCATACAACCCTTCAAAAACATGTCATGGGTGATGGATAACATATAAATGAAAATTATCATCACCATCATACTCCCATCCCCTCATTTATTACTTCTTATTATCTTCGTTAAATTTGTGTCAACCGTAACCACAAGAATGCATCAGTACACCCACCCTGTATGATGCACCAAGGAATGAGAGACGAAGGAATCCATAATGGTAACCAAAGAAGATAAAAAATTCTTCCTTACATCAAAACCAGGGGGTCGCTGAGTATTAAGAAATACTCTAGGGGAAAACCAGACAGACTATTACAACACAAAATCATGACTCCTCAGGGAATAAAGGTTCATTGTGTTCCAAGAGAAAGTTGAAGGGTTCAAAGAAAGATAAGATTTTATCTTTAGAAAGGCCATATCCTAAATCTATGGGGGAAAATATTTCTAAGGACATTAAATCCAGATCACGATCAAAGCCACATAGTTCAGGAGTCAAAGGAGGATTTAGGTTTTTAGGAGATAAAAACCAATTGAAACAGACCAAAAAACTCATTAAAATGAAATTTAACTCCTTTAATGTCGAAGGGGTGAAACAAATAAAACTGGGAAAAAATAGAAAATACTCATCGATGGGTGAGTCACCGATGTGAGTCACTGATAGAGATTCATTAATACCTGACTCACATATATGAGTCACTGACGCGACTCACCACCAGAACTCACCGACACTACTCACTGACGCCACTACTGACACCACTCACCAGTGCCACTCACCAATGTCGACCTACCAATGACTGACCTGCTAATGCCCCAACCTACCAATGGCTCGACCTATCAATGCCTAACATACCATTTCCTTGAGTCACTGATTCCCTAAGTAACCAAGTCCTTGAATCACTGATGTTGAGCTACTGACACGACTCACTGATAGAAAAACTAGAAATTTGAAAAAATCTTGAAATGTGCCACCACAGACTCCAAAAACACCCCAAGAACTAGATTTTTTAAAATTTAATGGACCACAGAGGTATAGGCCCTTACACCAATCTTTAAAAATGGAATCATCACATGTTCATATGTACAAACTACCATCTCCACGTAGCGATGTACTTTATTGTTTAAAAACTATCTGTCATGGATAGAAATGAGGTTGGATTTAATGAAGGTATTAGATGTTAATAATATGATAATTATTATATAAATATATTATTTTATTTTATTTCATTATCTTACATCCAATGAAAATTTAAAACATCACTCATGTATACGTGTATAGAACCACCTTACGAGCTAGTGTGTTTTGTTTTTAGTGATTGATTTTCATGAGTGACAATACAATTTTATTTGATGTATAAAATTTTTAATTATTAAATGATTATTATTATGTATATTATGAAACAATGATCCATTTGACCATGATTAACATACCAAATTAATTTTTCCATTATGAACTAAACGTCATCAAAACACCTGATGTGAACTTAACTGATTAAATAATTATACATGTATTTGAAATTAATGAAATAAATTGTTTAATGATAAATTAATAAAACTATAAAAGATTATTAAACAAGTAAATAATGAATATAATTTTATTATATGAGATTTAAAGGACATACACAATATGTTTTGACTCAAGTTAATGGGTTTTATAACTTAATTTCCATTCAATGGGTTTACATATATTTCATTAACTATGTTATGCTAATATTATGTGTAAAATGACCTCTAATTGTATTATGTTCTATTTCAAATTGTTTTTTTTGTTTGAAAATTGTTACAAATAATCACTTTCTTGAATAATTCTAACTTTGATGATACAATCATTGTAAGGATGATTTGTTTTAATATTGTCTCTTTGAGACATGTCTTGTAATATGATCATACTTCCTTTTATAAGGAATATAGGCTACCAATTGAGATATTAAATCATGAATGGATATTTTATAATTATATTTAAAGTTACTTTTATGTTCCATATTTCATGATATATTTATCCAAATGTTATATAAGTTTCAAGGGTTTTCATTGTCTCATTTTAAATTCTTTGAGACATAGTTCATGTTATGAACCATGTATTATTTTATATGATGTAATTTTATGTACCCGATTTTTGTATACTTTTTCATACATTTTATTTAGCATAAAAACTTCTTTTCACCAAATATATTTTGTTTTATGGTTAAAATACGTTATTTTGGAAATTATGATAATTTTTAGGATGTTTCTAGCCAAAAGCACAAATCTGGGTTGATCATAAGAAAAATTCACACATACACATCGTGTACTCTTCTTACACACCGGGTATATTTTTACCCAGACATAGATCTACCAGAGCAGATACATGCCCATATTTTCGACCGAATCATACTCTCTATGTACTTTCCTTATACACACCGTATGGCCCTTCTATAAGTTGTTGCTGGCTGATGAATGTTCTTACACGGTGTGTGGGGAGGCGCTACATGATGTGTACCTCCACCTACCAGGGGACACCATGTTCAAATTCAATGATAGTGTGTTATCTTACATACTGGCGAAGAAAAGATGACCAAAATGCATGGAACATGGTACATGCTATGTACTTTAGGGTAAACGTTGTGTACTTTAGGGTACACGTCGTGTCCTACTAAAAGCTATGAATAGCTGCTAGGCCCTCCAAGTTTGGGAGTCATTCATATTCATTCATTCTGAGATATTACAAGGGGGAGCACTCTAGAGATGGCCAAGAAGAAAATAAGAGAAATAAAGAAGAGGGGAGAATATAGGAGAGAAGGTGCTTCCATGCCACCTTCCCGACGACCTTTGATCTGAATCTTTAAAGAGGATGAATTCAGGTATTGCAAGTTTTTTAGTTCCTAGATACTCCATGAGTAGCTATATTCCCTATGTATTGGGTTTTTGGACAAGTATGTGCTGTAATTAGTCAATTATGATATTGTAATTGTGTTATTCATTCTTCTCTCTCATAATTCCCCATTAACTCTTTCTATATATCACTAAAAACCTCGTATTAGACCATGAACGGGATTTCTAGTGATCTTTAAGGAATTACGATCTAAAACATCCATGACCTTTTTTTGTTTTAATTATCTCAAAAAGGGATATGATAAATCAAATTAATAGTAATCAATTTCCAGTACAAGGAACTGGTTTCAATTGACTTAAATAGAACTCACCACACCAAGGGGGTTTTGTTACATTCTTAACCAAAAAATGTGAATTATCATGAACAAAACAACCTTATAAGAAAATTGATTTAATAACAACCTCAAAAATCCACATCCCCGATGCATTTCTCTATAAATTTATATCTAAACCAAATATCTATGTTTTTCTTTATCTTTCAAGAAATTTGTTAAGAAATTGTAATACAATAACCTTTTTATTAAAACACCAAAACAATCGACTATTAATTTTAGTAAACTTCACTAAATAAAATAAAAACTAGATAAAAAACAAATATAACTCCCTTTTCCTGGGGATCAAACCCTTACGTGTACTATACTTGTTACGTTAATTTAATTTGGATTTTCAAAAATAACACTTTGGCAGAAATGATGCCAAATTTTTTAACCGTTTTCAGGGAATGAACGTTAATATTTTTTTTGTTTTAATCATGTTTGTATTAATTTTAGTGAATATAGAAATAGATATTATAAGAATTCAATTCTTACTATCATTTCAATTTTTATTACTTTTTGTCTTCCTCTTTTACACCTGATGTGTTATGAATTGTGCAGGTTCATAGGTGAATGAGTGGTCACATGACTCATTCCAAGAGTGCTGAGTCATTAGAGCTTTTCCCCATCAACCCAGAGATTGAACTAAAACTTTTGAGGTGACAACATGCACATACGGATGAGCGCAACCAAAATGCACCCATGGAGAATTTAGAAGAGGGAGATCCAGCTTCTCTCCATGGATCTGGACAACCGTTTGGCCCTCATGACAACTAGAACTAACAAAGAAAACCATCACCATTTGTTCTAGATTATGGACCACAACAACTCTAACAATATCCACCAGGGCGGTTTCCATACCAGAATCCAGGTTAGGGGCCTTATTTTTCTCCTATGTAATAATATGTGCCCCTAGACCCTAGAGATCTACTGCCCACGTGGTGAACACTTATGGAGTATTGACTCCCCTCCATCCAAGGATCGGATGCAAGAATTTTCCAGCAACTGGTACTGACCCATTAATTCGAAATAAAAATATTCATTATGTAGTTGATTGAGGGCATTGTGTAATTCGGTGGTTTTCCATGTTAGGACCTGAACGCCCATCTCTCCAACATTCTTGAGATCCGTGACACCTTTTGTTACCACAGAGTGTTAGAAGATGCCATCCATCTTTGTCTCTTCCCCTTATCATTAAGGGATAAAGAGAAATATTGAATCAAGGGACTGCCTCAACGGTCCATCCTCACCTAGGAGGCATTATCCCATGTATTCTTATCCAAATACTTCCCACCATCAAAGATGGCGACCCTATGGAATGAGATCCACAACTTCCAGTAGCATGACCCATAATCACTATATGAGTCCTGGGAGCACTTCAAAGAAATGCTACACAAATTTCTTCACCATGAAATTGTCCTCTGGATGAATGTAAAAACCTTCTACAGTGGCCTGACCACAAACACAAAATTTTTGGTGGATGCTACTGCTGGAGGAATGGTAATACGGAAATCTCCAAAGGAAATCCTGGACCTCCTAGAAGACATGTCAGCCAATATATTCCAGTGACACTTGGAGTGGAGAACTCAAAATTGAGTTATGGATAACATTGACACCACCACGATTCTCGCTTTCTAATTGGATGTGGTGTCTAAAAATATTTATGCGTTGAACCTAAATAACATATCCCATGTTGAAGTAGAAAACCATCCCACATGCAGTGAAAGTGGTGAAAATCACATCATTGGTGAATGCCTGGGGTCAACTGTTGGTCCTTCAACAAGTGAGGTGAGCTACATTTCTTATAACCGAGGTCCAAATATGTACCCTCAATATCTGAACCCTGCATGGAAAGAACATATGAACATGGTGTATCAGTAGCAACAGAAACATACTCCACCATAGTGACCACATAAATTTGGTGAACAACAATACAATAACCCATATCCAAGACAAAAATAACAGGGGACTTTCCAGTAGTAAGGGTACAAAAACCCTCACCTATAACCACCAAGGAAGACACCACCTCCACCAACTTCATAACAGACTCAGCAAGATACCCCATGAAAACATGAATAAATTATGAAAAAATTTATCACCACTGCTGAAAATCAATTTTAAAACTATTAATCTTCGATTCAAAGCCTGGAAAATAAAATTGATAAACATTCCAATCAGCACTCTAAAATAAAACTTGGTAAACTACTAGGTAAAATTTATAATAACTCGTGACAAGAGTCCCATTCAGTCACTTTACGATGTGGGAAGGATCTAACTCATACACTAACTGGAAAAGAAGGGGTGGCTCGAAATCTAGCTCAACCTTCACCCTTTCTAGCTGAAGAAACCACAATAAAGGACCCTTCCTCCTCAAAAGACACATCAAAAGATAAGGGGGCCTCACATAGTAATGGAAAAGTGGTGGTCAAGCCTTTTGATCTCACCTTACCTTTTCCAGAGAGAATGAAGAAATTGAAGCTGGATCACTAGTTTGGTAAATTCATGGAGGTATTCTACAAGCTTCACATAAACATTCATTTTTAAGAAGATTTAACTCAAATACTGTTTTTCACAAAGTTCATGAAAGATATTTTATCAAACAAAAGAATGATGGAGGATCTGGGAACTATTTCATTAAATAAGGAATTCTTGGTAGTGGTACAATGCTGGCTTCCTCCAAAAATCCAAGATCTAGGTAGTTTCAGAATACTATGTACTATTGGATCCTATGAGTTTGGAAAATATCTCTATGAATTAGGAGCTAAAATTAACTTAATTCCCTTCAGAGTCTTCAATAAGTTAGGGATCAATGATTTGAAACCCACACGAGTGTCCCTCTAGCTTGCAGATCACTCCATCAAATATCCTAAGGGGCTGCTCGAGGATGTGCTGGTGAAGGAAGGAATGTTAATTCTTCCTGCCAACTTCATCATTCTTGTTAAAGAGGAAGACGAGAAGGAAAATTTCATTTTGGGAAGGCCTTTCTTGGACACTGGTAAGGAATTAATCGATTTCTACGAAGGAGAACTGATCTTCCGAGTAAGCGATGACAGAATCTCCTATGACATCCTCAAGGATTTCAAGAAGGCATCACTATTGGAACATGAGGATTGTTATTCAGTAACAATAATGGACGGTCACTTAATCTATAAGAAATATGGTATGGTAATTTCTTTTATCATTGATGACCCTCTATTTATATATATGCAAGATGAAACTGAGGAGTTTCAATTTCTCAAAGGCCAGGGTGGTCATTACTGGCAACACACAGTTGTTCCATACATTTTGGAGGGAGTAGAGGTGTAACCAATTGTTCCCTTGATCCTGAAGGAACCTCAATTTGAGGTAAATACTCTATCTTTTTCTCTAAAATATGGATACCTGGGTGATGAGAACACTCTTTCAGTAATACTCAATGCTTCACTCTAAAAAGACCAAGAAGAGGCACTACTACAAGTTTTATGAAGAAGAAAACAAGTAATTGGGTGGATAATTGCTGATCTGACGAGAATCAGTCCCACCATTTTCACCTACAAGGTGCTACTAGAAGAAGGATAAAATCCCTCTCGAAAACCACATTGACGGATTAACCCTCCCATTAAGGAAGTCGTAAAGAAGGAGGTAATAAAATTGTTAGATAAAAGAATCATACACCTCATTTCAGATAACCCATGGGTGAGTCCTCTACAAGTGGTACCCAAAATGGGGGTATCACTGTGGTCTCCAATGATAAAAATGAACTAATCCCTACAAGGAAAATCACGAGTTAGAGAGTCTATGTAGACTAATAGAAGCTGAATGATGCAACCTGGAAAGATCACTTCCCACTAACCTTCATAGATCAAACGCTAGAATGACTGACAGGGCACGAATTTTACTACTTCCTCTAGGGTTATTCTGGATATAACAAAATCTCATTTTCCTCTGAATATCAAGAAAATATCACCTTCACATGCCCCTATGGCACGTTTTCTTATTGAAGAATGTCTTTTAGGATGTCCAATGATCCTTCCACCTTCCGAAAATGTATGTCGGAAATTTTCCACGACACGTCAGAACACATCATGGAGGTCTTTATGGATGATTTTTCTGTCTATGGAAAATCCTTCCCCACTTTTTTAAAGAATCTGGAGTAGGTTTTTGAAAGGTGCGATCAAACTAACCATGTTTTAAACTGGAAAGAATATCATTTTATGGTGTAGAGTGGTATTGTCTTAGGCCATTAGATCTCTATGAAAGGGATAGAAGTTCATCCTTCAAAGATAGAATTCATTTCAAATCTCCCCATTCCAACTTATGTCAGATCCATATGACGTAATCTAGGGAATGCCAGTTTCTACAGATGGTTTTTAAGATACTTTTCAAAGATTTCCCATCCACTCACCAATATACATTCTAAGGATTCCATATTGGAGTTTAATGAGACATGTACCATAACTTTCTAGAATCTAAAGAAAAAACTATTGTAAGCTCCGGTGATGATTGATCAAAATTAGGAGGCAAAATTTGAAGTCATGTGTGAGGCCAGAGACTATGCAGTGCGATCCGTACTGGGGAAACAACTAGATCACATATTTTGGCCAATTTACTTTGCCAGTAGAACTCTGAATAAAGCATAGGTGAAATACACTACCACAGAGAAAGAAATTCCTTCAGTGGTGTTTTCATTTGATATGGTTCATTTTTATTTGGTGCTATCCAAAGTTATTGTATATACTAACCATTCATCACTAAAGTATTTTCAAAACATGAAGGATGTGAATCCATGACTCATCTGTTGAGTGATTCTCCTCCAAGAGATTGACTTGGAGACCTGCGACAAGAAGGAAAGTGAGAACATTATTGCTGACCACCTATCATTCCTATAACTACCTAATTTGGAGAAAGAGGATGAAAAAGACATCAGGGAAGACTTACTAGATGAGAATATTTTCCCAATTAAAGTACCACCTCGACATTAGTATGCAGATATTGAAAATTATTTGTTTATAAGAGCAGTTCACCCCGATCTCACTTACTAGCAGAAGAAGCGATTTTTATTGGATGTCAAGAGGTACTTCTAGGAAGACCCTCTACTATTTCAATCATGTGGAAATGGGATTATTATCCATTTCATCTGAGAGAATAAATTTCAAGGAGTTTTGGGGTTCTGTCACTCCTCACCAGTTGGAGGACATCATGGCCCAAACCGTACGATAATGAAGATCCTACAGTCTAATTTTTTCTAGGCTACCATACACAAGGATGCTCGTTACTTTGTTACCAGGTGTGATCAATGTCAGAGGATAGGTAATATGGGATGATGAGCTACGATGCCTCAACACCCCATCCTAGAGGTAAAAATATTCGATGTCTGGAGAATTGACTTAATAGGGCCATTTCCCCCATCATATGGGAACTCTTACATAAAAGTCTATGTGGACTATGTCTCCAATTGGGTGGAAGCTACTGCTATAACACATGACATGACCAAGGTAGTTGTGGCCTTTTAAAGAAAAACATATTCAATTTTTTTTTCATTCCTTAAGTTTTGATCAGCGATAGGGGAATATATTTTTACAATTCATTAATGAAGAATGTGTTAATTAAGTATGGGGTGAAGCATCACATGGGAACACCTTATCATCCCCAATCTAGTGGACAAGTGGAATTAGCAAATCATGAGATGAAAAAGACCCTAGAGAAAATGGTGGGATCATCAAGGAAGGATTGGTCCAAAAATATCAATGATTCATAATGGGAATACTAGAACACCTTCAAGACACCTCTAGGGATGCATCTGTTCTTACATGTCTATGGGAAGACATGCCACCTACCAGCGGGCTAGAGCATAAATCCTATTGGGCTGTCAAGGCCCAGAATTTTTATTTAAAAGATGATGAAGAGAAGTGCAAGTTCCAGCTTATAGAGTTTGATGAGATCCGATGGGAGGAATATGAGAATACCATACTGTACAAATAAAAGACATGGGAGATCCATGACCGGATGGTTTCCCACAAAACCTTTCAACCCGGTGATCAGGTATTGCTCTTCAACTCCCATCTGAGACTATTTCCAGGAAATTTGAAGTCCTGATGGTTGGGACCATTTCAAGTGACTAAATTTTTCCACCATGGTGTGGTGGAAATTTTGGTGAAGATGAACAACCTTTCAAGGTGAACAGACCATGCCTAAAGATTTATCATCACATGGAGGATATGGTGGTTACAATCTCCACCATTCATTTTAGGTAACAAGGGCTAGGTAGGTCGATCTAATGACCTAAAACAAAGGAACTTCCTAGGAGGCAACCAAGAGGTTACATACTGCGTGCCACTTATACACATGGTGTGTACTGAATTTTTTATTTTATATTACTAATATTATACATATATATATTAACTAACTTAAAAAATAGGGATGATTCCAGTGCCAATGGTATGGTCACTGGAGTTTATCCGAGCCGTGACTGGTTTGAATCCCAACATACCTACCTTCGACACGGGGTTCATCCTTTTTATACTTGTTTTTAATTACACAAAGTGTGTTGTATTTTAACAAAATAATGTATAAGTTATTATAAATAAAAGAAAAACCATGATGGGGATGGACCAGTTGACCATGGTTGTAACCACAGTTTCAAAAGACTTGAGTTTGAATCCTGACAATCGGCCCATTTCCATCATTTTTCATATTAATAAAACCACACAGTGTTCATTTTGATATAAATCTTTAGTTCCATGTTTTCAATGATAATTCAAATAGTTTTTGAAATATAAATATACATATGGGTGGATTTGGAATATTGGCAGAGTCTTGGACCATGATCCAAAAGTCCCAGGTTTGAACTCGGCTAATATTCCATCTTCATCCATTTTATTCAAATTAAAAACCACACACCAAGAATTTTCTTCATCCTATGTAGAATTAGATCTGTACATGAAATATATATATAATTAATAAAAATTACTAGTAGTAAAACCTTTACTCCAGTGGCTTAGGGCATGCGATTGGATCGGCCGATCGATGGTTCAAACCTCTCCCCAACCACCAAACCAATGTTTGTACTTATATTTATCCAATTTTAGAAGACACGACATGTTTTTCCTGATACATTACATGTATAACATTTTTTTTAGTAAATAATATATATATATATTATTTTAATTGTTAATATTAATTATTAAATAGTTTAATATAATAATTATATTATATACATGTTATTTAAAAAATACATAGTGATATACGACTTGTTGGTCCAGGTACATGCCGTGTACCAAAACTATAAAGGCCAATCCCTACCCGGCCTGACCTTGTGTCGCACGACCCCCTACCATTTTCTTCTCCCACACACCCTTCACCCTACCCAATTTGAATTCACTGATTTAGAGTGTTTTTTGGCCTGATTTATTCTTTATTGTGATCCTTGCATCTTGTAAGCCATTCTACAATCCTTCTTTCCCAGTTTTCATCCTGTTTAGGTCGATTTGCAGATCAACTGACCATTTGGCTTCCCAGATAGTACACAACTTGCATGAAGAACACATGTTGTGTACTTCTTGTAGATGGACACACACCACACGTTATCCCCATTTGACCGATACAGGGCTTGTACGTTCGGTACACGCTGTGTACCGTGCCTCCACTCGCCTTTTGGCCCAGACCATGTATTCTGGGACACATCCCTTTCCCATGACACTATACATTGTGTGTCTATTTGGGAAACGCCATGTACTCTAACACTTTGGAGGCCTCTATTTGGATGGTCCACACACCTCACACCCAATGTTTACACACACTGTAAGTACCCCTTCCCACACGATGTTTATTTCCCATTTCCCCTACCATCGTCAAGCAGTGTATGGCTCATTACATGGGCATCATACCATGTTGAGGTACACAGTGTGTACACTATATTACATGTCATGGATTTATTTTTTCCTGACACATGCTGTCACGATGTGTCTATCTAGGGTACATGGTTTCATACAAAGATCCGACTACATGCCCTGTACCCTAGACCTACACGTGTTTTACTAAATTTTCACTTTCCTCACATTTTCTTATTTTTATTTTTATTTTTATTTTCTTTTTTTTTTTGTTTTATTTTCGGTCTAAGTATTGATGATTGAAATCATAAAAGTGGGAAGTATCCTGCTTACATTACTGATGGTGATAAGCCTCCTCGCCATCAGATTCGTCTTCTGCATTACGAGCGGCCAGCTTTGGGTTTTCCAGTTTTCCTACCCCAAGTGTCGGTCACTCTGCCTCCTCTAAGGATGCTGCAAACATCTTGGACATCTACTGATCGAACTTTTCCTATGCCCCCTTCTTCTGCTTATCCTCTAGTGGAGGCCTCTTCACCAAATATTGTGTTCGAGAGCTCCGGTGCTGCCACTTCTTCTTCCATCTACCTTCCCTCAGGGCTACCCTCGACGCCAATGGTGTACCTAATCTAGCCATCACCTCCACCTACTGGAAATCCCTATCATCCCTCTCAGGTATCCACTGCTCCACCTCCTACCTCTGCGGAAGGGCCATCTGCTCTGGCACCAACATTTCTTCCACCACCTGCACTAGCTGCTGCCAACCCTCCTCCGCATCCCTACCATGTTTTTCCTAAGGACCATCCTACGACAAATCAATTGTGGCACTTTTCATACCAAAATATCCCGCTGAGAAGCCGCTTCCTCGATATTTTAGTGCTGCATCACCTTGGAATTTGGGAGGATATTGAGGGGATTTTGGGAAATAAAAATCAGCTGGATACTTTTCAAGTCAATTCTCTTTCTTACCCTGATTTATTTTGGGAGTTAATGACCAAATTTGAGTTTGACATGCCCACATATGACTAGACACCCACAGATACAACTCTCCCAGTTCGTTTTCGGCTAGGGAGATGACCTTTTTCATTTACTATTTCCAAGTTTGGCTGAGGGTGTGGCTTCTATCCCCATACCTCCACAACACCTCTTATCTCCACTTTGACACACCCTAAGTTCTTTGATCTTGTTGCGATGTGGTATGAGCTTACTGGACCTGACAACAGGTACACCCCTACCTCATAGAAGAGCATGTTCATCATTGACCCTCCTCTTAATTTCTTTCACTGGTGCTTTAGTGCCCTTATATTTCCTCATCATGAAGATATGGGTGTTGTGTCTGGATGGGACATGAAGCTTCTTACTTGTATCATCCGACACGAGTACCCCAACCTCCCATATCTTGCCACTTTTTACATTAATTCATGGATTCATGGTTATCTGGGAAACCTGAATGGTAGATTCTATGCCACCCGATTAGCACACTATTTGGGAGTTTTTGAGCTGTCTCTTACTCATGATCACATTGGTTCTCCTCGTCATACGGACTTCATCATGATTATTCACATGAGGTTGGTCGAGCGTCTGGGAGAGAGCATTATGATTTTTTATGATTCCCCTACTCCTGTACGAGAGAGGGATAACCCACTTGCTTCCTATGGTGTTGCTGCTCAGGATCCACCTCATCCACGTACATAGGTTCCCTCCACTCCCACCCCCTTCTTCTAGAAATCCTTCTTTTTCCACCACTATCCCCTATTCTTCTTTTCCTTCTCCCACCCACATCCAGTTGCACCCTTGGTTGACCTCCTCATCACCCTCTACCTAGTTGCGGTTGAGCACCAACATGTTCTTCTACATCGTTGTCTAGATTGAATTTAGAATCTTTTGGGGATTCTTCTTTAGTATCATGGAATTACACTACCCCCATAACCTATTAATACCTCTTATCCTAGACCTTCTTCAATATATCCACCGAATTTTACCACTCTAGCCACAGATTCAGTTCTCCTCTCCACTACTAGGCCAGCTGCTACCACTCCTGCTACCACCCCAATCATCACTACAGATCCACCAACTTTGAGTTCCTCTTTTGAGGCTCCAGCTACTACGACTCCTCTTTCGAGCATGGATCCCGAGCCTACCACCTCTACTGCTATAATCGAGCCTTCACTACATGACCCACCTATTATAGATGATGCGTCTTCTGAGGAAACCCCATGATTGGTTTTTAGAAAATTTATTTTCATTGTATATATCTGTTTTTTCCTACACTTGGGATGTGATATTGTATATGCCTACCATTTTACTTTTTTCCATTCCATCACCACTCATGGGTACCAAGGAGTGACTTGGGAAACTCAATTTATGAGGGGAGTATTTTTCCGTATTTATTTTTCCATTCTAATTTGTGTTTACTTCTTCCACTAATTCCCTTCATATTGCACCCATTGTTTCCTCATATTCCATCATTTTTATTTGTATTTCACTTGGGAGACCATGTGCTATATTAAGTGTGGGGGAGGGCCTCTAATTACACTAGTCTTTGCCTTAAACTGATTTAGGAGACATCATTAATTGTTGCAATATTTTAAACCATGGAATATTTTTGATTAATAGTAATTATAAATAATTAATGCATAAAAGAGAGTTTTAAAAATTTACATTATTTTTTTATTTTCCAAATAATTTTAAAATGATTGTTGATATAGTTTGATTCTTTAATTTTAATCCTTTGACATTGAAATGTATTAGACTGATCATTTTGAAATCATGTCATGACCTGATTGACCCCTATATTTTCCCCATTCCTGAGAGGTATTATAAACATTTTTGACATATTATTTCTTATACCCTCTTTCTTGAGAGATTCTTGGGATATGAATAACTACTAGAACTTTCTAGTTTTTCTCTTAAAAACCTAAAGATATTTGAATCAAATTAAAATTATTGAGGCATTTGATTTTTTTTTCGGCCCCTTTGACCCTGAGACTTACCCTACATTTGATCTTCATAAACTCTTAGAAACCATGAACTACCTTGATATAAATCCCAATTACAATCCTATTTTCCCTTCCTACCCTAATTATTTTTTAATTTTGCATGATTGTTCATTTGATTTTTTAAAATAGGGAATTTTTGTGTGGTAAATTTTGGTGAGAAACTTGGAACTTAAGTGTGGGAAAGTTTTTCACTTATTAATTAGGGAAAAGGGGTCCCAAAGCCTATTACCCATTGTATTCTTGATGTTACCTCATTATATATATATATGGTCCCTATATATATATATATAAGATGATGTAATATGAAAAATAGGGACCAAATTCTTTATTACATATTATTGATGGTTTATGGGCCCTTATTGGAAAGGGAGAATCATAGTGATGAAACCACCTTTGTGATCTTGATTGGGGGAGAATTTTCATTAAGATTTATCTTGAATATCATGCATTATTTTTTAAGAATTCAACATCCTTTTCTATCCTCTATGATTAATTTTTATCATTACCTACCAACCCATAGCCTTAGAAACATTTGAACCTTATTGAATTCCCTCATGATTTTTTTGATTTGATTTTTGAAGTGGAGAATGAGAATACTTGAAAGCCTATGGATGAAGTGCATATACTTAGGATTGAGAATAATTCTAATTAAATAATATTAAGTTATGAGTGTGGTATCTTTTGGTGAGGAAAATCATTAGGTGTCTGGTTTATTTATGAAAATTTAAAAAAAATATAGATGGAAGAGGATGACAGTTTTTATTTAAATTATATATGAGGAATGATTAAAATATCTTCAAAAATGAAATTCATTTTGTGCCTTTTATAAATCTTTTACTATGGATAGATTATTTATATTTATAATTAGTTAAATGTTTTTTAGAGTACGGATACAATTGATTTGATGTTGAGATCTTACTTGAGGACAAGCAAATGACTATGTGTGGGGGAGTTTGATTTACCCGATTTGGGTATACTTTTTCATACATTTGTTTAGCATAAAACACTTTTTTTCACCAAATATATTTTGTTTTATGGGTAAAATACTTAAATTTTTGTGATTATGATAATATTTTGGATGTTTCCTTCCATAAGAACAAATCGAGGCTGATCAGAAGAAAAATTCACATATACATGGTGTGTACTCTTCTTATATTCTGTGTACATTTTGACCAAGACACAAATATACCATAGAAGATACACGCCCATGTTTCCAACCAAATCATACCCGCCGTGCACTTTCCTTATACACATCGCGTGGTCCTTTTAAAAGCGTTTAGTGGTCGATGAATGCTCTTACACGACATGTGGGTTGGCGCTACATATTTTCTACCTACACCTACTAGGCAGCTCCACGTTCAAAGCCAAATATGGTGTTTTATCTTACCTACCATTAGACAAAATATGGCCAAAACACATAGACTAGGGTACACACTACGTAATTTAGGGTACACACGATGTACTACTAAAATGTATAAATAGGTGATAGACCCTCCATGTTTGGGAGCCATTCATATTCATTCATTCTGATATATTCCAACGGGTAGCACACCAGTGATGGCCAAGAAGGAAATAAGAGAGAGAAATAAGAGGATAGAAGATATGAGAGAAGGTTCTTCCATTCCAACTTCCTAAAAACCTTCTCTCTGAAGCTTTTAAGAGGATAAATTTAGGTATTGCAAGTTTTTTAGTTACTAGCTACTCCATGAGTAGATAAATTACTTATATTTTGGGGATATGGACAATTATGTGTTGTAATTTCTAAATTGTTATATTGTAGTCGTGTTATTAATTCTTATCTCTCGTAATTCCTTATTAACTCTTTCTATATATCACTAAAAACCTCGTATCGGACCAAGAATGATATTTCTAGGGATTTTTAAAGAATTAATATTTAAAATATTCATGACCATTGGGTGTTTTAATAATCTCAAAAAGGGCTGTAATAAATAAAATTAAGAGAAATCAATTTCTAGACCAAGGAGGTGGTTTCAATTAATTTAAACCAAACTCAACCTACTAAGGGGGTTTTGTTACATTCTTATCATAGAGATGTGAATTATCATGAACAACACAACCTAATAAGAGAATTGATGTAATAACAACCTTTAAAATCCATAGCCTCGATGCATTTCTCTCTAAATTTTCATCTAAACCAAATCGTTGTTCTTTTCTTAATATTTCAAGTAAATTGTTAGTAAATTGTAATGCAATCACCTTGTTATTAAAACCCCAAAAATATTGACACTTAATTTCAGAAAAATTCACTAAATCAACTAAAAACTTGATTAAAAAAATAAATAATAACTTCCTTTCCCTATGGATCTACCCCTTACTGGTACTCTACTTGTTAGGGTAATTTAATTTGGATTGTAGAAAATAACATTTAGGCAAAAACAATACCATAATTATTACCCAATTAATGTTTTATTTAATGGATGTTTAGGTACTTATAGAATCATTTTATGTTTCATCATTTAATGGATTTTTTATTCAAGAATTACCCATGTTGTAAGGGCTCGTAGTCTAAAACTTCCTTCTTTAAGACATGTTTTAATTGATGAACCTATATTAATTTACATGGAGTATACAAAAAATATTGACATATAATATCATAAATTTTATATACTCTTATTATTTTAGGTTTCTTATCATGTTCTTTATTTTAAATGGTGTTTGGTTTTAAAAGGCCGTAAATTATTTTTCTTTAAAAACATTATTTTAAAGTTTTTAATGACTTTTAACCAAACTCTTCCTCCATTTTCTTTATTATATCAAAAGATTTTTATTTTATAAACATAACTGATTTCTTAAAGATATATTCCATTATCTTGTGACTTCTTTAAAAGGGTTTAAAATAAAATTCTATGACATTTTCTACTTAGATAACTTTTTTCTCTCTTTATAAAATTTTTAAAGAATGGTTATTTTTAAATTTAAAGGAATGGAAATATTTTCCCATTTCCATAATTATTATTTAATTTGAATATTACTTTATAATTTTCAATTTATATTTTTAAAAAATATTTTTCTCTATATTTTCTAAATTATTTAGTTTTTAAAAATACCATAAGAAAAGGGTATATTCCCCTATTTTCAAAGAATTTTTTTAAATTTTTCTTTAAATGTATTTTTTATTTATGGAAACATACTTTAATAATTCCTAAGCTTCACTGGGAATATGATCTTATGATACCATCCATATTCTTTCCCTAGATTGATTATGATGATTTATTTAAATAGATTATCATGAAACCCATTTCTTTTCCATTTATAAATTAAGCTACAAATGAATGAAAGTTGTTTTTAAAATTTTGGTGATGAAAATGAAATCTTCCATGTGTTGTATTCATCTATGGTAATTGTAAATTATTGAAAATAATAGGTTATCTAGATATAACTCACGATTCTTGGTGATCTTATTATATATTATATGATGAATGATATCGATATATCTCTCTAATGAATTGGGTAATGTTCCATGTCATTAAATAAAAGGATGGATTTTACTAGGAAACTTTATCCTATGGATTTAATAGGGATCTAATAATTTCTGATATAAGTTAACATTGGTGATATTGATAATGTTCTAAGATTCCAGAATGTTTTCAATTTGATTTATTTAATAATTATTCCTATAATCAAGATTTATTTCACATGGATCATGATTAAAGACTCTTATGACTCTTGTATTTTCTAAAATATTAAACCATGTCATATATTTTATGATCTAGGTTTTTATAGGTATGAATTATCTTATGTTGTGTTCACTGTTATCATACCCATATGGTCATCTAATTTTCACTAAACATATTAAAATTTTAGTGCCTATTCTTACCCTTACTAACAATTTGAGGTAACTCTTTTATCATGTTTCCTTTTCCCAGGGTTATGAATAATTATGTTAAATTAATTATGTCTATAAATATTTCATGTTTGAAAAATTTTGTGGGAGATGTTGAAGAATTATGCGGAATATAAAAATTCTGGTATAATGGGAATACTGATCACTTAAATACATGGGTAGTGTCATGAATGTTTTTTTTAATAATTATCTAAAACTATAAACCTAAAATATCCTTTTGTATATAAGTAATAAAATATTTATACCTAATGTTTTATGTTTTGGATATATACAATTGGTTTATATTTATCTATATCAAATCTAGAAATGTAAAGATTATGTTTTTAGAACCAAATCCGAGAGTGTGGGTTCAGGTCTATTATTTTTGGTATCAGAGATATATTTAGATAAATTTGGAGGTTAGGATGTTTTCATGAAATATTAAATTAAAAATTTTGGAGACCATTATGAGTTTATAATTTTAAGGTTGATAATAAGTTAAAAGGCATAGATACCCCTTTCTAGGTTATAAGTGAAGAGATTTTAAGAGTGATTAATGATATTTTTGGAGACAATTTTGTTGGGATGAGGTATAGGTAACCTTGATTTTTAATGTAAAGCATTATTTCAGAAGAATTCTATTACATATTTGGGTATGTAAGATGAATGGTATGAGGAAACCTTTTAGGTTAAAACATTATTCAATTTTGAGGTTATTGATGTTAATTGGGATATAAGGTTTTTTATTTATGAAAGTATATTTGTTCTACCTTTGGTGTTATTTTGGAAATTTGGAAGTTAAATATATTATTTATTAAAATTAATATATATTCATTCTGGGTATCATCTTATCAAGTGCCAACCATTTTGGATTTAGTAAATATAAGAGGATTATTTTTTTATCCTTGTCTAGATCCCATGATCTATTAAAATTTGAGTCTTTAGAAATTAGAAGTATTCATCATGGATACTTATCACTTGAAATATGGGTTCATATAGCGGTGGAAAATTGTTAAAACATGCAACCAAAGGATGAAAATTTGTTTATTTATTTTAATAAAATCAAGTAAGTATATTTTCTCATGTTCACTATCTTAATGGTAAAAGGATCACTCTCCTTTAGATGAATGAATTTGTAATGAAAATATTTTCCTTTATTATAATCATTAATTATTTATTTATGGTTTTTTTCACACCTCATTGACTTTCTCATGATCATTAACTTTTTTATGATTAATTTTCTATATCACTACCCATCATTATTTGGACATTAATTTTATCTTCCATGTTTATATTTTCATTTCCTTCCAATTTTCTCATATTTCAGAACCTATTTATGTGTTATTCCATATGGCCTTTATATTTATCTTTCCCTTTTTAAAAAAATAAGTTTTCTTATCCCTTTTTATGATGTCGGTTTTTAACAATGGGGTTTTCAAATATTAAACTCTTTAATTACCAAGATTGAGATAAAATTTCAAGGAGTAAATTTATAAAAGTGGGGGAGGATGTAATACAATAATATTTTGAAGAAATATAATTTTTGATAGTGTATGAGATAGGCACCACCGAGATTAAATGAACCATTAAATGATATTATTTTAAACATGACCACTATATCCAAGTTGTTGAATTGGCGAGTATGAATATTAGTAACCTCCCCGTCATAATGTGATTTTTTATTATATTAACAAAATCCATGAATGATTATAAAATTATATATAATGAATGAAATTATATTAATGATATTAATAAAAATTTTCAGATTATTTAACCATTTCATTACTCCTTTAACCTTGGATAATATACTAATGTAATTTTGGAGAAACGTATTGAACAACTTAAAGTGGTCAATATAATCAATAGATATTCAATGAATGGATTTAAATTGATTATAAAAGAACATTAAAAATGTAGATATAGATTAAAATTTTTATTAATAAATTATTTAATAAATTTAAATTCTTTATATAGGAGGACCTAACACGTATGACTAATTAGACACCCAAGCTAAGGGATTTATATTACAATCTATTTTTATTTCAGTATTTTTAATGTTCAATTTTACTTTGGGAATATTATTTGATAATAATATTATAAAACCAATATATTTTATTCTCATATGATTATGTGGTGTTTTAAAAGTTTATGTTCCATTTATTATCTTTCTAGAACAAGAATTAACAAGTATGTTACTTGTATGGGTCTTTTAAAAATCAAGTTTTGAAGTTTTCCTTCAAAATATTTTTTCTTATATATATATATTTTCCTTAAAATGTTTTCAATAATGTTTTTTATTTTATCTCTAGATTTATTAAATTCATTTTTACTAACGTTTGGATTCCTATAAAAGGGTTTAAAAGGAATATTCTTCCATTTTTGGAATGAGGTACGTTTTACCAATGGTGTGAAAATAATATTTATTTTAACATACACTGGATGAAAATATTTTCCTAATATCATGAACAATATTTTTATTGAAACTTAATTATTAATGTTATATGATTATATTTAAATAAAATAATTTTTATAATGTTTTTGTGAAATTTTATTTAAAATGATATCAAAAGAAAAGGGAATTATTTTCTTAAAGGAATGATTTTTTGAAAAGTTATTTATAACTACTCTCTTATAATAAGATATAAGGAAGTTATTTTTGATGTATTTATTATGTATTGTTTTATAAAGGCTTGGTTTCACTATAAATCCATCATTTTTTATGAATCAATGGTATTCCTTTACTGATAATGGATTATACCTTATTTTGAGACTGTTCACTTTATTGGGATCATGTTCTCTATAAATATCCATTATGAATTGGAATTTATTTTTCTCCTTTATGTTCATATTTTTAATATCATGGAAGATTTTAGAATAATTTATATTACTTTGAATATTTTTTTAACCCACTACTATTTTTATATATGGTATCATTTGAAAAATCCTTTTAAGTATGTTATTTTATTTATTGGGGAAATATTAATGTTAAGTAATGTAGATTAAATAAAGGAATGTTTTCAATTATAATTAATTTTGAGAATGAATTTTATTAATCAATAAAAATATGAGGAATTAATATGGTGTTCAAGTGAAGGGTGGGGCTCAGTTATTGATATTCCTTGGATGAATTGACAACTCTCATGAGACAAAAAATAGGCATTCCATATTAGGTGGCTATCTAATGTGAACCTACCAATTTATTAAAAACGATGTATTGGTAGAGTGTCCATGATCATAATATTCATGATGGATTGGTTGATAGGCCTTAATCATGAATGTTTAAATTATTCAGTTCTTTTATTAATAATTTAGTTTTCATTATCCATGTGATTTATATGTTGATATTATTCATAGATGTTTATTAAACTCAAGTTACTGATTAAATAAAATTTGATATGATTATCCCCTTTTCGATATTTATTATACTGTATTTACTCAAGATAACTTTTGTTGTACACAACCCTCACTGATCATATGATATTATCCTTTAATTTTTTTACTTTCTCCAGGATATAAATAATTATATTAATAATTATTTAAAGTTTGGAAGAATGTTTCTTATAACATGTAATATGAGAATAATTTACATATCTAGTTTTCCCAGACTACTAAACAGAGTGATCCTACTGTCCATGATCCCTTTTATCTTATACCAATGAATTAATGAGAACACTAGCTCTATGGTTCGGTAGATAGGATGTTATAGTTGGTATCAGAGTAAGTTTTGTATGAACCTTGGGAACTAGATTTTAAATGAAAAAACAAACATAAGAATTATTATAATCTCTTATTGTATTTGATAAAATTTACCATTATTAGGATTTTTATTTTTTGGAATAACATTAAATATATGAATGAGCTAAATTAGTGTTTTCTATTATTTAGAGATGTCTCATAGTAGAAGAAATATAATCAACTCCCATAGTTAATTTAGGGATTTCCCTGATAAGAAATCCAATACAATTGGCATTAGAACAGAGTATATCATGGCCATATTAGGGTATATGAATCATGTTATGATGTATAACCTTGAATTTATGGAGTGATATTTTGTTTCAAAACACAATTCAACAACGCTGGACCACTTCATGTAACCGAAGCCTCCATATTTTAATAGAATTACTAATCCATTGGTATATGAGAAATAGATTATGTCTTTTGAAAATTTATTTCTATCCTTGGGAATTAATGAAAGGGAAATGGTTATTCTTGAATTGTATTTTTTGAAAGGATATGTCAATCCCTGGGGGTTGTTTATATAGAACACTAAAAATGTTGAAGAAATATAATGTATGGAATGAATAACTTTTAAAGTGATATTCTTAGAGAAATAATTACATAAATAACAATAAGGTGAAATAGAGAGGAAGTTCCTCACTTTAAAGAAGAAGGAAGATAAAATTGTTACAAAGTGTGAGGATAACTTTTCAAGATTATCCATGTATGATTCGAACAATATACATAATCTAGAAAGAAATATTGACCATTTCTTTGAGAGACTTAAGTCAAGTCATTGAAGGGAACTAGTTTCTCAAAAAATTTCATCATATGATGATAGAGTATCATGTAACATAAAGGTAAATAAATAATTTTCTAGGTATTATATCTTCAATATAAATCAAGAAAAGTATATTTCAGATGAGAACAAAAAAATATTTTTTTTAAAGAATAATAAAGGGAGGATGATATTTCCAACATGTGATAATTTTGGAAATAAACACCTAGATACCTTATTAATGGTAAAATAAGTCTTAAATTTTGGATAAAGGTATCATAAGGCTATTGAATTCATAAAAAATAAATAAATAACTAATATCTAGTGATTTATTTATAAATAGATGGACAATTCTTCAAAATAATGTTCCACGATTCAAGGGGACCTCTTGTAGAAGAGGCTAAGGGGAGAAGGACAAGATTATGTGATTACTCTAGCCAATTTAAAAGTCTCTAAAGATGTGGTGGTGGGTACATTGATCATAAAATCAATTTTAGAGAATGATTTATTTGATTCTGTTTCACTACAATCTTTTCTATCTTTTAGGTTTTCTAAGAAAATTAGATATTTCCCTACCACATTAAGAATGGAGTTTTCAATCAAGATTACTAGTGGAAATATTATTTAAATAAGAATATTTCCATAAGTTACCATTACAAAAAAAATAAATAACCTGTTTAAAAAACTAATTATTATTCCAATGGTTTATTTTGATATAATATTTGGTATGTATTGAATTTTAAATTATAATAAAAAAATTATTTCCAAGAGAAAGATACTTCGATTTGTAATAGAGGTGTGGAATATTTTTTTCTTCAGAGGGGATACTACAACATCTAAATCATGTCTAGATCCATATCCAGCAGATCACCTTCAAATTATTAGGTAAAAAGATCTAATGAAATATATGAATAGGAAATGTGTTCTTAGAATATAGGATATACCTATTGTGGAAGAATTCATGGATGTGTTTCATAAATAACTACCTAGACTTCCTCTTGAGCATGAATTTGTGTTTTCTATTGATCCCATACCTTATAAAAAAAATCTAAGACTACCTATAGGATGGACATAGTAGAATTAGTAGAATTGAATAAAAAACTATAGGATTTTTTGATGAGGGATTTATACACCCTTTTATTCTTACATGAGGATCCCTTATTAATTTTTTAAAGAATGAATATAGGTCTATGAGGTTGTGTACTGATTATAGGTAAATAAATTTAATTACTATAAAGAAAATGTATCTTATACCCTATATTTATAAATTATTAAATCAACTATAATTATATCAATATTGTTCAAAGACTGATCTCTGTTCTGGGTATCATCAACTATGAGTAACAAATGACATTTTAAATGATTTGTGGAAATTTTAAAGTTATATTATGTAACGTACCGGTTCTAGGATCCATCCAGAGGAACCCCATCCCCGATTGGTCACATGGCCTCAAGTGAATTTCCTTGAACTCCAAAGGCTGCTGACTAGCAATGAGGGCCTTGGGGGTGTCATTGGGAAAACTATTCTCTCATTGGTAGAGTACATAGTGGAAGTAAACAACACATACAATAGTGGAAGCAGTAAATATCCAACAACAATAAACAGCGGAAGGCTAAAACAATAGACAATTGGAGCACACACATATATATGAAATGATGACACATACATATGTCTAGGAAATCAGCAAAATAATTCACAATGCTGAATACAACACTAAACTAAAGTGAAAAAGAAAACATATAAGAAACTCCTCAGCATCGCAAGCCTCAACTTGGTCCCATGCTCTCCTGCTCTAATGAAATCATGTACCTGAAGTTGAAGGGCACATTCCCTTGTCTATACCTACAACAATATAATCTATTTGGGCCCAAAATAATGACCCAAACAAGGTGTGAGACTAAATACCAGTAGGAAACCGCCCGAAGATCTATGCCTAACAGTCAGTGATCATATGGAAAGTAATAGTACAGTAAGTAGTAAATAGTAACCAGTAAATTTGATGATACACAACAGTAAACAATCCATTGATCAACAAGAAACAGTGAAGCAAATAGATAACCACAAACAGAAATCCCTCTAGGAAGTAATCACAATCCTCCCCTCTGTTCCTAACCAAGAAGTAACAACAATCGTCTGGGCAGTACACTTAGCTTAACCCCTCTGGTTTGGTCATACGAAAATTATAAGACTCTCTGAGGAAGCATGCTCAGTCAATTCCCATTATCGTCTAAGGTTGTTAGGGACTCTCTGAGGATGATCACGTGGTAAATTCCTCTTATAGCCCCAAGGTCTAGAGACTCTCTGAGGAAGCTCACTCGGTCAATTCCTCCTATAGCCTCAGGTCTATCATAGACTCTCTATGGAATTTCACTTGGTTAATTCCTCCTATAGCCTAGAGTGGTTTAAGGAAATTCAAAAAAAAACAAAGACTCTCTAAGGAAGCTCCCTTGGTCTATCCTTATATAGTCTATAATGCTTAAGACTCTGAGAAAGCTCACTCGGTCCATCCTCCTGTAGTCTTTCATATCCAAGACTCTCTGGGAATCTCACTCGATCTATCCCCATATAGTCTATAATGTCCATGAATCTTCGAGGAAGCTCACTCGGTCTATCCCCCTATAGTATATAGCACTAGGTTCTCACGACCCCATGCCATTCAATGCATAATAATGCTATAAGGACAATGTAAACATACATAACTATTTGGCTAACCATTCTATAGCATAACAACATGTCAGGGAACAATACTCCATCCTACGGTCACAATGCATGGAAAACAGGTATAACGACCAAAGGCAGAACAAGACCAAAAGGTCTTATACAGAACAAGGCATGGGAAAAAACATCCAAACATATAAAGTATCCTCATACATAACCAAATTAACTCTACACAAGCATACAAGAAAGAAAGGAAAAACAACAGGGGTAAAACAGTAATCACACAATACCCCGTTCAAGGGTATTGGTGGAATTTGCACATAATAATCAAGAAATTTGAATGGAAAGGCACAAACAACCTACCTTGATGCTAGGAGATCAATATAATTGAACTACAAGGCTTGAATATCCTTAGACCATCGTAGATCTATGAAAACGCACAAAACATTCAACCCACGATAACTTGAAAAAGAGGAGGAATTGGAAAACGATGCTCTAGAAGAAGGAAGAGCTTACAGTTGCGGTTCCAATGCGATCGACGACAGTCGATTCAAAGAACGCATGGAGGATCGGGGGCTCAGAGAAGATTTGTAGCTGTATGGTCTCTCTCGTTCAAAGAACGCCTAGAAGAAGATGGTTCTGGGGTTAATACATGACCCTGGTACATTTAATGAAAAAAAACAAAGTACACAGTGTGTACTTTTGAAGTATATGACGTGTACTCGCCTTTTCCATACTCCACTTTAAGTGGCCTCCCCATCACCCCTACATGGCCATGTGCATGGTCATGACATAGAAAACACGTGGCCTCGAGCAACATCAAAGTACACAGAGTGTACTTATGAAGTAAATGGTGTGTACTTAAAAATTTTACAGGAACTCCTCTTTTATCAAAAACTATAGATGAATAAAAAACATATCAGAAAAGAAGGTCTGGGTTCTTACAAACATCCCCCCTTAAAGAAATTTGTCCCCAAATTTCCCTAGTGAGGTATAAAATTAGAAATACTGAACAGATCTGGCCACTGCAATCGTACATCGGCCTCCCTCTCCCAAGTCTCGTCTGGTACTCATCCGTGCTGCCATAACACCCGTACCAGAGGAATAGACCGACCATGAAGAACCATAATATTGAGATCGATAATCTATATAGGATGCTCCTTAGACGATGCATTCACTTCGTGCTCAACCTCCTCAGGTTAAAAGACATGAGACAGGTCTGAAAAGTAATGTTGGGGATGAGAAACGTGTAAGATGTCGTGCATTGCCCGGTACCTCTGAGGTAACTGCAACCGCCAGTCAACCAGCCCAACTCTCTCCAACACTAAAAACGGCCCGACGTACCTTGGTGAAAGCTTAACCGGTCTCCGAATAATCTTGTGTCCCAACCTCGATGCGACATGAAGGAAAACCTAATCCCCAACATCAAACTCCAGAGGTCATCTCCACTGATCAGTATAAGACATCTGTCGAGACTATGGCATATCCATCCTCTTTTGAATCAACTCTATCTATTGAAAGGTCTCCTGAACAAGACGAGGTCCCAACAAAGCTGCCTCTCCTGCCTCCAGCTAGCATAAAGGTGATTGACATGGACTACTGTACAAAGCCTCGTAAGGTTCAATCTGAATAGTATCTTGAAAAATGTTGTTGTAGGAAAACTCCACAAGAGGTATATGCTTCTCCCAAAAACCTTTAATGTGTAGAATGCAAGCTCATAGCATATCCTCAAGCACCTGAATCGTACGCTCGAACTGGCATATGTCTAGGGATGGTATGTTGTACTCAAAAGTACCTGTGTACCCAAAGCCTTCTGAAGCCCATTCCAGAACCAATAAGTAAAACACTCTTCCCTGTTTGAAACAATGGAGTGTGGAACTCCATGTAGATGTAAAATCTCTTAGATGTACAACCATCCCAGCTCAACAACACTGAAGGTATCCTTGATCCTCTAGAAGTGATCAACCTTCATAAGCTTATCGATGACAACCCAAACAACATCATTCCCACGAGGTGACCTCAGCAAACCGGTCATGAATTCCATCACAACATTGTTCCACTTCCACTTAGGAATGGGTAACTGCTGTAAAAGACTTGCTGGTCACTAATGCTCCGCTTTCACCTGCTGAAAAGTGGAACCCCTCATTATAAAACTAGAAACATCTCTCTTTATACCTGGCCACCAATACTGGTGGTGTAGATCACGATACATCTTGGTGACACCAGGATGAACTTCCCAAATTGAGGATTAAAAATACCGCATCATCCCCTCACGTATGTATGATGGCACCCATACATGTCCCTGGAAACACAAGATCTCATCCTTTCCCACTGTCCATCTAGGAAGAGGTTCCTCTCCCGACATACTCTCCCGCAAGACTAGGACTTCTGAGTCTGATAGCTACCTCATACGCACCTGATCAAGAAGTGTAGAGGTAACAACTATAGAAGATAGAAAGGTCTTCCCCTGTCTGTCGTGAACCTCCATATGCATCTCAGAGAACAGAACCATAAGCTGCCACTCACTACTGGCTTCTTGAACTGCCTGTATCTGAGTTCTCCTACTCAATGTGTCAGCCACTGCATTGCCCTTTCTAGGTGTATAGGCAAACTCAAAGTCAAAGGACTGAAGATACTAGACCCACCTACACTATCTCAGATTCAGATCACACTATGTAAAGATGTACTTGAGAATTTTGTGGTCAGTGAAAACCACAAATTCTCTCCCAGAAGGTAATGTCTCCAACAACATAAGGCATGAACAACTGCTACCAAATCTAGATCGTGCATCGGGTAGTTCTTCTCATGTGGCCTCAACTGCGTAGACCCGTACGCAATGACTCTAACTCCATGCATCATCACTACTCCTAGACCGATACCTAAAGCATCATAATAAATGGTATATCTCTTTCCCGGATCTGTCAAGATTAGTATCTATGAGGACATCAACCTCTCTTTCAGCTCCTAAAATGCTAACTCACAAGAATCTAACCATAAGAAACTCACCCCTTTCTTGGTCAGACCTATCAGGGGTGCTGCTAGGTGTGAAAACTCATGTATAAAATTCCTGTAGTATCCAAAAATCCCTAGAAAACTCCGCACCTCAATTAAATTCTTCGGTTGCTCCCATAAAACTACTTCCCTCACTTTCTATGGGTCTACAGATACTCCTGCATCTGAGAAAATGTGACCCAAGAAGTGAATCTGGTCCATTCAAAGGTGGAATTTTGAGAGTTTATCATATAACTGATGATCTCTCAGTGTACTCAGAATGATCTCAAGATGAGTATCATGGTCATGAAGAGTGTGAGAGTTCACCAAGATGTCATCTACGAAAACTACCATGAAGAAAATCTAAGTATAGATGGAACACTCGGTTCATCAGTGTGATGAAAACTGCAGGCGCGTTCGTGAGACCAAACAGCATAACCATATACTTGTATATACCATACCTTATATAGATAGCTTTAAGGGGTATCTCAGATGGTCTAACGTGACACTGATGATAACCGGATCTCAAGTCAATATTTGAGAACACTCGGGCTCCTCGAAGATGATCAATGAGATCATCGATCCTCGAAAAGGGATATCGGTTCTTGACCTTAAACTGGTTTAGCTTCCGATAATCCACACAAAGCCTGAGGGTACCATCTGACTTCTTCACAAACAGTACACGTGAAACCCAAGGAGAAGTACTGGGTTAGATGAAACCCATTGGCTGTAACTCCTCCAACTGATTCTTGAGCTCCTGTAACTCAGGTGTAGCCATCTTATAGGGAGGAATGAACACCAGTGCCGCTCTTGGAATGATATCAATAGAAAATTCTACATCTCGCTCCAAAGGAGAACCTAATAAGTCCTCTGTAATGACATCCCTGAAACGATCCACCACAAGAAGAAAGTATAGCTATGAAGTCCCCTGTTCATCCAGATAAATACTAGCGATCTGGGCTGTAACTCCTCCTAGCCCATGATGCTCGTGTCTTGATCGACTCAACTAGACATCTCACTCACCTCTATGAAGAAAATATCCACTCTATGGTGATATTAACCTCACCCTACAGTGATAACAGTTGATTACTGCCTGAAACGGAAGTAACCAGTCCATTCCAAGAATGACATCATAGCTCGTCATCTCTAGGACATAGAGGTCCCATAAGAAGTGACACCCTCTTACCTAAAGAGGGAACTCTCTGCTCTGATGTACACTAACTGCTCTAATCCCCAACGGTGTGTCTAGAGTCAAAGTATCGGTAGAGGAAAAGATGAAGAGCCGAAGGCTCTCCACAACAGAAAAAGAGATAAAACTATGTGTATCACCAGTATTGAAAAGAGATGAAGATAAAACTAAGGATACTAAGATCGTACCTTGAACTATAGAAGGGACATGATCCTGCTCCTGATGGGTCTGATCCAAAGTGAATGTCTAGCCTGTACCGCGGCCCTACAACCCTGAATAACCACTCTGAGTTGATCCACTCTACTGTCACTGGTAACCTGGTGACTGAACACCATAGCCGCGACCTCCACCTCGGCCTATACGGTCAGAATAACTCCAGTTCCCAGACTGGTGAGAAACTAGCGATGCATATCCTGAACGTGGGGTCATAGAAGAACCACTACCACTATATTTAGGTGAGAAGATCTGATAAAAATGCGGAAGATGGCCCATCTTTCTGTAAGGTCATCACTCCATCGGGTCTCTCTGGCACTGAGGCCTAGTCTGCCCGCTCCTCCCGCATGGGTAGCCTACTACCAGGATGCACGAAGATACATTTCGCGTACTCTGATCTCCTAGAGAAGACTCCTTACGGCACTTCCTACTATCAGTAGGAGGAACATTGAATCTGGATGTTTAACCACCCTGGCTCACTGCTCCAGAATTCCTCAGATTGTGATCCATGATCAGCGCCTAGTTAATGATAGAGGATATCGAAGTAAACCTGAAGATGTTCACCTGCGAGCGGATGTCATTCCTCAGACCATCCTCGAACTTCCACGCAAGGAAAAAATCATTGCCTACTGGGATAGGCATGAAACATTGAAGATCCATGAAACAGGAGGAATACTCCATCACAGAAAGAGTACACTGATCTCAGCTCATGAACTCCAGGGCTTGGTCGGCCCTCAAGGTTTAGAGGTAGAATTAATATTAGAAGATGCACTGAAACTCATCCCAAGTCATACCATGCTGGTGCCCTGACTGTGAGATCACCTCCCACCACCTCTTGGCAGAGTCTCAAAGCATATAGGTAGCGAGCTTCACCGTATTCTCTGGAGTTATCTCTAGATTCTCGATAATTTTCATCATGGCCTATAGTCATGACTCTTCATCCTGAGGTCCTCTATCCCCTGAGAAAGTAGTAGGATGTTGCCACTGAAAAACCCATGTCAACTCTACCATTGATGGGATACAAGGTGGTGCTCCCTGGAAGGTCTGCATCATCCTCAGAAAGTCTTCCCTAAACTGAACATCGGCGCCTACAACTGATATAACTGCTGGTGACAAGGCTGACATAGCAGGAGGATATGCAAGAGGTCCCTAATCATCCATATCTAGTGTCTGATCACTGTCTGGTAGCTGACGTACAACCGAAGGATGTTTTAGTGGCATAACTCTGAAAGGTCAAAAGTATACCTCATATCAGGATTATCTAAGACTGAGAACACAAGAGTATAATAGGGGAACAAGAGAAAGAAAAATTCTTGTTTTACAAAACATGACTACAAGGTGTGTATAAGAACTTCACAACGTGTTATTTTAATCCATTCACATGGGCGTGTACTTCTGCCACAACTGGTCGTGTAACGCCCCAACCAAACTGCGTGTTTTCCCTACAAACAACGTGTAATTGAACTCTATTCCCCTTCCCGAGTCTCATGACACGGCTAACCCATACGTTCCTCATAAACCTAGACTACACAACATGTTCATGAAGGACACAGAGTGTACTAGACAAGGTTTCAAGGACCCGTGTTGTTAGTTACATGGCTGGCTACACAGTTCACTCTACACTGTGTGCTCCCTGAGAACACGACCTGTACATGAAGGTTTCCCTGACCCGTGTTCTTTGTGACAAGACCGGGTACTTAGGTTATATAGAACGACATGTAATGTCGTAGTTTCATCCATCCATGTCGTTAGCCACAAGATTAGACACACATTCACTACAACACGACGTGTACTTAACGTACATGTCGTGCTCTTGAAGATTTTTCACAACCCCGTGTTTCTACCCACACAATCAGTGACAGAGTTGAAAAACTACACAGTGTGTATTAATAAAGTACAAGCCATTTATTCTAGGTTTTTCTGGGCAGTAGCGCATAAACTCCTCTGAAGCCCATAAAACACAGAAAACAAGATTTAAGGTGCCAAATTTTGATCCATGAGGGCCCATACTCCCCCACGAATCAATGCTTGGCATCATATACAAGTTATAACAAGGAAACCAGGCAATGATCCACCAAATTCCATTCCGTGAGGGACTATAACACCTCAAGAACCAAATTTTGGCATCCATTTAAGCAAAGTACTATAAAAACAAATTCTTTATCAAACAAATGATATTCTATCAAAGCATCTATCACAACAGCATGCATAATCTACACAATGTCTATCACAATGACATGAAATCGCTAATTAGTCCTATATGGCATGGTAAGAATGAAAGGAATGTTATTTCTAACAGGTGCCTATATGATGCATGAGATGGTATACCCTCATCTCATTGGGTTGTGATAGAAATAGAACCGCAATAACAACAATGGTAACAACACAATGCATGTGAATCACCCAACGGTGAAATCAAATCAACTGTAAAAGTGGAAACCAGTAAAATTGAAATAAACATGGTAGTATGGATTTTCCTTGTACATGGGTTAGCTACTCATGGGCATAACTTATTACCAAGTAACTATTCTATCCTATCCCTGGCTATAGGATCCAAACAGTAAGTCAGGATAAAAGAGTTCCTTTGATACCACTTTGTAACGTCCCGGTTCTCGGAGCCACCCAGAGGCGCCCCGTCCCCAGTTGGTCACATGGCCTCAAGCGTATTTCCTTGAATGCCAGAGGCTACCAACTAGTAGCGAGGGCCTTGGGTGTATCAGTGGGGAAACTATGCCCTCATTGGCAGAGTACACAGATGAAGTAAACAACACATACAATAGTGGAAGCAGTAAATATACAACAACAATAATCAACAGAAGACTAAAAAAATAGACAACTAGAGCACACACACACACACACACACATATATATATATACAAAATTATGCTTGATACATATGTCTAGTAAAGCAGCCAAACAAGTCAAAATGCTGAATACAACACTGAACTAAAGTGAAGAAGAAAATAGATAAGAAAATCCTCATCATCTCAAGCCCCAGCTTGGTCCCATGCTCTCCTACTCCAATGCAATCAAGTACTGGATGTTGAAGGGCACTTTCCCTTGCCTATAACTGCAACAATACAATCTGTTTGGGACCAAAATCATGACCCAATCAGGGTGTGAGACTAAATCACAGTAGGCAACCACCTGAAGATCTGTGCCTAACAGTCAGTGAGAATATTCCGGGTAATATTACATTAAGTAGTAAACAGTAACCAGTAAACAGGATGATACACAATAGTAAACAATCCACAGATCAACAAGAAGTAATGAAGCAAACATCTAACCACAAATAGGAATTCCTCTGGGAAGTACTCACAACCCTCCCCTCTGGTCCTATCCAAGAAGTACCAACAACCCTCTGGGCAGTACACTGAGCCTAACCCCTCTGGTTTGGTCATACGAAAATTATAAGACTCTCTGAGGAATCACACTCAATCAATTACCCTTATAGTCTAAGGTAGTCAGGGACTCTTTGAGTATGATCATGCTATCAATTCCTATTATAGATGCAAGGTATATATACTCTCTGAGAAATCTCACTCAGTCAATTCCTCTTACAGCCTCAGGTCTATCACATACTCTCCAAGGAATCTCACTCAGTCAATTCCTCATATAGCCTAGAGTGGTTTAAGGAACTTCAAACAAAACAAAGAATCTCTGAGGAAGCTCCCTCTGTATATCATCCTATAGTCTATAAATCTTAAGACTTTCTGAGGAATCTCACTCGGTCCGTCCTCCAGTAGTCTATAATATCAAGACTCTTTGGGATTCTCACTCATTCTATCCCCTATAGTCTATAATGTCTAAGACTCTTTGATGAAGCTCACTCAGTCTATCCCTCTATAGTCTATAGCACCAGGTTCTCATGGACCCGTGCCAGTCAGTGAACAATAATGATATAGAGAAAAAGTAAACCTACAGAGCTACTCGGCTAACCAGTCTATAGTATATCTACATGTCAGGGAACAATACACCATCCTACGGCCAGAAGGCATGGAAAAAGTATAACAACCAAAGGCAGAACAAGACCAAAAGGCCATATACAGAACAAGGCATGGGAAAAAACATATAATCATATCAATTATCCTCTTACATAACCAAATTACCTCTACAAAAGCATACAAGTAAGGCAGGAAATACAATATGGGTAAAACAGTAATCACACAATACCCCATTCAAGGGTATTGGTGGAATTTTCGCATAATACTGAAGGACACTGAACGAAATGGCCCAAACCAACTACCTTGATTTTAGGAGATCAATATACTTGAACCAAGAGGCTTTAATCTACATATAACATCATAGATCTACGAAAACTCACAAAAAGTTCAACCTATGATAAATTGAAAAAGAGGAGGAATTGGAAAATGATGCTCTAGAAGAATGAAGAACTTACCGTTGTAGTTCCAATGCGATCAAAGGTGGTAGATTTGGAGAACGGAAGGAGGCTCGGTGGCTCAGAGAATATTTGCGGCTGTACGGTCTCTCCTGGTCAAAGAATTCCTAGAAGAAGATGATTTTGGGGTTAAGACACGACCATGGTGCATTTAATGAAGAAAACAAAGTGCATGACATGTAATTTTGAAGTACGTGACATGTACTCACCTTTTCCATACTCCTCTTTATGCGGACTCCACATCACCCCTACATGGCCGTGTGCATGGTCATGACACAACCAGCACGTGGCCTCGAGTGGCATCAAAGTACACTGCGTGTACTTCAAAATTTTCTAGGAACTCCTCTTTTCTTAAAAACTCTAGAAAAAGGAAAAACATACCTGAATAGAAGGTTCAGGTTCTTACATATTAATTCCATTTATATTGACTAATTCAACCTTTAATTTTATAGATCCAATAAAAAAATTATTCCAGGACTATCATGATAGTTTAATTATGGAATTTATTGATGATATCTTGATATCTCATATTCCTAATATGTGACTAAAAAACATTTATAAATCATTATTACGACACATATAGTAAATTTTTTATAAGAAATGTTTAGAAAATTTGAATTTGGGTTTTATGAAGTTTCATTTCTTGGCCATGTTGTATCTAAGGATGGAATGTTAGTTGATCCTTCAAAAAAAGGTGGTGATGGACTGGGTAACACAACCAAATATAATATATGTACATTGTTTTCTAGGATTATCATGTTACTATTGATGATTAGTTCAAAAATATTATTGATTAAAACCCCATTAACCAAGTTGACACATAAAAGGGTTAGGTTCATATGGTCACTAGAATGTAAAGAATGCTCTGAAGAATTATAGAGGAGATTTGTTAATACACTAATATTAACTTTACTATTAAGAAGGTATGGATTTGTGATATATAATGATGCATTTAAGAAGGGACTCAAATATTTCAAAATAAAAAATGATCGAGTTATTTCATATGCATAAAGTAAGTGAAAGATTTCTGAATAGATTTATCCAACATATGATCTAGAGTTGGTATCCATAATATTTTCATTTGATGATATGGATAAATTTCCTTTATGGTGACAACGTTAAATATAAATGGATAAAAATCATTGAAATATATCTTCTCATAGAAAGAACATAACATGAGGAAAAGGTGATGACTAGAATTAATCAAGGATTATGATTTCTCAATACACTTCTATCCGTGGAAGGAAACTAAGGTGGATGATGTGTTGAGTATGAAAGATTTTAGAGTTTTAAAAAATATCATTTTTTAACGGATTTAGTAAATTTGAATATGAGAATCATTAAGTAAGGGTAAAAGAACATCTATTCTAAATGATTTATAAACTATCCATATTGTAGAAAAAAATGTTCCCATCTTGATGATAATAATTTTCAAAAGAAAATCAAAGTTGTGAATGATGGGATGTTGGTAGACTTCATCTATAAAGATGGTGTGTAAAATTTTTGGAAGAGGATATATATTTCATATATATTTTAGTTAAAAATGGAATTATTAGATGAATCTCATAGATTAATTTTTTTTACACCCTATTAGAACAAAAATGTATCCGGATTTTATGAAACATTTTTGGTGGGATAATATAAAATAATAAATTGTAGAAAATGTATCAACATGCATATTTTTTCAATAGTAATATATCAAAAGAGAATAAACTTATAGAGTTATGTAACCTATACCTTTTCTTTAGTGGAAACAATATGATATTACAATGGAATTTGTCATTAGATTTACAAATACACTGAAAAAGAGAGATATGATATGAGTTATTATTAGTCTCCTTAAGAAGTACACACATTTCCTCGCTATAAGGGAAGATATACCACTTGAGAGCCTTGTGAATCTCTATATTAATAATGTTGTGAGGAATAATGGTAATCATATATTGATTGAATCTGATTATGACTGATAGTTCACATAAGAATTGATGAAAATTATTTAGAAGTCTCTCAACAGAGAGATACATTTGAGTAATTCTTATCATCGTTAGACATATAAAAAATCTAAATGGACTATTTAGACATTAGAAGACATGTTTAGGTTGTGATCATCTGAATTTCAAGTTACATAGGATTATTATTTAGTATTGGTGGGATTTATATATAAAAATATATTCCATTTAAGATTTAAAATAGAAATGTATAAAGCATTTTTTTCAAAAAGATTTCATACACCAACTTATTCAGATGAAGTCGGTGAAAGGAATATTTTAGGCCTAGAAGATGTTTATGAGTCAATAGTGAATGTGATAACTATTCGAAGTCATATAAAGATAGATCAAAGAATAAAAAAGATCTATGTTGATAACCGAAGTAAGGATTTATAATTTCAATATGGATATCATGTTTTCCTAAATGTATATCTATGGAAGGGTGTTATAAGGTTAAGAAATAAATGGAAACAAAGTCCATAGTACATCAAGCCATTTAAAATTCTAGAAATAATTAGACCTATGGATTTCCATTTAGAAATGACACATAGCCTCTCTAACGTTCATGATATGATCCATATATTTTTATTAAGTAAATGATAGATGTAACAACCCCAAATTCAGTAACCTTGATCCATGGTTTACTTTATTACATTAATAAAAGATACAAGAGATCACATTACTAAGAATTTATTGGTTTAATAGTCTTGAAGAACTATATATATACATAATACCGATATTACATTATAAAATAAAGACATATAATAAGAAACATTATTGTAATATTGATATTATTTATATTATACTTATTCAAATCCCTGGGAAAGGAAGAAAATAAATGTTGAGATTAGATAATCTGTAAGGATTACAAATAATAGAGGTTTCCATTAATAAATAAGGAATAATTAATATATAACGGTAAATAACTAAAAAACATGATATTTAATCAATAAATTGAGCATGAAATGCATCCACGGATAATATAAATGAAATATTCTCAAGGATAATAATAGTTGAATACTCAATTAAATAAATTGTTAATTTTGAAAGTTAATAATTTAGATATCACGATATCTTACCATCATGGCCTTATGATAAGACTGTTTAATTGATGGGTACACCAAAAATGCATTTAATAAGTTTATAAAATTGGTTTGTATCATTATAAATGTTGATGGATCAAGGTGATATCTTTAACTAGGCCCCACACATTACTTTCTTCCTAGTGAATTGCTTATATATTTTATGATCAATTTAATTCATAAACAATATGCCTTATCAGAAAATATTTATATTCAGTAAAGAATTTGTAATATTAATATTTCATCAGTCAATAAAATAACTATCGTAGTAAAAATATTTACATATAAATGGTTTTTGTTTGAGAAAATAATCATATCCATGATACAAATAATCTTTATATTTAATAGAAATATTATGTCAAATGAAAAATGATCATAAGAAATTGAATATTTGAAAAACATTAATAAAAGATAAAAGATAACCCTAAATTAATCTTAAATATAGGTTTTTTAATAAAATAATTACCATTTTAGAAATAATGAAAATGGAAGTGAAATACTAAAACAAAATTTCATTAAATAGTTTTATTTTTAAAAAGAGCTAAATCTTGTAGAAAAAACATTCATTTTGACTTTTTATATAGAAAGTTGAAAGTGAACCTTATGGAGAAAATTAGAAATATCACTTTAAAACATTTTAATAAGTCAAATATAACATAAAATTTCTTTAATAAATCATTTTATTAAATAAAATGGACTATTTTAAAAAAAAATTAAAAAAATATGGACATAGAATAAAAATATACATGATCAAAAGAAAAATAAGATCAAATTTTCTTTTTTCATTCAAGTGAAAATGAGATTATAATTTAGTATAAAACAAGGGAAATACTTAAATATCTATATTATAATAAAATATAAGGAGTTTATTAAAGATATATTATAAGATTACTTTAATGAAAATAAGAGAAATCCGAAAAAAATGAGATCGTAAAAATAACTTCTTTCATATTTGGAAACTTCTAAATTGTCACCCTTTAAAAGAGTAAATTTGAATTGAAACTTTAATAATAATTTATAAATATATTTTTATGATAAATACATAAAATTAAAAGCATATAAACCACATAAAACTAAACATATTGATAATATCAAATATGTCTTAATAGAGTTGATGTTTGATATGAAATCCCATAACTCAAGTTCGACATGCCTCATGAGTGATCTTATCCTCCTATATAATAAATTTTGTATTTATGATAATTAAATACCAGAACCATATAAATATAAATAATATCATATCTGATCTATTTATTACATCTTATCACCCATTCCCTAACAATATTTTATTATTATCATTATTTTGGGTGTCAACTGGTTCACTTTTCATGTACATTTTTTCTCGATAGTTATGGAACCTGTATATTGATCAAGGTTATATCATATAAAAAATTTTAATCATGACATAAACATCATAAAATTTATTATATACATATTTAAAATCATTTGTTAGAAAAAACATGAAAAATAGATCACATTGCTTCCTGAAAAAAAGGTCGTACGCACGCACGAGCGACATAATCACAGTTTGAAAGATGGAAGGGAAATATAATAAATAATATATTATTCTTCAAGAATTATAATTATATCATAATTATAATATATATTAATTATTTACATCAATATTAAAATCTATGAGAGGCGGTTATGGAAAACAAATTACATCGGTATGTGATGCGGTAATTCATCATACACAGAAGCCATGGTTTTGTTTCCCATTTGACAGGGAAGGAGATGGATACATATTATTAAATTAACATAATAACATAAATTTATATAAGAGATAATTTTTTATTATATTTTAATGTTTATGACATAATTTAAGGTTGTAAAAAGAAGAAGAAAAATTGTAGTAGTAGGTGAAGGTGATTACTTCTTCTTTGAAAGAGCTCCATTAGATATCCTCTTTAGGGACATAAAGTTGGTATATTAAAAATACCATAACCTATAGATTATATATAATAATTTTTATAAGAGGTTTTTTAGGGTATGGTTGATATAGGTGGATTTATATGGTGTACAAAATATAGGGGAGGTGGTACCTTTTTAAAGTGAAAAAAAGGGGACACATAGAATTTATAAAAAGATTTAAATATGATAAACTAATTTCATTTTAAAGAGGAACCATGAAGAAATAATTTTAAATATGATATAGGATATTATTAAAATAAATTTAACCCAATTTTTTTACCAGTTTACGTGGTATTTTAAATCATTTATTTTGGTTTAACCCCTTCGTTAAATTGTTTTAACCTTTACTGTAATACCGACCTTTTCAATCTTAAAGGGTTATGATTTTAATTATAAGTTAAAAATATCTCAAAAATGGAAGGGGGGGGGGAATTTTTAAATATTATCATCATAATTAACTGATTTTGATATTTTTATGATTTTTAAATAGTTTAATAAATTATTATTTGACATAAAATACTATTAAAGTCATTTTAAGAACTATTCACATATTTTTGGCATTAAAGACATCAAGAAAAAGATGGAATTAGATAATAATTATTTTAAAGATAAATAATACATTATTATTAAATATAAAATTCCTTTGTAACCACAATTCATCCCAAAACATTAGTCTTAATGTTTTTAAAATTATTTACTTTTCTTTCTCATTTCTTCTACAAGCATTGTGTAGGAATTATACAAGCATTTGAGGTAATCATATAATAAATAAAAATAATATATAAACAAATTATAAAAATAGTTTCATTATTCAAAAAATAACCTTTAATATTAATTCAAAACTGCTTTTTATCCCCATGTGAACTTAAAAGTTAAATTTAAAGGCAAGAGAGTGAAATTTTGTATTTTTCTATACTTAAAATAATGTAAATGTCATTATGAAAGGGAAAGAGAAAAAAATAACCTATATTATAAGTTATGAGGGATATGGTTTAATTCCACTCATCCAATGAAATAAATTTTAGTGTTGGATAAATTTTTAATGCCTTTTCACATTATTTTTAACCTTAATTACCCGATTTACCCTTTACTAAGGTTATAAATTTTTCCACGATTACTATTCATTTTACCTAAAAATTAAAAAAAAAATTACCAAATTTTAACCAACTAATTAAAAATAAGTAATCCATTTTATAAAATTCAAGTCCTATATTTTTTAAATATTCATTTAAATATAAACGTACAAAATTATATGAAGAATGGTTCTCTAGAAGATTTCATTTTTAATCCCCAAAATTGACTTATATCAAAATGAAGTAAAATATTAATCCTTATGGAATTAAATAGATTATTTTAAATAAAATGTATATTATACCAATTTAATACCAAATCCAAAATATAATGATACTTTTAAATTACTTTATTTAATGAAATAAATTTCCGGTTTTACCAAAAAACAATATTTTTCACTATTCATTAAATAAATTTTTTTTTAGTAAAATACCAAAAATTTAGCTTAATATAATATTTACATAATGATTTTAAAAATGATATAATTTTCATATAATAAAATCTCAATGGTTTTTCATGGTTTATTTAAATTTGGTGTTGCAAGTAATATAAACTATAAAAGAAATTAGATTTATTTAAAGAGAAATATATTATAAAATTTCAGGGTGTTACATTATAACCCTTTATAAGAATTTGAATCTTGAAATTCCATAACATTGATACAAACAACTGAGGTTAATTCTACCTCATCACATCCTCAGGTTCCCACATAGCTTCCTCAAATTTATAGTTTTTCTACAAAACTTTGACCAAATGAGTGTTCTTGTTTTGTAGAACATTCTCTACATGATCAAAAATATAAAAAAGTTATTCCTCATATGAAATATCTTACTCCAAAAATAAAACATATGAATTTAGTATATGTTAAGGATCAAGTATATATTTTCACATGAGAGTTACATGGAACACATTGTGAACTTGAGAGAGATTTGATGGAAGCACCAAGTAACAAACGGTTATCCAGATATGATCATGAATTTCAAAGGAAATACTAAATATAGAGCTCATATTTCCATTATTTACAAATATAACAACTTTATTCTAATAAGATACTCATAATAATATTTTATTACCAAATTTAAACTCTATATTTTTCTGAAAATTGTCATCATAATGTTGTTTCGAATATGAGATGCCCTTGTGTGTTATTGAATGAATTTAACATTATCTGTCATTTCCTTAGATATATCAGGTTCCTATAGATTTATTTCCAAAAATATTTCCTAACAAATTGTAGCTATACACTTATTTCCATATAGGTATTTATAAGGAGCCATCTAAATTCTTTACATAAGGTATTTTTGTAAGAAAATTATACCAAAGGAAGTTATTGATCAAAACCACCTTTGAAATCCATTGATAAAGATCTCAAAATATATTATAAAGATTCAATATTCCTCTTAGAATGAAAATATTTTTAAGTATGATAAGAAGAAATACAATACAACAATTTATCCAAATCTTACTAAAGTATTTTCTAGAACTTCTAAGAGACCCATATATCTTGATCAAATATGATTGAGAGTGTTACTCCATGAAATCTCACAAATTACTTAATATATTACCATGTAATATTATTAAGAGATAAATATTATATCATAGAAATAAAATGCACTAATTTTATATGGTGATCGACTAAAACCCAAATAACATTTTTACCTTTTGATGTTTTTGGGAGTTCAACAATGAAATACATGGTAACGTCTTCCCATTTCCATTCTGGTATGGGTAATAATTGTATGAGACCCTTCTAATTTTTTCTATCATCCATAAATTAATGAAACACTATGAATCAGGAAACATACTCTATAATATCCCTTTTGATTTTATTCTAATATAAATGCTATTTCAAGTATCAATAAATCTTCATACTTCTTATATAAATAGAGAATAATTAGTTATGATCTTTATCTAACACCTCCTTCTACAAGTATGGTACTGAAGAAACATGTACTCTATTTATGAACTAATTTATTCTAGTATGATCATGGTTACAATCCAAAAAATTCCTCACCTTCTTTTGTAATTCCTCAAATTCCTTCAATGCCTTATTAATCCTCTTGTGGTTGAACATGAATTTGATTAAGATAATATTTATCCCCTTTCCTCAATATTTCAATATCTAAATTATAAAAATAAATAAATATTTTATTTATATTAATACTCATAATAGAAAAACTAGCATGTTTTTTTAACTCGAAGCATCATCCACCTTGTTTTCCTTACCAAGGTGGTAATGTTTTGAGAATTCAAAATCCTTGATCAACTCTAACCATTTTATCTTGTACATATTCAACTATTTTTTTGTAAATATATTTTTCAATAATTTATTATTAGTATATATATCACAGCTTTAAGTATAAAGATAATGTCTTTATATGTTCCGGGAAAAAATTACCACTACCTTCTCTAAAAAATTAGTTTGGTAATTTTTCTCACAAATTTTCAATTGGAGAGAGGCAGAAGTTATTACCATATCATTATACACAAGAATTAATTCCAGTAACTACTTTGATGCATCACTATATATAAAATAACTTTATCCACTACAGGGAGGTGTAATCTTAGGTGTGTGGACCAACCTTCTCTTCTATTCTTTTAAATTATCTTCACATTCATCTTTCCACTTGAACATGGATTCCTTATAGGTCAGATGGGATTGTGGATCAGATATTCCTGAGAAATATCTCAAAAAGAATCAGTAGTATCTAGTCATCCCAAGAAAACTACAGATCTTAGTTACTGTAGTTGGTCCAGAACATTTATTAAACACTTCCTTCTCTAAAGGATCCACCGATATACCCTCACATAAAATTATACAACATAATAATTAGACTTTGTGCATCCAAAATTCACACTTAGTAAATTTGGAATATAGATTCTCCTTCCTCAAGGACATCAGGATATCACTCAAATGTTCTTTATGATCTCACTATATCTTATGATATATAATAATATCATCTATAAATACTACCACAACTGATCAATATAACCTCCAGTAACTTTATTAATTTTTTCCATGAAGGTAGAAAAACATTCGTAATTTCAAATGGAATTAATTTAAATTCATAATGAACATACCTAATATTGAATGATATTTTAACTATATTCTACATATTAACCCTTAGCTGATGAAATCTAGATCAAAGATCAATCTTGGAAAAATATTTATCTCTTCATAATTGACCAAAAAGATCATTGATATGGGGTAGTGTTTACTTTCTCTTGATAGGTATTTTATGAAGTTTCTAATAATCAATGCAGAGATACATGAAACTATATTTATTCTTAAAAAAAGATACAGTGCACCCTATATAGAAATAATAGGTTTAATGAATCTCTTATCTAGATTCTCTATGATTTTAGTGTTAAATTACTAAAATTCAATCAGGTCCATTCTATATAAAGTCATTTAAATTATTGTAATACTAGGTATGAGTTTTATTAAAAATGTAACGTCACAATTAGGGTTTAGACTATGAATATTTTTTATAAATACATAAAAAACTCCCATAAAATAGGAATATATTCAATTTTGAGTTTCTCCCCAACCATATGAGATAAATATACCTTGTGAATTGGTATCGAAACCCATATTATAGAAGTAATTTATATTGGGACTTTAGGTTTATCCTCACATTGATAGGCAATTTTAAGTTGATTTAGAGTATCAAATGTAACTTCCCAATGATAAAAATATTTTTTCAATGGACTTAATCCATTTTTATCTACCAATAGATTAGTATTTACATTAAAATAGAATTTTTTTTCACAAGAAGTGATCCAACATAGGTGAATCATACTTTTGAAAAATAGGTTGTTCCATACGTGAATGTTTATTCATCATATCCTGTGTCAGATTCCCTATTATGGCCATGATATTCTCAGTTCTAACATTACCTGTATAGGTTTTCTCAGTAAGAAAATCCCTACATTGACTGTGGGTTTTGATTACCATTATTTCATTAGGAAACATCACTAAATAATATAAAACACTGAGTATCTCATAATCATCATGAATATTGATCCCCCAAAAAAACTCTCTAATGAAAGAAATTATAAAATACTAAAAGGGATTATCATAATTCTCATGTTAGCTATGTTCATCAAAAATCTAGTCCCCAAGGTTTCTACTAAAATTCTCTAACACCAACCATAATCTAGTGTCTAATTTATAAAAATGGTAGAAGATAAAATTTATCACATAACTAAGGATATATCTATTTATTAGTCTTAAAGAACTAGATATATACATGATCCCTATATTATATTGGAAATAAAATAACAAAGGATAAGAAACATTCTTGTATCCATGATATTATTTATAATATCCTTCCTTATATTATGGGTAAGGAAAAAAATATAAATGGTTTGCTCAAATTATTAGCATGAGTTATGTATAGTGGAAGCTATCATGAATAAATAAAATAAGGTAAATAAATGGAAGAAAATTCTATTTAATAAATACCTTTAGCATGGAATTTATCCATGGATAATATCAGTATAGTAATATCATTGATAATAATAACTAAATTCTCATTGAAGAAAATGAATAATTTTAGATTTAAAGTTTTCATATATGATGATATCTTACCATCAAGGCCACATTCCAATAAATTTTATTTGATAGGTTGGTATATCAAAAAACCCATTTAATATTTTTGGTTTACTAGTTCATATCGTGAGACCTATCAATGCGTCTAGGGGGTATCTATAACTAGGACCCACACATAAATTCATGTTTAATTCTCCCCCAGTATATTTAATGATCAATTTAATTCAAAAAAAAATATGAATTATCAGAAAATATATATATTGAGTAAAGAATATAGAATGTTAATATTTCCCAAATCAATCAAATAACTTTCATAAAAAAATACCACATGAAGAAATTGAATATGATTTAGGAAATAATCATATCTATGATTCAAAAAATATGTATATTTAAGTGAAATTTAATTTTAATGAAAAATGACCACAACAAAGTGACTGATTCAAGAGAATTTTAATGAACAAAAAATTAATAAGTTATAAAATATAAAAATCAATTCATAGGAAATATAGGTTTTGTAATAAATTCATATCCTTTAGAGAAATAACGAAATTTAAATTAAATATTAAAATAGTATTTTAATAAATATTTTTATTTTTAAAAAAATTTAATTATTGTAAAAAAATATAAATATAATAAAATGGTTTTGGTGGTGGGAAAATATGTTAACACCATATGCGTTAAAAAGGCAATTTCCTTTGGAGTTTTTTGTAAAGAAATTCAAAAATGAACCTTTCAGAAAAAAATGGAAATATTCCTTTAAAAAATTTTAATTTGTAAAATATAACATAAAATTTTCTTAAAAAATAATTTTATTATATAATAAGGACTTTTGTAAAATATTTAGAAAAATATGGATATAGACGAAAAATATACCCTATCAAAAGAGATATGAGATTGGATTTTATTTTAAATATTTCCTTACATGATTCAATTTATAAAGATAAGAAAGTTAGAAGAAAATATGGTAACTCCTTAATATCCCAATTATTATAAAATATATGTATTTTTTGAAAGATATATTATAATATTCCTTTAATTAAAATAAGATCTACAAAAATGAGAGTGTAAAATAAATTCTTACATATTTGTTAACTTTTAAATTACAAACAATTGAAAGAGTAAACTTGAATTAAAAATGTAATCATCATTAATAAATATATATCCATGTTAAATACAACAAATTGGTATTATATACACTACAGAAAGATAAATAGGTTCATAATATCAAATATGTCTAAATGGAGTGGAAATTGAGATAAAATCCCTTACCTCAAGTTCAACTTATCTCATAAGTGATTTTAACCAATTGAATAAAAAAATTAAATTTATAAAAATAATATGAAATAACTATATACATATCTATATTGTCATATATGATCTACTTATAACATTTTATCACCTATTTGTTAACAATATTAAATTATTATCATCATTATTTTGGATGTTAACTGCTTCATTTTTCTTGTATGTTATGATTCGGAAGGTATGGTTATTATATATTGATAATGTTTATATCATATCCATAATCTTAATAAATATTCATTATATACATATTTAAAATATTTTTTTGAGAAATAAATATGAAAAATGAGTCACATTACTTTGTTGTGATGATAGGATGTGCGTACGCATAAGAGACATTATCATTTTTTAATCATAGAAATGGTAATGAAGTAGATGATATATTATAATAAAATAATTATAATTATTTCATAATTATCATATATATTAATTAGGTCTATCATTATGATAATCCATGCAAGGTGGTGATAGAAAAAAATTACATTGGTTCGCTAGGCGGTAGTCTGCAGTGCACACAACCATTGGTTTTGTTTCCCATGATAGAGATGAAGACATATAAATATTGTTCTATAAAAAAAATAACATATATTAATATTTAATTTATTATTATCATTTTTAAATGATATAATAAAATATTATTTAACATAAAATACTATTAAATCCATTTTATGAATTATTCACATAATTTGAATTTAAAGTCATTAATAAAAATATGGAATTTGAATATAATACTTTTAAAAATTAATAATAAATTATTATTTACTATAAAATTATTTATGAACAATAATTAATCCCAAAAATAATTATTTTAAATGTTTTTAAAATTATTTACATTGATTTTTCCACTGCTTGCACAAGCACTGCCTCAGGGCTGTATAAGAGTTTAAGGTAATTATATAATAAAAAAATAGAAATAAATTTCCATCCAAAAAATAGTTTCATTTTAAAAAAACTTTAATACTAATTCAAAACTTATTTTTAACCCTAGGTGAACTAATAAGATAAATTTAATGGTTATCGAGTGAAATTTTTTAGTTTCCTTTACATAAAATAATGTAAATGTCATTATAAAAGAAAAATAAATCCAAAATTCCATATATTAAAATTTAAAATTGATATGGTTGAATTAAACTCATAAAATTAAATAAATTCAAGTGTTGGATATATTTTTAATGACTTATTGTATAATTTTTAACCTCTATTTCTATACCGACCCTTTAACGTGGTGATAAAGTTTCCAATGATTAATATTCATAATGCCTAAAAATTAAAGGGAAATATTTACCAAATTTGAACCAAATAATTGAAAATATAGAATACATTTTATCATATTCAAATCCAATAATTTTTTAAAATTAATTTAATAATAATCCCACAAAATTCATTGAAAATTGGTTTTCTAGAAAAATGTGTTTTAAGCATAAACATTGACATATATCATTATCATGTAAAATTATTATCCCAATAGAATTAATTAAACTTTTTTCAATAAAATATATCTTATATAACTTTAATACCAAATCCAAATTATAATGAGACTTTTAAATTACAGATTTAAAGAGAAGAAATAACAGTTTTATAAAAAAATAGAATTTTCACTACTCACTAAAAAATAAATCATTTTAAAAAAATCCTAAAAATTGAAATTAAGATAATATTGAAATTATAATGAAATAAATGATATAATTTTTTTTTAAAAATAATTTTAATAGTTTTTCTTGGTTCATTAAAACTCGGTGTGGTGTGTAAAACAAGGTATCAAGTAAATTATATTTATTTAAAGATAAATATATCATAAAATATTGGTCTGTTTCACTAGATCTAATTTATGTGATCAAATTTTGGTAAATATAATTATAATATGATTTATCTTACTATGTAGGGACAATATAGATTCTTGACAGTAGTGAACAAGTGTTGTAGAATGAACTGACTCGATTAGTGAAGGTACTTTGGAGAAATCATAAAATAGAAGAGGAAATATGAGAACCTGATGAAATGAATAACTTCCAATATATATTCATGAATATACGTTATAGAAATTTTGAGGATAAGATTTTTTAATTAGGGAATAATTTAACACCGAAGATTCAATTATATTAAGTAAGATTCTGTTTCTAGAAAAACTATAACATAATTTACATAATATTATTACAGAATGAAAATTAATAAAATTAATAAATTTAATTTGAAGAATAAAATTTAGTTTCTTAGATTAAACATCTCAAAATTATCTTAGGATGAACTTTCTATATTTTTCATAAATATATTATTTTAAGGCGAATGATGAAAAATACTTATTTTACAAAACTATCACTTCTATTAAATGATAATGATACAAGAATAATTTTAAATTTTATAAAAAAAATTTCTATAAAAAATATATATTAAAATAATAATATAATTCATACAAAAATATAATGTTTAATTAGAAATTTATACTTGACATTTTGGGAATCCAAGTAATGTTTTTATTCAAATAAAAACTATTTTTTGTTCTTTTCTTTTCATAAATTATTTACAAGGTTACCTTTGGTTTTGGTTTGATTTTAAACAAAAAAATTAAAATTTTATTTTAATCAATACAAATAATCCCATTGGAATCAACATTATAATTTATTTGGTTGTAAAATAATTTTTATACTTAAAAAATACATTTTTTCTAAAAAATGTTTTCTTTTTGTTCTGTGAACTTAAATTAAAAGTAATTTCAACCCCTTCAGGAAGTTGAAACATGTAAAATTGATTCCAAATTTATAATTAATATAATTAAAATTTTCTAATAATTTAAAATTAATTTTTGGGTCATAATGAATAGTAACCATGATAAGTAATTTTCACCTCGGTTAAGGATACATTGGGTTAATAAGGTTACAAACAAAGCTATAGGGCTTAAAGATAACAAATATATATATATATATATATTAAAAACCACTGGTCGGTTGAATTTCTTCAAAAAAAATTATCAAATTTGAATTTATGACAATTTTGTGCTACTTACACAAGAAAATGAATTTATATTATTAATATTTTTTATGTAATTCCATATGTGTTCCTATCCACACATATAAAAGGTAACCTTTTAACGTACCTTATTCCAGAACATTGATCCCTATATCTTAGAAAATCTCTACTGGAAAAAAATCCTTGACTTATTTTTTTTATTATTGATCACATGTTATTACCTTAATACCATCTTAATATGGCTTAAGGTGTAATCCAAACGAGGTTTCTCGAAGAAGAGGTAATCATCTTACTCAACTCTTTTAAATTTTATTTCTTCTTAAACTTACTCTAAATCTATTGTTTCTTTTATAATGTAATTTATCTTGTATAAGTAATTTAATTAGATGTCATTATCATTATTTTAAGACCATTTTTCACCTTCATTCAATCTTATGTAAAATAGAAACATCATTCACACGTATGTATTACATACCGTCTCCATATAGTGGTGTAATTAATTATTTATAATAGATTTACTTGGATGGTTATAAATATGGAATTAATGAAATATATATTATATTTAAGAAATAATTAATTTTTTTTAAATATAATATATCATCTATCTTCTTACCATTCCATCTATTTTAAAATGATAATATCTCATATGCGTACACATGGACTACCACCTATAAAAATCCATGCGATTTGTTCTTCTATTACCACCATAAATAGATGATTCAGAAATTGTATATAAAGAAAAAAAAATTATATTCATTAAATTATAAAGATTTTTATATTATGAAACCATTTTATAAAGCCTTTAACCATGGAGAAGATATTGAAGTAATTTTAGATAAACTGATCGAACAACCTTAAAGTGGTCAAAATAAGAAAGAACTATTCAATGAATATATTTTAAATGATTATAAAATGAACTTATAAAATTTAACATAGATGAAAAACGTTCTTAAAAACTTATATTATTAATTTAAACACATTATAGAGGAGGAAAAACACATATGACTAAGTAGGGACCCAAGGTAAGGGATTTCTATTACAATCTCATTTTAATTCTCGATTGTTTATATTCAGATTTCCTTTAGAAAAAGTATATTATAATTATATTTTAAACCCAATATATTTTCTTATCATTTATTTATGTTTTGATTTACATTTTTATATTTCATTTATTCTCTTGTAGGATCAATAATCAAAAAGTGATTTAAATGAAAGATACTTTCTTTTAAATATATTGTTTTAAAGTTTTCCTTCCAACACTTTTTCATCAACGTCAATATTTTATTTAAAATGTTTTAAATAATTTTTTTTATATTCTATATATATTTGTTAATTTATTTTTTACCCTTGTTCTACTTTTTATAATTTTTTTAAAAGGAATATTTTTATCGCTTTCCAAATGAGGCACTTTTTACGAAAGGTGGGAACCAAATGTTTTTTTTAACATACACAACATGAACGAATCTTCCCACCATCATGAATAATATTTTTTTTAATATTAATTTACGTGTTTACAAGTTTATTTAAAAAGAAAATATTTTTAAAAATATTTTGGGAATTTTTATTTAAAATTACATCAAAATAAAATAGTTTTATTCTTTTAAAAAAATGAAAATAATTTTTAAATGTGAGTTATAACTTTTTTCGTAAATGAAGTTACAAGGAAGTAAATTTTAATTTTTTGAATATATTTTATTTTATAAAAATTTATTTTTACCAAAAAACCTTCATTTCTAATGAAATGATAGTCTTTCTTCACAGATAAGGAATTATAACCTTATTTTGAGGCCATTAACTTTTTGGTAATCATATTCTCTATCACTCTCCATTATTCATTAGATATTAGTTTTCTTATTAATGTACATATTTATAATATCATGGAAGAATTCTGATTAATTTATATTAGTTGGAATATAATTCAACTATATACCATTTCTATATATACAATCTGTTGATGTAATAGTATTCAGTAATTATTTCCATTTTTGTGGATTTTTTATTCTTGATTAAATACTAACAATTATTAAATTATAAGTCATTTTGAGAATTATTTTTACTTATAATCAAAAATAAAAAGAATTTATAATATGTGAAAGTGACACATGGGTCTTTGTTATAGATAACCACTCTAGGCATTGACATGTATCGTGGGAAAAAACATCAAACATTTCATATTATATGGGTATACGGTTTACACCTACCCATTTATTAGAAATGATGTCTTGGTTGAGTTTCCTTGATGGTAAGATTCATGATATCTTGGTTGAGTGGCCTTGATCATTAATGTCTAGAATTATACATTTTTTTATTAAGAATTTAGTTTTCATCATCCATATGATTTCTTCTTTGATATTAGCCATTTATGTTTATTGAACTCAATTCATCGATTGAATGAATTTTTTTTGATTACCCCATATACCATATTTATTATAAATTATTTACTCATAATAGATTCCACTGTACGTAACCCTTTCTATGCAACTGAACTAACCCTTTATTTATTTTTCTTTCCCCAAGATATAAAGAATGATATTAATAATGATTAAAGGATGTATTTTTATTATTATATCTAATATGGGAATAATTTATGTATCTATTTTTTCAATACTACTAAATAAATCAATACTGTGTTGTGAGATCTCTTGAATCTTGTAAAAATGTAATAAAGTAAACAATGGCTATAGGTTTTTGGAGTCAAGGTGTTACTGAAGGGGAAATCATTGGTTATAAGGATCTCCAAGGGAAAAAAATGTTTTGATTTATTCAATGGATAGAATAATGTGCCAAAATAATCTTAGGAGAAGTTATATTATATCAAAATCATTTCAAATTAGAAGATAAATTCAAAAATAAATAATAAATAAAAACTGGTGGTCTAAAGTGACACACCGTCTTGTTTAACTTGAGTAAAATGTAATTCACCCATCTCCCATTAAACTTAATTATTACTAACTAAGTTTAAAGTGGTTTATGTAACACCCCAGGATTTTATAGTATGTTATCTATTTAAACTAAATTAATAGCTTATATTGCACGCAACACCGACTTGGCTTGCGTTATACAGAAGATTGAGTTTCGGTGAAACAAAACATTAGTATTATAATTATTTAAACGATATATTTATTTATAAATTAAATATTGTAATATGAATAGTAAAAAATAAATTTTTATTTTTATTTATAATGTTTTTACATAAATAAAACATATTTATAATGAAATTTATATGTTTTGTTAAAATATTTATATATTTAGAAAAACTATTTTCTTAAAAGAAATACCTTTTATGTCCTTTTGTGAACAATAATAAAATTAATTTTAGACCCTCCGAAAAATATAATTTGGTTAAATAGAATTTATTTTCTATTTTAGAATATCAAAATTATCTTAGGGTAAATTTTTGTAACTAATCTGAAAACTTCCATATTTTGATGAATAGTTAAAAATACTAATTTTAATTAAAAACAACTTTTTAAATCAAAAATAATTTATAGTGTTAATTTATAAATTTGATTTTTTTAAGGTATTATTAGATTATATTTTTATCATTCAATATAATTTAGGTCATTGGATTTAATTTAACAATTAAATTGTACATAATCACTTGTCAATCTTTTGATAGTTTTTATTTTTTAAAAACTTACTTTTTGGTTTTGACAACGAGAATTAATTTTAAATTAATTTCTGAAACTTATGTGTTCTAAATTTGGAATAATTTATTCCATATTTGGATTCAGGAGGTCCAAATTTTGTAAATAGGTAAATTTTTCTTTTATACGTTATGAATAGTAAATTCAGTAAATATTTTATTTACCATGGTTAAAGGGTAAATCCGGTAAATAAGGGTGACAAATAATATTATAATAATATTAAATTACCCTAACACCTTACATAACTTTATTTTATAATACATTTCATACCATGGGCATACTTGGGTCGATTTTGAGACCCCATGGAGCTACTTGGAAGTGAAAATGAAAATTTATAAAAATTAATTTAAAGTTAAGGAAAATGTAACATAAACATATATCTTTTAGTAAAACTATATTTATATGGGGTTATATAAGTGATATTTTAAACTAGAAATATTCATTAGAAATATAAATATATTTCATATATCATGGTATTTTATTTATAATTTTTAGACATAAAATAAATACATTTATTTATGACACAATAATGATGCAGTATTTTCTTTAATAATGAAAGAATCAAATTAATAATATTATAAATATTAAAATAAATATAATTTAAATTTTTTATGACATAAAATAATTTTACAGGTGAATATGAAATTTTAGGGTTGATTCAATGTATTTTTTTTTAAAGTAATCAAGATTTTATGACTAACAAAAAGAAAATACTAAATAGTGTCAAAATTGATAAAAATGAGTTTTTAAAGCAAATACTATATTATTAAATGATATAATATAACATAAAATATAAGTTTCGACCAAAGGACTTAAATAAAGTTATATATGTCATTAATGAACCACTTTAGGTTCTCTTGGCTTTTTATAGTATGTTTATTAACCATGTAATATAAAAATACAAGAAGACATGGTAAATGTTAAACTATTTTACCAAGAGTTAAATCTAAAAGATAAGGTTAATATAGTGACATAAACTTGTCTAAAACATATTTATTGAGAGTATTTCTACCCATAACCACTTTATACTAGAAATAAATCCATTTGTAGCTATTAGAAATTGAAAATGATTTTATAGTAAATTAATATTTCAAGCTTTTCCTAAAGTTCCCCTCACCTCTCTTATAAAAGGTTACTTCCCCTTCTCTCCAATTCACACCTCCAAAGCCATTTTTCTCAGACAAACCCTACTCAAATATCCTCCAAACTACCCTCACGTAAACTTATATTCCTCTCTAGGATCATAAATACAACCTAAGGAGACCTTTTGGTCAAATAAAAAGGAAGAACCCGAAGAACAGGTAATTATTTCATCACATCTTTCAATGTTCTTTTCTTCTTCCACATACTCTTTCTTTGTTGTTTCCATAGAAAAATAATAAATCCAGTACCTTTTTGTACCTCTCAAACCCCTCTTGGTTTAATTTTCATGATCACAATCACTCTCTTATTTATCTAATCTTGTTTTAAGTGTTTTTGGATGATAGGCATAATTTCAGGTTGCCAAGGAATTGGGCCAAGAAGGCCAAGAAGGCAAAAAGCCAAAAGTGGACTGAAATTCAGTCCACCGGCCAACCGGTGGAAGACCACCGGCCAGCCGATGGAGGCCTGGACAGAAGGCATCTTTCTGTCCAGACCACCGGCCAACCGGTGCCTCACCAGCAGCCAGCCGGTGGCACCCAGACAGAAGGCTGAGCCACTGTCTCAGCACCGGCCAAACAGTGGCCTCAGCACCGGCCAACCGGTGGTACCCAGCCAGAACAGTGTCTGCCACTGCCTCAGCACCGGCCAACCGGTGGCCTCCTCACCGGCCAGCCGGTGGCACCTGAGCCTGAAACCCTCTCCATTTTGCAAGCACCGGCCAACCGGTGGCTCTGCACCGGTCAGCCGGTGGAGGCAGTCAAACTAGCCATTGGGCCTTTGACCAGACTTGTCCACTTGCCTCCCAATGGCTCCGAAGCCTTTTCCAACGGCTCCGAAGACCTCCAAAGGCCATATGAGGGTTCCCCCTCTATAAATAAAGGACTAGGAAGCCCCGGAACAATACCGGAACCATAACCAAGCCACGAAAGCCCATGAGACACATTTTACATCATTTGGCAAACCTCCAGCGGATTCTTCCAAGGAACCCCAATTGCTATAACACACTTCCACATCCAAGGAGCACAACTAAAGAAGCTTGGGAGCGCTCTTCATCAACTCCTTCAATCCATTGGCGCCCAAGACTTCTTCATTACGGTTTTTATTGCTTTATTCATTTTGAGCATCATTTTGGGTTTGTGCCTACAAACCCCACCACTTTCTCTCATCCTTTCATTTGGGTTTTCACATCACCTTCAAGGTGTGAAGAGGTTGGTCAAGCCTTTCCTTTAAAAGGCTTGAGACATAGGTGAGCTAGCCTTCACCTGTAAGAAGGCTAGTGGGTTCTTGCTCAACCATTGAAAGCAAGTGGGTTCTTGCATTACCATTAAAAGCAAGCTGTAATAGGTTCTAGACTAACCTTAAAGTCTAGTGGGTTTCTTGCTAAAACCATTAAAAAGAAAGCGGTAGTAAATCTCTCAACGGTTGAGTTGGGAGCGGAGACGTAGGCTTGGGTTTAAGCCGAACTCCGTTATGAAGTTGTGTGTTTTGCCTCTTTTATTTCCGCTGCACTTTCACTTTGATTTTAAATTGTTAATTTAATTTTTAAAAGGCAATTCACCCTCCTCTTGCCATCACTTCTCCACCCAACAATTGGTATCAGAGGCAAAATTTGAGTAATACTTCACTGGTTTCAAATTCAAGATGCATTGTGATGGCATCAACCTCTTTCGCCCCCGAAGGCTATTCATTGGGTCGTGCTCAATTTTTTGATGGAACCGACTACACTTATTGGAAAACCCGCATGACCGCTTTTCTTAGAAGCATTGGATATCCTATTTATAAAATTGTCATGCACGGTTATTCTCTTTCCTCTCCCGATGAATCCAAATGTACTCAAGCCGATATTAAAAATTTCGAGCTTGATGGCAAAGCCATGAACGCTCTTCATTGCGGCCTTGATCGTAATGAGTTCAATCGAGTTTCCACTTGTACCACATCTCATGAAATCTGGAAACTTTTGGAGGTTACCCATGAGGGGACCAATAAAGTCAAGGATACTCGATTGGATATGTTTCGTCAAGATTTTGAGTCTTTTTCCATGCATCCTTCCGAATCTATTTCTGATATGTTTACTCGATTTACTGACGTTTTCAATGGAAGAAAATCTCTAGGAGATAATATTTCTGCAGAGACTATGGTCAAGAAGATCCTTTGGATCTTACCAAGCTCATGGGCTCCGAAGGTCACGACAATCCAAGAAGCGAAGGACATCAAAAACATGCCGGTCGAAGAGCTCATCGGATCCCTAATGACCTACGAGATCACCATGAGGAGGCAAGCTGAAAAGGAAGGAAAACCGATCAAAACTCCAAAGAACATAGCCTTCAAGGTTCAACAAGAAGAAAGCTCCTCCTCCTCCTTATCTTCCTCTTCAAGCGGCGATTCCGAAATGGAGAATCTTGCCCGCAAAATGCACAACTTCATGAAGAATCCCAAAAAGAAGAAATCCCGCAAGTCTCGAAAGGAAAAACCCAACGAAAAATCCGAGCCCAAGGTAACATGTTACGGGTGTGGCGAGAAAGGCCATTACAAGCCCGACTGCCCACTCAACAAGAAAAAGGCCAAGCAAAAGGAAAAGAAAAAGGCATTCAAAGCTACATGGAGTGATAGCTCCTCATCCACCTCCTCCTCCTCAAGCGACAACGGTAACAAATGCCTCATGGCATTTCATGAGGTAACCTCTTCCGACTCCTCATCCTCTAGTTTTTCAAATTTTTTCAATCACATGTCATATGAGGATCTCCAACATGCGAGAGATCAATTGGAGGAAGGTTTTCACGAACTTTCTTCCAAATTTGTTTCTTTAAAAAAGAATTTCAAAAAACTTTCTTCCGAAAAGGTACATCTTCTCAAAGAAAAGGAGGAGTTGTCCCTCAAAATCCAAAACCTCCCCGATGTTGAATCCATGGTATCAACAATCAAGGATTTAAGGGAATCCCTAGCTAAGTTCACCCAAGGGGAACAAAATTTAACCAAACTCCTAGGTTCCCAACGTATATCTAGAATCACCCAAGGGCTTGGCTATTCCAAGCAAGCTTCCTCTTCCCATGCTCCAACTATTTTTGTAAGGGGGAGCTCCCAATTTAAATTTTGCAATTATTGTAAAAAACCCGGGCACTTAATTTATGAGTGCGATTGCAAAAATGCCCGGTATGGTAGGCCCAAAACTATTTTCTTCAATGATAAATTTTATAGTAGAAGACCCGCCACTAGACAAGTGTGGATTGAAAAATCCCTCTTAGCAAGTCTCACCGGGCCAAAATTTGTTTCGGTTTCAAAAACCTTTCCCCGGTGATTTGTTGTTTTTATTTAGGGGGAGTTAGGATCTTTTAAGCCTTTTTGCTTTATTTTCAATTTTTCATTTTAAAACTTTCAATTCAAACTATTTTTCAATTTTTCATTTTAAAACTTTCAATTCAAACTGTTATTCAATTTTTCATTTCAAAACTTTCAATTCAAACTGTTATTCAATTTTTCATTTCAAACTTTCAATTCAAACTTTGATTCAAAACTTTCAATTAAAATTTCAAAAATTTCAATTGGTTTAAAATATCTATCTTGTTTTTCAACTTTCCCTCAATCAAGTTTTATGCCCCGTGCTATTTTGATAATCACAAAGGGGGAGAAATTCTTGGTTGATTGGGGGAAAATCTTTTAAAGCATGCCTCTCATTTCAGTCTTTTTACATTGTTTGTTTTGGTGATTGTGATCATCAAAATAGGGGGAGATTGTTGTACCTCTCGAACCCCTCGTGGTTTAATTTTCATGATCACAATCACTCTCTTATTTATCTAATCTTGTTTTAAGTGTTTTTGGATGATAGGCATAATTTCAGGTTGCCAAGGAATTGGGCCAAGAAGGCCAAGAAGGAAAAAAGCCAAAAGTGGACTGAAATTCAGTCCACCGGCCAACCGGTGGAAGACCACCAGCCAGCCGATGGAGGCCTGGACAGAAGGCATCTTTCTGTCCAGACCACCGGCCAACCGGTGCCTCACCAGCGGCCAGCCGGTGGCACCCAGACAGAAGGCTGAGCCACTGTCTCAGCACCGGCCAAACGGTGGCCTCAGCACCGGCCAGCCGGTGGCACCCAGCCAGAACAGTGTCAGCCACTGCCTCAGCACCAGCCAATCGGTGGCCTCCTCACCGGCCAGTCGGTGGCACCTGATCCCGAAACCCTCTCTATTTTGCAAGCACCGGCCAACCGGTGGCTCTGCACCGGTCAGCCGGTGGAGCCAGTCAAACTAGCCGTTGGGCCTTTGACCAGACTTGTCCACTTGCCTCCCAACGGCTCTGAAGCCTTTTCCAACGGCTCCGAAGACCTCCAAAGGCCATATGAGGGTTCCCCCTCTATAAATAAAGGACTAGGAAGCCCCGGAACAATACCGGAACCATAACCAAGCCACGGAAGCCCACGAGACACATTTTACATCATTTGGCAAACCTCCGGCGGATTCTTCCAAGGAACCCCAATTGCTCCAACACACTTCCACATCCAAGGAGCACCACTAAAGAAGCTTGGGAGTTCTCTTCATCAACTCCTTCAATCCATTGGCGCCCAAGACTTCCTCATTACGGTTTTTATTGCTTTATTCATTTTGAGCATCATTTTGGGTTTGTGCCTACAAACCCCACCTCTTTCTCTCATCCTTTCATTTGGGTTTTCACATCACCTTCAAGGTGTGAAGAGGTTGGTCAAGCCTTTCCTTTAAAAGGCTTGAGACATAGGTGAGCTAGCCTTCACCTGTAAGAAGGCTAGTGGGTTCTTGCTCAACCATTGAAAGCAAGTGGGTTCTTGCATTACTATTAAAAGAAAGCTGTAATAGGTTCTAGACTAACCTTAAAGTCTAGTGGGTTTCTTGCTAAAACCATTAAAAATCAAGCGGTAGTAAATCTCTCAACGGTTGAGTTGGGAGCGGAGACGTAGGCTTGGGTTTAAGCCGAACTCCGTTATCAAGTTGTGTGTTTTGCCTCTTTTATTTCCGCTGCACTTTCACTTTGATTTTAAATTGTTAATTTAATTTTTAAAAGGAAATTCACCCCCCTCTTGCCATCACTTCTCCGCCCAACATACCTTATACATATTGGTATTTTATTATAAATATTTTACAACCATATTCATTATTCTATCATTCCTATTAATAAAAAAGTCAACATGCATGTGTACGTACGACTTACCGTCTCCACATCAGGGTGTAGTTTGTTATTCAACACTTCATTATTTTTATTGGTATAATAATGAGTATAATTGATTTAAATAATAAATATAAAATTTTAATGATTTTTTATATATTATATACCATCCAATTATATACGATCTCACCATCAATTGAATAATATTATCGCTCGTGCGTGCGTACGACTTACTGTCTCCACGACGTGATGAGATTTAATTCCCCATCATAACCTTTCAATAATAATTTTAATTTTATGATTAATAATAATGTTTAAGAACTTAATATAATTATGGATATGAATAAAATACATCCTATCCATAAAAAACATGACTTACGTAACAAAACATATACTAGAAAATGAATCAGTTAACACCTGAAACAATGATACTACTAAAATATTATTAACAAAGAAATATTGGAGAATAATATATGATATCATATTTATGTATGTGGTTATTTTATAATTTAATAAAAATTATTTAACTATTATTCATAAGGTTAACATACCCTTGACTAATTAAAATTACAAGGTAATGGTAATTTTACAATCCCTTTATTATCTGAGGTTATTTATCCATAAGCATATACTGGGACTTCTTTATCATCCACATACGTGTTTCTAAAAATTTACTTCAAAATATTTTTACTATTTCCTAGAATATGTGTTAAAATCATTTATACCCTTTTTTTGACTTTTTATAAAATGTTTTGAAAAGAATCTTTCTATCGTTTTCCAAACAAGGTACTTTATGAAATATTCAATAAATTAAGGAAATAATGTTTTTTAACTTATACAGCTGGTGAAACTATTTTCGTCCATTATAACACCTTAGAATCATCCCTTAAAATCTTATAAGAATAGTTTCAAAATGAATGTTTTCTTTGCATTTAAATTATTTTAATGTGTAAAGAGATATTTCACTCAAATAGTTTTTTGGATTGATTTCATCTATGTAAATATCCTTTGTTGAATTTTACGCTTGTTTGAAGATTGATTTATTAAAATACAATCTTCCATGTTGTATTGAAGTTTTTGTTATATTTTTGACTGTGAATGTGATATTTTTATACCATTAATTGTTTATGGTTACAGTATTAACATTTGGTATGCTAGTTTTATTACGAATGTTTATGTTATGTTTCAATCTTTTATTATGAGGAATGCATTGGACTTAGTAAGTGAAAGGTAGGGCCCACTATAGCCCCTCGATGCATTGGTAGGTGTTATGAGAAAAATTAGTGTCTTTGCACAAGGCCTTGAAAAAAAAATTATTTATATTCTTGGAATGAGGCATGACTATGTGGTTATGATGTCCGGCATTATGCATTCCATTATTATGAAATTAGTTGTTGGTATTACATGTGATTATTTTACTAGTATAATATCCCTATAAATAAGTAAATTAACTTATTTGATTTATCTTTTCCAAATTATGCTGAAGTTTTGTTTTAAAAGGCATGTGTTTTAGTCTTATACACCGCATTAAATATAAGGCCCTAGCCTTAAACCTTACATAATATTGAGTTATTAAAAGATTACACATTAAGGATCTTTTCAGGTTTAGTGTTTTAGAGAATTAGATCATGAAACTTGCATTACATTCCACATTTAAACAAAGTGGTTACATAGAAGACTATATTCATTCTTCCCATCAACGGAAACATATTTAAAATAAAACACAGATTCTTTCTTGACACATCCTTGACACTATCATCACATCATGTAACTTCCCTTGACCTGTGAAAAACATTTCAAAAACTTGGGATGAGCATAAAAAGGTCAGTAAGGGTTATAAAAAATATGGAAAGGAAACATGAGTTCATATATACATAAGAATGAAATCATACTTTACCGATAAAACATAGGCACTTTAACATACCTCATCAAATCATGAATAAATCATATAAATCATAAGAAATAAAAGGTAACTTAAGGCATTCATAACATTCTTACGTAGGGAGTAACCCTCTTGGTTACGTTTGGAATACCCACCACAGTATATTCCCAAAATCTCTTCGGAGAAACCTTAACGTTTCACTCCTTCTCATTTCCCAATGCAATGGAGAGCTATATCAGGCTCACCCGCCCTTAGTTTATCACGGAACCACCTGTCTTCATAACAATGCCCAAGAACCATAACATAATCTTATCACATAAAACATGCATAAAGGAAACATAACATTTCCACCTTTCAATAACAAGATATCAATACAACACATTGATATAAATACATTATGAAAACCATTTTCAATACCAAAATAAAAAAAAAAGTAAAACATGGTATTTATGTTTCTTTTAAAAAGAAGGTATGGCTTGTAGAGGAAGCCGAAACTCAAATAATGGTTACGGCGGCGGAGAAGTCGTTGTCGCCGCATATGTACAACAAAAACATTCCCTTTTGTCGTTCAGTAAAATGCTTCATATAAAAATATTTCTTTTGGATAAACATAAAAGTCAAAGGGGTTTATACACCGTATAAAATAAAGTTGTGTATAAAACAAAATATGCCCCAATGAAAGGAGATTGAGACGAAGTTCCATACAAAGACGGTATCCTTGGATTAAGGATAAATCAGTAAATAACTATGTGTGACAACCGAATACACGAAATATAAATGGGTATTAAGTGTAAAAAAATCAGAGGACATTCACACATAATCATAGAACGGCATATTCAAGGTGTACAAGTTTATCCCAAAGAATCGAAATTGGGTTAAGAAGTTCCCTTGCAAAAATTAGACAGCCTAACGGCGTCACTTCAAAATTCAGAAAAAGAGTTGATGAGAGATAAAAAGGGTATCTCATCACTTGTACATAAAATTTACATCAATAAGGATATAAAAGAACATATCCCAAAATAATATTATGTGAATTAAAAGACATAAAAAAATAAGTCTTTTAAAAAGAGGAGGGTGAAAGGTTCCCTTACCGACATGGGTATCTTTCGAAACATACGCCCCGTGAAAGAAGGACAATACAACATTGATGAAAATACTCATAAATGAAATAATATTACACAATGAGTAAAATAATGGTAAGTACATACACCACTCAAAGGAAATTGTGGCAAATGTTTCATAAATCTCATTGGAATAAAAGTGAGATGAAAAATCCCTTACGAAAACTCGGCAGCCTAACGACGCCACTTAAAACTTCCAAAAATGGATTGATGAGATCAAATAGGGTATCTCATCACATTAAAATAAAATCTACAGCAAGTGGAATATAAAAGAACATCCCCCATCATAACAAATAGGAGCTTAAAAGAAGTGACATAAAGGAGAGTACTTAAAGAGAAAGAGAGAGGTTAGATCTCTTACGAAAATTCGGCAGCCTAACAGTGCCACTCAAAACTACCAAAATGGATTGATGAGATAGAATAGAGTCTCTCATCATATGAACATAAAAATTATAGTAAGATTAATATAAAATAACATCCCAATCACAAGAAAGATGAGCTTAAAATAAATTACATAAAAGAGTGTACTTAAAAAGAAAGAGTGGAGTAGGATCCCTTACCTCAAGTCCAACCCGTCTTGTTCGTTTCTTTATATTCCTGAATAATAAACTTTGGTCAATTAATAATTTCATAAGTACCTCATTTAGAGATTATTATTCAGTTCATATCACATATTATAATGTTATAATAATTGTTTAATAATGATAGTTCATATCAGACGTTTTTGCCGATGTTTGGTACATGAGTCAAAAATGAACTTGTTTGAAAAAAGATTGCCCATGTAGTTATAAGTAAATAATTTCCCGAATTGTATTAATGATTAAAATATCATACATATCCAGTAAATATTCATTTTATACTATTCCATATCATTTGGAGATAAAAAACGAAAAGCACCGTTCATGGAGTCGGTAGGCCGTACGTACGCATGAACGCTACTTTCATTTTTTGTCACGTTAATGGAATTAAAACAAAATGAGAGAGATATATATATGTTATAATTCCCGAATGATATACATAATTAAGATGTAATATATTACATATATATCCATTATATATATGTACTTATAATATTACATAACATTTTGAGATAAGAAATGAAATGTACCGTTCATGGAGACGGTAAGCCGTACGTACGCATGAACGCTACTTCCATTTCTATTTCATATTTAATGGAATTAAAACATAATGATACATAATATTATTTTAATTCCAGTATTGTATCATATATAATATCATTAAATATATCTTTTATACGTACCACATATGGTATTAACGAATCAAATCACTTTGAGGGGGCGGCAGTCTGCACTTCCTTAAATGAAGATATCGCGTTTACCCATAATGGAAACCATAAAGGTACGCCATAAATGAAAAATACAGAAGCTTAAGTAAAACATAAACATATTAGATATCATATATAAATATAGTGTCATCTTAATGGCCACCTTTGAAGGTGTTAGAAGAATGTTGAACAATCATCGTTTCGGGAGGCAGAAATTCGCCATCCACGGAAACAATATGTTTTTTAACCATTAGATGTAGGTGTGTGTAAGTGTAGCTCGAATAATTCTTATAACAACATCCTAGTATATTGATGATACTCTATATGTTACAAAATAAATGAATAAAAAGATTTTTGGGGGTTGGAGAAGCAAAATAAAACAAAAGGACTCAAGTGAAGACATTACCTTAAAATCGGGTAACTCCCTTTGGTTTGAGCTCAAAGGCTTCCTTGGGAAGATTTATGACCAATGTGAGGCTTCAAGGAGTTATAGAGGGATGTGTAGAGACAAAATGGTCAGGGTTTGGCCGATCCAAAGGCTTTGGAAGTGTGGGTAAGGAGGTAGAGGTGGGGGCCTTTTATAAGAGGAGAGGAGGGGCACTCTTGGAAAGTAAGGAAATGATACTTTATTTTAGAATGATTTTCGGATTTTAATGGTCCCAAATTGATGTGTTTCAATGATAAGGTCATAATGGTTCTAAATCCACCCATAAAATAGGTTATGGACATATGTAGGTCTTATATTTTACATTATCTTTCCATTTTAATTAAATTGGTAAATAATGAGGTCATCGCTGCATCATCATGATGTCATAAATAATTAAATTTATTTAATGTCTAAAAATTATAAAAAAATTACTATGATGTAGGAAATCTTTTTAGATTTATAATTAATATTTATATTCCAAAAGATAATTTATTTAGACAAAACTAAAAATATTTTATTTAGGTGATACATTCTTTGTTACATTTAACATTCTTTAAAAATAAAAAGATAAAAAGTCACTTTCTCACAAAAGTGATTCAATGGGGCCCCCAAGTTTGGCATAAGGAATCCCATAGTCGGAAATGAGGCAACCAGTAGCCTTAGAACACATGTTGTGGTCATTTTGTATTATTATGATATTATTTTATTATCTTTACCTACCCGATTACTCATTAATCAAGATAATTAAAGATAATTACCGTTGTTACTATTCATAATGTCCAAAAACAAAAGAGTCTTAATTACATAATTTGGACCTTATGATTCCAAATATGTAATCAATCTTACCAAATTCCAAACACATAATTTGCAATAATTAATTTAAAAAAACTTCCCGTTGTCAAAACAAATAGCGGGTTTTTTAGAAACAATATTTATGAAAAGTTTTGCACTTGTTTATGCCCAATTAAAAAGTGAAATTAATCCCAATGACCATAATTGGATTACATGGTAAAAATATATTCTAATTAAGCTTTAAAACAAATTAAAAAGATAATGTAACCATATAATTAAATTATATGAAAAAGCATTTTTGATGTAAAATGCAGTATTTTTTACTATTCATTGAAAAATGAACATTGTCAGAAAAATACCAAAAATTAACCCAATGTTAATTTCAATGTCCCAAGCATAAATAATAAGTTTATTTTGAAAAATAGAGCTCATAAAGTTGTCGAAAGTTTGATTTAAAAATGGTTTTCCATCAAAAGGGTAGTAAAACAATCTTTTAAAAATACTAGTGTATTCAATGATTAAGATTGGATTTATTTGTATTTTAAGCATCTAAAATTTATTGGATAAAAGTAAAAACATTTAACAAACATATTTAATCTTAAATTAGTTATTTATATTCATTCCTGTCAATACAATGGCTATGTGTTAACTACCATTTAAAATAATATTATTTTATTATTAGAGTGCAACGTGTGATTTCAAAGGAACTTGTTGTTGCATATTGGATACGCCATTGAGCATAGCGTTCCCTTTAAAGTAATATTAATATTTTATTCACAAATATGGATAAATGTGAAAATGTCATACTCTTTATTTACCTGGGGTGTTACAACCTTCCTCCCTTTCGGGAATTACGTCCTCACAATTATAAAATTGGGCTTGGAAACATCATTTAAAATCCTACATCAGAACAAGAGTTAGTAAAACAATCACTTTAAAATAAAGAAAGAGAAGTATAGAGGTCACCCGAGTTAACCCATACTAGGATTCCATGTAGGAAAACATGGACATGGAGGAGAAAACATAGGGTCATGTTCTGATGGAGAGTGATAGAAAACATGTTTAGGAGAAAGTTAACCACAAGAAAATCACAAACTTGTGATTGGTTAAACGGCATTCGATTCCCCAGTAGAAAAAGTTAATAGAAAACATTTTTGTTTTAAGTTACTTTTTATTGAGGAATTTATTCATAAGTAAACATAATCACTTATCATATTGACTTTCAACTTTTATTAATTTTATTACACAAACTCATACTTTCCCCAAAAGACGAGTATTTAAGAAGACTTGTTCACATTAAGAGTACTATAATCAATTTCTAGAGAATCACCTAATCCAAAATAGAGAACTATATAATTCCCATGTCTTTAGACTCTAACCAAAACCAAAACCAAAAAGTTTAGTACAAGATTAGATAATCCAGAAAAGGATAACCCTTTATAAAAAGAAAATCTATTCTTAATCTCCAAAATTTGTCCAACAAAACCCAAAGTTCAACGAGGAACATTTGATAACAAATTTGTCCATAAAATTATTCAAAGTAAAACAAACTAATATTTAAACCCAAATATTTTAAGGATTTAGTCACATAGTCTTCCAAGTTAAATCGTAACATTTATCTCCAAACAACATCAGTTGCTCCTAAAGTCTCGTATTGAAAAGTAATTAACCTAATCACATATCCTCCATGATAGGTTAATAATTTTCAAAAATAACCCAAAATCAACTTACCCTTAATTAATAAAATCATATAACTAAAAAGAATCAGTCAAACTAACCAGGGACTTTACATAGTCCAGTAGTAGGCGATAAATACCAGTCGCACTTTGGTTGTGGGTTCGATTCCCACAGCTTTGTCCAACGCGACGGGTAGTCACACGGTCTGCGTGTTTTCCTTTTTCCAAAACAATATCATTCTCAAATAATTCCCCAAAAAGGGATAAAATCATCAAAAATAACCATAACATAATTTAACCTCAATTTTATCTCATTCCTTTCACTTCCATCATAACATATAGTAACCCATAATTACCTCAAAAGTAAGGATCATATAAACTCTAATGGTTACCTTTATAATTATTACCTGAACTTCCACATCGATTGGTCATCTCGTATATGATGAATTAAAGATAATACCAAGGTTCAATTGGCTGATCATGACTCCTTGATAGTTGGTTTAGAACAACCACGAGTTTCCTCATCGAATCCCCCATTTCATCCAGTCTCTTAATCAGAGAACCACCACAGTTTTTTCAAACCCATTGTCACTTTGGTGCCTGCTAGATCCAGCCATTTTCTAAAAAAAAGGTCAGTGTGAGTATATCAACATAACCATCATGTACTAATGAGGAAGATAAACACTAAGATATACTTATTTATTCACTTTATCTAAAACTAAGACTCTTTCTGAAATCCTATCCATTATGGTACTATCACTTATGCTTAGAGAATACCCTAACCTCTAAAGTTATCTAAACCTCCCTTTGATACCAACTATAAGGCCCCAACCTTAAACCTTACTTAATATTGAGTTATTACAAGATTACACATTGAGGATATTTTCAGGTTTAGAGTTTTAGAGAATTAGATCATGAAACTTGCATTACATTCCACATTTAAACAAAGTGGTTACATAGAAGACAGTATTCATTCTTCCCATCAACGGAAACATATTTAAAATAAAACACAGATTCTTTCTTGACATATCCTTGACACTATCATCACATCATGTACCTTTCCCTTGACCCATGAAAAACATTTCAAAAACTTGGGATGAGTATAAAAAGCTCAGTAAGGGTTATAAAAAATATGGAAAGGAAACATGAGTTCATATATACATAAGAATGAAATCATACTTTACCCATAAAACATAGGCACTTTAACATACCTCGTCAAATCATGAATAAATCATAGAAATCATAAGACATAAAAGGTAACTTGAGGCATTCATAACATTCTTACGTAGGGAGTAACCCTCTTGGTTACGTTTGGAATACCCACCACAGTATATTCCCTAAATCTCTTCAGAGAAAACCTAACGTTTCACTCCTTCGCATTACCCAATGCATTGGAGAGCTATATCGGGCTCACCCGCCCTTAGTTTATCACGGAACCACCCGTCTTCATAACAATTCCCAAGAGCCATAACATAATTTTATCACATAAAACATGCATAAAAGAAACATAACATTTCCACCTTTCAATAACAGGATATCATAACAACACATTGATATAAATACATTATGAAAATCATTTTCAATACCAAAATAAAAGAAAAGTAAAACATGGTATTTATTTTTCTTTTAAAAAGAAGGTATGGCTTGTAGAGGAAGCCGAAACTCAAATAATGGTTACGGCGGCAGAGAAGTCGTTGTCGCCGCATATGTGCGACAAAAAGATTCCCTTTTTTCGTTTAGTAAAACGCTTCGTATAAAAAGATTCCTTTTGGATAAACATAAAAGTAAAAGGGGTTTATACACCGTATAAAAGAAAGTTGTGTATAAAACAAAATATGCCTCAATGAAAGGAGATTGAGACGAAGTCCCATACAAAGACGATATCCTTGGATTAAGGATAAATCAGTTACATAACTATGTGTGAAAAACGAATACACAAAATATAAGTGGGTATTAAGTGTAAAACAGTCAGAGGAAATTCACACATAATCATATAACAACATATTCAAGGTGTACAAGTTTATCCCAAAGAATCGAAATTGGGTTAAGAAGTTCCCTCGCAAAAATTAGACAGCCTAACGGCGTCACTTCAAAATTCAGAAAAAGAGTTGATGAGAGATAAAAAGGGTATCTCATCACTTGGACATAAAATTTACATCAATAAGGATATAAAAGAAAATATCCCAAAATAATATTATGTGAATTAAAAGACATAACAAAATAAGTCTTTTAAAAAGAGGAGGGTGAAAGGTTCCCTTACCGACATGGGTATCTTTCGAAACATACGCCCCGTGAAAGAAGGACAATAAATCATTGATGTAAATACTCATAAATGAATGAATATTACACAATGAGTAAAATAATGGTCAGTACATACACCACTCAAAGGAAATTGTGGCAAATGTAGCATAAATCTCACGGGAATAAAAGTGAGATGAAAAATCCCTTACGAAAACTCGACAGCCTAACGACTCCAATTAAAACATCCAAAAATGGATTGATGAGATCAAATAGGGTATCTCATCACATTAAAATAAAATGTACAGCAAGAGTAATATAGAATAACATCAACCATCATAACAAAGAGGAGATTAAAAGAAGTGACATAAAGGAGAGTACTTAAGGAGAAAGAGAGAGGTTAGGTCTCTTACGAAAATTTGGCAGCCTAACGGCACCACTCAAAACTTCCAAAATGGATTGATGAGAGAGAATATGGTCTCTCATCATATGAACATAAAAATTATAGTAAGATTAATATAAAATAACATCCCAATAACAAGAAAGATGAGCTTAAAAGGAATGACATAAAAGAGTGTACTTAAAAAGAAAGAGTGGAGTAGGATCCCTTACCTCAAATCCAACTTGTCTTGTTCGTTTCTTTATATTACTGAATAATAAACTTTGGTAAATTAATAATTGCCTAAGTAACTCCTTTAGAGATTATTATTCAGTTCATATCACATATCATAATGTTATAATAATTGTTTAATAATGTTAGTTCATATCAGATGTTTTTGCCGATGTTTGGTACATGAGTAAAAAATGAACTTGTTTGAAAAAAGATTGCCCATGTAGTTATAAGTAAATAATTTCCAGAATAGTATTAATGATTAAAATATCATATATATCCAGTAAATATTCATTTTATACTATTCCATATCATTTGGGGATAAAAAACAAAAAGCACCGTTCATGGAGACGGTAGGCCGTACGTACGCATGAACGCTACTTTCATTTTTTGTCACATTAATGGAACTGAAACAAAATGAGAGAGATATATATATGTTATAATTCCAGAATGATATAAATAATTTAGATGTAATATATTACATATATATCCATTATATATATGTACTTATAATATTACATAGCATTTTGAGATAATAAATGAAATGTACCGTTCATGGAGATGGTAAGCCGTACGTACGCATGAACGCTACTTCCATTTCTATTTCATATTTAATTGAATTAAAACATAATGATACATAATAGTATTTTAATTCCAGTATGGTATCATATATAATATAATTAAATATATTCTTTATACTGACCACATATGGTATTAATGAATCAAATCACTTTGAGGGGGCGGTAGTCCGTACTTCCCTAAATGAAGATATCACGTTTACCCATAATGGAAACCATAAAGGTATGCCATAAATGAAAAATACAGAAGCTTAAGTAAAACATAAACATATTAGAAATCATATATAAATATAGTTTCATCTTAATGGACACCTTTGAAGGTGTTAGAAGAATGTTGAACAATCATCGTTTCGGGAGGCAGAAATTCGCCATCGACGGAAACAGTATGTTCTTTAACCATTAGATGTAGGTGTGTGTAAGTTTAGCTCGAATACTTATTATAACAACATACTAGTATATTGAAGATACTGTATTTGTTACAAAATAAATGAATAAAAATATTTTAGGGGGTTGGAGAAGCAAAATAAAACAAAATGACTCAAGTGAAGACATTACCTTATAATCGGGTAACTCCCTTTGGTTTGAGCTCAAAGGATTAATTGGGAAGAGTTCTGCCAAATTTGAGGCTTCAAGAAGTTATAGAGGGATTTTTAGAGACAAAATGGGCAGGGTTTGTCCGAGCCAAAGGCTTTGGAAGTGTGGGTAAGGAGGTAGAGGTGGGGGCCTTTTATAAGAGGAGAGGAGGGGCACTCTTGGAAAGTAAGGAAATGATACTTTGTTTTAGAATGAGTTTCGGATTTTAATGGTCCCAAATTGATGTGTTTAGAAGATAAGGTGATAAGGGTTCTAAATCCACCCATCCAATAGGTTTTGGACATGTTTAGGTCTTAGAGTTTACATTATCTTTCCATTTTAATTAAATAGTTAAATAATGAGGTCATCGCTGCATCATCATGATGTCATAAATAATTTAGTTTATTTAATGTCTAAAAATTATAAAAAAATTACTATGATGTAGGAAATATTTTTATCTTTCTAATAAATATTTATAGTCCAAAAGATCATTTATTTAGAAAAAATTAAAAATATTTTACTTAGGTGATACATTCTTTGTTACATTTAACATTCTTTAAAAATAAAAAGATAAAAAGTCACTTTCTCACAAAAGTGATTCGATGGGGCCACCAAGTTTGGAACAAGGCATCCCATGGTCGGAAATGGGACAACCAGTAGCCTTAGGACACATGTTGTGGTATTTTATTATTATTATGATATTATTTTATTATCTTTAACTACCTGATTACTCATTAATCAAGATAATTAAAGATAATTACCGTCGTTACTATTCATAATGTCCAAATACAAAAGTCTTAATTACATAATTTGGACCTTCTGATTACAAATATGTAATCCATTTTACCAAATTCCAAACACATAATTTGAAATAATTAATTTAAAAAAAACTTCCCGTTGTCAAAACAAATAGCGGGTTTTTTAGAAACAATATTTATGAAAAGTTTTGCACTTGTTTATGCCCAATTAAAAAGTGAAATTCATCCCAATTACCATAATTGGATTAAATGGTAAAAATATATTCTAATTAAACTTTAAAACAAATTAAAAAGATAATGAAACCATATAATTAAATTATATGAAAAAGCAGTTTTGATGTAAAATGCAGTACTTTTTACTATTCATTGAAAAATGAACATTGTCAGAAAAATAACAAAAATTAACCCAATGTAAATTTCAATGTCCCATTCATAAATAATATGATTATTTTGAAAAATAGAGCTCATAAAGTTGTCAAAAGTTTGATTTAAAAATGGTTTTCCATCAAAAGGGTAGTAAAACAATCTTTTAAAAATACTAGAGTATTCAATGCTTAAGATTGGATTCATTTTTATTTTAAGCCTCTAAAATTTATTGGATAAAAGTAAAAACATTTAACAAACATATTTAATCGTAAATTAGTTATTTATATTCATTCCTGTCAATACAACGGCTATGTGTTAAGTACCATTTAAAATAATATTATTTTATTATTAGAGTGCAACGTATGATTTCAAAGGAACTTGTTATTGCATATTGGATATGACATCGAGCATAGAGTTCCCTTTAAAGTAATATTAATATTCTATTCACAATATAGATAAATATGAAAATGTCATACTCTTTATTTACCTGGGGTGTTACATTAAATGTTTATGCTTATTTATGAAAGTTTCCGCTATATTTTTATCTTTTCTTAGCATCTAAGCTCACACATTTTTATTTTTTTTATTTTTCATAGGATTTGAAGAAGTATAGTATGACTGACCAACATGGATAGGCTAAGGGACATGAGTGTGTTTTATGGGGACATAATGTTACTTTTTTCATTTCATAATGTAATGTAAAACTTATTTAAGTATCTAGTGCTTCAAAGGCTATTAAACTAATCGGTCTATCAAGAAATGATTCCTTATATTATTCCAATGTATTAAAACAAATCACTGGCTTTGGGATTATAGGGTTGGGGTTTTACTGTTGGTATCAGAGAGAGATATAATACATGGGGTATATTTTCAAATAAATCACACATTTTAGGGATGAAAATAGAGTGGTTTAAGTTGGATGCATGACAAAAAGTGGGTTTAAAATAAATCTAGATCTTGAATACCTTTTTCTTCTTGAATTTTTATTTTTATAATTAATTGTAATAATTTTAATAAAATTAATCTAAAATATATATGTAGTCATTATATTTATTACTAAAACCAATGAAGAAGTTCCAGGTTTTAATGAAATTTGGTGCATTAAGACATATCTGATATGACCTATAATATCCTACTGAATCCTCTTTAAAATAAGTGATTTTAGGACATGTGTTTATTGGAATATTACAACTAAACTATGATGTTATATTGAAAACAAATACATGATCAAACTTCATGTTATCCAAATATATTCTAAAATTTTCTATCAGCTTCCTATTTTTGAGGATATTAAATGATGTGTTTTTAGGGGATTAATTCTAAAAAAATGGTTCCATAAAAAATTAATAATTATTAAATAAATATAATTATATAATTATGATATATTTCCTAAGGAATTTCTAAATTCTACTTAGACATATCCATAAATAAAGAAATATGTGAATATTTAGAGGGCATGGAGTTAAAGTGATATCATTTGATTTAACAATTTTTTGATTTTCACACTAAATAATTTATTTCCAAATTTTTAATGGTTTTGTGTTAGTTTAGTTGAGATCAAAAGATTTATTATAAAAATAAAAATATCATTCTGTATGTGTTAATTTTTCCTAGTGGGTGCCATGAATAAACTTGAGGGTGTCAATTTACACTCTTGGTTCCTATATCGAGCCTTGACTTAGTAGGCTTGGAGGATTTTTTGATAACTCAAATGATAAGTATTGACTTCAACCCCTATAATTCTTTGAGTGAATGTAGTTTAAATTGATAACGTAGTTCAAAAATAGATGGGATTAGTGTTCTAGAGTTGTAAAGACCAAATATAAATTATAAAAATAGGTTAGAAGAGTTAATGTTTAATCAAAGAGTTGACAGTGAGAAAATATGAAATGGTTCCAAGGGGTTATTTCCGAAGGGGAAGATGTAAAACTGATTAAGAAGATACGATGAATTCAAAAATAAATGGACATTAATATATGATGTGGAAACTCTCTTATTTTATAATGATAAAGGTGGAATAATGAAGATAGAGATTTAAGAAGATAAAGATTTATCCCCATGAAATCTCAAACTCAAGGGGAAGGGAGGTTAATTGTGCTTTCCCCATAGAACTCAAACATAATAAGGAGAAAATTTTAAGTTGAATATGTATGGATTTTACCCTTTGTATTTTATTTAAAAATGGGGTGAAATAAGTCACCTTAAAATCCAAATCTATTTTTGAAATTATTAGATTCATTGGATTTGGTAAAATTTTATTTAATGTCACATTTTCAATAAAATCCAAAGTGGTAGATTGTTAAAATATTAAAGTTTTATGTTGTAATTATTGAAAATATGTGTTATGTTGAAAATATGTGTTGTGTTGTGTTAAATATATCGAATAAGGATTTATTGAAGTTAAGTTAAAAAAATTACATGACCTGAAATATGTGAAGATTAGGGTGATAAAAGGTGAAATCTAGTTTCTATCTATATGATGGAAAAATGAGGTTTCATGAGTATTTATAAAATCCTTTATATGTGTATGAAATTTTTTAAGAGCTTTGAATGCATGAAAAGTGGAAAAGATAGCTATCCCTGAAGCTAGATCCTATTAAGAAGCTAGTTGTTGTGTGAAAAGATTACCAAGCTTAAAGGCATATTTTCCCAATGTAGTGGATAGTTTTAGTATAGTTATTAAGAGTGTGGGGTGGTGATATGGTATAAAAATACCATTTTAGGTTGCATGATGACATATGGCCATAATATACAGCAGCACCACAAGGATTACTTACCCGACCCATAGTGTATCCAGAGTAAAGAATCAAGCATCCTTGAAAATGGTTATTCTTTGAGGGATGAAAAAAACACAAACACTATTAATATAATAAAAATATGTATGTTTTTTTTAATAAAATGAAATTATGATCATCATTTTCCTTCATCCTTGGTTGTATACATGTGTTTAAGACACTAGTTCCCATGTTCGGACCTAGAAATATCCACGACCACATAACTATGCCACAGAAAAAGGCCATGGTGTGTAAAACTTTTCTTGTAATGTGAAGGTGATGTAAGCTGCACTTTAATGACATGTGTTGTTCCTTGTAAATTTAGAAGGTTTAAATGATCCTTATAATAATTATCTGTATTATAAGAATGATTACGTGGTATTCTTAGGAATGACCAGTTAGAGTGTAAGAATGAAATTTGATACTGTAAAGATGAACATCATCAGGATGACCAACATAAATATTATCATAAGGATGACCGAGTTATGTTTTTAAATATGGGTGATTTATCTTATAAGGATAATAAAAAACTATATGGATAAATTCTTGTCTAGGTGAGGATGATTCCAGGTTTACCTAAGGATGAAATTGATTCTTTATAAGGATGAATGTTCATCATCATAAAGACAAGAATGCTGATAGTGAAAGGATAAATCATTTGATTAATATTAGTGGTTTTGAAGTTTGGTTATGCCAGTATTGTAGAGAAATATCGTGATGCAAGTTCCCAAGTATAATGAAGACCACACTATAAGTCACATGTTATGCTACAGGGATGGTTTAAGTGATTTTCTTATTTTTGATAGTATGAATGTTTCTCTTCCATATAAATGATTCATGAATTAAATTTTTCATAAGTGTTACATGTTATGAATAAATATGAATTATTCTTTTATAATTTAGTAAATATCTTTATAATATATTCAAAGAATTTAAATAAAGATATTATGATAGTTCCTTGATCGATATTATGTTACACTATTTGATTAATTATTAGAAGGTTATCCATATTGATTTCATAGATATTTAAAGTCCTTATTTTATGATAAATTCCATGATGATTATGGTGACTTTAAATGGAGTTTTTATCATTAGTTTACATGTTAATATATTGAAATTATTTTATATAGATATATTAAAATTGGATGACTAATAAAAATGAAGATTAAAATAATGGAAGATCTCAAGATAAATATTCATGGAGGATTCTACATTCAAAATATGAAAATAATATATTTCATTGTTATTTTTTCATATATATAAAGGGTAGAAGGAAGAGTAAAAAATAGAATAGCCTTCATGATGGATATTTATTATCTTCTATATTATTGAGAAGAATAACTCTTCCATTTTCTTGATATATCTACATATCGAAAGAAAAGGACAGTTTTTACTACTAAATAGTAAATTGAACATACACTACCATATTTGAGAAGAATAAGGAGGCTGTTGTAGGACATAAAAGGTTATATCATTCCTATCATAGAATTGGAAGGTAATGTTTTAGATTCATGCCAGAAGAGTTGAGCTTGATGATTCTTGAAGAACCAGCCAAAGGAGAAGGAGGAGGTACTTTTTTGGTATATCTCATTTAATGATAATGATGATTTTATCCATGGAGAGATTCAAAACTTACCTATTAAGGATAATCCTAGAGTGTTCAAAGTATACCGATTCATTTTTTATACAAATCTAAATTGGTGAATTTCTTGTCTGGTGTTCTAACATTGTTATCCTTTCTTATAGTAGTAATCAGAAAGAGAGGAAGTTATTTCATGAGTGAACCTTGGGTGGTAGTGATCCAACTCAAACCCATTGTAAAATGGAGTGACCCTGGGACGGAATAACCTATTCTTAATCCATTATATTGGATATCGATGCACTAAAATATTATCAGTGTATGATCCTTGGAATAGCCTAGTTCTAGTGAACTATGTAAAAAATCATAGTATCTTACTTTTATTCATTTATTTATTAACTTCATGAAATAAAATAATAGATTAAGATAAATAAATTGGTGAATATATTTTGAAAAAGGCTGGTCAAGTAATAATAAGATCATTTCCTAAAATAATCAAGAAATAGTTACCCAAATCATTATGAGGTTAATATTGAGTAAGGTTATTAGAGTTTAAGTGTTTAAATCAGAATAATATTTCATACCCTAATTCACCCCTCAAGGTATATCTTACCCAATTCCCTTGGGATCCTAACAATATATATTTATATATATAGAATAAAGTGAAATAATAATTTACCCCTCAAATTATTAATTTGATTTATCCCTAACCAATGTTTTTCATGGAGTATTATAATTTTTGATTAAAAGTTAATCTTAACATGAGTTTTATTCTTGTATCAAGATATAAAATATTGTCATGAGTCATAAAAAAATTGTATGCTGGATTTACCACTAATAATATACCACATATAGTGTAATAACTTATGTATTTAGTGTATTAGGGATGTGTTATATATATTTAGAGTCCCAACTATATTAGGTAGGAGAGATACCAAGATGAACACATTTACATTTTGAAAAATTTATTACACAATCTTGGAGGTTTAGCTAATTAGTAGTGGTTTAGTATGCTTCTAATCATGAAATCAATTAGAACATAACCAAGATAGAATTTTTACACTCATATGAATAGTATGGCATTTTAACCCTCAATTGAGATAGATTAAGAAAGTCTAAAACCATGAATATATTATACATATAGTGTGCTTATGTTTTTAGGTGGGGGAGATATGATGTGCTCATCTAATAAGATAAATGAAATGTGATGTACTAATCAACCAGGTCAATCTATACTTGGTTAATAAAGAACATATGATGTGGTTATATGGGATGGAAAAACTCTGTATCCCAAGGTGTCTTGATTTTGTAGATAGTGAGGTATTTGAAAATTCATCCATATATATGATAGATTTTATGGACACATGTATAGAGATACATGTGTTTGATGAATATCATTCCATATCACTATATAGCTTGAGTAATATTGATGCTTTGATATAGTTTTATCTTTGGTTAAATTTATGAATATGGAAATTCATATTTGTTTTCAATTCCATAAAGGTTTTCATGATCACACATTCTAGTTGGATGAATGGGGATTGAGTTTGACCTAGAGATATTCTCTAAAAGAGTTTAGAGTTTATCCAAAAAAGTTTTGGATGATTATTCACAAGGTATTACATATTATGTAACACATTATGAATTTTATTATAACTTTCCAAAATGTTTTTAAAAGATATACAAAAATATATTTGGATATGGTTTCAAAACCTATTATATAAGATAGAATATAATGTGAGACAACACTAAGTTTATAAGGATTTAGTGTATGTGGGAAATTAATAAAGATATACCCTAAAATATAGAATGTATATAATACATTATTAGCATATATTTTAATATATAATATATTTATTATGTATTTTTCAATATCCAAATGCATATACTATTCAAGGGAACATAATTTATTATGATATCAAGATATTATAGTGCAAAACTTTGGAATATCATTAGCTATGATATAATGACATCAGAACCACTAACATTACATGGATGTATAGTATTTATAAGCTAGAGTTCAAATATAATATTTGTTAGATAACATTTATTTAATATTTAATAATATTAAATTAATGGGAAATTAATTCATGTGATTAATACATGAATATTCAAATTCCATTTACTCATGCATTGAAACACATGAGTAAATTAGCATGCATGAGTAAATGCATGTGCACTTAGGGAACATCCTAGATGGATTTACAAGGGATCCACTTCCATGGGATGGTTGTGAGATCAAGGTGAAAACTCCTAGATGATACTCTACATATTCCAATGTCTTCTTACAATTCCACCCTTATCCTTCACATGGAAGTTAAATTCCTTTGGTGATGATAGGGTCATGCATGAAAGTTGAGTGTGATTCATTCAAACTCATGAATAATAAGTAGATAAGGGTTTGTAATGGATATCCTTGTGTGATATTTATCAAGAATGATGAAATATAGATGAAAAAATGACCAATAGAGTAAGGTACACATGTGTAGTTTCTTAATATTTTATACAACATGATTTCAGGTTTCATGAATAGTTTTCTTGGGATTTTGATTTCAATTTTTTTTCCACTATGTTGACTAAATATTGATAATCCTTATAAATCCTTCATATAATTAACTTAGAAATAGTTCTAAGTATACGACATAATTTAAAAACATCACAAAATTGGATATTATGAAGTTACAGAGTTTTAATACTATGTTCAAAGATTTGAACGTTAGTTATATGATTTCTTAGCCTCACCTATATTTAAACTAGAATTATTCATAGATTTTACTCACTAAAGAATTTAAAAAGATATTTTTATTAAATGTTCTCATATAAAATGATAGAAATTATACAGATATGTAATTAGTTTTACAAAACCTTAAAATTATATCAATCATAAGACTAATATATAAGACTATCATATATGATATGAGAAGATATATTCTTATGTATGGTTTTGTGAAAATTATTGAAGGGGTTTTGGATTATAATTTTTACCATGTTATACAAAAGGCAATTAACAATTTATCATTATTTTATATTAAATATATATACTCATGAAGTGAAATGATAAATAAACTCTCAAAGTATAGATTTTATTTATCCATAACTAATATTCATCATGGAGTATTATAAGCTGTGATGAAATGTTAAGGTTAATGTGAGTAAAATTATTATATTGGGATATAAAATTTTCTCAAAAGGCACAAAATGAGAATTGTTTCTTTGATGACCTAGAAATAATTCTATATGTAGTGTCATACACTATGTCCAAGGAACACTGGGGGTGTATATATCATATTTAGATTTCCCCATATATGAGGTTAGAAAGATACATATCATGATAAGCATTGTACATTTATACCTTTTATAAGAAAAACATTGTAGCTTAAATAATTAGGGGGTGGTTGGGTATGTTGTTGATCATGTCATCGGTTGGAACTTAACAAATATTGTATTTTTAATCTCATATGAAGACTATGAAATTTTTTCCTTCAATTAAGATAGATTGAGAAAGTGTATGATCAGAACTATATAACATATATAATGTTCTTTTCTATCAGGTGAGGGGTATATTATGTGTTAACTCATAAGGGTAAATTATATTTGATATATTCATTGAACTAATCTATTTATAAATAGAGAATTGGGAATATATGAGTGACTATACAGAATTGATATACTCTTTTTCATATAGTCACTTGATGACTTTTAAAAAAGGATTATATAAAAGTGATTTCTTGTATATGATGTAACTATTGTACATAGGTATCGAGATGCATTTGTTTGATAGAGATCATGCCAAATCCCTTTATATCTTGAGTATCATTGATGTTTTTCTTGAGAATTCTCTTTGTTTACATTTATAAATTTATAAATTTATATCCATTTTCAATGTTATAAAGTTCCATCATTTTACACTTTCTGGTTGTGTGAATAGGGATTTATTTTTAATCATTAAGATACTATAAGATAGTTTTAGATTTTATCCAAAAGGATTATTGGATGGGTATTCACAAGGTATTGGATATTATGTGACACATGAAGAATTTGATGATAGATTTATAAAATAGTTTTGGAAGATATGCAAAATTTGTTTTGGATATTTCTTCGCAGGTTATTATATATGATACAATATAAGGTTCGATGAGGCTAAGTATATATGGATTCAATGAAAGTGGGAGATTGGAGAAGATACACCCTAAATCCAAAATAAAATAAAATTTAATTAGAATGATATCATAATGTATGATATATATATATATATATATATATATAACATATAATATAAATTATTTGAATCCAAGGCATATCATTGATATAGGATAAGGGATATCATAAGAAGTGGAATGAGGACACTACACCACTACCATATCTAGTCATATGTATTCTTATGACATATTTTTAGATGATGAATCATATGGTATGATTTATGAACCATATTAAGATCGACAAGCGTTAAAAATGATATGTTTTATCATTTTGATCTCTTCCACTAATGGATATTATTATTATTGTCATTTCATAAATGAAAACTCATAGGATAGTATTTCTGGATGATGGTTACAACAGTTGTAACTAAAGTCATTGAATCGTATATTATGTAATGCATGAGTGAATGAGTCATCACATAGGAATTCCAAAAGGAATATTAAAGGACGGATTCACCATGACATGATTCTAATTTAATCCTACCCAAGACTTTAAAATTCTACCTTTTCCATGAATCTATCTTCTTTAACCTCCTTTTCCACAAGAGGCACTAGAATATTATATAGTAAAAAGAGTATCCCGCCCATTTGATGGGTGATTCAGTGAAATCATGGATACACTATATAGGGATGATTTGTTTAGATACTCTTTTGGGACCTTCCTAAAGAACATATGATTGAATACCAAAGTGGTTTATATTCAATAAAAGTTACATAATTACTCTTTATTTTATATATAGCATGGTTTTAGTTTCATCTATGGTAGATCTTGGTTATTTGGGTTTCTTGATATTTTTTCCACATTGATTAAGTATTAACAAATCCTATGAAACGAATTAGTGAATTTTAACACTAAAAAAATCATAAATATGGAGTAAAACTACAAAAACAAATTTTGAGGGTCTTTTGGGAGCATTTTGGCTTCTAAAAATAGTCACTATACGGGAAGACAATAGTTAAGGGAGTATTTCTTTTTAAAAACATTGATTTGACTAGTCATGGAGCCCAAAAAAGATTATGAATCAAAATTTATGGTCGTTAATAGACATGATGATTCCACTAGGCAAAAAACATGTGCATAATACCCACTCATTCTCTCTTAATTTTTTTGCAACACCTGATCCTTCTATTAGGTATAAGTACCAATCATGAAATCATTAAGGTAAACCTCCCTAATCCACCAAATAATTCATGATTTACCCTAGGAATTTTAATGAATAATCCCCACTCTATGTCTAATTATTTACATTATAACAACATGAATTTCCTTAGTGATTGATATTAATCTACAACCAATTATATTAGCACAAGATATTAAATTTTAATTTTGTCCTATGAGATGAATAAATGATACCCTTTGTGACAAGCATGGGAAGCCTTATGTGGTGATCATGATATGAAATTGAATTTTTCGGTATCCAAAATCATTAGCTATATACCATCCATTTTTTTCACTCCGTTCAGACCACAAGCATCATTACTACATGATGTTAAACCACATGGTACGATCCTTGTAAAAAAAACCTAAATTGGGAACTTAAAAATAATTTTGGTTTTGATTTTTATTTTTGAGTAGGGTAAATAGGATTCTTCTTTGAGGTACAATAAAAAATCACCCATATTATATATTCCCCTAATGAGATGATACCTCCAAATCCTAATCATCTTTATAGATCATACCAACCCTCTCACCATAACAACCCAATTCCCAAATGGTATTTAAACGTATGATTGACCTAGTATGTGATGAGAATATATGGTAGGTGTACCCACTAGAATTTAAACCTATAATTGGCCCACTACATGAAATGATTATATGGGAAGCTCCCACACTATAAATAAAACTATGATTGGACTAGTATGTGATTAGTGTATATGGGAAGAATTCCTATTGGAAACTAAACTTATGACTGGATTAGTACATGATGAGAATATATGGGAAGTGTCCCCACCAGACTGTAAACATATGAACCTATCCTGAGTGACAATATTAAGAGGTACCATGTTACAAGACTAGGATAACCCCCACCTATTTCATCAAAAACCATTCCCTAGGTGATGATCTTCAGGAACATCATGTGGTGAGCATGGGATACCTGATGGATGAGAATAATAATCTTATGTGATGAGAATATGATCTCTTCAACCTTTCCTTAGGTAATGATCCTAAGTTTTTTCTTCATGTGACAAGAATTAGATGCTTTATTTGACGAGAATTAAAATCCTATGTTATGATCATAGGATAAATTCACCCTTTTCATAGGTGACAACCCTAAGTTATTGGATCATGTGTTGAGAATGAGATGCCTTATGTGATGAGCATAAAAAGCCTATGTGATGAGCATGGGATCTCTTCCCTCTTTCCTTAGGTGATGGGATGAAGTTAATTCCTTTTGTGTTGAGAATTATATATCATGTTTTATGAGAATAAAAAGCTTATTTGAGGAGATTAAGATATCTTTGTTCTCTAATTTAGTGATAAGACTTTGAATATTACCTTTTGTGATGAGAAAAGGATGCCTTTGGTGATGATTCATAGGTTCTTTAGGAGATGATCCTACGTTTCCTTATGTGATGAGAACATGATTCCTTATTTGACAAATATGGGTAGCCTCTTGTCATGTGACATGGTTTACCTAAGAAATGATTGTTTGAAACCTTATGAAATAAGAATAGGTTTCCTTTTGTGATGAGCATGGGATGGCTTGGGTCTTGAATCTATGATTCCCTCAATAGTCTATATAGGATTCCCTCATAGACCATCCCAATGAAGATATTTATAGATTCACAATGTACCTGATGATTTCTGATGAATCCCCCAAGAATCATCCTTTACAATAGAAGGTGTTCACTACTATAAGTCTATTAATGATGTAATTAACTGGTGTCCACTTAAATATGGTGCTAATAATGAGATTCATGAGCACATATTAAATCTATGTTGGAGAATCAGAATAAGAAATAAGATCCATAAATGAATCAATTGAAGGAAGGAATAAAATTCAATTATAATATTTTAATCAAGGATATATCACTATAATTACAAGTTAAAAAGGACCCTTTCCATTAGAAAGTGGAAATACAAGGATGTAGTATTGTGACTATTCCAAGGACACAACATGGCATGAAAGAAGGAACTGATGGAAATGTCAAAAAAATATAATGTTGAACCTATCAAGAATCACTTATTCTTTCGTATGGAGATAATGAGTAACATCATTAATCATTGAGAATATAAATAGACACTTGGGTTCACCAAAATAATGGTGATCCATATTTTAATCCCTTCTCTTTTGATAGTGTCACACCCTGTTTTTTATTCTCTTACCTTATGTTTTAGTTTGTTGGAAAACCAAATGTTTATCTTATATTTTTGGTAGGATGGGGGTTAAATTTTAAAATTTTACTTTGTATAGTTTTTCCATGTTTTCCATTGGATTGTTTGGGAGTTTTTGGAGAAATTTAGTAAATTTGGCTTAATAAGGCCACTTTCACGTTTTGGTGCACTCTTTGTTAAACTGTGCAGCCAAATATAGGGAACCATGTGGTAGGTATAAAACCTACCACAGGGTCGGTGAAAAAACTTATGGTCACTCTAGATTAACGATGAGGTCACTCCTTTGTTTTCTGCATGGTTTGATGCACATTTTAATAAAATGTGTGGCCTAACCATGCATGGCTGCCCGGAATTAATTTTTTTTAAAATTCCTAGTCTACCCCCTCAAGATTTAGATCCAAATCTACCCAAAATTTATTCTCCCAGTGCATCAAAACTAAGGTAGGCTTGTAACTTTATCTCCAATCCATTACTCATGCTCATTTGGTGTAGATCTAAGAATCCATCACGGTGGGAGTGGATTCTCATGGTATTTTTCCTCTCCTCTCTTCTCCCTATTCCTTATTCATCCATTTTTTCTTGGTTTCCTCTTCTTACCTAATCATGATCAACCTATGTTTTTTTACCAATGATTTTTATGGGATTTTTAGTTGTTTAGGGTTGTTCTTCATAGATCTAGTGTTTTGTAACCCTCATAGATTGATTTCAGGAGTGCATTGTCATTCCTCTATGGATTTGAGGTCGGATTTCTCTTGCAATTGCATTTATAATTTAAGATTCATCTGTTTCATGATATTTTCAGTTTATTTTTTTCTTAATATTTATGAATGATCCTTGGATTTATTTTTTTGTGTGAAAATTAGTGGTTTATGTATTTTTTTATAATAAATAGTGTTGTTTTTGTTAAAATGTGCACACCATGTGTTTGATAAAATGTTCCATTAGATTTTCCACATAGTTTGTGATATTGAAAGCATGGTTTTGAAATTTAAATAAATTTATGGCTTGAAAATGTTTACATTATACCTTTATTAGTGTTAAATATTTTTTTTAAAATATTGCATGCCTAGTGTGTGATTAATTTTCCTTTTAGATTTTATGTGTTAATTATAATATGAAATGGTTTTTTGGATTTATAAATCCATTAAAAGTGTGAGAAATGTTATTTTGGGGTCCTTTATGGTTTCAAAAGTGGTTTTGGTTTTTTATAACGAAATGTGTATTGGATTTTAATGTGTTTTGGAAAGTGTTGATGATGAATGAAGCATTTGGAATTTTTCTAAACATGATTTGTGCCTTTAATGTGTAACCTAAATGTTTTAAGAATATTATGTAAATGTTTTTATGTGGAAAACGGTGTATTTAAAACCCTTTATGAAAATGTATTTTGATTCATTGATAAATGTTTCTTTTGTAAAAGTCTTGAAGGCCCATTTGAAAACTTTGTGAAGATGATGAAAGTGTTTATTATGAAAAAATCCTTGGGATGTTTCTAATTAATTTTCTATGTATAATGGATGGTATTTTCTTATTTTATAATCCTTTCGATCCATTATCAGAGTTCCTCAGTTTGGAATCTGTGTGTTCTATTTATTCTATGACATGAGATCAGTCCTTGGGGTGGCATGGTGTTGTTCCTACTGTTGATTTATTAATATATATACTTTTGATAGGATGATCATCTGGAATCTGTTGTCTGAACCCTATTAGATACATGAGACATGAGAACAAGGAATATTGATGGAATTTACTAAAAATGATTTATGCACTAGCTATTTCACACACTACCCAGTGGCCCATAGATAGTGGATATATTTCGGTTTATTGGTATGGGATTTTTCCTTCAGCCATTCTAGATTTAGGGTGGATGAGATTGTTAGGGAGTTTTTGATTTCATTTTCTGTGGCATGCTACTAGGGATGAGGTCTCATGTATTAGTATATTCTAGATTATTTTTTATCTCCTAGCTTCACATATGTCTGTTGGTGCTTTCAGTAATGAATGTGATAATTGTATTCTTATTTACATTGAACTCATTATATGATTACCATGGTTCTTTATTGTCTAGGTTTTTCATATCAGTGATGTATTGGTCTTAAAAAGTGTTATGAAATGTGTTTTAAAAAAAAGTATTTTTACCCTCCATTGAGCAATTTGAAAATGAAAGCATCAGTTCCCCTTTTAAAATTTGAACTCCACACAAATGGAATGATCTTGGGTTTGTGAAATGAATAAGGGAAATGAATTTGTACTTTGTTTTTTAAAAAAATGTGTAGAAAATAATACTTTAATATATTTTAGTTCAAACATGAATTTGATGTTTATTTTATTTTAATGTAAGTGAATTGGTAATAGATAATCATAATAGCCTACTAAGTTTTAATTTTCACTCCTATAGTTATTTTATGTTTTTATCCCTTATGTAGGTTTCTGCTTGAGTTTTGTCCCATTAGGTGATAGTTGATCTGGTTTTGGATATTGACCCATGAGGTCACATAGATATGGTGTAGCCTACTTGTCTAGTTTGTTCTATTGTGTAGATTGGTTATATTTTTACCTTCTTGTATAAATGATATTATGTTTAGTTTCATTTATATATTGGGATTCTTGTGAATCTTATCCTGTTTAGTTTTCATTATTTATTTATTAGGTTAAATCAATTCCTTTGTGTACTCTATTGACGCCTGGCACTTGTTTCCAGTCCGTGGGGATTGAGAATGCCCTATCAGCCATGCCTTGAATTGAATTGGGTGACCAATTCAGGGTTGACCCAGTTTATATGTGAAAAAAATGATATAAGAGAAGGTTGGATCTTATTGGACCTTGCTTTTTCAGAGCGACATTTGTTCTTAGGGATGTCAAGGTTGATGGAGTAGGATTTTCGAGACTCTAGGGGTAGGTGCATGAAGAGAATCACAAACTATTTCTAATTTTGATCCACGAGTTTCCATAGGAAGTTTGGTTTTTTTATTTTCTTTGGTCATTAGAGATTTTGTGGTGTTTTGGATATGAAAGGGGAGTCAGGATAGTGGTATCTGTGAGCTTGTAGGGCATAGAAAGCCATATGGTGTTGAAGGCATGTTCCTTGAAGGCTCTCTGTGTTGTGGTGTTTTTGGATTGTGGCCGCCAACCATATGGCCAAGTCACCCACCGATACTAGTTCCCCTTGTGAGTATCATAGGGTCTTCTTTGAATTTTAAAAACTATTTTGAAAAACCATTGTGTTGGAATTGTGTGAAAGGTATTTCCAGATATAATCGTTTGAAAGACTTGTGAAAAATAATTTTTTATAAAATTACCTCTTGGGGGTAAAATTGAAATGGTTTAATAGAATTGGGATTTATTAATAAAAACTTGGGGTTTATGAAAATTGTATTCTTATTTTAGAATTTATTTTAAATAAAAAAGGGTGAGTTTTTAATCAAATGGTTTTGATGAAATGAGGTTTGTTGAGATGCTAGAAAATGTTTTGAATGAAATAAAAAGTATTTTTATGGAAATTTATTTAATTGTGCTTTCATGTATGGGGGATTGGTTTTATATGTCAATTTGAAAATGGTTTTGACTTTCTGGTTAGTGAGCCTTTGTAAGGATCATGATTTTTGAATTGCGTTGAATGATTTGTTTTAGAAAATGAGAATTATTTTTTTAAGAATTTGGTGTTCTCATGGGTGCTCACATGCATAGTGGTATATTGGAATGTTAATGGATGCTTAGTATGGATGGTGAATGGGTGACTAGAGTGGTACAAAAAAATTCATGTGAGTGAGACTCTATGGAATACCAATAGCATGTGCTCAATCGAGTAATTTTGTTTTAAATTAAATAATTTTTTAAAAAGGATTCTTTTTTATGTTAAAATGGATTTATTTCCAATATTCAATGATTGTGACGTATGTAGTGTTTGTTCTTGAGGATTTTTGTTGTTGAGTTTAAATTTATTTAGTTCTTGGATTTTATTTGTCTATCATTTTCCCCATAGATCTTTGATGGGTGATCGTAGTGTGGCTATAGGTGATTCCCAGTTAGCAGAATTTTCAATTGATAAACCTAAGGATTTAGTTATTGAGTATTGAAATATAGATCCACCTCCCTTTTATGGTCATCCATATCCTCTTGCAGCAGAATAGTGGATGAAAAATATTGTAAGTAACTTTATCCTCATCGAATTTCCTGAGTTTTTTAAAGTTATGTTCGCAACTTTCATGCTTGAAGGTTCACCGTGGAAGTGTTGGAAGTCGGGGTCTCAGAAAAATCCATTTTAAGATCTTACTTAGGAGTTATTTAAGGCCTCATTCATTCATCAAAATTTTTATGAGAAAGAAAGGGTAAACAAATGATGGAATTGGGTTGATTTTAGCTGGTTGGTGGATCAGTATTGGATTATTTTCATCACTTTGTAGATCATATCCCTTATGATCCAATGTATAATGAAAATAATTCCACGAAGGCTCGATGTTTTGAGGTCGGAATTCATCCAGATGTATTTTCAAAGGTGTCAGAGTTCAATCTAACTTTATTTGAAAATGTGTTGATGCCAAATTTATATATTGAGGCTATGATGGTAGGAGTGCTTGAGGTGGTTCTCCCTCCTTTAATCCCAAGAAACAGTGGGGAAAATTCTGGTAAGGAGATGAGAAAGTAGTGGAAATTTTATGGAGTGGGTTATAGAATAAAAATGCCTAGAGATAATTCATCAACCTTTTATGGGAATGAGGTCCTTATTTGTTATCATTGTGGAAATCTAGGTCATAATAAGCGATTGTGTGAAAACATTTTGAATCCCTTCTATACTTACTGATGCTTGGGTCACCTGTAGTGGTTTTTTCGGGGCATTGCTTGGAATCACCATTTAGGAAATAATCAAAATTAATGTACTGTTGGGTATTTGTTTAAAGTTTCTTTTTTTAATTGTCCTTCTAGTGTAAGGGTGATTTTTTTGTGTCTGTATGCCAGTGGTTCTTTGGTCTTTGATATTCAAGGGATTTCATGGGTCTTTTGATGAAATCCTAGTTTCAATGAAAGTGTGGTTTCTATTCTAGAAATTCCAATCTTTCTTTTTATCTAATCAAGGGATTGAAGTTCCTTGTTGGGATTATCAAAACCTAAATATGATTTAGGAGACACTTCATCCATCAGATCTCTATCCATAGGTCTCAGAGTGAAGATGGTGCATAGTCCATAATCCCAAGAGTGTGAGAAGTTTGGCTAATCTCATGCCATTAACGTTTTGGTGAGGTAGTTTGTATGTTTCTATTGTGGTTTCTCTATCAATGAAAGTTTCCAACCAGTTTCCATGCATGAAAAAACAGTGTAAATTGGATGTTTCTTGGTTTGTGTTCATTTTAGTGATGAATTATGGGTAGTATTGGTTGTAGTTTTAGTGGTCCAATCATTAGGAACCTTCCCTCCCCTTCCTGTGTGGTGGGGGATTTTGGTCTTGGAATGATGTTTTGGATTAGTTCTTTTCCCCTCCATTCAAGAGTGGGTGGTTTAAATGTTCCTACCACATAATTCTTATTGTGGGTTGATAGGTCATTTTTAGGGAGTTTTGGGATTAGCCTTTGTGGGAAAGGCCTGATTTTGGTTTGAAGTGAATTATCACTTTGTTTTGGATAGTTGGTTCTTAATGGGAGACCCACTATGGGTTTCATTGAGCTTTATTCTACAGATTTTTAAGATATTGTTTTTTTCTAATAGTGGGGAGTCTATTTCGGCCTCCATTGAAATAATTGGACTTTATGAGAGATATTGGTCTGGGTGATCATTGGGGTTATTTGGAGAAAGACCAGTGATCTGATTCGTAGTATGGTTATGGATGTGGTGGCTTGAATTTTTCCAATTTGGGATGTAGTTTTGAGTTGTGGATCCATTTAAGGAAAGAGGCATAAGTTCCATTGGTATTGGGTGAGATATTCCTAGTTTAAGAGGTTGGATAGTGTTGTTATGGAATCATTAAGTGTTGATAAATTAGTTGGGAAGTGTTTTTGATTTTCGGGGGTTGAAAGAGTTAATGATGGGGAGAATTATCATACTTTTTGTATCTTATTATCTTAAGTTCTGGTTCATTGGAAAACACAGTATTTTTCTCAAGTTCCAAGTGTGATGGGGGTTAAATTTTGAAGAGTTCCTTTGTCTAATTTTTTTTCTTGTTTTTTCCCTAGGATTGTTTAGGAGTTTTTAGAGAAATAGAGTAAATATGGATTGAAAATGCCTTCTGCACGTTTTGGTGCACAGTTTGATAAACCATGAGGCCAAACCCAGGTAATTATACATTAGGTATAAAACTTATTACATGATTGGTACATGGGAATGTGGTCACATAAGAGTAACTGTTTGGTCTCTCCTATGTCTGGTACACGATTTGGCACACACATTAATAAACAGCATGACCTAACTATGTAAGGATGCCCAGAATTAATTTTTTTAATAATTCTTAATCTACCACCTCAGGATTTTAGACAAAAATCCACCAAAAATTGCTTCTATAGGTGTGTAAATACCTAGTTAGGGCTCTTCCTTTCTCTCCAATCCTTTCTTCATGCTCCTTTTGGTTATATCTAAGAATCGCTTTGGGTGGCACTAGATTATCAAGGAATTTTCCCTCTCATATCATGTCTCTCTTCCTTCTTCTTCCATTTTTTCTTGGTCTCCTCGTCTACCCTAATCATGCTCAAACTAGGGTTCTTTTTTCACATTATTTTTAAGGTGGTTTTTGTTATTTAGGACTTTTCATCATAGATATAGGTTTTTGGAACCCTTGTGGATTGATTTTAAGAGTGTGTTATCATTCCTCCATAGATTTGAGGTAGGTTTTTCCTTGAACTTACCTTTATAATTTAATATTCATTTATTTCATTATTTTTTTACCTTCTTTACATTCTTAATATTTATTTATGATACATGGATTAATTTTTTTGTGTGAAAAGTAGCGGTTTATGACTTGTTTAATAATAGATATTGTGTTTTGGTGAAAATGAGCACACTACGTGTTTGATAAAATGATCTGTTAGCTTTATTATGTAGTTTTTGATATTGAAAACATGGTTTATAAATTTAAATAAATTTATAGGATGAAAATTGTTAGTTTATACCTTATTGAGTGTTAAATATATATATTTTTAAATATTTCATGCCTAGTGTGTGATTAATTTTCCAATTAAATTTTATGGGTTAAGTGTGATATAAAATTATTGGTTTGGATTTATAAATTTATTATAAGTATTAGAAATGAAATTTTTGGGTCCTTATATAGTTTCCAATATGTTTTTTATTTTTTATAAATAAATTAGTAGTGGATTTTAATGTGTTTTGGCATTTGTTGCAGATGAATGGCCCATTTGGAATTTTTATAAAAATGTTTTGTTCCTTAAATCTATAACCTGAATGCTTTAAGAAGATAATGTAAATGTTTTGATATGTAAAATTTTGTTTTTTCACCCCTTTATAAAAATTGTATTATGTATCATTGATAAATGTTGTTTTTGTAAAATGCTTGAAGGATAGTTTCAAAAATTTGTAAAAATGATGAATGTTTTTATTATGAAAAACTCCTTGGGATGTTTCTCATAACTTGACTATATATAATGGATGATATTTTCTTATGGTGTAATCCTTGTGATCCATTATTATAGTTACTCGGTTCGGACTCTCTGTGTTCTATTTATTATTTGGCATGAGATCGATCCTTGGGGTTGCTCGGGGTGATGTCTGTAGTTGATTTATTATTAAATATATTTGTTATTGGATTATCATCTAGAAGTAGTTGCATCACCCCCATTAAATACATGATAAATGGGAACCTAGTATATTGAGATAATTTTCATAGAATAATTGTTTCACTCGCTAGTTCATGCACTAGCCGGTGGCCCATAGTTGGTGGAAATATTTGGGTTTATTACTATGGGATTTTACCCTCAGCCTATCCCGAGTTATGTTGGCTGAGAGTCTTAGGTTGTTTTTTTCATCATTCATGGAATACTACCATGTATGGGATCTCATGCATTAGTATGTTCCAGATTATTCTTGATCTCCTATATTCAACTATGTATATTAGATTTTAGATGCTTGTAATAATGAATGTGATAATCATATTCTTATTTTCATTTCACTTGTATATGATCACCATGGTTCCTTATTATAGAGTTTTATCTTGGAAGTGATGTAGTTGTCTTAAAAAGTGTTATGAAAAGTTTTTTTTAAAGAAAAGTGTTTTTTACCATCCTTTGTGCATGTTAAAATGAAAGAATCACTTACCTTTTTAAAATGTGAACATCACACTAATGGAATGAGCATGGTTTTTTGAAATGAATAAGGGAAATGGGGTTTACATTTTTTAACCAAAATGTGTATAAAATAATACTTTTATGTAATTTAGTTTAAAATTAAAATTGATGTTTCTTTTATTTTAAAGGAAGTTCATTAGGAATAGATAATTGGACTAGCCTACTAATATTTAGTACTCACACCTATAGTTCTTTTCTGTTTCTATCCCTTGTGATGGTTTTTTATTGAGTTTTATTTCCTTGGGGGATAGTTGATCTTGTGTTGTAGAGTGATCCATGGGGTAACATGGAGATGGTGTAGTCTTTTGTCCAGTTGGTTGTGTTTTGTATCTTTTTTATATATTCATTTTCTTGTATAAATTATATTCAGTTCAGTTTCATTTATATATCTAGATGATTGTTCATCTTATGCTGTTTAGTTTTAATTGTTTATTTATTTGAAAAAACATTCCCTTTTTGTACTCTATTTATTTCCTTCACTAGTTTCTATCCTGTGGGGATCGGGAACACCTTTAGGGACATTTTATGGATCGGCTCAGGTGACAGGTTCTGGGTTGACCTAGGTTGGTTCACGAAATATAGTGAGAGGATGAGTAACATCATAAATCTTCAAGGACAAATAGCCTCATTAATGTTTACAATAAAATAGTGAATTCAATGTGAATACATTCTTCTTTAATAGTGATATAAGGTGTAACATCATGAATCATTGAGAACAAACAACCATTCCAGGATTCATCAATAGAATGGTAAACCAAATGCAAATCCCTTATCCTTTAACAATGAGAGGATGGGTAACATAAAAAATCCCCAAGAAAAAAATCCACACTAGGATTCACCAAAAAATGGTGATCTCAACATGAATACATTATCCTTTGGTAGTGATATGATAAGTAACATTGGGTTTATGAAGTCCTAGAAAATGTATCTCCATTCCAATATTGTCTCCAGTAGAAAGTAGAAGTGAAAAAATCGTCATAATACCACTAACAACTATCATGGGGGGTTTACTTGGTATTCTATGAAAAATATTTCCCATAAATTGAGTAGTTATGGGATTTTCAACATGTGGAAGCCCCAATAATCACCCATGAGTTACCAAATAGGGATCTCACCACTATAATTCATCATCAACGCTTGACCTCCAACCATGTGGTCAAGTTGGTTGATGATATTACTACTATATGTACCCAATTTTCATAAGAATAATGATAATTATGGGGTAGGTCACTATACCACTACATGAGATACCACTCATATAGGATTAAACTACTCTTGGGAAACCTCACCCAATTTCCTTGGAGAAATAGGCTTTTAAGGATCCTATGTTCCCTCACATAATTTTCAGTACAAAATGGGCTTCCATGAGTCCTGGGGTCCCTTTCCCCATTTCCATGGTGAAATAAGAATCATAATCTCTTAAGAACCCTTTCCCCATTTACTTGATGAATATTTTTTAGAAAAGAACTATCAACACCCCATTCATCATTAAAAGTGGAAATCCCGTAGGGGGAATCCCACAAGGGGCCTTCACCCTAAGCTAGGGAAAAGTTGGTGTTCATGATACATGGCTGATTGCAATTGTAGTCACCATTTGTTGAATGAATCCCAAGCTATAAGAAGTCCATGTTCCCAAATCTATAACCCTCCATAAATATTTCCACAACCATTATAACCCATGTTGTCGCAACCACTATGTAAGAAGGTCTCATTACTATATTAAGGCCATGTCCCACAAAACACATCAAGAATGTTGGATGGACTCTCCCTACTATTGGTTCCATCAACAGGAATCATGTAATTATTCCCCATAATGAAGATAAACTATGGAGGTCCTTTACATGACACCAACATCGATTCTTGTGGTAAATCTCCTTGTGACAAAGTCCAAACCACTCTTAGGGAACTCTCATAATAGAGTTGGGGAAACCATGTTTGGAATAATAAACTCATTAAAATCATTCCAACATAACTCTAAAATATAGGGAATCATTACAACTACATGATGCTAAACTGTACAATGCCTTTGTCCTAACTACACATTGTTAAACTTCACAACAAATTTTTTCTTGACTGTGTGAACATAAAAGGAACATCTTTGGTCCTGAGTGTGTGTCCTTAAAAGAAACATCTTTGGTTCTGAATGCATAACCCTAAAATTAATTTCTTTGATCCTATGTTCATGAACATATATAGCATGACTTTTTCCTTAAGTGAATGAATTTAAAAAGTTCATATTTGGTCTTATGTGTATGACTGTAGAAGATATATATTTTTTTCTCAGTGTGTTTCATAGAAAGACATGTATTTGGACTTTCATGTACGAACTTAAAATGCATATCCTTAATATTTTATGCATGGCCTTAAAAGGAAAATCAATGGTCCCATGAAAAATAACTTAAAATGAATATCCTTAGTCCTACATGTATAACCTTAAAAGGAACCTCATTGGTCCAATGTTCACAATATTGAATGAAAAATCCTTGTTCCTAAGTGTATAATATTAAAATCCACATATTTGGTCCTAGGTGTATAACATTAAAGTGCACATATTTGGTCCTAGGTTCATGAACCAAAAGTTCATTTTATTTGGGTCCAAAATATATTGAATTAAACTATATAACCCATAATTATCCATATTGTTCCCTTTATATGGGATGATATGTCTCATCAGAACACACAATTCCTGATGGTGTAACACTTAGAGTGCTAAAATCTACCAAAACATTCACATAACTTAACCATTACACTATGAATATTACTTTATTAAGATCCCCAGAATACTCCATGTATGAATGGGATCCATTATAGTAACAACCCAATACTCTAAATACACACCTTCCATCCAAGGAACATGCTCTATAGGTATTTTATAATCAATATATAAGGTCCCATTTTTCAAATACATGGTCAGAAGTAAACCCTCATCTTACATTCCTTCATACTTGATGATGTGGTAGTGGAACCTATGTTTTGAACATGGTTAAAAGTTACCCTTATCCTATTTTCCTCTTCCCTATGATTTGGATCCAAGAGGTCCCAATTTACTTTGTCTCCTACCTCTTTTTTTCTTGTATATTTTTAACATAATCAGTGTTACTCCCTCTTGCATCGACACGGATTAATGGGAAAAAAATGATGTTGTGGGGAATCTTGAATGGCCATCCTATCTTCAAATCAGTCATTTTTAGTGGTCAATAAGATATCCCAACCCTAGACAATTTTAATATATTTCATGATTTCATATTACATTGTAATTACTCTTCTTCTCCTTATATAACACATCGAGCATGAATCATGTGGGATTAGGGGTTTTAGTGGATTGTTCCCCACATGATCATGTAATATCCTATTTGTGAAAATTTATCCATTAATATAATTTTTAAGAGTATAAATATTATAATATTTTCCATTTTAATTATATTTTAATGAATATTAACAACACAATGCACTAGTTCCGAAAACATGACTCTAAATTGCATTGGGCTCTTTTCCAAGTTTCATGAAACTAAAATATTTAGACCTCCATCCTCACCATATAGTGTTAGACCATGTTTCTAACATCCTCACTGTAAGATGTTAAACTTTAAAGACACAAGTATTAGTTGTAAGATATTAAATTTCTTGGAAAGGTGGTCCACATCGTATGACAAAATACTACATGAAACCTAAGTATATTCCACATGATTTTTAACTTCTTGGAATAGGTCCTCATCATATGAACCAAATTTCATGAAATATAGTTTCAAATACATGAAATTAAACTAAAAAGTATTTCATAGTCACCATATGATGTTTAAATAAATGATCAACATCCCAGTCACACACACCATGAAACTAAAATAACATCAGTCTTAGTTGCATGGCCTTAAATCATGGAGAAAAAAACTTCTTGTATGATATTTTAAACTACAAAATCAATTTACCATCTTTAACATAGATTAAATACCCTCCATTGGTTCCATTATCCTATAAAACATTTCTTATAACTATATGAGGCTTGATTTCTATCTCATCAGATATATAGAGATGCCTATATCACTCTTCCTAGGAAAATCCACCATTGATATATCATTTCTCTCACCCCATCTTGATGATCAGATCCCCTAAATTAGGTTTTCTCCCCTCACGTAACATTGAGATGGTTCTCCTCTTGAGATACATGTTCATCTATCACTTTTACCAATACACCAAAAAATGTGCTCTATGAATTGTAGTGAAACACTTAGAGTGTTTAAATATACCTGAACATCCTATTAAATTTACCTTGAAACATTTTTTCTTCCTTGACTTGGATCCACATTACCATACACATCCGAATGAGCTCTCTTATAGTGATGAAACAAAGTTACAAAGGACTGGATCCCAACCGGGGAAAATTCCCCAGAAAAATGTTGGCATAAATATAAATATTATTTTCTTTCAATTACATTGTCAAAAGTTGGCCCTCATATTTTTCCCCATCCTAAATGATGAATTAGTAGAACCTGTGTTTTGAATATGGTCATCATTCATCAATAACCCATTTTTCACTTCCCTTTAATTTAGATCTTGGAAGTCATGATTTACTTCCCCTAAAAAATCCCTCATTCTAATAGAATTAAACACCTTTGATGTTAACCCACTCATGATTTCGCACATACTGATTGAGAAAATTATTTTCATTTTTTCCACCCCTGTTCTAACTCCCCCTCATTATATTGATCTTAGTTGTTGATTCTATGTTCTGAAATAAAACCATATGCCCTTGTTTTATTCTATCATGTGAAATGGGTGATCTTATACTACTACTTATTTAAAACATTGAGATTGAATCAAATGTGATTATGGGTTTTAGTGGATTGTTTTCACAACATGATCTAGGAACAATGTTTTTGGAAACATGGATCCTTTTTAGTCCCGTCAGCATAAATATAAACTATTGAAGCCCCAATTCCCTCTATAAGGCTATCAATTTTTACATTTGAGGTTTTTATTTTTTTTAGGTTTTTCAATCACCCAATTCTATGTAGGATTCCTCACCTTTGGTTAATGTTCCATGGCCTTAAACTATGAATTCAACCCTTTAAATGCAGTCAATATTGTCTTTGAATTTCCATTGACATTGGGTATTTCTTTACTCTTCATACAACATGGGATTACTCATCCCAAGTTTTATCTACATGACTATAAAATACAAAACCTCTATGTTGTCCAAGAATCATGACCTTAAGATGTGTTCACACCATTCTGAGGATGTTCATGTGGTTTTGATCTCATTTAACCTCTATTCATATATGGTTTGCATTACCTTTTGTGCCCCAAAATCTACCTAACCTATTATATATGGTCAAATATATATGAACATAAACTATATCTCATCATCCTTACCAAATGATGTTAAACTATGTGTCCAATATCCTTTCCACATGATGTTAAACTTCATGGCATGGTCCACATTACAAAAATTTAAAACCACATGGTATTATGGATTTTTTTCCAAGATGATACCCCCCATGGTGTCGGTATTCCTCAAAAACACCTTATATAACTATGTAATAATTTATTCCCATTTCACATAATATATTTTGGCACCCAGATTCCCTATTCTAGGCCTAGAAAAAATCTCTATTCACATTCCCCTATTCCTCCCAGTGATCTGAATTTTGTTGATTCCAATTAGGATTTAGCCTATCTTTTTCACCAGATCACCCATTACTTATTTTAAAACATTTTTATGAGATTGAAATCCACAAATAAGTCTAAAATCATTATGACTACATGTTTCATGATTTTCATTGGATGAGATAAAATAGTGACATCTTGATCTCTTATCTCAAGACCAGTTGTAAGTCACACATCGAACCTACCTTATCTTGACATTTGATGCTTCTTCATTTGGCCTCATTTCTCTATTATACATCATAATAGTTCTACACCTAAATGGAATAATGATAAGATTTAAGACCTTAAAAACCATCTCCACATATAGTGTACACATCATGACCTTAAACTATGTATTTATACCCCTAAAAGTTGTTTATTTTAGAACTTATATTTCTAACTTGTGATAATTTTTTTCCGAGCATGCCACATAGGATACCTAACCTAGTCTAAGAATCATGACATTAAATATTGTCAATCATCCCATTGGTTTTTTTATGTTAGAATTAATTCCCTCCATTCATGATGATTTTCCTTGAACTTGTTTCTCTATTTACAACCTCACCTTGTTCTTGCATCATGAACTTAAACTGTGTGTCTTAGTACTTGAGCCTACTTAATATTAGCATGCAGGTTTTCCCAATTCACATATAGGCTATCTATTCCCACTTTATATATAAAATACCTGACCACTATTCAAAACTAAATGATCTTAAACTAGTATCATTACATGTTCAAAGCTACCCAACCTTAAACTCAAGACATGTTCATCAACGATGTGAGACCTTTAACACTATCCATTAATAGTATAAAAATAATAATGTTAAATTTTACCATGAAAGATGTGTAAAGGATCATTAGTTTAAAAACCCATAAAGGGTAACCTAATAAAAATTCAAACCTTTACTCACCAAGTCACCCCCTTTCATGATTTTGGAAAATTATAGAGAAAAAATGGTTAAATAACAAATTCTATGGGTCTTATCCTTTAAACTTAGAAAAATCATAACTATGATAACTATAAACACTTATAAATGAAAATGTTAGAGTGAATTTTATGCCCCTTACCCCCATGGTATGAGATACATGACTTAAAAATGTATAAAATATTTTTTTCCATATGATACTAGATTTCTTGGTTTGTGTCCTAGATGAATGAACTTAAAGAAAAACCCATATAGTCCAAGCATCATGACCTTAAACTGTGTGCACACTATCTGTGATTTTTATATAATGTAATCAAGTTTTCAATTCACATTTGGTTTCCCACACCTCTTCCATATAAATATTCATGATTGTAGTTTATGCATCATAACCATAAACTGTATTCATCCCCCTAGAAATTGTTTATGCTAGCATTGGGATTTCCAATTCACAATGGGTTTGGATTGATCAATAAGGGGACAATCATTTCCCCATTTATTTCTAAGAATTTTGACATTATGCTTCATGATTCACCCTAGGGTGTTCTGTATCATCACTGGGAAATTCAAACCATATTGGATTTTTTTTCTCTACCCAATTCTATACAAACCACCTCAACATTAGTTCAAGATCCATGACCCTATCCTAGTAGCCCCCTATAGTCTGATCAAGATAAATTTAAACTCTACATTGTCATGGACCATCTTGGTTACCCCCAAGGGATGTTTTAAAATTCGTCCCATGTCCTGAATGGGTTCGACACTCCATAAAACCTAGTATTCCCTATCGATATAACCAATTTCTATCAGTATAGCCCCAGGATTCCCATACCTGTCTTTGACTTTTAACTTATATCTAGACTTTGTGTCCCTTGAGTTTTAGTTTCCCCATCACCATTAATTTCAAATAGAGTCCCCTTTTATATCATCACAATGCTAAAAATTCCTACATCCCATCTATATCATATTTCCCAAAGTATTTCTGACATCAAAATGACAATTCATGTGTTTTGAATACACGATCAATGGAAAATCCTCATTTTTTTCATCCATTATTGATGATATGGTAGTGAAATGCTGGTTTAAAATGAGTTAAATGGTTATTTTTTTCCTATTCATCACCTCCCTTTCGATTTTTATTTTGTAATTCATAATTTACCTTCATCCAATATCCTTTTCTTAGGTAGAGTATTAACTCCCTTGGTGTTTTCCAGTCATACCTTTTGGTATTTTGGTTGGGTGAACTGGTCCTATGGTATCCCACCCAACTAAATTTTCTATTTCCATGGGTTGTCTCACTGGTTGATGTATCATTCTAACAATGACCCATCCATCCTATTTGGGACTCTCATGTGACATGAGTAACACTCAATTTCCCTTTGTTTCTCACACCAATACAGATTCAAATGAGTTCAATATTTTTATGATAAGTTTACCTATAATAATGACCAAGATTCCATATTTATTATCCTCATTGTATGTTCTTAAAATACAAATTCAATATTATTATCATAAAAATTTATACTAAATAATGTCACCCCTATCACATGACTTGAAACTACATGATACCTTGGTTTTCTCTAAAGAGGGTATCCCCTGTATGGTGTTGGTCTCAAACTATTCCCCCATTTAAATTTTGGTCATCCACCACACCCTTTTAAAAACTATGTTTTTATTGATTATTTATTCTTGGAATTCATAGTAAAATCCATACATATTTTCCCACAACTAGTATCAAACTTGAACCAAATTCCATCCCAAAACATGGGATTCTCTATAATCTCAAGTTGATCCTTTACCTATCACATCTCTGGGATGAATCCCTTACTATTTAGGTGAAATAGATCAAGGTTTTTATGGTTGTGATTTTGTGATAATACCATTCTGAATTCACATAAGGTATTATTTCCCCTTGTAGTATTTTTCCTTCTTTTATTTATGAGATAGATATTTAAAAAAAATTGGTCAAATACTCACAAACTTAAACCATGTGTCCTCATATTTGGGGTTATATTTCATAATATTTTCACTTCCAAATCATATTGGTTTTGATTTTGAACCATTTATAGATTGACTACATCAATCTCCTTTTTTAATTCTTTTATTGTATTAAATTTCATACCCTAGGTCTTTGATATATGACCGTAAAATTTATAGCCCCTATTCAAAGATGTATGACCCTAAAACTATAAAAGTACATTATTTATAGTTATAAAATTTTTAAAAAAACCACTTTGATCCCTTTTACATGACCATAAAATATCTACCACCTTATGGTCAAAGTTATATGACTAAAAACATTAAAAACCACCTTTTCTGAGCATTATATAATTAGAATATATACACCCATTTTGAAGATTTTTATGTCACATTATCCTTTCTTATTCACATTGTGTTTTGTGTTGGCCCCTCCTTCCACACATACTAACTCAAGAATTATTTCTAGAAGAATGAAATTAAACTATATAACCCCATAGTGTAGGCCAAACGATCATAAATTTCCCCAAACCTTGGTATAAATTTCCTATCCTTAAAATAAATAATATTTTGGTCTTATTCTTATAAATTTAAATGGAACGCCCCTATGGTATAATTTATGACCGTAAACATTTCCCCCTATTTTTTAAAGGTATAAAACAATAAAATAAGGACCCCTATAACACAATTGAACCCCATTCTCATGTCTCTTAACTAGTTGACATATGTTTCTATCCCACTGTGTCACACCCCGACCGCGGACGTCCGTAATTTTTTCTTCTTTCTTGGTCCCGGTTTAAATTTTTCGGAGATTAATTGCAATGGCGGTTTCGCGCCAGTGCGAGGTCACCGCATTGTTAGCGGTGACCGTGCATTCAGCCCGGGTGACGGTGTGTTCACCCGGTGTTTTAAATTTTATAATTTTTTATGTTGGTATTTTATTATTAATAACTTTTTATTTGTGTTATTATTATTGTATATATGTTTATATATGTTTTTATATATATATATGTGTATAATAATGTATGTATATATAGATTTATATATGTATAAATATATATATTTGTGTAACATATTTAAATTATTTTATAATTATTATTTTAAATATTTGATCAAAATAATTGTTATTTGAATTAACTAATTTATTATTTATTATTATTATAAGTTTTATTTTTGTTATATAAGTTTTATTATTATTAATATTATAAGTTTTTTTATTATTATTATTATTATTATTTTATCATATATATATGTAAACCTAAACCCTACCCTACCCCTACAGCCGCCACTTTTTCCCCCCCTCTTCTCTCTCCCCCGTTTCTCTCCCACTCAGCCCAGGCGCAGCACCCCGACCCGGCGCGCTCCCTCTCCGGCGGCCGCCCCTGCTCTCCCCCTGCACCCCCGCCTTCGCCGCGCCCAGCGGCTGCCTCCCTGCTCGCCGTCCCGACTCGCCCAGCCCCAGCACACCCCGTCACCGCACCCCGCACCCAGCAGCCGCCGTACCGCGCCCGGCCTCCCTCCAGCGCGCTCCACCTCGCCCCGTCCCGACCCCTGCTTCCCTCCCCGTCACCCTTCCCCGACCCCGGTTCCCTGCACCACCACCCCGGCCGTCGCCCTCTGCCCGGCGACCTCCCTTCCGGCGCCTCCCCCGCTTCCCTCCAGCACGCTCCCCCTCACCACCGGCGTCCCGGCCTCCCCGTCCAACCGGCCTCGCTGCTCCCCCTGTCCCGCTCCCCGTTCTGCACACCCCGGTGCGATCCCCCTCCTGCGCCCTCCACCGCTCGCACCGCTCCTACACACCGTCCCGCGCCGGCCTCCCTGTCCCGGCCTCCTCCTGCTGTAAGTTTGCTTTTATTTTTATTTTTATTTCTTATTCTTTTTGGTTAATCTTATATAATGTTTATCATTTTTATTATGTTAATAGTAATATAATTACATTATTATTATTATGTCATTATTATTATTATTATTATATTATTATTATTATTATTATGTTAATAATTATATTATTATTATGTTAATATTTATATTATTATTATTATTGTTTTATTATTATTATTATGTTAATATTATTTTGTTATTATTATTATTATTATGTTAATATTACTTTTTTATTATTATTATTATTATTATTATATTATTATTATTATTTTTATGGTCATTATTATTGGTATTAACATTTCATATTATTATTATTATTATTATTATGATTACTAACATATTATTAATATTATTATTATTATTATTATTATTATTATTACTAATATATTTATTATTATTTTAATTATTATCATATTATTTTTATTATTATTATTATGTTATGATATTCTTGTTATTATTATTAAATTATTATTATTATTATGCTATTATAATTATTATTATATTATTAATGTTATTACTATATTACGGCTATGCCTTTATTATTATTATTATAATTATTGTTATTATTAAATTATTATTATTATTATTATGCTATTGTTATTATATTATTATTATTAATATTATTATGTTAACATTATTTTTATATTATTGTCATTATTATATTATTAATATATTATGATTATATTAAATTGGCATTGTTCCTATTATTATTATTGTATTAATATTATGATATTATTATTATTGTTATTATTAATATTTTATAATCATGCTAATTATATTATTATTGTTATTATTATAACATCATTATTATTATTATGTTGTGTTATAATTATTATTGTGATTATTGTTTTCACCGCGATTATTTTCACATTGTTATTATTATTAATATTATTCTGTTATTAATATCGTTGATACCGTTTAATGGTCTACTGTTTTAGGACCCGCGCAGGGCGTTTCCGAGAAAGCGCCGTTGCTGCGCCTTGTTTCCAAGGTTCTTCCGTCTCCGCGCCTCAGTTTCGAGAGTGTTGGACTTTATCACGTGGCTTCGGACACATGTCGTGTCATCGCGCCTTGGTTCCAAGGTCGTTTTACGGTCGCGCTTGAATCTTGAGGTAGGTCTCCCTATGCACTTGCCTCTAAATTAAGAATTTATTTATTCCTTTTCCTTTTATTGAATTTTAGTAAATTTAAGAAAAATAATATTAAGTAGTTTTTATAGTATGGTGATTTGCTGATAAGGCAAACTGTTTAATTCTAGCATTTCATTAAAAGTGTTTTCTTGGTTTCAATTGTGGGATTTCATAGTAATGTCGCTAAATGGTTCTTCCTGAGTAACGAAAGACATGTTGAATTGGGTTTTGAAATGTTTTTGGCATGTGTAAATTAGTAAATGTACTGTTTATGGAAAATGGTGTTCTCTTATAACCTTGATTAGAGAAAACATCGTGTGACCCTTTGGAATTGTTTTTGGAAACTTTACATGTGGTTCTTGGTTGACGAAAGATGTTTTCCCTTGTTATGTTATTAAAAATAATGCTTTCTGGGTTGTGAAAGTTGTTTATGTTCTTGTTTGAGTGTTTCCAAAAAGGGGTTTTTGCGAAATCATTAGGTAATGACAATTATATTTTCAGAAAGGTATTTTTGACGTGCGTGAGTTTTGAAATATTGTTTGGGTGTGGAAATGGTGACTTTTGTGTGTGACATCTTGTTTGGCCTGCGATATGAGGAAGAAATATACTATGTGAATGTGAAGCTTGTTTGAGCACACGGGGAAACCCTGGGTATCTAGGTGGGCGGACTAGAACTAGTGCGCTTGTGAGTCGGATGGGTGTCGTCCCTATTTCACTTAGCTGGATTGACGATTGCAACACTAACTAAACATATGATATCTGAGGGTCGTGGCCTTCTAAGCCACGTGTTCTGAGGGTCGTGGCCTTCTAAGCCACGTTTTCTGAGGGTCGTGGCCTTCTAAGCCACGTTTCACCGAGACACGAGGTTCTAGGGTCCCACGCGAGCTAGATGAACCTTAGGGGATTTACCCATAGTGCTCTACCATCTCTGGCGTGGTGACTTCCGTCGGCATACGAGGGACCACTTGGGTGTTAGTGTGTGCGTGTGTGAGTATGTGTGTGGGTGTGTGAGTGTGTGAGTGTGTGAGTGTGTGTGTGTGCCCATGGTTATTGCTGACAACTTCTGGTTTATTTTTTTTACTTGCACTTGGTTCTCCTTGCCTGTTTACCTTTACTTGCACTTGTTTTCCCTGCTTGTTGCTTTCAGTCATATTTCACAGCCTATACTGTTAGACTTTGGGAAAAATGGTTTTCAAATGAAAATGCTTTATTCTCTTTGGGTTAGCTTTGAAAATGTAATACTTTGCTTTTCAGAATGAGTTTAAAACTAATGAAATGGAACTAACTTTCGAGAAGGAATAAGGGAAATGTCTCGTGTTTGATTTTCAAGTAAAGCATTATGAAAACTTACTTTTATATATTAAAGTTCAAACCTGGATTATGTGGATTCTTTATTTACTGGCAGTGCATTGGGATTTGTTGTGGGGCTCACCTACTGAGTACTTTTGTGCTCACGCCTATCTTTTACCTTTTCAGTTGCAGGTCCCTTTTGTTCAGGTTCTCCTGCTTGAGTCGCTCAGTGTGGGAGCGACGTTGGTTGTAGTTGGGTGGTGACCCGCGAGGTCACATGGAGGTATGTCGTGGTATAGTTTGTTTATGTCTTTAGTGTTTGTTTGTTGGTTTAAGTTGTATTCGTTCTTTTGATCCTGTTTTTAGTTTGGGCTGAAATCGTTCCCAACGTTTCAAATTTTAATGCCCGGCACTTGTTGCCATCCCGTGGGGATCGGGAACGCCCCTAGGGACTTGCCGCGGACCGGCTCGGGTGCCCGGTTCAGGGTCGACCCGGGCTGGTTCGTGACAAAATGGTATCAGAGGGAGGTTCTTGTTATTTGGGTTGTCCGCTAGAAGGAGATTAGGACTGTCGGAACTTGAGGGGTAGGTACGGGAAGAGCGTCGCGAACTCTTGCCCGCACTGATCCTCGAGTTACCAGGGGTAGTCCGGGAATTGTGTCCTTGTCTTTTCTGGTTTTTTTTGGATTGAGAGATGATGATGGATGCAAGCTGACGTTACGTCGTGATTTCACATGGAGTAGTGACCCATGTGGAGTCCGAGTACGTGGTTTGAATTCCTCCTAGTGGTCGACACTGACTTGGGACATGGACCACTACCATGTCGCTAGGTTGAGCGTGACTACTGGTCCCTCATTTCTGTGATTGATGCAAATTTGGATGTTGCTTTCGTTTTGGTTTGTGTGAGTGCGTTGTTGGAAATGAAAAAAGGGTTTTTGAAAATTGGACTGGTTTCTTTTAAATGACTTTAAATGTATGAGATGGGTTTTGAAACTGAAATCTCTTGATTTGGAAATCTGTTGTTTTCTTGGAATTGGATAAGAACGATTTGGGTTGAAACCTCGGTTCCTCTTTATGAACGTTTGCACATGTGTGAGAATGCCTGGAAAGTGTGTGTTGATGCACGTATGAATGGAATGTGGATGAAGACATGTGTAACGGTTCATGAGATTACCTGGGTGTGTATTTGAAGTTAAAGGCTTGACTTTGTTTTCTAAATTGGTTTTAAATGGGAAACAGTTTTGGAAAGTTTTGGTTTGAAAGTGGATTGGTTTTTGGAAAGTGATCTTGAAAAAGGGTGATTTTGAAATCAAAAATGAAAAGGGAATTTTAAAGAGGGGATTTTGTTTTGGGTGGTGTTGTATCTGTTTGGTCCTTGTGCTGACTGTTTTTGATGAAGACGCTTTTATTGATGTTGCTTCGATTTGATGTTGGTTTTGGCTTTGAGTTTTATATATCGCTCAGGAAATGCCGCCCAGAAAGGTCTCTAAGGATTCGGATATATCATGCCCAGTTTTTGGTCCTCCTCAGACTTTGCCTATTCTCCATGGTGATCAAGGTCAGTTAGAGGAAGTGGAATGGCTCGAGGAAGTGGAGCGTGTCTTTAGAATGTTGGGAACTCCCGATAATGTTAAGGTTCGTGCAATTATGAAGTTGTTCGAGGGTCCAGCTCTGGACCAGTGGAAGGTGGTTGCCCCACCATTGACGCAAGTTGAAATGACGTGGGATGTCTTTAAACTCGTTTTCATCCAATGGTTTGTACCTGAGGAAGTGAAGCTGGAGAAAAGAGGGAGCTTGTGCATATTCAACAAGGTCGACGGACGGTGAAGGCATATGTTGACCATTTCAAGGAACTAATTTCATTTTCTCCAGAGGTAGTGTCGCATGATCTCATGAAGGTCTCTCTTTTCACTGGGGGTCTGCGTCCAGAGATCAAGGAGCGAGTCCTCCCTTCTAAAGACCCTTGTTTCGAGAAGCTCGTAGAGGAAGCATTCTTGGCTGAGTTGGTTTCCGGTGTGCAGGTGGTTAATCCTTCAGCGTCCCCTGTCGTTCGTAAGAGTTCCCCCTCTGGTGAGGAAAAGGCGCCAGAGATACCTGTTCCAAAAGAGTTATCCCCTTCGATCCCAGCTTCCAGTTCATCAGATCGTTCGATGGTATGCTATCAGTGTGGTCGTTTCGGGCATTTAAAGTCGTCTTGTCGCAACCCTCCGAAGATGTGTCATCGCTGTGGTTGTCTGGGTCATCTGGAGAAGTTTTGCAAGAAGCGTCGCTTGAAGAGGAAGCTGTGATGGGATAATGTCAGTACCTGACTGTGAGGCAGAAGATGCTTCAGCCATCAGAGCCCCAGCCACAAGTCTCGGGGTGAAGCTCGCGCACAGTCAGGAGTCCCCAGGGGTGTGAAGCCTTGGTCCAGGTTTTGTGTTCCATGTTAACTGTGGAACAATCAAGATCTTTTAGTACTTGTTTTTCTAATGTTAAGTTTTGACGTTGTTGTATGTTCATTGTTTTACCATGGGGTTACCATGGACTTGTTCTATGATAAATCTAAGTGGACTTGTCGTGTCTAAATCGTGTGTCCTCCTTAAATGTGTGTTTGAATCTCGTGTGGGTTGACCTCGTTTTAGTTATGTTGACGATGTGGTTATGCTTTGTGGACTTCGGTGGTTCATGTCTCCAATTTGATAATGGTTAAATGTTTTTTTATGGGTTTCCCCTAGTATTGAAGGTTGTTGACTCTAGTAGAGGATTCAATGTCTTGACAGAGGTGTTGTTTTAATCGTGCTATAAAAGTTGGTTCGAATTGGTTGGGAGTTCCCGCGTCGACCCCCCTTTCCTAGGGTTTTCTATTTAGATTGTCAACTTTTTTTTTACACAAGTTGAGCTCTTGTGGTGGGGAGAACCCTTCGTGTTCTCCCCTCAATCTCGGACCTCAGTTTTCTCTTGAATCGGTCGGGTGTGACCTGTGTAGAGTAAGGTCATCCCCGAGAACCTCAGTTTTCTTCAGTTCCTTTGGTTCTGTTTGGGCATAGACTTGGTTTTTAGCTGACTCGTGACCTGGTGACTTTCTGGGGGCAGAAAGTGTCTGTGGTGGGGAGAATTGTCACACCCCGACCGCGGACATCCGTAATTTTTTCTTCTTTCTTGGTCCCGGTTTAAATTTTTCGGAGATTAATTGCATTGGCGGTTTCGCGCCAGTGTGCGGTCACCGCATTGTTAGCGGTGACCGTGCGTTCAGCCCGGGTGACGGTGTGTTCACCCGGTGTTTTAAATTTTATAATTTTTTATGTTGGTATTTTATTATTAATAACTTTTTATTTGTGTTATTATTATTGTATATATGTTTATATATGTTTTTATATATATATGTGTATAATAATGTATGTATATATAGATTTATATATGTATAAATATATATATTTGTGTAACATCTTTAAATTATTTTATAATTATTATTTTAAATATTTGATCAAAATAATTGTTATTTGAATTAACTAATTTATTATTTATTATTATTATAAGTTTTATTTTTGTTATATAAGTTTTATTATTATTAATATTATAAGTTTTATTATTATTATTATTATTATTTTATCATATATATATGTAAACCTAAACCCTACCCTACCCCTACAGCCGCCACTTTTTCCCCCCCCCCTCTTCTCTCTCCCCCGTTTCTCTCCCGCTCAGCCCAGGCGCAGCACCCCGACCCGGCGCGCTCCCTCTCCGGCGGCCGCCCCTGCTCTCCCCCTCCACCCCCGCCTTCGCCGCACCCAGCGGCTGCCTCCCTGCTCGCCGTCCCGACTCGCCCAGCCCCAGCACACCCCGTCGCCGCACCCCGCACCCAGCAGCCGCTGCACCGCGCCCGGCCTCCCTCCAGCGTGCTCCACCTCGCCCCGTCCCGACCCCTGCTTCCCTCCCCGTCACCCTTCCCCGACCCCGGTTCTCTGCACCACCACCCCGGCCGTCGCCCTCTGCCCGGCGACCTCCCTTCTGGCGCCTCCCCCGCTTCCCTCCAGCGCGCTCCCCCTCACCACCGGCGTCCCGGCCTCCCCGTCCAACCGGCCTCGCTGCTCCCCCTGTCCCACTCCCCGTTCTGCACACCCCGGCGCGATCCCCCTCCGGCGCCCTCCACCGCTCGCACCGCTCCTGCACACCGTCCCGCGCCGGCCTCCCTGTCCCGGCCTCCTCCTGCTGTAAGTTTGCTTTTATTTTTATTTTTATTTCTTATTTTTTTTTGGTTAATCTTATATAATGTTTATCATTTTTATTATGTTAATAGTAATATAATTACATTATTATTATTATGTCATTATTATTATTATTATATTATTATTATTATTATTATTATGTTAATAATTATATTATTATTATGTTAATATTTATATTATTATTATTATTGTTTTATTATTATTATTATGTTAATATTATTTTGTTATTATTATTATTATTATGTTAATATTACTTTATTATTATTATTATTATTATTATTATATTATTATTATTATTATTTTTATGGTTATTATTATTGGTATTAACATTTCATATTATTATTATTATTATTATTATGATTACTAACATATTATTAATATTATTATTATTATTATTATTATTATTATTACTAATATATTTATTATTATTTTAATTATTATCATATTATTTTTATTATTATTATTATGTTATGATATTCTTGTTATTATTATTAAATTATTATTATTATTATGCTATTATAATTATTATTATATTATTAATGTTATTACTATGTTACGGCTATGCCTTTATTATTATTATTATAATTATTGTTATTATTAAATTATTATTATTATTATGCTATTGTTATTATATTATTATTATTAATATTATTATGTTAACATTATTTTTATCTTATTGTCATTATTATATTATTAATATATTATGATTATATTAAATTGGCATTGTTCCTATTATTATTATTGTATTAATATTATGATATTATTATTATTGTTATTATTAATATATTATAATCATGCTAATTATATTATTATTGTTATTATTATAACATCATTATTATTATTATGTTGTGTTATAATTATTATTGTGATTATTGTTATCACCGCGATTATTTTCACGTTGTTATTATTATTAATATTAGTCTGTTATTAATATCGTTGATACCGTTTAATGGTCTACTGTTTTAGGACCCGCGCAGGGCGTTTCCAAGAAAGCGTCGTTGCTGCGCCTTGTTTCCGAGGTTCTGCTGTCTCCGCGCCTCAGTTTCGAGAGTGTTGGACTTTATCACGTGGCTTCAGACACATGTCGTGTCATCGCGCCTTGGTTCCAAGGTCGTTTTACGGTCGCACTTGAATCTTGAGGTAGGTCTCCCTATGCACTTTCCTCTAAATTAAGAATTTATTTATTCCTTGTCCTTTTATTGAACTTCAGTAAATTTAAGAAAAATAATATTAAGTAGTTTTTATAGTATGGTGATTTGCTGATAAGGCAAACTGTTTAATTCTAGCATTTCATTAAAAGTGTTTTCTTGGTTTCAATTGTGGGATTTCATAGTAATGTCGCTAAATGGTTCTTCCTGAGTAACGAAAGACATGTTGAATTGGGTTTTGAAATGTTTTTGGCATGTGTAAATTAGTAAATGTACTGTTTATGGAAAATGGTGTTTTCTTATAACCTTGATTAGAGAAAACATCGTGTGACCCTTTGAAATTGTTTTTAGAAACTTTACGTGTGGTTCTTGGTTGAAGAAAGATGTTTTCCCTTGTTATGTTATTAAAAATAATGATTTCTGGGTTGTGAAAGTTGTTTATGTTCTTGTTTGAGTGTTTCCAAAAAGGGTTTTTTGCGAAATCATTAGGTAATGACAATTATATTTTCAGAAAGGTATTTTTGACGTGCGTGAGTTTTGAAATATTGTTTGGGTGTGGAAATGGTGACTTTTGTGTGTGATATCTTGTTTGGCCTGCGATATGAGGAAGAAATATACTATGTGAATGTGAAGCTTGTTTGAGCACACGGGGAAACCCTGGGTATCTAGGTGGGCGGACTAGAACTAGTGCGCTAGTGAGCCGGATGGGTGTCGTCCCTGTTTCACTTAGCTGGATTGACGATTGCAACACTAACTAAACATATGATATCTGAGGGTCGTGGCCTTCTAAGCCACGTGTTCTGAGGGTCGTGGCCTTCTAAGCCACGTTTTCTGAGGGTCGTGGCCTTCTAAGCCACGTTTCACCGAGACACGAGGTTCTAGGGTCCCACGCGATCTAGATGAACCTTAGGGGATTTACCCATAGTGCTCTACCATCTCTGGCATGGTGCCTTCCGCCGGCATACGGGGGACCACTTGGGTGTGAGTGTGTGCGTGTGTGAGTATGTGTGTGGGTGTGTGAGTGTGTGTGTGTGCCCATGGTTATTGCTGATAACTTCTGGTTTATTTTTTTTACTTTCACTTGGTTCTCCTTGCCTGTTTACATTTACTTGCACTTGTTTTCCCTGCTTGTTGCTTTCAGTCATATTTCACAGCCTATACTGTTAGACTTTGGGAAAAATGGTTTTCAAATGAAAATGCTTTATTCTATTTGGGTTAGCTTTGAAAATGTAATACTTTGCTTTTCAGAATGAGTTTAAAACTAATGAAATGGAACTAACTTTCGAGAAGGAATAAGGGAAATGTCTCGTGTTTGATTTTCAAGTAAAGCATTATGAAAACTTACTTTTATATATTAAAGTTCAAACCTGGATTATGTGGATTCTTTATTTACTGGCAGTGCATTGGGATTTGTTGTGGGGCTCACCTACTGAGTACTTTTGTGCTCACGCCTATCTTTTACCTTTTCAGTTGCAGGTCCCTTTTGTTCAGGTTCTCCTGCTTGAGTCGCTCAGTGTGGGAGCGACGTTGGTTGTAGTTGGGTGGTGACCCGCGAGGTCACATGGAGGTATGTCGTGGTATAGTTTGTTTATGTCTTTAGGGTTTGTTTGTTGGTTTAAGTTGTATTCGTTCTTTTGATCCTGTTTTTAGTTTGGGCTGAAATCGTTCCCAACGATTCAAATTTTAATTCCCGGCACTTGTTGCCATCCCGTGGGGATCGGGAACGCCCCTCGGGACTTGTCGCGGACTGGCTCGGGTGCCCGGTTCAGGGTCGACCCGGGCTGGTTCGTGACACACTGGACCACTTGTCTTCTATATTTTTAGTTCATATTTTCGATATTCTTGATTCATGATGGTTGAAACGTATTTTTTTTGAACTCCTATCAAGCTTCCCACTCTTCCACACACATTTTGTGTCCTTTGATTTGGATTGACATCGATTTTCACATCCAGTGGTGCTCTCATTTGGTGATGAAATAATATTCAAAAGGCTTTTCTCGCATCCTAGGCACATACCTCAAAGGAAGCATCTTCATAATCTTTGAACAAAATCCCCTATGGTGATGAAACAATACTCTAAAGGCCTACCTCCCATATAAGGTACACATCTCAAAGGTAAAATTTTTAATAGTAAGGTAGTGAAACCCATGTTTCAAATGTTGTTAGTGGTCATCCTAAAATTATATTCCTTCTTCATATATAATTTTAGATTCTTGGAGTCATAATTTATCTCTATACATATTCCCATTTCTCAAGAGGAATTATAATACCTTTGATATTTTTATCTCATGCATCCTGAACATTTTTAGGGAAATCAAACCCTTCGAATCAAACCCGATCCTCTATCCCTATGGATTCTCAATAGTGATTAATGTAAAATTCGGATCCCAACACATCCACCTCTATCCATCACTCTCGTGTGACTGATTTGTCTTTTATTTATCTATTGTTTCTCACATCGATCATTACTCATATAGGAAAAATGGTTTTTAGTTGATTACTTTACTGACATGATAAAAGTAAATTAAATTCAAGATATGTATTTTTTAATTCTTTACCATTATTTGGATCCTCATCAACCTATTTTACCTCATTAGATATCATTTGGGGGGGGGTGATATATTGATGCAGAAAAATGAATCTAGAGGTTTTTCAAACTAGAAAACAAATTTTAAGTGTATTTTGGGAACTTTTCCACCTAAAAACACTTATTATATAGTAACATAGTATCTAAGAGTGTAATTGTTTAAAAGGATATGATTTGAATGTTCTTCATGCATAAAGAACTTACTGGTTGAAATATGTGGTCTTTGAGGTCGGACTTTTGAAATGAGGCCATCATAGGTAATTATAGATCAAAGTAAAGAAGTTCATACAACTCATGGTTATGTGAGTATATTTTCAATGTTCCACACAACTCCATGTTTCATGATTTCTTAAATTTTGGTGAAACTAATTCAAAGCATAAGAAATTCACCAATGTTATGTGAACTCACAAATGTTGTGTGAACTCACCAAAGTTGCACGAACAGACTCACACCACATGCTCAAGTCATATAAATACCCATGTAATCTCTATTTTTAGGGTAGGGGGACCTCTTATATTAAATAATTTAAGCTTTAATCTAATTAAAATTGGTGTTTCATGAATTGGTAAACCCTAGAATCCCAATCTTGTATGAATTAACTCATATAATACCTTCAATGTATTGTCCTAAAATTGATATATTTTCTCCAACAATTCACTATGGGGAACATAGTTTCTCACAAATTCCAAACTATCATGCAATGAAAATATTTCATAATCCGATTTTGCTGTATTCCACAAGTTTCCCTACTTTCTCAAAACACATTTTCACAAAATTTAAAGTCACGTGAGTCCTGAATGGATCCAATTTTATGAAATTTCAGAACATTTATGAAACTCTAAATTCGAAAAAATAGTGTTATCCAGACTCACTCTCCTAGGAAACACCTTATGCAAGTAAATTTTTATCACAACTCAAAATTTAAGGGAAATATTGTTTACCACCACCATATCATGCCTTATTTCATTCAAAAATATTTTGAAAAATTAGATATATAATTTTTCCCATATACACCCAATCCATATTAATTCATGCTAGCTCCAAGATCACAATGGTAATTTTGTTCCCTAAAATGGGAATCCCTTGTGTAAGTCTTACACATAGTTTTTTCTCTCTCTATAATCACCCATTACACCCTCACATAAGACCCAAAATCATATTTTCTACCCCATTGAATCACCCTAAGAATCTTAATATGTAATCCCCATTTAGTCCCTTACCATCTCCCGTTTTGTGAAATGAAAAATCTTGACAAAGGATATTAAATTACTACCTACCCTATGTAATAGGTATATGATTACTTGGTTGAAAAACCTATAATCCCTTGTGTTAAGAATATGAGATGCCTTAAATCACGAACATAATATGCCTCTGGCGATAAGAATGAGATGACTCCCAATATATTAGGAAACACCTTTGTGTAAACCCAAATCAATCTTTCTTTGTCTCTAATTTTTCATAACAAATTACCTTACCACATATTACAAAATTTCATGGTTCTATGCCACCTATGAAGGGTAAGACCCAACCATTCCGTCTCTTTCCTAGTTACCAACTGACTTGATTAATCATCTAGGAAAAAAACATGTGTAATACCCACTCATGCTCTCCCAATTTCTGAGCATCACATGATTCTATAATTTGATATAAGCCCCAATAAAGTCATAATTAAGGTGAAATTCCTTATCCTACCTATAAATTATGATTTATCTTGGGAAACATAATGTTTAATCCACACACACTTTATCAATATTTCCCTTCTCCCAACATGGACTTACTTTTTGTATGATGTTAACAAATAGAAAATTTCCTAAAAAAAGATGTTATACTATAAGATTACCCTATATAAAAAAATTATTCTCCATGTGATGAGCATGGTAAGCCTCATGAGAAAATCATGAGATTGACACCATATTTCGAGCAACCCAAAGCATAATCCCCATACCATCTCTTGTTTTCTATATTTTTGTGGCATAAGAATTATTAATACATGATGTTAAATTTCATAGTATGGTTTTACCACATGACCCTAAATTATTCTTCTCTAACTACATAGGGTTTGAAACCTATTTTATAGTTGGTTGGATAGGATGCCTCTTTGAGGTTTAACCCAAAAATTACTACCATTCCATCTTACCCTAGGAAGACAATGACTTTGAAGGTTGATAATCATTCTCGATAATACCACCCCTCTCACCATACCCAACTGAGTCCCGACCATATTGTTAACCTATGATTTTCCTAATATGTGATGAGAATATACAAGAAGCATCCGCATTGAAATTTATACCTATTATTGGCCTACTTAATGATGTGTGTATATGGGAAGCATCACCACTATAATTTAAACTTGTGATTGGCCTAATATATGATGAGACTATATGGGAAGAATCCCCAATGGACTTTAAACATGTAAAACTATCTTATGAGACAATCTTAATAGGTTCTATGTGATAATCCAAGGACAAACCCCACTCAATGCATTAGATACCCAACCCTAGATGATGAGCCTAGGGTACCTCATGTGATAAACATGAGATGTCTTATGTGATTATTAAAAGAAACCTATACGACCAAAATAGGATATATCATCCCTTTCCTTAGGAAACAATCCTAAGTTATTTCATCATGTGATAATAATGATATTATTTATGTGATGATAATAATAATCCTATGTTATGATGATAGGATTTTTTACCCTTTCTTTAGGTGATGAGCCTAAGTTCTTTCCTTGGGTGAAAATCCTGAGATGCCTTATGTTATGAGAAGAATAATATTATGTGATGAGAATGGGATATATTACCCATTTCTTTATGTGATGTGACTATGTTTTTACATCATTTTATAAGCATTAGATACCTTATGTTAAAATTATACAAATCCTATATAGTGAGCATAGGATATCTTTATTCTTTCCTTAGGTGACGCGCTGAAGATTCTTACCTTGTGTGAAAAGAACATGATGCCTCTAGTGATAATCTATAGATTTATTATTGTATGAGAATAAGTTTACATGTTTGATAAGATCAATATTCTTCATATGATGAGTATGAGTATCCTCTAGTAATTATCCATGGTTTCCCTAGAAAATTATCTTATAATAACCTATGAAACCAGCATAAGTTTCCTCCTGTGATGAGTATGGGATTCATTTATTCAGTAATCTAAGATGCCATATGCTATCAACATATGATTCCGTCAAGTTCCATCTTGAAGAAAATATTTATAGATTTCCAATGTACCCAATAAATTATGATGAATCCCCCAAGATTCATCCTTTCTAGAAATTTTGTTTCTAAACTAAGGTAGAAAATTATATAATTAGCTTGTGTCTACTAGAATATGATACCAGTAATGAGACTCATTAGCATGTGTTAAATATATGGGGGATACCTGAACTTGGAAATGAGCTCCATGAAGGAATTCATGGATGGAAGGAACATAATTTCATCATCCCATTCTAATCAAGAAGTAGACACCACCCCCCTTTGGGGTAAATTCTATATACCTTTATAAAGTTTTAAAGAATGGATGACTGATCACGACCAGTCTCTAATAACACAATATTGTGAAAAAATAGGTCCTAGAAAAAGTGTTTTAAAATATTTAAATCATGATATCACATCATAACATTAATATAATTCAATTATTAATACCACATATCACCTTTGAGAGGCCTTCAAATAACCCACCACTTTTAATTGTGATATTCAATAATAAAACAATCATATAACATTAGCTGTATAATTAAATAAGTAAAAACCAAGGATAAATAACTTCAAGGATGACACATTATATAATTAAAAAATTAAATTAATTGGGAAATAAAACCTTGATGTTATAAAAAGAGACAAATTCATAAAAAAATATTAGAATACAAATCAAGAATCATAACATAATTGAAATCTAAAATGAAGATAATATAAAATATAATGAACTTATCAATGTCAAAAAAATACAATCACAATAAGTAAAAAATACACTAATAAAATCCGATAGACCAAGAATATACTTTTATAAAAAAATATCTTTAAACCAAGGGACACCAAAATTTATAAATAAAAGTTAGTCAAAAACATTATATATAAATAATTTCTTTTGAATAGAAACTCCATTTACATTTTATAAAATTTATAGTGTGAGTCAAATTATACTTAGAGAGAAAATACACTTGAATTATAAAATTTCTCCTCTTTTCACTTGAATAATGAATTAAATCATGATATATATTTTAAGAGCCCAATATAGATATCATATATCATATTTATTTAAGAAATAAAATGAGTTTAAAACACCTATCACCCATGGTATCCTCAAATGAATATAAGGGTATGGAAAAACTTAAATCAACAATTGGAAATCAATCCACCTACTTCAAATAAAGGGTGATTATGGTAGAGGAAAACTCTTTGAAACCATGATAATATAAACCACTAAATTTAAACCCTCTCTATCCATGGAAGTTCCCAAAATGAGAAGACTTGGGCATCAAGAATAAAATATCCCAGAAACAAAAGATGATAGAGGAGGAGAGGAAGAAGAAATATAGGAAACATTTGATATTAGCTTGAAGAAACCCACATGAAACCAATATAAATCACCATTGGATACTGAGTGGGAGATAGGAATACAATTATGGAGATAATTTAAGTAATAGAATAATAAGAAAATAAAAATTTCAATTTCAATGTATCCTTTATAGTTAAGGAAATTATGAGATTAATTTTTAATTTTCTTTGGAAATATACATGGTTTATATGCATGATTAGGAGAACTGTGTTCCAACCATTCCTGATCCATTATACTCAAGCTTCTCTCATACATGACTAGGATGTATGGATTTCACTAATCATACACCCCAATCTATATTTCAATTTTTATGAAATTTAAGATATAAAAATTATCAAATAAATAAATAAATACAATAAGCATCAATATACCAATGACATCGAGGTGTCATATTATCAATTGACACCATGAATTTTTTCAAACCATTTTAAATATTTGTGTGTTAATGTTATGTGAGTTCTTTCATTATTCTACTATCAATACTTATTTACTTATCAGAAGTCATGTACAATATGATTCATGGAATATTACATATATTAACTATTATTGAGTGTCTATGTATATTTTATTATTTTTTATGATTTGAATTATATAGGGTGAAATATTTATTATGGGAATGAAAAGTAGGTTAAAATATATTTCTACTTGTAGGTGAGTAAAAAATTTCTAATAGTGTTTTCGCTTTATTCAAAATGTTTTTTTGTATAGTGAGTTTTCTTTATTTTATTATAAAATTTGATTAGTTAAAGGATATGATTGATCGATTTTCTATGTTAGATTTTGGTTTTTTGAATATGAATATAAATTATTATTCATATAAAATATATACAAATATTTCATTAACTAGTATCAAGACTGTGATGATTTAATAAAGTTAATAGGATAATTTTGATAGTATAATACGTGTATTATTAAGGATAACATTGATATAAAATTATTTTTTAATATCTAGATGATAAATACAACTTATGAGTTTATTTCTACACTCAAAAATATGTACATGGAGTCAAAAATAATATAAAATGTGTTTTTAATGTAGATATTATTTAGTCTTAAGATGAGTAAAATAAATTTATTTCAGGATCATGCGAAAGATTTCAATATAATCAAAATTCCATTGAATTTAATGAGATTGGATTTGATAGTGGATTATAGACATTTATCCAATTATCATAATTTCCAAAATCATAGGATGAAATTGTTACTACTTTTAGCATCTCAAGTGAAAAAATTGACTTAATGTTTTTAAGATAGTTGGGATATAATTCTAAATAAATATATCTAATTGAAAAAAATCCTAAAGTATAAAAAATAAAAATATAGTGAAAATAATTATTTCTAGTTGACTCAATATAAAAATTAGATGAGAGATAAGTGTATTGAGAAAAAGGATTCGATGAAAATTGGAATATCCTGGCCCTGAATTCTTATAGTGTAGGAAGAAATAAAACTAAACAAATATTGAAAGGAATTGAGGGTAAAATCATAATTTTTTTATATAAACACTTCAACTAATAAGTGTGATAGTAGTGGTATATCTAGTGTCAAAAATACATTAGGTTCAAGGATTATTGATCAATGAGCTTCATTTAGCACTATGTTTGAGAGAGGATGGATGGTGAAATATTTTTCTATAAATTTCTGTCAGGTTAAGCTTATTAATGATATAACTCTCAAGATTTTTGATAAAAGTGATGTGAATTTTAAAACATCTAAAATCTTTTTCTGATGTTTAAAGGGGTTAGAAATAAAAATAGGTTGAAAATGAATCTAATTTTGTTAGTTTTTTGGATGATATAAGGTTATACACAATATTTATAGATTATTCTATGGGGGTGTAAAAATATATAAAACACGTAACAATATATATGACAAGGATGTATAGCATGATAATGGTTATTGGTACACCATCTTCCGAAGATGTAAAATTATGACATTACCTTCTTGATCAAATAAGTGAGAAGGGGATGAGAGTCTCAGCTTCTAAAGTAGTAACAAAACATATGAACATTGATCATATAAAATATTAAATTTTTATGCTTGGATGGTAATAAGGAGTTTATTTTGATACTCATGGATAAAAAACTATGCCTTGGAAGTTAGATCTTGTGAATACGAATGTATGGGGACCAACTATAGTATGTTCTCATTGTGTTTAATTATAATATAATTCCTTAATAAATTATTATACATAGAAAGTGTGTGTGTTAATTTTAAATAAAAAGTTAAAATTATTTTAAACATTTATTAGATATAGATATTGAGTAGAAAATGAGACAAGTTTAATCCCAAAAATGATTGAGGTCTATCAATGGTGGTGACTATAGCACTAAATAATTTAAGAAATTATACCAAAATAAAGGGATCTTGATTGAGAAGATAATATTTGGGAAACCATAATAGAATGGTGTGGTGGAATTGATGGATAAGAAATTTGATGTGAGATTCTAGATCAGGAGACTAAATTATATTTTTATGGAATTATGAGTGTATGTAGTGTGGTATATTTGATTAGAAAAAGTCTATTTATAATGATGGGGAAAGATCAACCAGAAAAATAATGTACTGTTAATCTAATGGGATACTGACACCAAAAATTATTTAATGGTATCAATTATTTCCATGTCTATGTTTTCTAATGGGGCAAGATAAAATTTATGACTGATATATATTTCTTTGTAGGGTATAGTGGTGACTACTTTGGATTTTTTATTTATTATAATGAAAAATGGATGGATATTGAATGTTAGAATGTCTTTTTCAATGAAGGGATCCTATAGAAGTATCAAAAATTAGTATAAGATATTGAAAAATAATAATAAATAGGTAATGTATAATTTGATTTGAAAATAATTCTCAAAATGTTGTGCAGTTTACTTAAATTTATTTTCGCGAGGTACTAGAAAATTCTATATGGGAAGATGATGGTAAAGTTTTAGAGGTATTCAAAATTCCTGATATACCAGAATGTTTTAAAATTATTGAATCATAGATTATAATTCTGGAAGGACCAAGAAATCCTTATTTTTAGTATAATATGTTTACCTGAGTCAAATGACCTATGAAATAGTCTAAATCAAGCATACACTATTTTCTAAATGGATGAAAAATAACCGTAATGCCTATAAGAGGAAGAAATTAAGAATGACATAAAATAGTGAGTGTTGAAAACAAAAGAATAATTGGATTTTTTAGGTGAAAAGGTCATCATAACTGATGGATTTACAACTTTGGAAAAAAGAGCTATTAATCTAAGGGGTATACTAGTTGAAGGAATTAGTATATGGGAATAACTAATACAATGTGATTTTGGATATGAAATGATTCCAATAAAAGTAATGGAATGATTTTAGTGAAATACTCTCTTCTGTGCTGAAATATATAACTATTCAGATTATATTTGAAATGGTTGCATCATAAGGTCTACATCTTGAGAAATTATATGTGAAGAAGATATTACTTTAGGGTGATTTAGTGGATAAAATTTTCAGGGAGAAACCCATCAGTTACAAAGAAAATAAAAAGTAAAATATATTGTGTATCCACAATTTGAGTTTATATGTGCTGAAATAAGAACCAAATAATAAAACAAGATATTAGAGACTTTATTAAAGAGATATTTTCATTCTATGTAATAATGATCATTTTTGTACTTATGATTGTATTACGATGTATTCCTTATTATTTATATACTCATGGAAGGTATGAAGATGGAATGAATAATAGAGATAAAATGAGAGGTCCCTAAACCATCTAAGATAAAAGATCTTAGAGTGATAAAAATTTAGTTGGGGTGATCATAAGTAGAGACTAGAAGATGGAAATTATTTTTTTTTCTCATTATAACTATATTTAGAAGTTTTTAAAAAGGTTTGAAATATTTGGATCAAATATTACTTCAACCTCATTAGATAGTGACTTAAGGTTACCCAAATAAAAAATCACCCAATATGGATGATGAGGAAAGGTACATGGTAGGGGTTCCATATGCATTAGTGATTAGAAGCTTGATGTATTTCATAATTTATAGTTGGTTGGTATTTTATTTGTAGTGGGAGTTGTCAGTGGGTTTATCTTGAATCCAAGAATGGAGGACTAAGAAGCCATGAAGTGGATTCCTTTTTATCTCAAAGATAGTAAAATATTATCTATGTTTTTTGAATGGGTGATATATTATATAGATATATTAATAAATAATTATAAATATATATAGACAGTCAAATATTTACCACCGACTATATGCTTCCTTATAAAGTAATGATAGTGATTTGGATGTACTAAAATAATTTTGAGTTGAATTGTAAACTATAAAATTGTAGCATGTGAATTAAATGATGGCTAGGAAATTTTTAGTATATATGGAGGTTCTTTTAGAGGAAAATTGGAAGAAATCGGTAAATTAAAATGTTATTCTATGACTATGAGAGGAAAATCCATCTTTCTAATAATTTTTTTCTTCACTCAAAGACAACAAATATTTATTAGAAATATCAATTCATGATAATTATTTTAAAATATGGAGTTTTGGATCAATCAAAGTGGATTTTATGTGATATTTTGAAAGAAATATCGACCAAGGTTATGGATTAGGAAGGTCTAGGTAAGTGTTGTGCCTCTATAGGGCATAGGATAACTGGAGGTGATCAAAACATAATTAATGTAGTGAAATATGATAGAAATATTTATTTGGAAAGTGGCTAAATAGAAGCCTTGAGAAATATTCTTCAAGTGGGATATTATTTAGGTGAAAAGTCAATTTCTCATCGAATGCAATATTAGAGAGAATCGTCAGCTTCAGTTGGATCAATGGTGAAGAAATCCTAGATGGTGACCTATTTATACTAGAATATGAATGAAAATGAACTATTTAAAACGAATACCTTTCAATAACTCGATCCAATTCCCTAGGAATCTAATAAAAATACTACACCATGATAATATACACAAAAAGTCCATTATTAACACATTAAAAAAATATCATGTAGATAAGTGTATTATATAAATAAATGTTTCCAAAATCACAACATGTAACAACCCAATTTTTTCTTCATACTATTAAATAAAATTATATGAGCTATAGTAAATTTTTATATAGTGACTTGACTCTATATAAAAAGTAAACAAAAACCATGATTTTTAATAAAAATGTTACAAATAAAAGGTATATATTTATCATATTTGATAAAACAAAAAATAAAAATTAAATAAATATAATGATCATGGATACAAGTTTAAAATTTCTTGGATCTAGTTCTACTATAAAAATACTCATGAGAATAATTTTATGTGGAAATAAAAATCATAAAAAGAAGATAGGGATTTTATAGAATACATATATAAACTTAAGAGAAAACGTTGTGAATGAGAAAATTAGAATTTAATGGGTATATTTAGAAAGGTAAAAAACATATGATAGTTATATGGCCATTATAAAGTTTAAATGTCATTGTTTCGGGTAGTGTGGCAATTATTCATGAACCATACGAGATTCCCTAGTACCCTAATACTAGATATGACTCTAACATATCCCAAAGTCATTTTATGATCCACATTGGTCAGCGACTAGCACCTGTCACCATACAACACAAGAGGGAACTAGTTTTCTACAAAATAGTGGAAGATAAAAGATTACAAGTCAACATTCTCAGCACTCCAAAAACGATAATGTACTAGAAACAAAAAAGTAAAACATAACCCAAAGTAGTACATCATCAAAGTACTTAGTATCTAACAATAATAAAACTCAAAAATCCCATGAATCAAGAGGACAACATCTCCCTTAGTCACCTACATCAGCACTCGATGAAAAAAAAGATCAAGAAATTAAACAAAATCTATGTTTCGATTTCCCTTTGATTAGAAATAACATAAGAACGTCTAAAAATACCCAATTAAAATGGTATAGTGTGATATATAAATCCTAGTAGGGTCTCTCCAAGTGTTCAACAATCAATACTAAATCAATTTACCAATTATAAAATATGTTTAAATAAAAAAATGGTATGAAATAAAATTTCTATACTTTAATCCAAAATATGATTTCATAATAAATATATAGAAAATATACCAAAAAAATTTTAAATCATATTAAATGAACTTTTTATATAAAATAGTTTAGATAAATTAGTTGGCATGAATAAAATAGTTCAAAAATTCAATGGCATATATATCGAATCAAAAAAATCATGACACCTTGTTCAAACACCCTATGGTATATTAGTTAATGACTATAGGATCCTCACACATCTCTAAAGTGATCATGACTCAAAAATAGTGTGTATACACAATAAAAACCCCAATATGAGAACCTATTATGGGTAATCAATCTACACCCTAATAAGGGAACTTATCACGAGTTTCCTGAGAAGACTTGGTTTAGTTAGTGTATTAATCATAATTCTAGGGATATGGGATCATGATACTAGTGTTATTATCCTAAAAACCTACTAACTAACTAGTTTACCTTATTATTCAAGAAAAAATCAATTTGGTAATCAATCATTTTAAAGAATTTTAAAATACAATTTCACAATTTGAATTTTCAACATGCCTTTTCCATTTCAAAACAAAATCATTCGATTTCATCATTTAATTTCAATTAAAATAAATTTTTAATTTAATCCATTTTCCCATGATCAATATCAAATCCCTTAATCATAATTATTTTTAAAAAAAATTTAGATTTTTTTGTAAATCCACCCGACAATTTCAATTGTTTTGGAATTGGGGTTTTTTCTCCATTTCCATACCAATTTCAAAAAAATAATTAAATCATCACTATTACATGTTTTTAAATCAATTATAAACTAATTTAAATTTAGTAAATAAATTAAATTTTTAAATCATATGGAAAATAATTATGGAATCACCTACCTTTAAATCAAAGATCTAGAAATCAACAACTTCAACAGGACTCACCGATGAAGAAAAAATGCATGAAAGATCAAGAAATCATACGTAGAATAAATATACCATAAAATAAAGTTTATATCCATCATTAACATGATAATATATCAAACTATAAAGATTAGAGAAAAATAGATTGGAATAAAACTCTTTAGAGGAGATCCACTTATCCAGAGGAGATCGATCATGTTCAACACCACTTCGATCCACCGAGAAAAGGGTTTGGAGTATACCAAATCACTTATTAAGACATTACAAGGATGAAGAAATCATGTCAAGTATTAATGGGGGTGATTATGAACTTAAACCTAGGGTTTAATAATTTTAAAATAATTTTCGTTTCTTTAAAATCTCACACGAACGATTAGCTGGAGGGGGAATATGGTTATGATATACCGTGCACCGGTCGTGTGCCCTTACTATTTGGGGTGCACAAGTTCTCAAATGATAGGAACATGGTTTGGGAAACCATTCCCAAACTATAAATTACCTACTATCCATTAGGATCATGGTTTTCATTAGGGGGTACATAGTTTGGTCAAACCCTATTCCAATCACGGACAACCCAAAAAGGCTCCAAATATTAAAAAATATCTCTAAAAACCCCAAATAAAGACCTAACATTAATGTGGTAAAATAAAGGGTCAATGAATAAATAAAATAATGTAACATGATGTTACAATATTCCCACCAAAAAAATTTATATCTCCATAAATCCTTTCAATAAGTTGCCAAATTAAATAGACAAGTCCACTACTCTCAAATCAGTGTCTTATACTCCCATGTTTCATGAGAACCAAAATCATACTGACATATAAAATAGACCAAAGGTATCATACTACCAAGAATTAACTTTTTCTCTATATCAATAATACTAGTTATATTCTCATTCATGGATAAATCAGACTCAATATCAAGATCCTCCCAGCTCAATACATGAGATGGGTTAGAAAGATACTTCTGGAGTTGTGATACATGGAACACACTACATGTCGACATCAACTACAGTGAATGTTCTAAATGGTAAGACACTTCCTCCACCTTCTCAAAAACCTAAAAAGGTCCCTCAAAATGAGGAGAATGCTTCCCTTACTACCCAATCCATAAATTAACCAAAAAAGTTGAAACTTTTAATAACACCTTGACACCAACTAAGAACTCCAATTGTCTCCTTTAACAATTAGTATAATATTTTATTATCTTTTTTCCACTAAAAGTCTCTGAAAAATCAACTGAATATTTTATTTATCTCTTGGAAAAATATTGGTCCAAATATATAACTTTCACTAATCTCTGACCAACACAACAAAAATTTACATGTCTTTCTATACAAGTCCTCAAAAGGATCCATACGAATTGCAGGTTTTTAACTTTTGTTATAAGAATACTCATTGTTTCCCAAATGGACATCCCAAGATCCACCAAAATGAAGGACGTATGCATGAATCATTTTCTTGAGAATATATATTTCCCCCTCTCTCTTGACATACATCTACAGATGGTATACTGTAATCAAATGAACCTGATACCCCATAACCTCTGAAAGGCCTCATAAAAAATGAGAGGTAAAACAAAGATCTTTATCAGAGACTATATCAAATGTAACTCTATGAAAATGAAAAATCACTTTCATATAGAGTTTTCTACACTCCTCAATATTTTTTATCATGAATGGTTAAGAAGTGAGATGATTTTTTCATCCTATATATCATAACCCATATTGCATTCTTTCCTCAATTAGAATGTGACAACCCAACCAAAAAATCCCATATAGATCTCATCCCACTTCTAAGATATAACTATAAGTGGTTGAAGTAAACCTAAAGGTTTTTGGTTCATGGCCATGACTTGATAGAAAATATTACAATGAGAAACAAAATTGGCAATGTCACATCTCAAACCCATCTACCATAATCAATAATGAATTCCATAAAACATATTTGTGGTTCTAGGGTGAACTGACCACTGATAATTATTGAAATACCGCATTGTGCCTTTCCTTATAAAAAAAGGACCAAAAAACATATTCGTAAAATAAAGTATTAACTCATAAGAGAACTTCCACTCACCAATTTTCTACCCACCATAAGGAGATTTCCTAACACAGTAGTACTAATTATCAAGATTTTGTTACTAAATAATCATCTTAAGAAGAGAATAATCCAACTAAAAACATTCTAAGAAAACTTTTTCCCCCTCCTCTTATAATCCTAAAAGAAAATTTAAAAAAAATTGCCCTCAAATTCCACTCTTCTGATGATTACTCTATAGATTGGATTGGATGTTTTATGTTCAATAAATCAGAAATAAAATTACCCTTTCCATAGGTATAGGAAATGTTTAATTAAATGGTTTTTAGTTACTCCACCCACTGCCTCTGAGGGATATTAAAATCATTTTTAAAGAAGATATAACTCAATATTTCATATTTATAAAATATGTTAATCCTTTCTAAAAAAAGGTAATTCCTCCAAATCTTAAGTTCATGCATCACAACTGTGATTTCTTGGTGATGGGTCAGATAATTCTTCTCTTATGTTCTAATATGATGAGAACCAAGGCACACCATATGATCTCACCACATAAGAATTCAACCTAAACCTGAACCTGACGCATCACAAAAAACCACAAGCCCTACCCAACCTCTAAAAGAGTCAACACTTGTAAAGAAGTAAAATATATATTTCATCACCACAAAAGAAATTTTATATTTATCATTCCATAATAAATTCACTCTCTTATATTTGAGAGTAGTCATTACAGATGCCAACTTTGATAAATTCGTTACAAATTGGTGATAATACCTCACCAAACCCAAGAATCTTCGTATCACAAAGATGTTATGTGGTTGTTCCCATGTCATAAAAACTTTTACCTTCTTAGTAACATCTGAAATACCAAGTTCTAAGTCTATATATCCTAAAAAATTCATTTATTGAGTCCAAATATCAAATTTTGATAGCTTGGTATAGGGTTGGTTATTTCTCATAATTTCTTAAACTACTCTTAGATGACACACATGATCCTTATTAAAAATAAATTAAACTAGGATTTCATCCCTAAGACCACTATGATTGCATTAAGGTAATAATGGAATATTCTATTCATCAAATCCATAAATGCTTCTAGATATTTTGTTTGAAGAAAGGAAATTATAAAGTACTAATAATGACCATACCTTCTTCTGAAAGAAGTCTTACTAATATAATATTAATTTACTCTCAACTGGTAATAACCAAATTAAAGATCTATATTTTAGAACCACTTCACCCCCTCAACTAGTCAAACAGATCATCAAAACATGGTAACCAACCCTTGTTCATTTCAAGAAATTGATAATTCTTTCGATAATTGACACATATTTGAAGTGTTAAATTATATTTCTTATCGAGGAGATAATTTCTACCCAAGGTGACACACTCAAGTGTATAAAAATTTTCTCTAATCGGTCATCCATATTTTTATTTAGCTCTTTCAACTATACTGGTGCCAAACTTTAAGAAGGAATAGTTAATAGTTGAGTACATGGTACTAAATAAATAGATAACTCTGCCTCTCTTACCAATGATAGACCATATAAATTAGAAGGAAACATGTTAGGAAACTTGATGAAATCTATAGGTATTTCATCACTCAAAGAGTCCTAATCCAGATCAAAAGAAAACACCAATATTAATTTCCCCAAAGATAGATAAGAAGTTACAGCTCTACTAAAACTCAGGTCCCATTCCCCCAAAAAGATATGAAACACCTCATCAGGTGCAGTAAAGGAGACCCACTAAAGATAATAGTCATTTCATGCCATATTATCAATAATCCCATCCCTATTAATAATTTCATCAAGAGGTTTCATATCGAGAACAAGAAAATTACAGACAAGCCCAATTTTTGATAAGGATAAAACACAAGAAGGATAATTGAGACCATACCTTCTCTTTGTACCAAGGGGTTTAGTAATATCCATCACATGAGATAAAACCTTCATATGAAGATTTATAAGGTTCACCATATGATTCAATATAAATTAATGAGATACACATATATCAAATAAAGAAATAACTAAAGATGAAGCTACAATGTTTTCACCTCTCATTAGACCTATATCATCTTCCATTGGAGAATCTTCCACTATATGAATAATGTAATGAACTGAACTGTTATAAATAAAATTCGCATTTCAATTTAATTAAATTTTTTATTATGTAATATGGATATAGAAAAAAAATATACTCATTTTGTTTTATTATATCTAGTTAGATTTAAATTACCATTAAGAATCCTCACAGTTGATAATATAGCCATTGAATAGTGATCACATGATTAGTAAAAATATAGGGTTTTAACAAATCCAATTGATATAGACAAAGGAAGTGATGACCTCAACCAGTAATATCGTTCCCTATGAATCCCATTTATAAGAGATTCTAAGGGAGTTAGAATCACTAGGCATTTACCTTTACCAATTTCATGATGAGATCCAACAACTTAATCATGATCTAAATCATTTAAGATAAAAGTTAAGCTCATCGATATCATGACCCAAACCTTGAACACCGAAAAACTCCATGAAAGTCTCACAGTCACACACATTACTCTTGGGGAATTCCCTAGTGTATTAAAATGATATGCATCAGAACCCTAACATTATGAGTATGTACATTATTTTTTATATAATAATGAATATATTTTCATCCTATTGAGGTTACTTTATCAATTATTTTTATTTTGATATAATAAAAAATAGATTTTTTTGGTAATATTCATATTCAATTAAGGAATTTATTTTGATGAATTAATGGATTTTTGAAATAAATGGTTCTTAAATAAAATATTATTATTAAATAATTTTTATAAATATAAATAATCATATAATTTTTATGAAGTCAAATGTAATTTTTTTGTGTTTTCAAAAACCATTATTGTTGAAAAATCCATCATTTTTTTAAAAAAAAATCTATTACTATTTTAAAAGTGAAACTGAACATATTTAGAAAATTATTTAGATAAAATGAATAATATTTTGGAAAAAAAGTCAAAATTATCCAATGGTGAATTTTTCATAATTTTCTAAGAGAATCAAATGTTCGGGTAAAAAATTAAATAATGCATAAATATAATTTGTGTGTTATAAAATAATAATGACCCATAAAGGATGTAATAAATACTATAAATTCTATCTAAAACCAAATATATGTTTTATCTTTAATATAATTTTTTTTTTCAATTTGATTAATTTTATATATCTATATTGAATCCTCCAAAACCAGTAAAATATTTTAAAGTTTAAAAACCATTTATTTAAGAGTATGAATCACCTCTACATAATAAATGGTATTATTAAAATAATATAGGCCATTTGACTTATAAAATAATGATAATAACTCCCATTTGTCAAAAAACATGGGAAAAACCATGGGAACGTTTGTGGTTTTGGTTATTTTATTATGTAGAGTCCAAAACCAAAATAATAAAGAAATACCCCTCTTTTTCTATGTATAATAACCCAATCTACCATTTATATTCACTAAAAATCCTTTTATAAAATACATATTATTTTCTATACACTCTATAATCCTCCCAAGGCACCCTAAATCTCACAAGAATCCCCTCCCAAGCATTTGGAGTCACACAATCCAGAAAGGGATTTTTCCTTTCTCCTCTTAATTAAACTATGTACTTTATATTATGTATTTTATTCTCAGTTAATTGTTATGGGGTATTTTATTACATATCCCACTTACTATCCAATTTATTTCAAAATTATGAGCAACCTCTTTATCTCTCATCAACCCATTTTATGAATTTTTATGTGATGTTGTTATGCTGTTGAAATTTCACCATGATATTTCATACCAAAATAATTGTTTAGTTAATATCGTACCCATTTACTATCAAGGGTTTTCAAATTTATAAACTTATCACCTTTTACTTGGGTACTAAATGAATTTATTCTACACTCTATGTTTTTGGAATAAAATGTGATGATAACTGATTCTATGTTTTATGATCTATGAGGTACACTTAAAAATGAGAGTGAAATAAATATTATGGGTGTGACCAAAATTATATTTCCCTCCAATGAATTTTGTAATAAGGTGTCTCATGAGACATCATGTAAACATAGGGAGTGAACCTCATTATTTTTTGATACTTTTTACAATATGTTTTCTTGGTAGTTATCCTTGACCTATATTTATAATGTAGTGTTTTAAGTTATTCCCACATTTCCCATGATATGATTATCATGAAAGATCATCACTTATTATTCATATTAATGATTCTAATAACTTTCATTCCCAATTTATATTCCTATTTTATAAAATTTATCACTCTATTATATGTTTATTCCCTTATTGGGCTTTATAGATCAACCTTTCTTATGTTTGTCTCCATACTATCCTTTTCATTTTTAAAATCCATGTAGTTTTAAAATCATGTTAAAGATGTTTTGAATAATGTTGTTGTATCCAATGTTCAATATTGTAACGCCCCGACCCCAGTTACCCAGAGTCGGTGCATTATTACATAACATTGGCATGATCACAAGAAAGATCAAATCTCGAAAGACCGATTGGTTTTGTAGTCTTGGAAATACTAGATATATTCATAAGTCTTACATTACATCATAAAATGAAAAACTACTACAACAACATATTGTATCCATAAACCACACTCATATCCCCACATAATATCCCTGCAGGTCATTCATAATTTACTTCTTCACTTCCTGGGAAAAATAAAACATAGAAAAGGGGTGAGCTCAAATGCCCAGTAAGGATAACAATATAGCGGAAACTTTCATAAATAAGAATAAACATTTAAGGAAATGTATGAATAAAACAAAAGCCTTTTAAACTTGAACTTTTAACATAGTATGGCATAAATAAAATGAAATAATGCCATTTACTTATTCACATGGTTATTCTACTAATCGAATAATCACATGCAAAATCAATAACCACTTTCATAATGTTGGAATGCATAATGCCAGACTATCATAACCACATAGCCAAGGCCTCGTGCCAAGACTAAAAATAAGATTTTGCCAAGGCCTTGTGCCAAGACACTAGTTTGTCTCATGAGACCTACCGATGCATCGAGGAGCTATAGCGGGCTCCACCCGTCACATATTAAGTCAAATGCATTCCCATATGAAAAGGTTTAAACATAACATAAACATTTGTATTAAAAATAGCATACGAAATGTCTATAATTTCAACATAAACTATGAATGGTATAAAAATAGCACATCCACAGTCAAACATATCACAAAACCTTCAATACAATATAGAAGTTTTGTATCATAATAAATCAACTTCAAATAACCGTAAAATCCATCAAAGGATGTTCACATAGATGAAATCAAAACACTTTTTGGAGAAATATCTCTTTATATTTTTGAAATCATTTAAGATCCATATTAAATAAAACATTTTCTTGAAAATATTCTTATAATCTTGTAAGGAAAATTTGAAGATTTTATAACGGCAGAAAATAACCGCACTCGCCGTATAAGTTAAAAAAAACATTCTTACCTTAATTCTGTCGAAAAGGTTAAAAATGACCTTGTTTTGAAAACGACGGAAGGATTCCTCTTATAAAAATTTAAAAAAGGGTATAAATGGATTTAAACCATATTCTTGTAAATAATAAAAATGTTTTGAAATACATTTTGAAGAAACATGGATGTGGATGATAAAGAGATCCGAGTAGATTATTACATATAAACAACCTCGGATAAGGAAGAGATTGTGAAATAACCCTTACCTTGTACTTTTCCTTGGTTGGGGTAGGTTAACCTCCTTTATAATGGTGAAATAATTGTTATTAAATTATACAAGAATCATATATATTAATATGATATCATATATGATCTTTTAACATTGATTTGTTAATAATATCTTAGAATTATCGTCGTTTCGGGTGTTAACTTACTCATTTTCTTTTATATGTTTTGTTACATAAGCCATGTTTGATGTATCTTATTCATATCTAGAATGATATCAAGTCCCTAAAAATCATTTTTAAATCATCAAATGATAATTATACTTGAATTGATACGATGGAGAATGAATCTCATTGCGTTCGTGGAGACGGTAGTCCGTACGTACGCACGAGCGACAATATCATTCTTTTGATATTAAAATAATATATAAATGGATGGTATATCATATATACAGAATCATTAACATGTTATATTTATTATTTACATGAGTTACACATCATTATTATACCCATCCAAATAATAATATATTGAATAACAATTACACCACAACGTGGAGACGGTAAGCCGTACGTACGCACGTATGGTGACATGTTATTCAAAGGGTGGATAGAATACTGAATATGGTTTTACCATATTTATAATAACATCACAGTATATATATGATACTAGAGTTATTATTTTATAATGGTAACAACAAATGAAGAAGAAGTGGAAGAAGTAATGAACTTGGAAAAAATGGTGGTGGAATCATTACCTCTTCTTCGGGTTCTTCCTTTTGATTTGATCAAAAGGGCAGCTTAAGATGGATTTCTGATCAAACTAAGGCCTCTAGGATGTAGTGAGGTAAGTTGGGAGAGTATTTTGGCAGAGTGTGGCCGAACCAAAAGGCTTTGAAGGTGTGAATAAATGAGAAGGAAGAGTTCCCTTTTATAAGAGGGGTGAGGGGCACCTTTGGAAAAGCTAGAAATATTAATTTATAATAAATACATATTCGGTTTCTAATGGCTCCAAAGTTGATTATTTAAATTTTAAGGTGTGTATAGGTCTATAACATCTCAACCAATATAATTTAGTCAGGTTTGGGGACTTATACTAACCTTATCTTTAAGTATTAACTTTAAGTTAATTAGTTTCACTTTTTAAATGTCTCTTTGTATTTTTTTATAATATGGTTAATAAACTTACTATATACATCCAAGAGACCCCCAAGTGGTCCATTAATTATGAACCTATCATGATATAAGTCTTTTGGACGAACCTTATATTTTTAGGAATTTAATATCAATTAATAATATAATATTTGTTTTAAGAACTCTTTTATGTCAATTTTTACACTATTCAATAGTTGATTTTTTTGAAACTCATAACAGATTGATTACTTCCAAAAAAGTAAATTAAATCAATACTAATATATCATATTATCCTAGAAAATTAGTTTAATTCATTAAAAGTTTCATATTATATTTATTTGGGTATTTATAATATCAATTAATTTAATTTTTCACTATTTTAGTAATTACTGCATCATCATTGTATCATAAATAAAATAAATTATTTAATGTCTAAAAATTATAAATAAAATATCATTATGTAGGAAAGCTTTTTATCTTTCTAATGAATATTTATAATTTAAAATAAAACATATATAAACCTATGTAATAATTGTTTTTCTAAAAGATATATGCTTGTGTCATTTTTGTATTCATTTTAACTTAATTAAAATAAAGTGTCCCTATCACCTACAAGTGGCACCATGGGGTCCCCAAATAGACCCAAATATTCCTATGGTCTAAAATGTATCAACCAATAAGGCTAGGACACGTTTTAGGGTAATTTAGTATTATTATAATATTATTTTTTAACCCTTATTTACCAGATTTACCCTTAACCATGGTAAATAAAATATTTACCACAGTAATTATTCAAAATGTCTAAAAATAAAAGTTACCTATTTACAAAATTTGGACATCCTGATTCCAAATATGGAATCCATTTTTCTAAATTCAAAACACATAAGTGGCAGAAATTAATTTAAAATTAATTCCCGCTGTCAAAACAAAAAGCGTGTTTTTAAGAGATAATAACTATCAAAAGATTGACACTTGTTTATGTTTGGTTTAATTGTAAAATTATGTCCAATGACCAACATTATATTAAATGGTAAAAATATATTATAAATATACTTTAAAACCACTCAAATTCATAATTTATCACTATTAATTATTTTGATTAAAAATGTTGTTTTTAATTAAAATTTAGTAATTTTCACTATTCGTCAAAATATGAAAGTTATTTGAAAAGTACCAAAATTTCACCTTAGGCTAAATTCGATATTAATAATCCATAAATGAAGTCAATTTTAAAATATAAAATATATATAATTTCTAAAAGTAGGTATTACTATTCATAACGGCTAGTTTGATTGGTTGTGGTGTGTTAGAACTCGGTGTTGCGTACAACACACGCTATCACATTATTCAAAGAGAAGCGTACCGTAGAAGCTTGGGGTGTTAAAAATATGTTATTATATTTATATAATTGTCAAATACACTAGACTTATCTATATTTTAGGTTTTATTTTGTGTACTTTTATGAAATAAACCATGAATTAATTTTTAATAAAGAACAAGTTTGTTATAGTTGGTATCAGAGGAATGTTTAGTTATTTTTGGGTTTGGGATTAGAAAAATATAGAGAAAGACTTAAGAATAAGACTAATTATAATAAAACATCACTAAATATGGGTAATTATAGAATAAGTGGTTTATCAAGAAAATACATCCCTATATGGATACTACAAGTGGATGTGGTTTTTAAACAGATGTATCTTAGGGTAACAACTCTGAAAAGGTGTTCCGGGCCTGACTCAGTGTAACTTAGTACCAGACAATGATCCGTAATAGACACTTGGTTTGACACTCCTAGTTTATATGATTTGGTAAATTCATAATCTCATTATTAACAATGATTAACTGATTAAAAACTTACCATGAGATTATATGTTAGGAAATAGATCATGGATTACAGAGATTAAAGCCTATAAATTCATAAGTTTATAAATAAATGTAATTTATAAGTTATACATTTAATTTAATTGGATTACCTTATATGTGTTTAATAGTTTAAAAATAACCACCCCTAATATTACTTTTATTCTTGATAATGTCTAAAAATACGAGGAATCAGGTAAACAATCAATGTGAAGGGAAATGTGATGATTTCCCTAATGAGATGCCCAACCCGATGGGAGCAAGAATCATGAAGTTCATGAAAACAATATCTTAGCTGACACATGTTCTGAATAAAATCCTATATCAAGAGGAGCATCCAAATACCTCTAAGAGGGAACAATATGTGATTGAGTCCTACATGTGACAAAGGCCTCTGACTTTCAGTGGATCATAAGATCCCTTAATCACAAAGAAATGGATCAAATCCAATGATAAGATCTTCTCCATCATTCAATTTTATGAACAAGAAAAGGTTCTAATTATTGTTTATCATATGTAGTGATAAGATGATAAGTGGTGGACATTGATCAAGAATACGAAGCCTGAGGAAGAGATAAATGTGATGGGGTAAATGGAATTATGGAAAATATTTTTTGATAAATATTGTTTTCACACTATTCTTTTAAAATGGAGAATTATTTCCTTACCCTCAGTAAAAAAAATAATCTATTGGGTTGTGTGAGGAAAAAATCACAATACATGAATTATATTTCTTTTACATTATCGTTACCCCTGAATAAAAGGTTGAATACTTATTTTGTGGGTTAAAACATAGCCTATGAAAATCCAAGGCAATTCATGACTATGATAGCTATGAAGAAATTTTTAATGTGCCATCAATATATAAATGGAGATTGGAATATTTCAAGGGTATCACAAAGATAATAAGTGGAAGGTGGAGTTTAATTCTAGTGGTCTAATGGGGAAATATAATAGTTCAAGAAATATTAACATCTCACATATAAAAGTTATGAAATAAACACCCTATAAATTGCCTAAGGGAGATGAGTAAATGCTTTAGGTGTGAGAAAGAACATCACCTAGATTGTGATTTCTAATAGAATAATCACACTAATGCAATAGAAGAAATAATTATCTAGTCAGCCCCAATGAGTTGTTCATTTATTCAAATGTAACATACTAGGGAACATTGAAAACCAATGTACAATACGAAGGTTTTTCAAAGACAGCCAAAAAACTCAAAGGAAATTAAGGAGATATTTTTCCATCACCAATGTTGAGGTGGATCTAAACAATGAAGTGGTGACTAATACTCTAGTGATCATTCAAATATATATAACATAATTTTTTATTTTGGTTCTGCACATTACTATATATCACCAAATTTTAGTTAAACTATTAAAACACTACCATAAATCATGGAAGTGGATCTATCGATGAAAATGTAATATGGGGAAATTATTGCATCCTGAGTATATATATCCTCTCCTATCACAATTTACAGGTTGAACCTCCCAAAAAAAACTTTTCATACTCCTTTTGGTATAATTTTATGCAATTACTGGCATTAATTGACTTTCAATTAATAGAGCCAACATAAATTTCCATGATAAAGAAATCAATCTCTGTATTGTGAATTGACCTCTAATTTGGTATAAGTGCAAGGAGAAGGATTGATCTTATTTTTACATCAAAATCAAAAGCATGGATATTATTTCCCTATAAGGAAGTGTTTCTAGGTCAAATTATTGAGTCTAAGGAAATAACCATCTTCAAAGAAATCTTTATTATGAGGGAATACACTAATGTTTTTCTTGAGTAATTTCATGGTCTTCCTCCAAGATGAGAGGTTGAATTTTCAATTGAGCTTATACCTAGGGTGTTACCATTATCCAAGAATCCATTTAGATTAGTTATGTGTAGAATATGAGTAGTTGAATAAAAAACTATAGAATAATATAGATAAAGGGTTCATACACACAAATGACTCACCATGGGGTTTACCAGTCATCCTCATCAAGAATAATCATGGTTCATTGTGCCTTTGCATTGATTATCATGATCTCAACAAGATCATGAACATGAAACATTATCCTATTCCACAAATTGGTGACCTGTTCAATAAGAAACATGGAGCACATTAATTCTTCAAGGTGGATATGTGGTCAAGATATTACCATGTTTGGGTGAAGAAGGAGAATATCCAAAAGACTTATTTTAATACAAGGAATGGGTACTATGAGTTCATAGTAATTCTATTTTGACTCACTAATGCTCAATAAATATTCATAGACTTTATGAATAGAGTATTTAGAGATTAACTTGAAAGTGTTTTGGTAGTATTTGTAGATGATATTATAATATACTCCAAAACCAAGGATAATCATGACGAGTATCTGAGCACTATTATAATGAGTTTGAGAAAGAATATTATTTATGAAGAATACAAAAAATGTGTGTTCTGGTTGAAGGAAGTCTCATTTTTGGGACATATCATCATATGAAATGGGTTATTTTAGGATCCTTATAAAATATAAGTAATTGAAGGATAGATGAGGCCGAAAACTATGATAGAAATCAATAGTTTCCTTAGATTAGCTGGTTATTATCATCGATTTGTGAGAAAATTAACACAATTTTCAAACCATCTAACCAAGATAACTCAGAAGGGTGTCATGTTTTCTTGGAATTATGAATGTGAAGAGATCCTCAAGGAGCTGAAAAATTGGCCTATCACTGCGTCTGTTCTCAAACTACCCAAAAGTGGAGAACTTTTCATAGTATTTATTGTGGCTTAGAAGAAGGTATTGGGTTGTGTATTAATGGAGAATAAAAAATTCACAGCCTTTGCTTCAAGGCTGTTGAATGTTAATGAACAAAACTTCCCAAAATATGATATGGAGTTAGCAGTGGTGATATTTGAATATAAAATATATTGGTAATATATATTTGTGGAGAAGTGTGAAATATATACGGATCACAAAAGCCTCAATTATATTTTAACACAGAAAGAGTTGAAAATTCTCTAATGAATATGGTTAGAGCTGGTGAAGGACTATGATTTCTTAATCCACTACTATCATGGTAAATAAAATAATCTGGTGGATGATCTTAGTAGAAAGGACAAAAAAATCCATCCTTGATGATAATTTAAAGGGATCTGATCTTTTTATATTTGTAAAGTATGGAAATGTGAATCATAAATGAAGTAACATCATTAATATTTTTAGAAATTATTTTTTCAACCATATATTATTGTGAGGTTAAAGGATTCTCAAAGAGTTGATGTGGGAATTTAGAAGAAAGTGGAATCTATAAGAAAAGTGAAATTGTTGGAGTTTAATATTAATGATGAAGGAATTATGAGATTTGGTTCAAGACTATGTGTTCCATCAAATTTTGAGTTAAATAAGAAACTATTGGATGTTGCACATAGCTCAACATTCTTTATTCTCCTAGAGATCATAAATATGTATCAAGATCTCTAAAATAACTATTGGAGGGACAATAAGAATAAGGAGATCATTGAATATATGTCAAATTTCCTGGTATGTCAAAAAGTGAAGGCTGAAAGGAAAAAGTCTAAGGGGATGATGAAACTATTATCCATACCTACATGGAAATGGGAAAAATCACCATGGACTTTATCACTGGAAATTTAAATAAATCCAGAGGAAAAATGCTCTCTAGGTTGTGGTAGATCATCTTACAAAGGCTGAACTCATCATTATGATTTGAGAGGATTTCTCACGGGATCAACATGTAGGGATATATATCAAATAAATAGAGAGGTTTCATGGATTAATACTATAAATTATATAAAATCGAGATATAAGATTCACCTCTAAGTTCTGAAAGAGTCTCAAACATGATCTAAATACTAAGTTGAAATTTATAACAACTTATCACCCCCAAATTGATGGAAAAATTGAGTGGACTATCGATACACTTGTGGACATGTTGAGAGAATATTATATGGACTTCAAAGTAATATGTGATCAACATCTACATCTAATAGAATTATCATCCAATAAAAGCTTCCACTCTAGAATCCAAATTGATCCTTATAAATCCCTATATGGGATGATTTTTAGAACACCTTCATGATGGGATGATGTTGTGGAAAAACACTTCTAGGTCCTAAAATGATCAAGGAAATGGTGGAAAAGGTTAAGACCAATCATAAGCATATCATGGTTTCTTAGAAGAGACATAAAAGCTATGCAGAAAATATTATAGAAGACCTATAGTTTGATGTTGGAGGCATGATATTCCTCTATATATCTCCATGGAACAAATTCATGATATTATGGAAGAAGGGAAATCTTAGTCTGTGATACATGGACCCCCTTGATATCTATGATCTCATTGGAGCAGCGACCTACCGACTAGCACTTCCACCAAACATATCACAACTACATGATGTATTACATGTCTCTTTCATGATAAATTACATACCCAAACTCTCACATGAACTCAATCTAGATGTGGTACCATTGGATAATAATATTTCCTATGAGGACAAGCTGGTGATGACCTTAGATCATAGAGACAAATTTCTTCGAAATAAGATAATGCACCTTGTCAAAGTGTTGTGGAAGATCCAAAAGTTTCAAGAAGAAAATGGGAACAAAATGAAGTGATGAAATATATTTATCCTCATCTATTTTTGTGTGGGAAATGAAAATTTTAGGGGAATAATTTCTTCATGGTGGAATATTGTAACAACCTAAACTATTATAAATAAAATTCCCCTTCCAATTTAATTAAATGCATTGTTATGTATTATGGATATAAAAAAGACATGCACTTATTTTGTTTTATTATATCATATCATATTTAAATGACCATTAATCATCTTTACCATTGATATTATATCTATTTAACACTGATCACTTGATTAGTATAAATATAGGGTTTTAACAAATCAAATTAACATAGACAAAATATGTGATGGCATCAACCAGTTGGATCATACCCGATGAATCCTACTTATCAAAGCTTCTAATGGATATATCATTACTAGGATATTATCTTGACCAAGCCCATGTTGATATCCAATAACTTAAGTATGAGTGAAACTATTTATGAGATAAGTTCAAGATCATCGATATCACATCCTAAACCATGTACATCGAACCACCCCATGAAAGTCTCATAGTCGCGTACCTTACTCTTAGGGAGTTCAATGGTGTATTAAAAGTATACGTATTAAGAACCTATAATTATGAGTTTGTACATTATTTTTTATATAATAATTAATATATTTAATCATATTATTGTTACTTTATACATGTTTTTTTATTTCGATATAATAAAACACAAATAATATTTTAGGTAATATTCAAATTCAATTAAGAAATTTATTTAATGAATTAATGGATTTTTTAAATAATTAAATTTTTAATAAAATAGTATTATTAAAAAAAATTCTTAAAAATAAATGATCATATAATTTTTATGAATTCAAATGTATTTTTACAAGGGTTAAAAACCTGTTATTGTTAAAAAAACCATCATTTCTCAATAAATGTAAATTAATTTTTTAAATGTAAAAATCAACATATTTAGAAAATTACCTAGAAACATGAATTTTATTTTTGTAATTAGAAAATCTAAATTATCCAACAGTTAATTTTTCAAAATTTTCTAAGCCATTCGAATTTTTAGGTAAAAAATTAAATACTATATAAATATACTTTGTGTATTTTGACATCATAATGACCAAAAAGAGATGTAGTAAATAATATAAAGTCTATCCAAGAGCATATATATGTTTAACCATTAAAATAATTTGATTTTATGTTTATTTGATAAATTTTATAAATCACTTATGAATCCCCCAAAACCAATAATATATTTTAATGTTTAAAAATCATTTCTTTAAGAGTATGACTCACCTACACATAAGAAAGGGTATTAATTTTTTAAGTTCGTCCCTTTTCATAATAAAATAATTAAAAACACTCCCATTTAGATGAAACCCTGAGAAATAATAATGGGAAGGTTTTTGGTTTTGGTTATTTTATTATGTAGAATCTAAAACCGAAATAATAATGATATCCCCCAATTTTCCTATATAAACCCACCAAAGATCCCATTTATATTCATTAATTATCTTTATAGAATTTCTATACACTACCCTCCAGTCTTTAGAGTCCTCACAAGGTGCACCCAAGCTCTCAAGAATCCCTTCCCAAGCATTTGGAGTCACACATGTTAGGGATCTTTTCCTTTCTCCTATCTATTCAAGTATCTTATTTACCTTATATATTTTATCTTAATTTCATTATGATGGGATATGTTATTAAATATCTCATTTAATTTCCTATTAATATTCAAATAATTATAGACCATTTTATCTATCATCAACCAATTTTATAAATTTTTATCTCGTGTCATTATGCTTTTGAAATTTGAACGTGATATTTCATGCCAAAGCAATTGTGTAGTGAATAACTTACCCATTTCGTATCGAGGGTGTTCAACTTTATACACTTATACTTCTTTTAATTGGGATTTAAATGTATTTACTCCACACAACATGTCCATAGATTAAAATTTAATGACAAATGATTCCATGTTTTGATGATCTATATGGAAAACATAAGAAAGAGAATGAAATAAATGTGATAAGTGCTCCCAGAATTATATATCACTCCAATACATTGGGTAATATTTAGTCTCATGAGAATTCATGTTGGGATAAGAAATGAACCTGATTCTTTTATGTGATTTTTCAATTATGATTTCTTTATAGTTAGCCTTGAACTGTGTTTATGATGTAGTGTTTCAAGTTGTTGCCACATTTCCAATGTTATGATTATCATAGAATATCCTGACTTGTTATTCATGTGTATGATTCTCACATAATTTATTCCCAATTTATATAACTATTTTATAACATGTATCACCCTATTCTATGTTTATTCTCTCACATGGGTTTATAGATCGCCCCTTTCTTATGTTTATCCCCAGGTTATCCAGTGAAGTTTTAAAATAAATAGAATTTTAGAAGCATGTTAATGAAGTTTTAAATAATGTTATTATATTCCATGTTCTAGATGTTATTCTATACACCTAATTCAAAAATATAGTAGAATTATTGATCTTTCGGGTTGTATTGTGTGTATTTTTATGTAATAAATCATGAATTAATGTGTAATAAAAACAAGGTTGTTATAAAAAAAATCTTTGTTCTAGATTCATGTGGTTGCAAGCCCATAGAAAATGAATAATATGGTTTTACCACATTAATTTTAGGTACTAATGAGCCCATTCCACTGTTTATAGATGAAAATAAAGGTAATAAATTTTTAGGTTTCTTAAGCAACCTACAGATCTTTGGAACCTCAGAAAAAACAAATCTGGAATGCTCAACCTTACCACACTAGAAGCAAGTGAAAGTTCTACTTACAGGTAATGAATGAGTTCTATAAGTTTCCTACTATCATGAACCACTAAGAGACTCAATACAATTCTTCATACCTTTAATAAAACATATTGAACTGGCACTTGGAGAAGAAGAAACTCCCATAAACTCTAACTTACCAACCAAATCCATCCCAACCATCATCACCATATCAAGTACATCAGTATGTGAAGTGGGATTTAGAAGGAAACCCTATGAATAGATATAAGGTCAAAGAATAAACTCAAACCATTGAACCTTTATATTCTCATTTGATTAAATATTAGGTGAAAACTATACAAGCTTAGTAAATCGGTTCGTATACTATGCCATGGTCTTGTTATCTTGATGGAGGTTGAAAAACTACATATCCCTATCCAACACTATATATTATGGACATATATGATCAATGAAAAGAACTATAAAGTACCTCCAATCAAAACTATCATGACTCTTTGCCATTACCATCATATCCCACAATCTCCTACAAGGCCATTCCATCTTAAAAATATAAAATGTCACCTCAATAGCTTTTGATTTTTCTTACAATTTAAAAAGGAAATCTATCTTGTTCAACCAATCCATATAATCTTTAGGAATATTAGTTACTTGTAATGAAGGTTTCTTCTACTGAAGAAACTTCTGATCATTATTCGAAGATTCATCCCTTTGAGGTTCCAAAGTTGGAACCTAAATGAGAATAGGTGTAGGTGCCTAACCCAAATCTTAGACAACCTACATAATAATCTCAATAAGATTCTAGTCAATGTAAAGATACACTCACTATGGTTCACCTGTAGCTTCCTCTTAGGGCCCATTAAAACATCTTCTTAGGGTAAGGATACTACAAAATAGACATACATAACACTGAAGACATCAAAAGATTACTAATATCAACAAATCAAATAATTTCAATGTTAATATCCACACCATCAGATAATATTTCCAAATTTAGATTTCAGAATACCAAAATATAAAGTAGGTAAAATACTAGTATCATATCAAAATATTCCTCATGATGCCTTTCCCCAGACACCCATGGTGACTTAAGGATGATTGTGATGAGAGTTAGCCAGTCACACACTTGAAACTACCTTTTAAGTCCTAATAATCCTGCCTCTTGTCCACTATTACAAAAGAAAATGAATACTAAAATAAAGGAAATATTCATAACCTACACTTATGATAACAATTTTTCACGAATCAACTCAGATACACTAGTACCCTTATACCCAAGTTGACTCTAACATAGACTAAAGTCCATTTACGATCACTAAGAGTTGGTGACAATAACTTGTCATCATACAAAATCAAGAGGGAATAAATTTTCCACAAGATAGTGGAAGATTAAAGTTTATAAGTTATTATGCCCAACTATCAAAAAAATAGAAAGTACCAGAAAAAAATAGGAAAAATAAACCCAAAATTGTATCTAATTAAATTAATTGGTATCTAATAAGTAGAAAACTCAAAAATCCCTTGAAACAAGTGGATAACATATCCACCAATCACCTCCACCATCACTCCGTTGTTCTAAGGATCATGAACATCCACCACCTCAATGTGGAACATTCCCTTTTCACATACATGGCATAATAAAGTCTAAAAATTCCCAAATGGAAAGGTAGGGTGTGAGATATAAATCCCAACAGGGTCTCAAAAAGTTATTTATAATCAATACCATAAAAATTTACCTATTATGATATTAGTATAAATAAAACATTGTATGGAATAAAATTTTCATATTTTAAACCCAAACATGATTTTATAATCAAAGGATGGTAGATATTTTAAAACATCTTTAAAACAAGATTAAATGAATATTTTAAATAAAAAATTTATATAAATCATTTTTCATGAATAAAATAGTTCATTCAATCAATATAATATATATTATATCAAAAAACACATAGTACCCTGGTAAAACTCACTATTGTATGTTACTCACCAGCTATGGCATCCTCACACATCTCATCAGTGATCAAAACTCATAAATAGTGTGTATACCCAATCAATACCCAATAGGGGAACCCATTATGGGAAATCAATATACACCCCAATAGGGGAATTCATCATGAGAATTCTAAGCCGACTTGGTTTATTTAGTGTTATATTCTACATTTCAGTGTTAGGGGATCAAGATCCTAGCATACTTTTCCCAAAAACCTACTAAATAACTAGGCTCCCATGTGCTTCAATAAATCAATCTATCAAATTGTAAATTAATAATTTTAAATCAGTGTAAAATAAAATTCTCCAATTTAAATTTTAATATGCCTTTTCCATTTCAAAACCCAAAAATAGGTATTCATCATTTCATGCCATTTCAAATCACCTTTAAATTTAAGACATTTTTCCCATGATCAACATCAAATTATTTCATCAAAAAAATTCTAAATGAAGATATAATTTTTTATAAATCCTTCCTCCAATTTCAATTTCATTGAAATTAGGGGTTTTCTCAATTTCTATACCCATTTCAAATAAATAATCAAGTCATCAAAATTCCGTATTATTAAATAAATTAAAAAATAAATTCAATTTTTTCAAGCAATTCAAGGTTTCAATCATAGGGAAAATAATTATGGAACCATCTACATTTAAAACAAAGATATAGTGACCAATAACAATGAGACTCACCAACAAATAATAACGACGAGGTAGATCAATAAACCAATCCTAGAATAAAGATACAATAAAATGAAGTTTATATCCATCAATAACATGATGTTATATCAAACTCTAAGTAGTAGAGAAAAAAATAATTGAAGAAAACACCTAAGAATAGATCGATCGAGATCAAAACCACTTTGATCTTCTAAGGAGAGAGTTTAAAGGGGCTAAAATTATGTATTGGGAGTCTAACAGAATGAATAAATTATGTTAGTTATGAATTGGGTGATTATTTATTTAAATAATGGAGTTAAAAAAAATTAAAATTAATTTTTGGAACATTAAAAGACTTCACAAATGGATAACTAGAGGGTGGAACACAGTTAGGGAAAACCGTTCACCAGTCATACACCACTACTATTTGGGGTGCACAGTTTCTCTAGGGTGGGTACATGGTTTGGGAAACTATGAACCAACCATGTATTACCCATTTTCCATGGGGTTCGTGGTTTTCATTGGAGGGGGGGGGGTAGTTTGGTCAAACCATGTGCCAACCATGAAAAACCGAAAAGACTCCAAAATTTCCAAAAAACTACTAGAATGACCCCAAAAAAAGACATGAATTAAAGGAGGTCAAAACAAGGGTCAAGGAATACGTAACAGAAGGTAATGGGATTTTACAATCTTAGAGGTAAAATGCATGTTAGTGGAAAATATTTACACTAATAATTTGGTTAAACATATATATAAATATATATCCTTAACATAAAATAAAAAAACAAGTATATAATATGACATCCTACCTTTTTATTACATAAATTTTCATTACATTATATAAAATAGTGGATCTTTTAATTTTTTAGTTTCTTGGAAACAAGGTACAAAATACATAAAAAATTTAAAAAATTCTTCTAAAAAACTTCAAATAATTATTAATTGGTTCATAATAAGTAATTTTTCTAAATCTCATAACCTAGGGACCCATATAAAAGGAAAGGGTGAGCATAAGGCCCCATAAGTGAAATCAAGGGGAACATTTTACATATTATCTTGAGTAAAATCAATAAGAACATTAGGAATATAATTATTATATGAGAAAGAGAGTATGAGGCATAAAAAATTAAAAGAACATGAATAATAACTTGGAAATGTTGCAAAAACATTTAATTTGTACATTCATATGCATTTCACCAAGGTTAATTAACGAGGTGTCAAAAAAATTACACAGGTTATTCACCAAGGTATCGTATAACTTGTCATTTATAGAGAATAAATTTTTTACCAAATGAATTATAGTGATATTAGTGAGAAACATTAATATATCAGAATTTTCAATTGAATTACATAGATTATAATAAACAATTTCATAAATAACCCATGTAAAATAAAATAAATGAGTTTCATATTAAAATCATATGTTTCAAAAGTGCTTAAAAACATGATCTTCTTGTCATTTTCAGCCCGTAGAAAAGGAATGCAGGTTTCATGTATGTTAATACTAGAATAAAATAAATAATTTTGTAATATATTTTAATAACATTGGGAAATAAAGAGGATTTAGTATTTACAAAAATAAAAAAAATAATTTCCTGAGTAGAAGAGGGAAATTTTGAGAAGTAAATTAGGTAGAATAATGGGTATAAAACATGGTTTAAAAAAATTAAAAAGGGAAGAAATAATGTTATCCCATTTATAAAACAGAATTTTAGAGTAAGGGTATAAAAAATAGGTAATAGAAAAGATTAACCATAACATTTTTAAGATATATATGAAAAGAGTTTCTTGTATTGAAAAGAAAAGATGGACAATTAACTTACCTTAAAAAGTACCTCCTAAAACTTGAGTATTGGGACCTTAGGGCATTGATGACACATTGGGAGGACTCCTTGGGAGGTAAAAAACTAGAGGTTAGTTAAGTATGAATTTTCTGTGATATAAAACGAGGAAATGGGTGGGTATTTATAGAAAAAATGGTTGATTTGTTTATTAATTTCCATATATAGGCCTTGGAAACCTAGGTTATAGAAAATGAAAAACCATGAGCTTTCCCAATGTATTTGTAACAGCCCGAGATTTTATGAAAAATATTCTTTTAATTTTATTAATGTCTAGTGTTTTACGCTACACCAAAAGGATCTTGCACAACACACATCCTTGACTTGCCTTGCATTACACGCAATCGCGACCTTCCTCGATAGCGTGTGTAGTACGCAATACCGAGTTTCACTAAACAACGATATGCTATTAAAATATTATTATAACTAGCCGTTATGAATAGTAATAACAACCTTTAAAAATTTTAGAAATTTTAGCTCTCAAAATGGACTTCATTTTTGGATTCTTAGTATCAAATTTAGCCTAAGGTGAAATTTTGGTACTTTTCAGATAACTTTCATATTTTGATGAATAGTGAAAATTACTAAATTTTAGTTAAAAACGATTTTTTCAATCGAAATAATTAATAGTGATAAATTATTAATTTGAGTGGTTTTAAAGTATATTTAGAATATATTTTTAAAATTTAATACAATGTTGGTCATTGGATGTAATTTCACATTTAAACCAGACATAAACAAGTGTCAATCTTTTGATAGATATTGTTTCTTAAAAATACGCTATTTGTTTTAACAACGGGATTTAATTATTAAATTAATTAATGCAACTTCTATGATATGAATTTGGTAAAATAGACTTAATTTTTGAATTCGGAATATGAAATATAACTTAGGATGAAATTTTGGCATTGTTCTAAAAAACTTCAATTTTTGATGAATAGTGAAACTACTAAGTGATAGTTAAAAAACTGAATTTTTCATAAAACTTAATTTTACCGCTTCTGTGAATGGAATTTCAAAAATCCGAGAGACACGGTTGATGTCAGTAAGTAAAATTTGGTTCAATGAGATGAAAATAATTTTTGGTGAATAATAACTTTTTACTTTTATTTACCACGGTTAAAAGTAAATAGGGTAATTAAGGGTAAAAATGATATTATTATTACCCTAACACATGTCCTAATTCTATTGGACAAGTGTAATTAGACCAAAAACAGTCTTAGGAATAAAATATGACCTCTTAGGCCCAATTGGATTAGATTAGGACATTCATTATTAATTTATTTAAAGAAGGGTTAAAATAGTTAAAATCAACGTTTAATAAGTAAAACATTTTTAATATGGGGTTATACATAAGATAAATTCAAATATAAATATTCATTACAAAGATAAAAGGATTTCATACATAATGGTATTTTATTTGTAATTTTTAGACTTTAAATAATTCAATTTATTTATGACACAATGATGATGCAGTAATTACAATAATAGTGAACAATTAGAATAATTGATATTATAAATGCTTAAATAAGTATAATTTGAGACTTTTTATGAATTAAACTAATTTTATAGGTTAATATGACATGTTAGTATTGATTTAATTAACTTTTTTCGAACTTGTCATTCTGTTATGATTTTCTCAAAAATCAATTACTAAATAGTGTCAAAATTGACATAACATAGTTTTTAAAACAAATATTATATTATTAATTGTTATTTTATTCCTAAAAATCTAAGCTTCGTCCAAATGACTTATATAAGGTTATATATATGGATAATAAACAAATTGGGGTTCCTTTGGCTTGATATAGTATGTTTATTAACCATATAGTGTAAGAAAACAAAAAGACACGGTAAAAGTTAAATTATTTAACTTAGAGTTAAATCTAATTGATAAGGTTAAAATAATAACCTAAACATGTCTAAATCCTATTTGATGAGAGGATTTCGAACCATACCCACCTTAGCTTCTAAATAAATCAATTTGGAGCTATTTAAAACCGAATTTGTCTTTATAATAAAATAATATTTTTAGTTATTCCTAAAGTGCCCCTCTCCTCCCTTATAAAAGGGCACCTCCTCCCTCTCTTCCTCACACAACTTTGAGCCTTAAATCTCGGCCAAACCCTGACAAAATCCCTTCTCCACTTCCCTAGTATCATCCTAGAGGTCCTGGTCTTCTTCAAATACCATCCTTATTTCTTTAAGTGGAGGCTAAGAAAAGGCGCGTCAAAAAGAGGTAATATCCATTACCGATCTTTTTCAATTTCTTTCTTCTTCAACTTCTTCTTCTTTAGTTGTTTCATGATAAATTAATAACATCAGTATTTCTTATATACTGACATGTTATTATAAATATGAAACAACTCTAATTAACCTTCTATCCATCCTACGGAAAAAGGAAATCATCGTGTGTGCGTACGTACGGAATACCGTCTCCACGACGCGATGAGATTCATTCTCCATGTTAACCATTTAAGAATGATTATAAAGTATATATAAGAAATAATAATGAAATATATGACATTATAAAGCTACTTTATTTATGTATATATATATTTATGTCATCTACTTACTTCCATTCAAGACAATAAGGAAAGGAAAACAACGTTCATGCATACGTACGGACTACCGTCTCCATGAACGGTGTTTTTCATTTCATTTATATATCTATTATATATATATATGCTGAATATATATGATATATAAATAATATTTTATATTCTTGAAGTAAGTAAATCATGATATAAGAAATAATAATGTCAAGAACAATAAGTCAAAACACCTACGATAAATGAAACGATTTTACCCAAAACGCTTCTTTAGCATGGAATTTACAAAATAACAGGTAATATAAAGTCATAAGTGAACCATATATGATATCATAACAATGAATATGATTCTTTAATAAGTCAATGAAAATATTTAAATCATTATACAGGAGGTTCGGACACATACGAAGCAAATCGGACCTAAGGTAAGGGAAATATCACAATCTCATTTTTATCCGAGATTGTTTATACTTTGGTATTTACTGGGGTGTATTTTATCATCCACATCCATGTTTCCTCAATATGTAATATTTATATCCTTATACAATAGTTTAAATCCAATTTTAACCTTCGGTGAGTTTTTAGTAAAGAATATGAAAGGAATCTTTTGTCGTTTTTCGTACGAGGTACTTTTTGACTTTTCCGACAAAAGTACGAAGAATGTTTTTTTAACTTATACGACATGAATGGATTTTTAAAACATTATTTCCAAGAAGAATCCTTTACAATTTTTCAAGTTTATTTTTAATCAACTTCTTTTAGTTTAATGTTGTATGACATGTTAAGAAAGGAAAAATGTTTTTGAAGAAGAAAGGATATTTTCCTCAAGAATGGAGTTCAAGTGTTTTATCAAAATTATTTTCCATCTAAGATAATAAAGGATTCTGTTTTTATCCGTATTATTACATTGATTTGATTATGTTGTGATGGAATTATTTTTATGAATTCCTTTATCTTATATGAATTGTTTTATGATGTCATGATGTTTAAGATTCCCATTTGTATTACATGGGTTATGCAATGATGTATGATTTATGATTTTGTGGCACACATAAGAATGGTATCATTATGAGATGGGTGGGACCTATATCTCCCTACAATGCATTGGGTAAAGATTTTATATCTCATGAGATAGACATGGCTGGAATGGTAGGTTATACCGGTTCAGTGAAACAGGACTGAAACGAGGGTGACTCGGTTCAGAAAGGGACTTTGTCCACTAAGATAGTCTTGGCAATGAGTATTGACTAACAAGAAATGATTCTCTATAATTATGTGTGTATGCCACAAAGTTTAATGTTTTAAGTTATGATTATTGTGATTACATTTCACTTCCATGATTTATCCCATGTTATAAAATTATGCTCTCTTTTACAGGTTAAGATTTCCAAAATGATATGTTCTTATGAATATGATGTGATTGATATTTATTTTTTTTACACTTACTGAGCATTTGAGCTCACCCTTTTATGTTTTCTTTTCCCCAGGATATAAAGAAAGGTTTTAGGTATAAAAAAAAGAAAGATCTTTATGGGAGATATTGAAGATCTTTCACCAGGATTAGAAGATTATATTCCGAGTTTCCAAAAACACTAAACTATTACGATCCTTGTGTGTGTGTTTTTGTTATGTACTAAGTATTCTGCAAATGTAATGTAATTTCAATGTACGTCAAGGTTTGGGTCTCTACAGTTGGTATCAGAGGAAAGGTTTAGTCAACCTTTGGAAACTAGGATGTGAAAACGTTAGTGAGATCCCTAGAGACACTTCTAAGGTATGTCTAGGGATGTCCCTAAGGATAAGTATACATATAGGATATAGTCCTAGAACTATGGTAACGATATTAGATTAAACCTAAGATGTTAGATATTGAATTTACTCCCCTTTATTATGATTTTTTCCTCTAACACTATTCTTTTTTGGTTTTATAAAATGGCTGGAAACAAGATGATTCACGATAATGGAGGATATTATGGACAATGGAATGATATTATTCATGAGAAAACAAATGAAATGGGATTTGGAAGTCCAACCATCATTATTATGCCGAATCAGCAATCTCATAATATGATCAATAAACTCAAATTTGGTAAGTTTCCTGACTTGGATAATAAGAGAAAGATGGAGTTTCATGATGATCATAGAGGAAAGAAAGTTCAATTTCCCCTATGTAAATCATGTGGGAAGAGGCATCAAGGAGAATGTTTCAAGGGAACTGGAAGATGCTTTGGGTGTGTAAAAGAAGGACACAAAGCAAGTAAGTGCAAAGGAAAAGGTTCAGTTTACACCATGGATGAGGATAATGGTATTGCTACGACATCAAAAATGGTTAAGTGTTTTAAATATGGAATGTTTGGGAATTATGCAAACCAATGTCCTAAGGGAAAGAATCATGAAGAGAATAAGTATGGTCGTATGGGTAGTATTTATGTGGATGATGATGAAGAGACTACAAATGATATGTGAGATGAAAGAATTGTTGAAGCTCGGTTAATGGTTTAAGAATGTAGTGGAATGATTACATGTTTATCATGTGTAATGTTGTAATATCATGGTACTATGGAATAAAGAGACATCTAAGGATTGTTACACTATTTTCTTTCCTTGAGTTTTGAAAGTGTATGATTAATGTTACCGGTATCCATGAAAGGTTATTCAGATATTTTCGGAATGTAGATGATATGCGCATAATGAAGGGATAAGGAGAAAATTAAATGTTTGATAGTATTCATGAGCTCATGATTGATATAAGAACTAAGTGATATCATGGTTTGAGTATATATAATTTTGAGGATTTTGGTATGTGGAAGGTGTTAACTTTTAACTGCATTCATGTTTTCACTAAGGTTCAATGGGTATTCAAGAGAATACATGATTAAGGCCTTTGAATGTTTGGAATGTGACCAACAAGATATATCTTTTGATATATGGGGATCAACGATGGTATTAAATCTTTGAGAGTGGATTGCAGTATTACGGATAAGCCTAAAGATTGGAATGGATTATGTTGGACATAAGTTAGTATTGTTTGTTTTTCGATGGGATGTTATAGTAATATAGTTTTAGAAAAAGGACAACCTATAGGATGGGCGACAACCCATCGCGTCGGACAAGGCTGTGGGAATCGAACCCACAACCGAAGTGCGACTGACCTTTATCACCTACCACTGGCCTATAGGAAGTCCATGTTTAGTAGAAGCTAGTTTTAAGCAGTATGATATATGAAGTATAAGTCCATTTTAGGAACCATATATGATTAATCTCACTATAGAATGACTTATGTATATTTAATAACTTTTGCTATCCTTTTGTTTGAGACAGATGGAATGACCCGTCATTCTATCACATGATCTACTAACACTTCACGAAAAACAAATTCAACTTCATTTATTTCAGAGATGAAGTGGAAATTGTTCAAGGCACGAACAACAGTGAGATTGTACCAAAATAAAGTAAGTATTTATTCTAATTCAAATTCTTCAACTTTAGGGAAATGATCTTGAAAACCAAAAATGTTTTCCTAGTGCTCTTATATCTGATTAATCAGATGGTACCGTAGATCATCACAAATTTATGGATTTGTGATTGTTGGATTTTCCATAGCCATGTTCTCTACCACTCTCCATCAGAACATGATGGTTAGCTTTTTCTTCCATATCCATATTTTCACCTATGTGGAAACCCAGTGATTAGTTTATTTGGGTAACCGTTACATTTCATACTTTTGTTTTTAAAGATTGGTTTTGGTATTCCTTTTTACGATGTGGGTTTCTATTAAAGAAACTTTCAAGTAGTAAACCATTTATAACCCCGAAGAATTTCGAGGGCGAAATTCATTTTAAGGGGGGTAGAATGTAACAGCCCGAGATTTTATGAAAAATATTCTTTTAATTTTATTAATGTCTTGTATTGTACGCTACACCAAAAGGATCTTGCACAACACACATCCTTGACTTGCCTTGCATTACACGCAATCACGACCTTCCTCGATAGCATGTGTAGTACGCAATACCGAGTTTCACTAAACAACGATATGCTATTAAAATATTATTATAGCTAGCCGTTATGAATAGTAATAACCACCTTTTAAAATTTTAGAAATTTTAGCTCTTAAAATGGACTTCATTTTTTGATTCGTAGTATCGAATTTAGCCTAAGGTGAAATTTTGGTACTTTTCGGATAACTTTCATATTTTGATGAATAGTGAAAATTACTAAATTCTAGTTAAAAATGAATTTTTCAATCGAAATAATTAATAGTAATAAATTATTAATTTGAGTGGTTTTAAAGTATATTTAGAATATATTTTTACAATTTAATACAATTTTGGTCATTGGATGTAATTTCACATTTAAACCAGACATAAACAAGTGTCAATCTTTTGATAGATATTGTTTCTTAAAAATACGCTATTTGTTTTAACAGCGGGATTTAATTATAAAATTAATTAATGCAACTTCTATGATATTAATTTGGTAAAATAGACTTCATTTTTGAATTCTAAATATGAAATATAGCTTAGGATGAAATTATGGCATTGTTCTGAAAAACATCAATTTTTGATGAATAGTAAAACTAGTAAGTGGTAGTTAAAAAACTGAATTTTTCATAAAACTTAATTTCACCGCTTCTGTGAATGGAATTTCAAAAATCTGAGAGACACAGTTGATGTCAGTAAGTAAAATGTGGTTCACTGAGATGAAAATAATTTTTGGTGAATAGTAACTTTTTACTTTTATTTACCACGGTTAAAAGTAAATAGGGTAATTAAGGGTAAAAATGATATTATTAATACCATAACACATGTCCTAATTCTATTGGACAAGTTTAATTCGACCAAAAACAGTCTTAGGAATAAAATATGACCACTTAGGCCCACTTGGATTAGATTAGGACATTCATTATTAATTTATTTAAAGAAGGGCTAAAATAGTTAAAATCAAAGTTTAATAAGTAAAACATTTTTAATATGGGGTTATACATAAGATAAATTAGACTATAAATATTAATTAGAAATCTAAAAGGATTCCTTACATAATGGTATTTTATTTGTAATTTTTAGACTTTAAATAATTCAATTTATTTATGACACAATAATGATGCAGTAATTACCATAATAGTGAAAAATTAGAATAATTGATATTATAAATGACTAAATAAGTATAAGTTGAGACTTTTTATGAATTACACTAATTTTATAGGTTAATATGACATGTTAGTATTGATTTAATTAACTTTTTTCGAACTTATAATTCTGTTATGATTTTCTCAAAAATCAATTACTAAATAGTGTCAAAATTGACTTAAATAGTTTTTAAAACAAATATTATATTATTAATTGTTATTTTTTTCCTAAAAATATAAGGTTCGGCCAAATGACTTAGATAAGGTTATATATATGAATAATAAACAAATTGGGGTTCGTTTGGCTTGATATAGTATGTTTATTAAACATATAGTGTAAGAAAACAAAAAGACACGGTAAAAGATAAATTATTTAACTTAGAGTTAAATCTAATTGATAAGGTTAAAATAATGACCTAAACTTGTCTAAATCCTATTTTATGAGAGGATTTAGACCCATCCCCATCTTAGATTCTAAATAAATCAATTTGGAGCTATTTAAAACCGAATTTGGCTTTATAATAAAATAATATTTTTAGTTATTCCTAAGGTGCCCCTCTCCTCCCTTATAAAAGGGCATCTCCTCCCTCTCTTCCTCACACAACTTTGAGCCTTTAAGCTCGTCCAAACCCTGCCAAAATCCCTTCTCCACTTCCCTAGTATCATCCTAGATGTCCTGGTCTTCTTCAAAGACCATCCTTAGTTCTTTAAGTGGAGGCTAAGAAAAGGAGCGTCAAAAAGAGGTAATATCCATTACCGATCTTTTTCAATTTCATTCTTCTTAAACTTCTTCTTCTTTAGTTGTTTCATGATAAAGTAATAACATCAGTATTTCTTATATACAGATATGTTATTATAAATATGAAACAAATCTAATTATCCTTCTATCCATCCTACGGAAAAAGGAAATCACCGCGCATGCGTACATACGGAATACTGTTTCCACGACGCGATGAGATTCATTCTCAATGTTAACCATTTAAGAATGATTATAAAGTATATATAAGAAATAATAATGAAATATATATGACATTATAAAGCTACTGGATTTATATATATATATGTATGTCATCTACTTACTTCCATTCAAGACAATAAGGAAAGGAAAACAGCGTTCATGCGTACGTACGGACTACCGTCTCCATGAACGGTGTTTTTCATTTCATTTATCTATCTATTATATATATATATGATGAATATATATGATATATAAATCAAATTTTATATTTCGGAAGTAAGTAAATCATGATATAAGTAATAATAATGTCAAGAACAACAAGTCAAAACACCTACGATAAATGAAACGATTTTACCCAAAACGCTTCTTTAACATGGAATTTACAAAAGAACGGGTAATATAAAGTCATAAGTGAACCATATATGATATCATAACAATGAATATGATTCTTTAATAAGTCAATGTCATTATTTATATCATTATACAGGAGTTTCGGACACATACGAAGCAAATCGGACCCAAGGTAAGGGAAATATCACAATCTCATTTTTATCCGAGATTGTTTATACTTTGGTATTTACTGGGGTGTATTTTATCATCCACATCCATGTTTCCTCAATATGTAATATTTATATCCTTATACAATAGTTTAAATCCAATTTTACCCTTCGGTGAGTTTTTAGTAAAGAATATGAAAGGAATCTTTCGTCGTTTTTCGTACGAGGTACTTTTTGACTTTTCCGACAAAAGTACAAAGAATGTTTTTTTAACTTATATGGCATGAATGGATTTTTAAAACATTATTTCCAAGAAGAATCCTTTACAATTTTTCAAGTTTATTTTTAATCAAATTCTTTTAGTTTAATGTTGTATGACATGTTAAGAAAGGAAACATGTTTTTGAAGAAGAAAGGATATTTTCCTCAAGAATGGAGTTCAAGTGTTTTATCAAAATTATTTTCCATATAAGATAATAAAGGATTCTGTTTTTATCAATATTATTAAATTGATTTGATTATGTTTTGATGGAATTATTTTTATGAATTCCTTTATCTTATATGAATTGTTTTAGGATGTCATGATGTTTAAGATTCCCATTTGTATTACATGGGTTATGCAATAATGTATGATTTATGATTTTGTGGCACACATAAGAATGGTATCATTATGAGATGGGTGGGACATATATCTCCCTCCAATGCACTGGGTAAAGATTTTATATCTCATGAGATAGACATGGCTGGAATGGTAGGTTATACCGGTTCAGTGAAACAGGACTGAAACGAGGGTGACTCAGTTCAGAAAGGGACTTTGTCCACTAAGATAGTCTTGGAAATTAGTCTTGACTAAAAAGAAATGATTATATATGATTATGTATGTATGCCACAAAGTTTAATGTTTTATGTTATGATTATTGTGACTACATTTCACTGCCATGATTTATCCCATGTTATGAAATTATGCTCTCTTTTGCAGGTTAAGATTTCCAGAATGTTATGTTCTTATGAATATGATGTGATTGATATTTATTGTGTTTACCCTTACTGAGCATTTGAGATCACACTTTTATGTTTTCTTTTCCCCAGGATATAAAGAAAGGTTTTAGGTATAAAAAAAAGAAATATCTTTATGGGAGATATTGAAGATCTTTCACCAGGATTAGAAGATTATATTCTGAGTTTCCAAAGACACTAAACTATTACGATCTTTGTGTGTGTGTTTTTGTTATGTACTAAGTATTCCGCAAATGTAATGTAATGTCAATGTACGTCAAGCTTCGGGTCTCTACAGTTGGTATCAAAGGAAAGGTTTAGTCAACCTTTGGAAACTAGGATGTGAAAACGTTAGTGAGATCCCTAGAGACACTTCTAAGGTATGTCTAGGGATTTCCCTAAGGATAAGTATACGTATAGGATATAGTCCTAGAACTATAGTAACGATATTAGATTAAACCTAAGATGTTAGATATTGAAGTTACTCCCCCTTTATTATGATTTTTGCCTCTAACACTATTCTTTTTGGGTTTTAGAAAATGGCTGGAAACAAGATGATTCAGGATAACGGAGGATATTATGGACAATGGAATGATATTATTCATGAGAAACCAAATGAAATGGGATTTGGAAGTCCAACCATCATTATTATTCCGAATCAGCAATCTCATAATATGATCAATAAACTCAAATTTGGTAAGTTTCCTAACTTGGCTAGTAAGAGAAAGATGGAGTTTAATGATGATCATAGAGGAAAGAAAGTTCAATTTCCCCTATGTAAATCATGTGGGAAGAGGCATCAAGGAGAATGTTTCAAGGGAACTGGAAGATGCTTTGGGTGTGGAAAAGAAGGACACAAATCAAATAAGTGCAAAGGAAAAGGTTCAGTTAACACCATGGATGAGGATAATGGTATTGCTACGACATCAAAAATGGTTAAGTGTTTTAAATGTGGAATGTATGGGCATTATGCAAACCAATGTCCTAAGGGAAAGACTCATGAAGAGAATCAGTATGGTCGTATGGGTAGCATTTATGTGGATGATGATGAAGAGAATACAAATGATATGTGAGATGAAATAATTGTTGAAGCTCGGTTAATGGTTTAAGAATGTAGTGGAATGATTACATGTTTATCATGTGTAATGTTGTAATCTCATGGTACTATGGAATAAAGAGACATCTAAGGATTGTTACACTATTGTATTTCCTTGAGTTTTGAAAGTGTATGATTAATGTTACCAGTATCCATGAAAGGTTATTCAGATATTTTTGGAATATAGATGATATGCGCATAATGAAGGGATAAGGAGAAAATTAAATGTTTGATAGTATTCATGAGCTCATGATTGATATAAGAACTAAGTGATATCATGGTTTGAGTATATAGAATTTTGAGGATTTTGGTATGTGGAAGGTGTTAACTATTAACCGCATTCATGTTTTCACTAAGGTTCAATGGGTATTCAAGAGAATACATGATTAAGGACTTTTAATGTTTGGAATGTGACCAATAAGATATATCTTATGATATATGGGGATCAACGATGGTATTAAATCTTTGAGAGTGGATTGAAGTAATATGGATAAGCCTAAAGATTGGAATGGATTATGTTGGACATAAGTTAGTATTGTTTTTTTTTTCGATGGGATGTTATAGTAATATAGTTTTAGAAAAAGGACAACCTGTAGGACGGGCGACATCCCAACGCGTCGGACAAGGCTGTGGGAATCGAACCCACAACCGAAGTGCAACTTGCCTTTTTCGCCTACCACTGGCCTACATGAAGTCCCTGTTTAGTAGAAGCTAGTTTTAAGTAGTATGATATATGAAGTATAAGTCCATTTTAGGAACCATATATGATTAATCTCACTATATAATGACTTATTTATATTTAATAACTTTTTCTAACCTTTTGTTTGAGACAGATGGAATGACTCGTCATTCTATCACATGATCTGCTAACACTTCATGAATAACAAATTCAACTTCATTTATTTAAGAGATGAAGTGGAAATTGTTCAAGGCACGAACAACAGTGATATTGTACCAAAATAAAGTAAGTATTTATTCTAATTCAAATTCTTCAACTTTAAGGAAATGATCTTGAAAACCAAAAATGTTGTCCTAGTGCTCTTATATCTGATTAATCAGATGGTACCTTAGATCGTCACAAATTTATGGGTTCGTGATTGTTGGCTTTTCCATAGCCATGTTCTCTACCACTCTCCATCAGAACATGATGGTTAGATTTTTTTCCATATCCATATTTTCACCTATGTGGAAACCCAGTGATTAGTTTATTTGGGTAACCGTTACATTTTATACTTTTGTTTTTAAAGATTGGTTTTGGTATTCCTTTTTACGATGTGGGTTTCTATTAAAGAAACTTTCAAGTAGTAAACCATTTATAGCCCTGACAAATTTCGAGGGAGAAATTCATTTTAAGGGGGGTAGAATGTAACAGCCCGAGATTTTATGAAAAATATTCTTTTAATTTTATTAATTTCTGGTGTTGTACGCTACACCAAAAGGACCTTGCACAACACAATCCTTGACTTGCCTTGCATTACACTCAATCGCGACCTTCCTCGATAGCGTGTGTAGTACGCAATACCGAGTTTCACTAAACAACAATATGCTTTTAAAATATTATTATAACTAGCCGTTATGAATAGTAATAACCACCTTTTAAAATTTTAGAAATTTTATCTCTCAAAATGGACTTCATTTTTGGATTCGTAGAATCGAATTTAGCCTAAGGTGAAATTTTGGTACTTTTCGGATAACTTTCATATTTTGATGAATAGTGAAAATTACTAAATTTTAGTTAAAAAAAATTTTTTCAATCAAAATATTTAATAGTGATAAATTATTAATTTGAGTGGTTTTAAAGTATATTTAGAATATATTTTTACAATTTAATACAATGTTGGTCATTGGATGTAATTTCACATTTAAACCAAACATAAACAAGTGTCAATCTTTTGAAAGACATTGTTTCTTAAAAATACGCTATTTGTTTTAACAGTGGGATTTAATTATAAAATTAATTAATGAAACTTCTATGATATGAATTTGGTAAAATAGACTTCATTTTTGAATTCGGAATATGAAATATAGCTTAGGATGAAATTTTGGCATTGTTCTGAAAAACATCAATTTTTGATGAATAGTGAAACTACTAAGTGGTAGTTAAAAAACTGAATTTTTCATAAAAATTAATTTTACCGCTTTTGTGAATGGAATTTCAAAAATCTGAGAGACACGGTTGATGTCAGTAAGTAAAATGTGGTTCAATGAGATGAAAATAATTTTTGGTGAATAATAACTTTTTACTTTTATTTACCACGGTTAAAAGTAAATAGGGTAATTAAGGGTAAAAATGATTTTATTATTACCCTAACACATGTCCTAATTCTATTGGACAAGTTTAATTCGACTAGAAATAGTCTTAGGAATAAAATATGACCACTTAGGCCCACTTGGATTAGATTAGGACATTCATTATAAATTTATTTAAAGAAGGGTTAAAATAGTTAAAATCAATGTTTAATAAGTAAAACATTTTTAATATGGGGTTATACATAAGATAAATTAGACTATAAATATTAATTATAAAGATAAAAGGATTTCCTACATAATGGTATTTTATGTTTAATTTTTAGACTTTAAATAATTCAATTTATTTATGACACAATGATGATGAAGTAATTACCATAATAGTGAAAAATTAGAATAATTGATATTATAAATGCCTAAATAAGTATAAGTTAAGACTTTTTATGAATTACACTAATTTTATAGGTTAATATGACATGTTAGTATTGATTTAATTAACTTTTTTCTAACTTATAATTCTGTTATGATTTTCTCAAAAATCAATTACTAAATAGTGTCAAAATTGACATAAAATAGTTTTTAAACCAAATATTATATTATTAATTGTTATTTTATTCCTAAAAATCTAAGGATCGGCCAAATGACTTAGATAAAGTTATATATATGGATAATAAACAAATTGGGGTTCGTTTGTCTTGATATAGTATGTTTATTAACCATATAGTGTAAGAAAACAAAAAGACACGGTAAAAGTTAAATTATTTAACTTAGAGTTAAATCTAATTGATAAGGTTAAAATAATAAGATAAACTTGTCTAAATAATATTGTATGAGAGGATTTCGACCCATCCCCACCTTATCTTCTAAATAAATTAATTTGGAGCTACTTAATACTGAATTTGGATTTATAATACAATAATATTTTTAGTTATTCCAAGGTGCCCCTCTCCTCCCTTATAAAAGGGAACCTCCTCCCTCTCTTCCTCACACAACATTGAGCCTTCAAGCTCGGCCAACCCCTGCCAAAATCCATTATCCACTTCCCTAGTATCATCCTAGAGGTCCTGGTATTCTTCAAATACCATCCTTAGTTCTTTAAGTGGAGGCTAAGAAAAGGCGCGTCAAAAAGAGGTAATATCCATTACCGATCTTTTTCAATTTCTTAATTCTTCAACTTCTTCTTCTTTAGTTGTTTCATTATAAAGTAATAACATAAGTATTTCTTATATACTGATATGTTATTATAAATATTAAACAACTCTAATTAACCTTCTATCCATCCTACGGAAAAAGGAAATCACCGCGCGTGCGTACGTACGGAATACCGTCTCCACGACGCGATGAGATTCATTCTCCATGTTAAACATTTAAGAATGATTATAAAGTATATATAAGAAATAATAATGAAATATATGACATTATAAAGCTACTGGATTTATGTATATATATATATATATGTATTTCATCTACTTACTTCCATTCAAGACAATAAGGAAAGGAAACCAACGTTCATGCGTACGTACGGACTACCGTCTCCATGAACGGTGTTTTTCATTTCATTTATCTATATATTATATATATATATGCTGAATATATATGATATATAAATCATATTTTATATTCTAGAAGTAATTAAATCATGAAATAAGTAATAATAATGTCAAGAACAACAAGTCAAAACACCTACGATAAATGAAACGATTTTACCCAAAATGCTTCTTTAACATGGAATTTATAAAAGAACGGGTAATATAAAGTCATAAGTGAGCCATATATGATATCATAAAAATGCATATGATTCTGTAATAAGTCAATGACATTATTTAAATCATTATAAAGGAGGTTCGGACACATACTAAGCAAATCGGACCTAAGGTAAGGGAAATATCACAATCTCATTTTTATCCGAGATTGTTTATACTTTGGTATTTACTGGGGTGTATTTTATCATCCACATCCATGTTTCCTCAACATGTAATATTTATATCCTTATACAATAGTTTAAATCCAATTTTACCCTTCGGTGAGTTTTTAGTAAAGAATATGAAAGGAATCTTTTGTCGTTTTTCGTAAGAGGTACTTTTAGACTTTTCCGACAAAAGTACAAAGAATGTTTTTTTAACTTATACGACAAGAATGGATTTTTAAAACATTATTTCCGAGAAGAATACCTTACAATTTTTCAAGTTTATTTTTAATCAACTTCTTTTAGTTTAATGTTGTATGACATGTTAAGAAAGGAAAACTGTTTTTGAAGAAGAAATGATATTTTCCTCAAGAATGGAGTTCAAGTGTTTTATCAAAATTATTTTCTATCTAAGATAATAAAGGATTCTGTTTTTATCCCTATTATTACATTGATTTGATTATGTTGTGGTGGAATTATTTTTATGAATTCCTTTATCTTATATGAATTGTTTTATGATGTCATGATGTTTAAGATTCCCATTTGTATTACATGGGTTATGCAATGATGTATGATTTATGATTTTGTGGCACACATAAGAATGGTATCATTATGAGATGGGTGGGACCTATATCTCCCTCCAATGCCTTGGGTAAAGATTTTATATCTCATGAGATAGACATGGCTGGAATGGTAGGTTATACCGGTTCAGTGAAACAGGACTGAAACGAGGGTGACTCGGTTCAGAAAGGGACTTTGTCCACTAAGATAGTCTTGGCAATGATTCTTGAATAACAAGAAATGATTCTCTATGATTATGTGTATATACCACAAAGTTTAATGTTTTAAGTTATGATTATTGTGATTTCATTTCACTGGCATGATTTATCCCATGTTATGAAATTTTGCTCTCTTTTGCAGGTTAACATTTCCAAAATGTTATGTTCTTATGAATATGATGTGATTGATATTTATTTTTTTTACCCTTACTGAGCATTTGAGCTCACCCTTTTATGTTTTCTTTTCCCTAGGATATAAAGAAAGGTTTTAGGTATAAAAAAAAAGAAAGATCTTTATGGGAGATATTGAAGATCTTTCACCAGGATTAGAAAATTATATTCCGAGTTTCCAAAGACACTAAACTATTACGATCCTTGTGTGTGTGTTTTTGTTATGTACTAAGTATTCCGCAAATGTAATGTAATGTCAATGTACGTCAAGCTTCAGGTCTCTATAGTTGGTATCAGAGGAAAGGTTTAGTCAACCTTTGGAAACTAGGATGTGAAAACGTTAGTGAGATCTCTAGAGACACTTCTAAGGTATGTTTAGGGATGTCCCTAAGGATAAGTATACGTATAGGATATAGTCCTAGAACTATGGTAACGATATTAGATTAAACCTAAGATGTTAGATATTGAAGTTACTCCCCCTTTATTATGATTGTTTCCTCTAAAACTATTCTTTTTGGGTTTTATAAAATGGCTGGAAACAAGATGATTCACGATAATGGAGGATATTATGGACAATGGAATGATATTATTCATGAGAAACCAAATGAAATGGGATTTGGAATTCCAACCATCATTATTATGCCAAATCACCAATCTCATAATATGATCAATAAACTCAAATTTGGTAAGTTTCCTGACTTGGCTAATAAGTGAAAGATGGAGTTTCATGATGATCATAGAGGAAAGAAAGTTCAATTTCCCCTATGTAAATCATGTGGGAAGAGGCATCAAGGAGAATGTTTCAAGGGAACTGGAAGATGCTTTGGGTGTGAAAAAGAAGGACACAAAGCAAGTAAGTGCAAAAGAAAAGGTTCAGTTAACACCATGGATGAGGATAATGGTATTGCTACGACATCAAAAATGGTTAAGTGTTTTAAATGTGGAATGTATGGGCATTATGCAAACCAATGTCCTAAGGGAAAGACTCATGAAGAGAATCAGTATGGTCGTATGGGTAGTATTTATGTGGATGATGATGAAGAGACTACAAATGATATGTGAGATGAAAGAATTGTTGAAGCTCGGTTAATGGTTTAAGAATGTAGTGGAATTATTACATGTTTATCATGTGTAATGTTGTAATCTCATGGTACTATGGAATAAAGAGACATCTAAGGATTGTTACACTATTGTCTTTACTTGAGTTTTGAAAGTGTATGATTAATGTTACCAGTATCCATGAAAGGTTATTCAGATATTTTTGGAATTAGATGATATTCTCATAATGAAGGGATAGGGAGAAAATTAAATGTTTGATAGTATTCATGAGCTCATGATTGATATAATAACTAAGTGATATCATGGTTTGAGTATATAGAATTTTGAGGATTTTGGTATGTGGAAGGTGTTAACTTTTAACTACATTCATGTTTTCACTAAGGTTCAATGGTTATTCAAGAGAATACAAGATTAAGGCCTTTGAATGTTTGGAATGTGACCAAAAAGATATATCTTATGATATATGGGGATCAATGATGGTATTAAATCTCTGAGAGTGGATTGCAGTATTATGGATAATCCTAAAGATTGGAATGGATTATGTTGGACATAAGTTAGTATTGTTTATTTTTCAATGGGATGTTATAGTAATATAGTTTTAGAAAAAGGACAACCTGTAGGACGGGCGATATCCCATCGCGTCGGACAAGGCTGTGGGAATCGAACCCACAACCGAAGTGCGACTGGCCTTTATCACCTACCACTGGCCTACATGAAGTCCCTGTTTAGTAGAAGCTAGTTTTAAGCAGTATGATATATGAAGTATAAGTCCATTTTAGGAACCATATATGATTAATCTCACTATAGAATGACTTGTGTATATTTAATAACTTTTGCTAACCTTTTGTTTGAGACAGATGGAATGACCCATCATTCTATCACATGATCTGCTAACACTTCACGAATAACAAATTCAACTTCATTTATTTAAGAGATGAAGTGGAAATTGTTCAAGGCACGAACAACAGTGAGATTGTACCAAAATAAAGTAAGTATTTATTCTAATTCAAATTCTTCAACTTTAGGGAAACGATCTTGAAAACCAAAAATGCTGTCCTAGTGCTCTTATATCTGATTAATCAGATGGTACCTTAGATCGTCACAAATTTATGGATTTGTGATTGTTGGCTTTTCCATAGCCATGTTCTCTAACACTCTCCATCAGAACATGATGGTTAGATTTTTCTTTGATATCCATATTTTCACCTATGTGGAAACTCAGTGATTAGTTTATTTGGGTAACCGTTACATTTGATACTTTTGTTTTTAAAGATTGGTTTTGGTATTCCTTTTTGTGATGTGGGTTTCTATTAAAGAAACTATCAAGTAGTAAACCATTTATAACCCCGACAAATTTCGAAGGCGAAATTCATTTTAAGGGGGGTAGAATGTAACAGCCCGAGATTTTATGAAAAATATTCTTTTAATTTTATTAATGTCTGGTGTTGTACGCTACACCAAAAGGAGCTTGCACAACACACATCCTTGACTTGCCTTGCATTACACGCAATCGCGACCTTCCTCGATAGCGTGTGTAGTACGCAAAACCGAGTTTCACTAAACAACAATATGCTATTAAAATATTATTATAAATAGCCGTTATGAATAGTAATAACCACCTTTTAAAATTTTAGAAATTTTAGCTCTCAAAATGGACTTCATTTTTGGATTCGTAGTATCGAATTTAGCCTAAGGTGAGATTTTGGTACTTTTATGATAACTTTCATATTTTGATGAATAGTGAAAATTACTAAATTTTAGTTAAAAACAACTTTTTCAATCGAAATAATTAATAGTGATAAATTATTAATTTGAGTGGTTTTAAAGTATATTTAGAATATATTTTTACAATTTAATACAATGTTGGTCATTGGATGTAATTTCACTTTTAAACCAGACATAAACAAGTGTCAATCTTTTGAAAGATATTGTTTCTTAAAAATACGCTATTTGTTTTAACAGCGGGATTTAATTATAAAATTAATTAATGCAACTTCTATGATATGAATTTGGTAAAATAGGCTTCATTTTTGAATTCGGAATATGAAATATAGCTTAGGATTAAATTTTGGCATTGTTATGAAAAACATCAATTTTTGATGAATAGGGAAACTACTAAGTGGTAGTTAAAAAACTGAATTTTTCATAAAACTCAATTTTACCGCTTCTGTGAATGGAATTTCAAAAATCCGAGAGACATGGTTGATTTCAGTAAATAAAATGTGGTTCAATGAGATGAAAATAATTTTTGGTGAATAGTAACTTTTTACTTTTATTTACCACGGTTAAAAGTAAATAGGGTAATTAAGGGTAAAAATGATATTATTATTACCCTAACACATGTCCTAATTCTATTGGACAAGTTTATTTCGACCAAAAACAGTCTTAGGAATGCAATATGACCACTTAGGCCCACTTGGATTAGATTAGGAAATTCATTATTAATTTATTTAAAGAAGGGTTAAAATAGTTAAAATCAAAGTTTAATACGTAAAACATTTTTAATATGGGGTTATACATAAGATAAATTCGACTATAAATATTCATTAGAAAGATAAAAGGATTACCTACCTAATGGTATTTTATTTGTAATTTTTAGACTTTAAATAATTCAATTTATTTATGACACAATGATGATGCAGTAATTACCATAATAGTGAAAAATTAGAATAATGGATATTATAAATGCCTAAATAAGTATAAGTTCAGACTTTTTATGAATTTCACTAATTTTATAGGTTAATATGACATGTTAGTATTGATTTAATTAACTTTTTTCGAAATTATCATTCTGCTATGATTTTTTCAAAAATCAATTACTAAATAGTGTCAAAATTGACATAAAATAGTTTTTAAAACAAATATTATATTATTAATTGTTATTTTATTCCTAAAAATCTAAGGTACGGCAAAATGACTTAGATAAGGTTATATATATGGATAATAAACAAATTGGGGTTCTTTTGGCTTGATATAGTATGTTTATTAACCATATAGTGTAAGAAAACAAAAAGATACGGTAAAAGATAAATTATTTAACTTAGAGTTAAATCTAATTGATAAGATTAAAATAATAACCTAAACTTGTCTAAATCCTATTTTATGAGAGTATTTCTACCCATACCCACCTTAGCTTCGAAATAAATCAATTTGGAGCTATTTAAAACCGAATTTGGCTTTATAATAATATAATATATTTAGTTATTCCAAAGGTGCCCCTCTCCTCCCTTATAAAAGGGCACCTCCTCCCTCTCTTCCTCACACAAATTTGAGCGTTCAAGCTCGGCCAAAACCTGCCAAAATCCCTTATCCACTTCCCTAGTATCATACTAGAGGTCCTGGTCTTTTTCAAAGACCATCCTTAGTTCTTTAAGTGGAGGCTAAGAAAAGGCGCGTCAAAAAGAGGTAATATCCATTACTGATCTTTTTCAATTTCTTTCTTCTTCAACTTCTTCTTCTTTAGTTGTTTCATGATAAAGTAATAACATAAGTATTTCTTATATACTGATATGTTATTATAAATATTAAACAACTCTAATTAACCTTCTATCCATCCTACGGAAAAAAGAAATCACCGCGCGTGCGTACGTACGGAATACCGTCTCCACGACGCGATGAGATTCATTCTCCATGTTAACCATTTAAGAATGATTATAAAGTATATATAAGAAATAATAATGAAATATATGACATTATAAAGCTACAGTATTTATGTATATATATATGTATGTCATCTACTTACTTCCATTCAAGACAATAAGGACAGGAAAACAGCGTTCATGCGTACGTACGGACTACCGTCTCCATGAACGATGTTTTTAATTTCATTTATCTATCTATTATATATATATATATATGATGAATATATATGATATATAAATCATATTTTATATTCTGGAAGTAAGTAAATCATGATATAAGTAATAATAATGTCAAGAACAACAAGTCAAAACACCTACGATAAATGAAACGATTTTACCCAAAACGCTTCTTTAACATGGAATTTACAAAGGAACGGGTAATATAAAGTCATAAGTGAACCATATATGATATCATAACAATGAATATGATTCTGTAATAAGTCAATAACATTATTTAAATCATTATACAGGAGGTTCGGACACATACGAAGCAAATCGGACCTAAGGTAAGGGAAATATCACAATCTCATTTTTATCCGAGATTGTTAATACTTTGGTATTTACTGGGGTGTATTTTATCATCCACATCCATGTTTCCTCAATATGTAATATTTATATCCTTATAAAATAGTTTAAATCCAATTTTACCCTTCGGTGAGTTTTTAGTAAAGAATATGAAAGGAATCTTTTGTCATTTTTCGTACGAGGTACTTTTTGACTTTTCTGACAAAAGTACGAAGAATGTTTTTTTTAACTTATACGACATGAATGGATTTTTAAAACATTATTTCCAAGAAGAATCCATTACAATTTTTCAAGTTTATTTTTAATCAACTTCTTTTATTTTAATGTTGTATGACATGCTAAGAAAGGAAAAATGTTTTTGAAGAAGAAATGATATTTTCCTCAAGAATGGAGTTCCAGTGTTTTATCAAAATTATTTTCCATCTAAGATAATAAAGGATTCTGTTTTTATCCCTATTATTACATTGATTTGATTATGTTGTGATGGAATTATTTTTATGAATTTCTTTGTCTTATATGAATTGTTTTATGATGTCATGATGTTTAAGATTCCCATTTGTATTACATGGGTTATGCAATGATGTATGATTTATGATTTTGTGGCACACATAAGAATGGTAACATTATGAGATGGGTGGGACCTATATCTCCCTCCAATGCATTGGGTAAAGATTTTATATCTCATGAGATAGACCTGGCTGGAATGGTAGGTTATACCGGTTCAGTGAAACAGGACTGAAACGAGGGTGACTCGGTTCAGAAAGGGACTTTGTCCACTAAGATAGTCTTGGAAATGAGTCTTGACTAACAAGAAATGATTCTCTATGATTATGTGTGTATTCCACAAAGTTTAATGTTTTAAGTTATGATTATTGTGATTACATTTCACTGCCATGATTTATCCCATGTTATGAAATTATTCTCTCTTTTCCAGGTTAATATTTCCAAAATGTTATGTTCTTATGAATATCATGTGATTGATATTTATTTTGTTTACCCTTACTAAGCATTTGAGCTCACCGTTTTATGTTTTCTTTTCCCCAGTATATAAAGAAAGGTTTTAGGTATAAAAAAAAGAAAGATCTTTATGGGAGATATTGAAGATCTTTCACCAGGATTAGAAGATTATATTCCGAGTTTCCAAAGACACTAAACTATTACGATCCTTCTGTGTGTGTGTTTTTTTATGTACTAAGTATTCCTCAAATGTAATGTAATGTCAATGTACGTCAAGCTTCGGGTCTCTACAGTTGGTATCAGAGGAAAAGTTTAGTCAACCTTTGGAAACTAGGATGCGAAAACGTTAGTGAGATCCCTAGAGACACTTCTAAGGTATCTCTAGGGATGTCCCTAAGGATAAGTATACGTATAGGATATAGTCCTAGAACTATGGTAACGATATTAGATTAAACCTAAGATGTTATATATTGAAGTTACTCCCCCTTTATTATGATTTTTGCCTCTAACACTATTTTTTTGGGTTTTAGAAAATGGCTGGAAACAAGATGATTCAGGATAATGGAGGATATTATGGACAATGGATTGGTATTATTCATGAGAAACCAAATGAAATGGGATTTGGAAGTCCAACCATAATTATTATGCCAAATCATAAATCTCATAATATGATCAATAAACTCAAATTTGGTAAGTTTCCTGACTTGGCTAATAAGAGAAAGATGGAGTTTCATGATGATCATAGAGGAAAGAAAGTTCAATTTCCCCTATGTAAATCATGTGGGAAGAGGCATCAAGGAGAATGTTTCAAGGGAACTGGAAGATGCTTTGGGTGTGGAAAAGAAGGACACAAAGCAAGTAAGTGCAAAAGAAAAGGTTCAGTTAACACCATGGATGAGGATAATGGTATTGCTACGACATCAAAAATGGTTAACTGTTTTAAATGTGGAATGTATGAGCATTATGCAAACCACTGTCCTAAGGGAAAGACTCATGAAGAGAATCAGTATGGTTGTATGGGTAGTATTTATGTGGATGATGATGAAGAGACTACAAATGATATGTGAGATGAAAGAATTGCTGAAGCTCAGTTAATGGTTTAATAATGTAGTGGAATGATTACATGTTTATCATGTGTAATGTTGTAATCTCATGGTACTATGGAATAAAGACACATCTAAGGATTGTTACACTATTGTCTTTCCTTGAGTTTTGAAAGTGTATGATTAATGTTACCAGTATCCATGAAAGGTTATTCAGATATTTTTGGAATGTAGATGATATGCGTATAATGAAGGGATAAGAAGAAAATTAAATGTTTGATAGTATTCATGAGCTCATGATTGATATAAGAACTAAGTGATATCATGGTTTGAGTATATAGAATTTTGAGGATTTTGGTATGTGGAAGGTGTTAACTTTTAACTACATTCATGTTTTCACTAAGGTTCAATGGGTATTCAAGAGAATACATGATTAAGGCCTTTGAATGTTTGGAATGTGACCAACAAGATATATCTTATGATATATGGGGATCAACGATGGTATTAAATCTCTGAGAGTGGATTGCAGTATTTTGGATAAGCCTAAAGATTGGAATGGATTATGTTGGACATAAGTTAGTATAGTTTGTTTTTCGATGGGATGTTATAGTAATATAGTTTAAGAAAAAGGACAACCTGTAGGACGGGCGACAGCCCATCGCGTCGGACAAGGCTGTGGGAATCGAACCCACAACCGAAGTGCGACTGGCCTTTATCGCCTACCACTGGCCTACAGGATGTCCCTGTTTAGTAGAAGCTGGTTTTAAGCAGTATGATATATGAAGTATAAGTCTATTTTAGGAACCATATATGATTAATCTCACTATAGAATGACTTATGTATATTTAATAACTTTTTCTATCCTTTTGTTTGAGACAGATGGAATGACCCGTCATTCTATCACATGATCTGCTAACACTTCACAAATAACAAATTCAACTTCATTTATTTAAGAGATGAAGTGGAAATTGTTCAAGGCACGAACAACAGTGAGATTGTACCAAAATAAAGTAAGTATTTATTCTAATTCAAATTCTTCAACTTTAGGGAAACGATCTTGAAAACCAAAATTGTTGTCCTAGTGCTCTTATATCTGATTAATCAGATGGTACCTTAGATCGTCACAAATTTATGGATTTGTGATTGTTGGCTTTTCCATAGCCATGTTCTCTACCACTCTCCATCAGAACATGATGGTTAGATTTTTCTTCCATATCCATATTTTCACCTATGTGGAAACTCAGTGATTAGTTTATTTGGGTAACCGTTACATTTCATACTTTTGTTTTTAAAGATTCGTTTTGGTATTCCTTTTTACGATGTGGGTTTCTATTAAAGAAACTTTCAAGTAGTAAACCATTTATAACACCGACTAATTTCGAGGGCGAAATTCATTTTAAGGGGGGTAGAATGTAACAGCCCGAGATTTTATGAAAAATATTCTTTTAATTTTATTAATGTCTGGTGTTGTACGCTACACCAAAAGGAGCTTGCACAACACACATCCTTGACTTGCCTTGAATTACACGCAATCGCAACCTTCCTCGATAGCGTGTGTAGTACGCAATACCGAGTTTCACTAAACAACGATATGCTATTAAAATATTATTATAACTAGCCGTCATGAATAGTAATAACCACCTTTTAAAATTTTAGAAATTTTAGCTCTCAAAATAGACTTCATTTTTGGATTCGTAGTATCGAATTTATCCTAAGGTGAAATTTTGGTACTTTTCAGATAACTTTCATATTTTGATGAATAGTTAAAATTACTAAATTTTAGTTAAAAACAAAATTTTCAATTGAAATAATTAATAGCGATAAATTATTAATTTGAGTGGTTTTAAAGTATATTTAGAATATATTTTTACAATTTAATACAATGTTGGTCATTGGATGTAATTTCACATTTAAACCAGACATAAACAAGTGTCAATATTTTGATAGATATTGTTTCTTAAAAATACGCTATTTGTTTTAACAGCGGGATTTAATTATAAAATTAATTAATGCAACTTATATGATATGAATTTGGTAAAATAGACTTCATTTTTGAATTCGGAATATGAAATATAGCTTAGGATGAAATTTTGGTATTGTTCTGAAAAACATCAATTTTTGATGAATAGTGAAACTACTAAGTGGTAGTTAAAAAACTGAATTTTTCATAAAACTTAATTTTACCACTTCTATGAATGGAATTTAGAAAATCCGAGAGACACGGTTGATGTCAGTAAGTAAAATGTGGTTCAATGAGATGAAAATAATTTTTGGTGAAAAGTAACTTTTTACTTTTAATTACCACGGTTAAAAGTAAATAGGGTAATTAAGGGTAAAAATGATATTATTATTACCCTAACACATGTCCTAATTCTATTGGACAAGTTTAATTCGACCAAAAACAGTATTAGGAATAAAATATGACCAATTAGGCCCACTTGTATTAGATTAGGACATTCATTATTAATTTATTTAAAGAAGGGTTAAAATAGTTAAAATCAATGTTTATTAAGTAAAACATTTTTAATATGGGGTAATACATAAGATAAATTCGACTATAAATATTCATTAGAAAGATAAAAGGATTTCCTACATAATGGTATTTCATTTGTAATTTTTATACTTTAAATAATTCAATTTATTTATGACACAATGATGATGTAGTAATTACCATAATAGTGAAAAATTAAAATAATTGATATTATAAATGCCTAAATAAGTATAAGTTGAGACTTTTTATTAATTTCACTAATTTTCTAGGTTAATATTCCATTTATTATTTATTTAAGTAACTTTTTTCGAACTTATCATTCTGTTATGAATTTCGAAAAAATCAATTACTAAATAGTGTCAAAATTGACATATAATAGTTTTTAAAACAAATATTATATTATTAATTGTTATTTAATTCATAAAAATCTAAGGTTCGGCCAAATGACTTATATAGGGTTATATATATGGATAATAAACAAATTGGGGTTCGTTTGGCTTGATATAGTATGTTTATTAACCATATAGTGTAAGAAAACAAAAAGACACGGTAAAAGTTAAATTATTTAACTTAGAGTTAAATCTAATTGATAAGGTTAAAATAATAACCTAAACTTGTCTAAATCCTATTGGATGAGAAGATTTCGACCCATATATACCTTAGCTTCGAAATAAATCAATTTGGAGCTATTTAAAACCGAATTTGGCTTTATAATAAAATAATATTTTTAGTTATTCCTAAGGTGCCCCTCTCCTCCCTTATAAAAGGGAACCTCCTCCCTCTCTTCCTCACACAACATTGAGCCTTCAAGATTGGCCAACCCCTGCCAAAATCCCTTCTCCACTTCCCTAGTATCATCCTAGAGGTCCTGGTACTCTTCAAAGACCATCCTTAGTTCTTTAAGTGGAGGCTAAGAAAAGGCGCGTCAAAAAGAGGTAATATCCATTACCGATCGTTTTCAATTTCATTCTTCTTCAAATTATTATTCTTTAGTTGTTTCATGATAAAGTAATAACATAAGTATTTATTATATACTGATATGTTATTATAAATTTTAAACTACTCTAATTAACCTTCTATCCATCCTACGGAAAAAGAAAATCACCGCGCGTGTGTACGTACGGAATACCGTCTCCACGACGCGATGAGATTCATTCTCCATGTTAACCATTTAAGAATGATTATAAAGTATATATAAGAAATAATAATGAAATATATGACATTATAAAGCTACTGGATTTATTTATATATATATGTATGTCATCTACTTACTTCCATTCAAGACAATAAGGAAAGGAAAACAGCGTTCATGCGTACGTACGGACTACCGTCTCCATGAACGGTGTTTTTCATTTCATTTATCAATCTATTATATATATATATATGTTGAATATATATGATATATAAATCATATTTTATATTCTGGAAGTAATTAAATCATGATATAAGTAATAATAATTTCAAGAACAACAAGTCAAAACACCTACGATAAATGAAACGATTTTACCCAAAACGCTTCTTTAACATGGAATTTACAAAAGAACGGGTAATATAAAGTCATAAGTGAACCATATATGATATCATAACAATGAATATGATTCTTTAATAAGTCAATGACATTATTTAAATCATTATACAGGAGGATCGGACACATACGAAGCAAATTGGACCTAAGGTAAGGGAAATATCACAATCTCATTTTTATCCGAGATTGTTTATAATTTGGTATTTACAGGGGTGTATTTTATCATCCACATCCATGTTTCCTCAATATGTAATATTTATATCCTTATAAAATAGTTTAAATCCAATTTTACCCTTCGGTGAGTTTTTAGTAAATAATATGAAAGGAATCTTTTGTCGTTTTTCGTACGAGGTACTTTTTGACTTTTCCGACAAAAGTACGAAGAATGTTTTTTTAAATTATATGACATGAATGGATTTTTAAAACATTATTTCCAAGAATAATCCTTTACAATTTTTCAAGTTTATTTTTAATCAACTTCTTTTAGTTTAATGATGTATGACATGTTAAGAAAGGAAGAAAAATTTGAAGAAGAAAGGATATTTTCCTCAAGAATGGAGTTCAAGTGTTTTATCAAAATTATTTTCCATCTAAGATAATAAAGGATTATGTTTTTATCCCTATTATTTCATTGATTTGATTATGTTGTGATGGAATTATTTTTATGAATTCCTTTATCTTATATGAATTGTTTTATGATGTCATGATGTTTAATATTCCCATTTGTATTACATGGGTTATGCAATGATGTATGATTTATGATTTTGTGGCACACATAAGAATGGTATCATTATGAGATGGGTGGGACCTATATCTCCCTCCAATTCATTGGGTAAAGATTTTATATCTCATGAGATAGACATGGCTTGAATGGTAGGTTATACCGGTTCAGTGAAACAGGACTGAAATGAGGGTGACTCAGTTTAGAAAGGGACTTTTTCCACTAAGATAGTCTTGGAAATGAGTCTTGACTAACAAGAAATGATTCTCTATGATTATGTGTGTATGCCACAAAGTTTAATGTTTTATGTTATGATTATTGTGATTACATTTCACTGCCATTATTTATCCCATGTTATGAAATTATGCTCTCTTTTTCAGGTTAAGATTTCCAATATGTTATGTTCTTATGAATATGATGTGATTGATATTTATTTTGCTTACCCTTACTGAGAATTTGAGCTCACCCTTTTATGTTTTCTTTTCCCCAGGATATAAAGAAAGGTTTTAGGTATAAAAAAAAGAAAGATCTTTATGGGAGATATTGAAGATTTTTCACCAGGATTAGAAGATTATATTCCGAGTTTTCAAAGACACTAAACTATTACGATCCTTGTGTGTGTGTTTTTGTTATGTACTAAGTATTCCACAAATGTAATGTAATGTCAATATACGTCAAGCTTCGGGTCTCTACAGTATTATCCCATGGTATTGGAAACTTGGGACACATTTTATTTTATTTCAATAAAAAAGAGTCGATTATAATTTTATATTACATAATTTGGAAAGGAAAATAAAAGTTTACTCAAAATAACATTTTTAAAGTTAAAGTTTCAATTTTAGAATTTGGAAAGAAAATTATTGAATTGGAAATTGATTTAAATTTATTAAAATAGTTTAAATTAATAAAATATAATATTTTAGTTCTTTTATTTTCGTTAATTAGTTATTAAATCATTATGAAATAATAATTAGTTCATTAAACATATAAAAAAACTCAAATTGTATTTTTTACTATTCATGAAAAATAATGTATTTTGGAAAATTTTCAAAAATTCACCCCAACCTAGTTTTGATGAAATGATTTAAAAAATTATATTTATTTTATCATATTAATCTTATAAATATTTGAATTATAAATTTTAAATATAACAATACTTATTTATTAAATATAATAGTGAATTAAAAATACATAGTTAAATTTCTAACACTTGAAAGAAATAAAAGTATCTTGTTATTTATATATAAATAAGAGTGTTTAAATAATATTATTTCATTAAAATAATTATTATTATTAATATATTGGTTTATTATAAATATTTCTATCTTTTTTGGAAAGTACAATTTTTGTTTGAAAAAAACTTATCAAATTCCATTTCAATTTTATTAATAAAAACTATTCTTAAAACATAATTTATGGAATAAAAATTTCATTTAAACAAAGTAATTACACACCAAGGTTGATACATGTAACCCCTTATTACACCCACAAATTCTCTAAGATTAAGGTTCATCAGGGTGGTAGTTTCATGGGGTGTATTGGCTAACATAGAACGAATGGTAATCCCCATTAACTTTAACTTCTCTCATAGGTGATTTTGTTTAAGCTTTAATTTTTGATTCTTGGATTGGGTGTGGTCAAGGGTGAACCCCTATGATGGTACCTCTCTCCCATGTTCTGATATATGGGCTTCAAACAACACAACTCTACTAGTTGAGGCTGTTGGATATTCTTTCTTTATCAATTACCCTTTGTCAAATTTTACTTATAAGCACTAATTATAAAATTAAAATTAGTATCAAGAGTATAGTCTCAATAGTCATATTGACCAGTATTTATAATTGACCAATGGTTATATAACAATCTAATCTAGATGGTAAAATTTACTTTTATATTTACTTCATTATTAAAGATATATGGTTTCATTGTGTAAAATAATTTAAATATAACACACATTTTTAGGAAATAATTATTATTAAAAAATTATAGGCCGTTACATTTTTCCCACCTTAAGAAATTTCATCCCAAAAATTTCAACTCATTCTCTTAGTTGAGAAAAGTTAGGGGTACTTCTGTCTAATTATCTCTTCTACTTCCCAAATTTCATCTTTATATATATGGTTCCTCCATAACACTTTTATGTGGTTTAATGTCTTATTGTGTATAACCCTATCACTATGGTCCAAGATCTCCACCTGATGCTCTTCATAAGAGACTTCATGTTCCAATTGTACCACCATTAGATTTAGTACATATGAAGGGCTAGGTATTTACATTATCAAGAGAGGTACATTGAATACATCATGAACATGAGATAGATTTGGTGGAAGTGATAGTCGATAAGCCACCTCTTATATCCAATCAAGGATTTCATAGGGAAATGTACCTAGGGATAAGCTTTAATTTATTCCCAAAATGCATTACTCTCTTACAATGTGATATTTTAAGGAACAATTGTCACCAACATTAAACTCCGAGTCCCTTCAACGATTATCAGCATTGATTTTATACCGAATATGTGTAGCCTTAATGTGTTGTTGGATGGAATGAACCTTTTTTGTCATCTCTTGCACAAGAAAAGGCCTAAGAATATTTATATCACAAACTTCACCCTTCTATGTAGGATTTCAACATCACTTACTGTATATATCTTTATAGAGTTCTATTTAAATACTCGAATAAAATATTTTGTTGTATGAGAACTCATATAATGGGATATATCGATCCCATCCACCCTTAAACTTCCTTCAGAATGTTCACAACATGTCCTAGAGTTTTTTAATAGTCCTTTCAGATTGGACAATAGTTTGGTGGTGATATTATGTACTAAAATTCTATTTTGGACCTACAAAATGTTGAATAATTCTCTATAATTTTTATTTGAACCTTGGATTATGATAAAAAAGGATATAAATTGGAACTCCATGAAACTTCACCTCTTCCTTTATGTAAATCACAGAAATTTGGTCAAAAGATAAATCATTTCTAATATTAATAAAATGGGTAGTCTTGGTGAGACAATCCACTATAACCAATATAACATTATTATTTTTGGATGTTCTTGAGAGACCAGTGGAAAATTCCATTGTGATATTTTCCCACTTCAATATTGGTATGGGTAGTGGTTGTAATACCCTTCTAGTAATTTGTCTCTCTACCTTCACTTGTTGACAGATTAAGAACCTTGTATTGTGGTAAAAAATCTCACTTTTCATGTCATCCCACCCAAAAATGATCATGGAGTCCCCTATAATATTTTTGTGTTTCTTTTATTTATAGAGAAATTAGAGCTACTAGATTTATCCATTATCTCCTTTATTTCCAGAATAGATTAAACAAATATCCTTGTATAAAATTCTAGTAAACCTTCTTGATCAATTTTTAACTACAGAAACTTCTCATTCATTACCTCCTCTATCTAATTCTTTAAAAAGGTATATTATCTCTGAGCTTTCTTGATATTCTGTAGTAATGATTTTTGAGAAATAATTTATTGTAGGGATAATGTTGTCCCTCCCCTTATGATTTCCATGTCTAATTTTACTAGGTCTTTGATCAAAAAATATACTTGAATCCTCATAATTTTTAGCACAACAAGGTCTTCCATACTTAATGCATCAACATTTTTTTCTCTTCTAGGATGATAGTGAATTGAAAAATCATAGTCTTTAAGAATTTCCAACCATATCCTATATTTCATGTTCAATTAATTTTTCATGAAAATACACATAAAACTTTGATGGTCTGTATATATATCACATTTCTCCCCATTATGATAGTGCCTACATATCTTCCACGAAAAAATAACCACATCTATATCTAATTCAAGCGTTGAATAATTCTTATCTTGAGTACTTAAGATCCATAAATCATAATAAATCAACTTTTAATTTTCTATGAGGACACACCCAATAACATTAAGATATGCATCACATAAAATAACTAATACTTCTTCGATAGAGGGTAGAGTTAACTCAGGCATAGTAACCAATATCTTCTTCATTTATTGGAAACATTATTCACGCTCTTTTTTCCAGATGAACTTGGCCCCTTTTCGTGTTAACTTGGTTAGTGGATTATAAATTCATGAATTTTTTTCACGAACCTCTTATAATAACCTACTAAACCAAGGAAACTATGGATATCAGTTGTTGTTGTTGGATAAGGCCATTCTTCTATAGAGTTTTTCATGGTAGGCTCAACTGAGATTCCTTCATTGGTTATAATGTTCCCCAAGAAAGAAATTTATTGTAACCAAAATTAACATTTACTAAAATTTCCAAATAGCCTTTCCTTCCTCATAGTTTTCTATATAACCATTATAGGATCCTCATACTCCTTGTAACTTTTAGAATATATAAAAATATCATCAATAAAAATTACCATAAAGTTATCAAGTTAGTACTTAAAGATATAATCATCAAATCCATAAATATAGATGGTTAATTAGTCAAGATGAATGGAATAAAAAACTCATAATACCCATATATTTATCAGAAGGTATTCTTGGGAATATCTTCTTTCTTTACCCTCAATTGATGATAACAAGATCAATGATCAATCTTGGAAAATAATTGAGCCCCAAGAAGCCCGTCAAATAAACAATTAATCATTTGAAGAGGGTATTTATTATTCTCTGTGATCATGTTAAGTTCTCTATAATTATTGCATAACCACATTGATCTACCATTATTCTTCCTAAAGAGAACAGGTGATCCCCAAGGAGACACACTTGGTTGGATAAAACCCTTCTCCAAATGATCTTGGAGTTGTTTACTTAATTCATCCATCTCTATTTTTTCTATTCTATATGGGGTATTTGATATTGGCTTAGATCCAAGTTTGAGTTCAATGGATAACACTTCCTCTATTTCTAGTAGATGCCTAGGTAACTCCTTAAGAAATATGTCATTGGATTCCTAAATTATAGGGACGTTTTATATTGTTATACTTTCATTTACTTATTTATCTTCACTGACTATCTCCCTAAAGAAGGCTATATGAGGTGATTCTAAACAAAGATCAGGTATATATATCTCTCCCTTGAAAAAAACAGTAAGTTTTCCATTCAAGACAACTATGATTTCCTTAATTTTACATTTGATCTTAGCATTATACTTTGAGATCCATTCCATCCCTTGTACAATGTAAAATTATAGAATGGGAAGGAGTACTATATTTGAAATGACATTATGCTTTCACTACTACAAAACTAGGTTTACTTAGCACTAGACCATTAACAGCACTAGCTAAAACTATTGTTAAATACCCCATTTTTTAGCACTAAAATAAGTTATAATAAAAGAAACCCCTTTGACAGTGTTTTTTTTAGTATTATTTAAAGGGGTCATTAATAGTGCTAAAAAATAACTCTTAAAGGGGCCCCTTTATTAGTTCTTGTAAAAAATCACTGATAAATCTCCCCTTATCATCACTAGTAAAAAATCATTGATAAATGGGGTATTTATCAGTGCTTTTTTACTAGCATCGATAAAGGTTATTTTAAAAAATATATATATTTCATTAAATATAATATATAAATATATAAATATATTTATATATACATAAATATAATATATATATTTTTAAATATGTTTTAGAAAAGAATGAATAATTATTATTAGTTAATATATAAGATATTTAGTGAAAAATGATTATAAAAATATTAAAAAAACTATTTATAATTAATAATTTGACAATTATAATTGATTAATAGTCATTTAATAACAATTTGAATATACTAAAAATAAAAAAATCAATAAAAGATCTAGAATAAGTTAAAAACATAAGCCAAACTTGAAATTACTATACCTTTTGATTCGAGTGTCTCTCTAGGCTATACCATATATCAAAAATAATCTTGTGATGAGATATATGTTATGATGACTAGGTGTACCATTAACACTATTTTTATGGTCATAAAAGGGCCAAAAGGGCTCCAAAACAAAGTTTTTAGTTAGGGTAGCCCAATTTTTTTAACATTATAAGGATTTTTACCCTCATTTAAGGGAGGTATTATTTTGGTTTTTTGGGGGTCAATTTTTTTTCCTGAGTATTACATTCAAATTGATATTATGGTTTTAAATTTTTTTCGTTTTTCACAATTTTTTATTATTTAAAATTAAATATATTCATATTTTATTACATTTACATATAATAAATCACTTGTTTAAATAAAATTTTCACTATATTTATATGAAAATAAATTTTTAATATAAAAATAAATATTTATCATTAATTTTACATAATGTAAAAAATTATCCTTTTTATTTACCTCATAAAAATGCAATAATATATAGATATAATTATTATATATACAAATGAGTGTGTATTAATTAACATATATGTATATATATTCTAATAAGTATAAATAAATATTAATATTTATTATAATTAAATAAAAATAATTGTATATAGATATATCAAAAATTTAAAAATATATAAAAATTAATAGAACAATAATTAAATATACAACAAAATACACATTACATAAAGGTAAACAACATTTAGCCACATAAGGGAGGTCCTGGGGTTAAATTTTGGCACACCCCAGTAGTTGTGGTAGCCTTCTAGTGATAAGGAAGGGATAGTGGTGCATGATAGAGGATAGGGTAGTCGAAATCACAGAGAAAGTGTTTGTAGGCGTTGAGAAAGGGGGTGCCTGGGTTGTGTGAAAAAATATTAATTTTTTCATATTTGTAACAGTTACTTTTTTAGCACTTTTAAAATCCAACCTTTAACAACACTAAAAAATCATTGTTAAAGGCACCCTTTAATAGAACTAAAAATTGTTCTATTAAAGGAATCCTTTAACAACTTTAAAAAAGCGTTGATAAAGGGTTTCATTAACATCACTTTTTTACCATTATTAAAAGAACCCTTTTAACATCTCTCACAATATCAACACTTTTGAAGTGTTGAAAAAACCCTATAACTAGTGATGTTAAAGTCCCGATATGAATTAGTGTTTCTAAAGTCAATAACAGAGTTTTTATACACTGTTGATGCTTTGATAATACCTATAGGTGTCTTGAATAATAAATACACTTTTAGAAGTTTAGGGATTGGTTATATATTCTTTGAAAACTAGTAGGAAATAAAGGAATGCATAGAATCAAAATAAAACAACGTACTTTCGAGCATTGAGAGAACAACAGGAGTACCTACCACAACATCATTTGGGGCTTCAACTTCCGCTGTCATGTTAAAAAATACCAAACATTTTCTCTAGGACTAAGAAGAGGTTGATGGTGATTCCCTTCCATTACCTTGTTATTTGAAAAGTTATTTGAAAAGTGCCCAAGATTTACACACTTATATTATTAGAATTTAGGCTAGTACTGCACCATATTTCTTTTATCATTCATGTTGATAATTTGAGTCTTCACCTCACTACAATAGTTAAAAGAAATATGGACATCTTTACCACACTTTAAAAATTTACTACTTCTGAGAAAGAAGTTACCTGAATGCATCTTCCCACTTTTTTAGAATATGGGAAGTTGTAATTGGTCTCCAATTATTTTATGATAAATGTTACTCCCAAGGTTCATATCCAAAGATATCTTATTTTCATTTGATATATGGGAGCACTGTATCTCTTCAAAACCCAATTCAGCCTTCATAGCACTTCTCACTATCTACTCATAGCTATTATAGTCATGAATGGATAAATTCTTCCATAGACGTGTTCTTAGTCCACTAAATAATCTATAATCATTTTCATTAAGATTCATGAAAAAGATATAGGTGTAACAACAATGTCATGTAAAGTTCATATCATAGTATCCCACATATTCTTTTTTCCTTCTGATTTAGCTCTAGGAATTCCTTCTTCATTTTCATTCACATTGAACATGGGGAATATTAACTAAAAAAGGTTCCCATAGACAATTACCACTCTATATAATCAATATCCATTCTTGGATTCATGTTTTTAATAATTGAACACCACTGATCAGCTTCTCCCTCTAAGCGGTACATAAATAGGGTTACTTTCTATGGTTTTAAAAATGAAGTACAAAAAATATCCTTTCTATAGTGCTTACCCATTTCTAAAAAATCAATGGGTCTATAGATCCACTAAAAGAAGGCATTAAGTAATGTTTAAAGGAATAAATTTAAAGTTTTTCCCTTTGAGGTGAATACACTCTCTCGGATTGATTAATGTTATTGGTTATAACTCGAGTTAGTTGATTCATCATTCTCAAGAAGTTTTCCATTCCAGTTTCCATTAAAGGGACTTCATATCATAGTCCATTTCTCTAAATATTTACACAGTTCCTCCAATTTCTCTCTATTTTCTAAAAGAAGGTAACATCATGAGAAAATTGTTTATTTTCTGAATCTTATATTTATATATAAATTTTATGTCGTAAAAAATCATGATTAAATATTTTTTTTGTTTTATAAAAAAACAATTTTAATATATCCTTAATAATGGTTCATAAAAATCTTGTGTGTAACTAAACATATACCACGGGAGTGTCAAACCAGGAGTGAAACAATACTCATTATCACACACCAGTTCCCGTTCGAGTCTAACTCAATGTAATTTTTTTGGGTTTTACCCCTAGGTACATCTGTGTCAGAGCCACATCCACTTGTTCGTATATAGATATGGATTTCTTTTCTTGAAAACCACTTACTTAATATTTCAAAAAAATACTAAGATGTTTTTATATATTTATAAATTTCTATAGAGATTAGAAAAATGTTTTAAAATAATAATTTCCAAAAATAACGAAATTTCCCTTTGATACCCATAATGGAATCCTACCTTTTTGTTACATAAAAATTTCATTACATTGTATAAAATAGAAGATATAATAAAGTTTAGTTTCTCAGAAACAAGGTACATAATACATGAAAAGGTATAACATTCTTCTAAAAACATGAATAGATTGTTCATTAGTTCATCATAAGTACATTTAATATAACTCATAACCTAGGGAAATACAAAAAAGAAATGGGTGAGAATAAGGCCCAATAATGGAAAGTAAGGGGAATAGTTTATATGTGATCTTGAGGAATATCAATACGAACATTTTGAATATAATTATGTAATGGAAAAGAGAACATGAGAAAAAAGATAATAAAAATAACATGAATCATAACATTTAAATGTGGATAAAACATTTAATTTATAAAGTCATAATCATATCAGTAAGATTTATCATTGAGGTGTCCTAAACATTACCAAGGTTATTCACCTAGACATCGTATAACATGTCATCTCTAAAGATTAAATTATTTACCCAATTCATTGGAGCACTATCTGGTTGAACCATTAATATCTCTTAATTTTCATGTTATACACATATATCATAATAACGAATTTCATAAATAAACAGTGGAGATAAATTAAACGGGTTTCATATTAAAATCATAGTATTTTAAAAGTACTTAAAAAACATGATCATTTTTCCATTTTCAGCCCATAAAAAAGGAATGATGGTTTCATGTATGTTAATAATAGAATAAATAAAAATAATTTCTACATATAGGTGAATAACCTTGGAAAATAAAAATGCTTATTTATTCACAAAAATAAAATAAAATAGAATTTTTTAGGAGAAGAGGTAAATGTTTAGAAGTAAATTCGGTAGCATAGAGGGTATAAGACGTGGTTTTGAAAAAAAAATTAAAGAGAGGGGAAAAGGGTATCCCATTCATAAAAGATAATATATAATTAGTTTATGATAAAAAATGTAATATAATTTAGTAACCATAACATTTATAAGACATATACCAAAATAGTATCTTGAATCAAATAGAAAAGAAGGATGGTTCCCTTACCTTGTAAATTAACTCCTAAAACTTGATGATTAGGAACTTGGGGGATTGAGAATTTCTTGAGAGGAATATTTGGGAGGTTGAACTATCATATATTCGTGTAGGATGATTTTTTTAGGGAAATGAAATTGAGAAATGAGTGGGTATTTGTATAAAAAGTGGGATATTTGTTTATTAATTTCTGAATACAGGCCTTGGAAACCTAGGTTATGGAAAATGAAAAACCATGGGATTTTTCTTAGTACTAGAAACTTGGGAAAAAATTTATGTTATTTTAATCCAAATTATTTTACCATCATTTTATATTACATATTTTGTCAAGTAAAAGTAAGGTTTACTCAAAATATCATTTTTAAAGTAAAGGTTTCTATTTTAGAATTGGGAAAGTAAATTATAGTTATGGAAATTTATTTAAATCTTTTAAAATAATTGATATTAATAAAATAAAATATTTTTGGTTGTGTATTTTGGTTTATTAATAATAGCACAATTATTAAGTCATTAAACATATCAAAAAACTCAAACTATATTTTTACTATTCATGAAAAAATAAAGTATTTTATAAACTTTACATGAATTCACCATTACATAATTTTTCTGTGACGATTTCAAAAAAATTATTTATTTTATCATAATAATCCTAGAAATATGATAATTATAATTTTTAAATATAAAATTTTTATTTATTAAAAATAATTGCGGATCGAAAATACATATTAAAATTTCTAATACTTGAAAAAATTAAAATTATTTTATCATTAATATTTAAGTAATATTGTTTATATAATAATATTTCATTAAAATAATTATTTTTCATAATATATAAGTTTATTATAAATATTTATATCTTTTCTAGTAAGTATAATTTTTGTTCGAAAAATCAATTTATTAGATTTCATCACAATTCTATAAAGAAAATATATTCTTAAAACAGAATTGATAGAATAAAAATTTTATTTAAACAAAAAATTAAATAGCAAGGTTGGTAAATTTATCCCATTATTACACCTATGTACGCCCTAAGAGTTAGTTTTTCAATGGTGTTAGTTTTTTTGGGTGCCCTGACTAACATCAACCAAGTGGTAATCTCCACTAACTTTAACTTCTACCATTAGAGATTTAGTACAAGCTTCACTTGTTGAAGCTCTGCTTGGGATTGGTCAAGAGAGAGCCCTGGTGATGATACCTCTCTCTCAAGTTTCTACAGATGAGCTTCAAATGGACTGACTCTATTGGTTGATGTCATTGAATCTTCTTTCTTTATCAATTAACCTCTGTCAAATTTTACTTATAAACACTAATTATAACGTTAAAATTATTATCAAGAGTATAGTTCCCAATGGTCATATTGGAAAATGATCATAATTGGATAACATTCATATAACATTTGAATCTATATGGTCACATTTCCCATTATATTTACTTCATTATTAAAGATATATGGTTTTTTTGTGTAAAATAAAAATGTATAACACACATTTTTAGGAAAAAGAATTATTACTCAAAAAGTCTAGGTAATTACATAAAAAATATAAAATTTTAATTCATGTAGCTTATATCATCACTAACTCAGATCTCCCAAACAGAATCCAAGATAGAGATTCACTAGACCTTAGGCGTTCCTCCCCACATGATAGAGGATGTTGACTAGAAATGAGGTATTAAGAGGAGAAAATGGGGAGAATATACACTTTGGATTTAAAGGAAAAAATATGTTTAGCAATAGTGACAATTTAATAAAAATGTTAAAAAATAATCTAAAGTATAAGGAAAAATGAAAATATACTATGCCACTCAAGTCATACAACTGATAACTGGATCTCACATAATGACCCTATACCAGTGGTTTTGGCCAAACCGTTGGTATAGGTCCACCCTATGCCAATGGTTTTGGCCAAACCATTGGTATAGGTCAACCCTATGCCAATGGTTTCCCCAAAACTATTGGTATAGCTCAAAAAATTTAAACAACTTATACCAACGGTTCCCAAAACCATTGATATAGGTCTACACCAACGATTTTGTAAACCCTTGGTATAAGTACACATAATTTTTTATGGAATTGTTTATCAAATAAAATAAATAAATAAATAAAATGATAAAATACTTATGAATAAACATATATATATATATATATGAAATTATGTTTGCAAAAGTCATGTTAGGTTAGTGGTTAGGACATTGGATTATAAACTAGAGGTTTTGGGATCAAACCAATATGGGGTTTTCCTTGAACCATTGGTTTAGAAATATACCAACTTCATACCAGCGAACAGTCCTCCAAACCATTGGTATAGGCTATACCAATGGTTTGGATACCTATACCAATGGTTCTTAATTATTGGTATATGATATATTTCCATTAGTTGAGTATAAACCCATTCTATCTTGAACCATTTACATCAAATTCTTGTATCCATAACACCACTATTTACAATAATCTAGATACTCATCGGTTTCCCTTTCCTACATTATGAGATATAATGTTTTCACTTGTCTAGGAGGACCCATGTAGTGTGTGAGTATGATCTTAATAGTACGCCACTGATGATGTCACTAGTTAATGTCCATACCTATATGAGTGTATAAAAAGTAAAATAATAATAAAACCAATGAAAACCACTCGAGCCACTCAACCTGTGATCGAATAGCCACAAGTGAGACTTTACCTGATTCAACTAGTTCTATAGTGGGATGAGATACCCATGGTTTTTCATATTAGAAGTGACCACATATTTTCAATCCAGTTCATATCACATGACTTTTCATGCTAACAACAACCCCATTAATCCATTCCAAAACATTCAAAACTCCCAATGCATGTTCTTGTATCATATCACAAGTCCTACAATCATATAGTCCCTTTTTTAACCACCATATCAATTGCCTGATGGAACACAAGGCATGGAAAAACCCATACATATTCAATTCCTACTAGGGGTGGGAAAGCTCCATATAAACTAATCCAAACCAAACCAAACTGATTTTTTTTCTTATGGTATGGTTTATGGTGTATATTTAATATAACCTTGTATTTTTTAGTTCAATTTAGTTGGAAAACAAAATAAACTTTTCATATTGAATACCATATATTTTTTAATTATTTAAAATTAATTAATTCTATTTCCATTGTAATTATGGCATCAAATTATAGGATAAATTCCATTATAGAAAAATTTTAATTTTATAGAATTTCAAGGATAATATAATGTCATTGGGTCAATGATTATATATAAATTTTATTCCAATTATCAGAATATAAATATAAAATATAATGGATCCACATCTAGTATGTTATCATAAAAAAATATATTAATCCACAATCCAAAACAAACCAAAATAAAAGTTAATGGTTTATAAATTTGTATTCCAAACCCAACCACTGTTAAATGGTTTAATTTTATATGTATAATAAATTAACTATAAATTGCGTTTTGATTTTCGTTTTAGTAAGAAACAAACCAAAACAATCCATTTCCACCCATAATTCATGATTAATGACTCTAACATATCCAACATAAAAGGTGAGCTTCCCACTTCAAGTTGGTAATCTCAATCACTCAAAATATCTTGGGGAAAATTATCATAAATCCCTATGAAAAAATGGTTTACACCATCAATCCTAACGCACTAAATCTATAAATGACACCATTAACATATAGTTATCTAAACCACCCCATAGGATTTATCCTATGTCCACATTACCCTAACAACATAAACCCACAGGTGAGTGAAAATCAATAAGAAAATACAAACATAATACATTCAATGAATCTCTATCATCCAACTAATGAAAATGATCATCACCAACTGTATCCTCACACTACATCAAGAAAAAGAAAAAAAATCCCATACAATTGAATCAAAAGAAACTTTTCATTTGAACCATTATCTAAATAGTAAATAAATGGAATTCCATTAATATATATCAACCCAAAGACACACACAATATACCTATAACAGCCTAGGAAAATCCTTAATTACCCTATAGATCATGATTAGTTTCAATTCTAATTTCACACATGATCCTACCCATTATTTCATTTCACAAGTATAACAAACATATTTATAACATAGTAAATGTATAACTACCACCGAAATCATACTATAAGAGGCTCGTATATCTGATCCCATGGTCTGATTTGATCGGAGGAGGAATAAATCAATGAACTAAATAAAAATATCTTATAAAATATTATATGAAACATTCCACAATTATGATAAATCTAGAAACAAATACTGAAGAAAGTTGAGCCTTATATATAAAGACTCCAAGAGACAAATCACTTGAAGAATTTGTGACCAATGGTGATGATCCCACCAAGAGATAGATATAATAAAGGGAGATGGAGAATGGGCTGATCCCTAGTTCTTGATGGAAAAAATAAGGGTTTCTATCTTTTAAATAATAAAACTAATTAATTAATTAAATTATAACTAAAAGCACATCTATCACAAACTGATAAACCGAATAATGACCATTAGGTACCCAGTAACCATAAAATTCCTATTTTGGATCCACTGGGGGGACCAATGGACCTGATATAACTACCTTACCCCCTATCATGCACACCGATTACCCAATTCCCTTTATCTACAAAATATAGAGCTCTACATCTAGAATACTATCATATACCCAAAGTTTATATCCTTTCTAACCCCTATGACATGTCAAAAACTCCTTAAAACAAATGGTTAGGCCACTCCCAGGCTCAAAATCCCTCACACTAGAACTCAAGCTGTTAGAACCTCCCCACCACATGATAACTCATTCATAATCTATCTCTTACCACAATCATACTCATATATACCCATAAAATGATCATCTCACTCACCATACTCTTGATACACTGTGATGATACTGAAAAAATCCATTTATTTCTAGTTACCATGACCAACCAACTCAAACAAATCGATTATTTGTGTTGGAACTCCTTGCCATAGGAATCACCTAACCAGCTAGGTTATAAACAAACCACCCAACTAAATGATGTATCATTACCTTATCATCATCCTGATTTCCATATATATCTATCATAAACACATAGATATCACACATGATACTCAATTTCCATACATAAAATGTCACATAATCCTTCAATTACACATGTGTTCGCACTGGGAACGAGTATATATCACAAGAAACTAAAAAAATATTAATCATGACATACATTTGATTATTAAAAACTATTTGACCTTCTCAGAATGCATCAATTTGATCATGTGAAACTAACCCAAATCCTGAATCATTGATGCTTGTAATCCTTATGAAGTCATACTTGGCATCATCCTATACCCCCATTATTGGGAATCTGATCCACTACCATGACTAACATATATATAATAATCCTAGTACCCACCTTATGGAATAGATCTCGGTCATACCTCTGATACGTGAGTATGAATCAACCCATGACCTCTAGTTGATTATGAGGTCCTCTAAATAAATCACTAAAAATTCCCCATATGGACACAATCATGGTACTCTTTCAATGGTGGATCACAGTAGTCTAAAAAATCGCGTATTTTCTCACATTGAAAACACCTCACTATAAACCCACACCCTGGTTTCGATGATGAACCTAAAATTTGGTTTCCCCATTGGTTCTCCTCATGTCCATAATCATGGATTCCTAAATATCGACTACCTATATCACTTGAATCCATAGTTAAACCTAGAATACTCAATTTGATCATGTTACACTCCATTATCAATGCATGATTCACTAACTCTAAAAATAAATTTAGCTATAATATTTTTACTTGTACTCTGATAGCATTTCAAAAACCATCCTTGAATCACCACACCTTGATGATCTCATCTGTCATTAGAATATATGTAAAATGTAGTAAGTTTTTGAACCTCATGATATATTCCATGATCAATATCCCCCATACAAAATATATTTAAACTCATGGGCTTAGTCTTCCCTTAGCAAATCAGGTAAGAATTTCTTGAAGAACCTCACTTAGAAGTCCCTCAAGTTTATCCTCTCATACCTACCATTCTATACCTATATATTAAACCAACATTTTGTAATATACTAAGAAAATATGTACCCACCTTAACCCACCACCATAGTAGAATCATAATATGTTCAAAGATTATCTAAACCGACTCAATCCAATACCTCACTACCTAGGGTCCACCCTCTCCCTAGAAAAAGGGAGAATTCTATGAGCAGAACTCCCATGTTAGGTATTCCATGGTTAATTCAACTCTCGGCCCCCCCTAATCGATAATATGTATAATCAATACTAAGAACTCATTAATTTAGTAACATCCTTGATTTAATTATTCATTTTATTTCCATATATTACTTTTTTTATTCTTTTCAAACTTATAAGATATAAATAAAATCAACAACACCTTGTTCACTCATAATGTAAAATTATAATAAAATTACCTAGAATCATGTATTACATACCATGTCAGAAACCAAATGGGGTCAGTACTGAACTGATCACCCAAGCTGGCCTGCGGCATGGCCCAAAGGGTGTTCCCGATCCCCACGGGCTAGAAACTAGTGCCAGATATCAAGATTTAATAACTAGGAATAATTTGTCCCATAAATATAAATAAATAAAAAAGGCGTGAGAATTAAAATAAAAATGATAAAAGGCCAACCTTGTTATCATAATGAAAAATCAGGCCAAGAATACCTACAACTGAAATTATAATAAAGGCATGAGAATTAAAAATTCTTAATAGGGTTTCCAAGATAAACCACAAAATCCAATGTATCCTTTCCTGAAACAATCCACTAACACAAGTATGAAATACAAATATAAAAGTAAGGTTTTCACATTTTAAAATATGAAACATGATTTTCTTATTTAAAAATTCAACACACACAACATACCATTTCCAAAATCATTTTTCATTTTATAATCTAAACCCAAAACAAAGTATATGAAATATGGGCTAAAGTAGAACATGTAAACAATGAAAGATGGAAATAAAATTGTATAATGAAAATTAAAAAAGAAAAAAAAATCTAGTAACCATGGATGATCCTAAAAATCCCTAGAATACCCATGTATGTACTCAGTTTTGGAACCAACTACTAGAATATGGTAAAGATTTTATATCTATAACCAACTGGCCACCCAATAACTAACCAATCTAGTGGCAAGGCCTTCCTGGCCTAACAACCAATTAGGGTTGATAAACAACACCAACTAGATCATCTAAAAGACACCCAGGAACCCATAGTTTTTATAATAATACTTTGAAAGTAGGAAGACCCTCTCACACATGACTCATCTCACTGCACTTTCCTTCCCCAAGCACGGACTCTTCCTATCCATTCACCCATATAGAGTTACCCTAGACTGGATCTCCCCCAAATACACATTCAATCATTTTACATTAACAAAGTTCCAACTGAAATATCACACCATTTAACATTTAAACCATTTCATAAAACATTCGATGTTTCCAATTGGGTATACACTTTCTTCAAAACACAATCTCCTTAAAAAGTTAGTACAAACATTACCCATGGGTTAAATGTTCCTAAGGTTCTTTTAACTCAACATGTCTAAAAGTATTACCCAAAATATCATAGAAAACCCACTTTTGACTTTACAAAAGCCAAATGTGAATATGATCAATGATTTCATTTCAAACCATTTCAGTAATCACACAAAGAACCCAAATTCATTTAGAAAGCAAGAATCATTTTCAAAAAATTAGCACCCCCTTTCAAATAAAACACAAAACCATGCCGAAACACTTTTCACCCATGATTCTCATGTCAAACATAATTTAATAAATCATTCAATTATTTCCTAAAAAATTTCAAAAGTACCAAAAAACACATACATCACAATCACACCATGTTCACATGCGAATTCCATTTTAAAATAAAATTCATACCCAAACGCTTAAGAAAACTACCTTTTCAACTTTCAAAAACTAACTCAAACCACTTGAACAACCAAAAGAAAAATTTTCACAATTAAAGAATACACTTTCACCATTAACTAAAATAATATGAAAAATCATTAAAAATTTTAAGTAGAAACCCATAGCCTAAAATGCAAAAACTCACTCAAATATTCTTTGTGACTTAATACACATCAACGCGAAACCACAACATAGTTTGCAGTCCTTTTATATTTAAATAAACTATTTGAACTATTCATAAAAACAATATTGTAGGACACATTATGTGTTTTCATAAAAGAATTCACTTCATATCACAGAACATGCTATAAGGATAAATCACACATATTAAAATTCTTTAAAAACTATGTTTGAACCAGATAAATTAACTAAAGAACTGTTAAATTAATTGGATAAGAAAAATTATTTATCAATAATGTTTATATTCAAAACTACCAACACATAATGAGATAATTATTTCAAAATCTATCTTTAACAATTTTTAACTAATAAAAACACCACAATGAATTACCTACAATACTTATAGAGGTACGAATGGTATTTGAAAATTAATTTGAAACATACAAGTGTCATAGATCATGTAGGGACAAAAAGATCATTAAATTCATATGTTAATGCATGAGTGGACACAAAAAAACATTAGGGGGAGGAATAAAAACAACCCACAGATTAGCCACACACCTAAAACAATGAAAAAAATATGCAGAACCCAAATCATGGTATTAAAATTTACCCAAAACAAAAAACGCAAAATATGGAATAATAATAATAATAATAATAATAATAATAATAATAATAATAATAATAATAATAATAATAATAAAACATAACCAGAGTGAGGAGGGGTTCGGTGCACTGCTGGCTAGAGGAAAGGGGAGAAGGTGGTTGCCAGATTTTGTTGTACTACTTCCCATAGGGAAGAGAGTTGGTTGTAGTGCGGAAGCCTAAGCGTGGCCTTGCCAAAGATAGCCTGACTTGAGTATTGGAGGCTAGAGGCATCACTGTCTATCTGTGGATTAGGAGAGTGGGGATGGTATTGGTGGGTCACGAGGCTGGCCATTAGTGGGAGCATAGAGGCTCGGTGCACTGAGGGGGTGAGGCTGAGGGCAGGCAAGGAACGAGTGTAGAGGTTGAGGTGACTGGAGTGATTATTGGAGGTGGAGAGAGAGGCGGATTGTCTGGAGGCGTGGTTCTACACTGCGGAATGAGTTCCTTGCACTGCTGGAAGGAGACACCTCACGCTGTTGGAAAGGAGGGGGAAGGGAAATTGGGGGGGCACCATCGGGTTGAACTAGGGTTTTGTTTTATTTTATATTATATAATAATAATGATGATGATGCTAATAATAATAATAATAGTAATATTAAAACCAAATAAATAATAATAATAATAATAATAATAATAAAAATAATAAAAATAATAATTTTATAATTATAAAAATAAAAATAATAAAAATAATAATAATACCATTAATATAATAATAAAATGGTAATAATTATTTTTAATTATTTTTCTTAAAAACAATAACAATAACAATAATAATATCATTAACAATTTTAATATTCTTAATAATAATAATAATAATAAAAGTAACAACATAATATTATTATTAATATAGAACATTGTTTTTTAAATTTTAATCCATTTATTTATCTTATTTTGAAAACTAGGTAACCGCGTTCTCGTCGCACGACTTATTAAACTACACACAAGTTGCATGCCTCATCCCAGACCACTTGGGAACCCGTGGAAGCAATGGGGGAAACTGCACAGTTTCGGCTAACCATGTGGTGCCCATACACTGGTTTGAAACCCACAAAAATCATTAGACATCAAAAAAATTTAAACTGGGACCCATTCCGAACCTCAGTGCGAGAACCCGAAGCCAAGAAATAATAAAATATTTTTTTCAAAAAAGTCTAGGTGGGACAATTATTCCCACCACAGACACGTTCTTCCCCCAGAAAGTCACCTAGTCAAAAGATAGAGAAAACCAAAATCTATGCCTAGTTGAAACCGAAAGAAACCACAACACAAGAGAACATGAGAACACGAGAGGGTTCTCCCCACCAAAATAACTCAACTTACATGGAAATTTAACACCCAAAAATACCATCCCTGTAAGGGTTGTCCGATGTGAGAACTCTCGAACGATTCAACCCAACTTCTATAGCACTAGTGAACTATGAAAACCCTGCTTTAATTACAAATGTAAACATGATTTATTACATAAAACATCACTAGATGTAATAAATAAGATCGAGAAGTTTAGTGTATTTGGGGCTTATGATAATTACATAAAAACATAAAACATTAAATACAACATCTTTATTGAAAACTTCCTTTACATGACCACTACATTCCCTCGTACTTAACATTGCATGGGATAACCTGAGGACATGCATAAGAAATGGGTGAGCTATAAAGCCCGGTAAGGGAGTGTACATGTAATAAAATGATGAGTACAATACATGTTAGACAATAGGAATATCAATATAGCATAAAATAATCATGAACATAATGCCATGATAAAGCATGATAATCATAACATGGAAATGTGGAAACAACACATAACATGGAACTATCATGAGCTAAGGCTCATTGCACATAGAACATGAGTAAATCCTCATTGCACATGAAGCACGAGTAAACCCTCATTTCACTTGAATTAGCATGAGTCAACACTCATTGCACATTACATATCATGATACTATACTTTGCCCAATGCATTGGAGCGCTATAAGGGTGCACCCTTCTTAAACATTTCATTTCATGCATAAGTGTGCAACATGGATCATAAAACATGGATTCATAAAACATAATAATTTATTCCATGATAAAGGAATGTGGAATTCATACATGAAACTTTTTAATCAATAAGTAAATGTGCATAAAGGTGGATACCCTTGATGGAGAAATGGGGATGGTATCCACTACACAATTGCACTGGCTTAGAAAATCGGTGCGATTCGGCAGCGTAACGGCGTGACATAAGAATTCATAAAAAATGGTTGATGAGAGAGAAAGGTGCTCCTAATAATATTTACATGCAATGGATAGTAAGGATGTCATATAGATACATGTCCCAATAGTTTTAATGTAATTTATATTCATGATACAAAATTATTGCTTGAATGTAAAAGAAGAGAGAGAAGTTCCTTTCGGAATTTCGGCATAGGAACGGGTGTACATGGGATGAATTTAATGAGAGATAAAGGAGTCTCCCATAATTAAAAAAATAATAGGTCAGTATGGGGGAGGTTAGAAACCATACCCCAACATTCATAATTGAAATTAAAAGTGTAATAAAACTTAAAGAAAATTGATAAAAATGAGAAAGGAAGAAAAAACCCTTACTTGGAAGTGTGCTTCCAAAGACTAGAGAGAGGCTTGTGGGAGGATTCTTGGGAGCTTGGGCCACCTTAGGAGGATTCTAGAGAGAGTATGGAAGGGGTTGGACGAACTCCATGGGATTTGAGTGAGGAGGAAGTGGGAGCTTGGGTGGGTTTATATAGGAAAGGTGATGTAATTCTTTATTATTTAGGTTTGGGTCCCCTTACATTAAATTAATCCAAACCACAAACCATACCATGGTTTTTGCCCATGGTTTTTGGAAAAGGGAAGAGGAAAACAATATTTTATAAGTCCAAAGTCCTAAATTCTTAAAATATTAGGGTTTCTTATGTGGAGGTGAGTCACACTCCCATGAAATTAATTTAAAAGGGAAAGGTGTTAAATTAGTATTGAGGGGTCCATTAACGCTTTGAAAAGTATGTCAAACAAACCCAAAATCACATTATTTTAATGTTAAAACATATATTGTCCGAACATAAATATTATAGTATTTTATTACATCATTATTGGGTCATTATGATGTCATAAAACACATTATATATTTAAACGGTATTTAATTTTTACCCAAAACTTTTACTGTCTCAGAAAATTATGAAAAATTCACCGTTGGATAATTTCAACGCCCTGATTCCAGAAATAACATTTATTTTATCTAAATAATTTTCTAAATATGTAAATTTTCACTTTTAAAATAAAAACCGGCATTTATCGAAAATTCACGGGTTTTGACATAAATGGCTTTCAAACCTTAATAAAAAATTTAATTGCATTCATAAAATTATAAGATCATTTATATTTAGTAAAAATTAATTTTATAATAATATTATTAATTTATTAAAATATTATTTAATTAAAAAATCACTTAATTTAATATAATAGATTTCTTAATTAAATAATAACTAAAAACACCATTTGTACTTTAAAAACTATTTACAATGTATCAAAAATGACTAGAAATTATATTCATCATTATATAAAAAAATAATGTACATGAACATAGTGCTACTTATTTGTTACATAACCTCTTAAAACATCCGCATAAGACCTAAGGGTAAGGTGTGCAATGGTGACATACTGTTAGGGTGGCTCGGATAACATCACTCGAGTGGTAATTTCAATCAACTTCCAATTTTCCCATAGACGATCACGTTCGAGCTTGACATGATGAAGCTCAGCTTGTGCTTGGTCAAGGGAGAAGCCCAAAGGCACCACCTCTTTTCCAAGCTCTGACAAATGGGCTTTGTATGGGGCAATTCTACTGGATGAGGCCATCACTTCCTTTGTCTGAGTAAATTGGATTTGTTAAAGACCTATATTTATACTAATGATGTCATCACTGTTCAACAACTATATTAGAAAAATTCTTAACAGAAAACCAAAGAAGTTGACATTTTATATAAACATAAAGAGACATTTAATTAGATCATGAGGGATTTCCATTAATGAATCTTTGGGTCGTTACAATATTCCCCCATTAAGAAATTTCGCCCTCAAAATTTTCCTTTTCCCACACTAAAACAAATGTGGGTAACTCAGCTTCATCCTATTCTCCGATTCCCATGTCTCTTCTTCAAACTTGTGGTTTCTCCACAACACCTTGACAAGGGGAATTGTCTTATTTCGTAGAACTTTTTCTCTACGATCTAAGATCTTCACTGGTTTCTCCTCACAAGAAAGATCATCTTCCAATTGTACCACCTCATAAGAGAGTTCATGTGAAGGGTCCGATATGTACTTACTTAGGAGGGATACATGAAAGATATCATGTACTTCGGCCATGGCAGGTGGAAGTGATAGTCGATAGGCCACAACCCCAACACGATCATGAATATTGAAGGGGGAGATGTACCTTGGACTTAACTTCCCTTTCCTTCCAAACCTCATGACATTCTTCCACTGAGATATGCGTAGAAACACCATGTCTCCAACATTAAACTCAAGGTCTCATCAATGATTATCTGTATAACTATTCTGTCAACTCTGGGATTCCTTGATATGCTGCTGAATGGTTTTCACCTTCTCCACCATTTCCTCAACGATTTCTGGTCCAAGCACCTTACGTTCACTGACCTCTTCCCAACATGTCAGTGTTCTCCACCTTTTCCCATACATGGCTTCATATGGTGCCATTTAGATGCTTGAGTGGAAACTGTTATTATAAGAGAACTCAACTAGAGTAATATGTTGATCCCATCCTCCTTTAAAGTCCATTGAGCATGCTCTCAACATATCCTCAAGTGTTTGGATAGTCCGCTGGAATTGGCCATCAGTTTGAGGATGATAGGCCATACTGAAGTTCAGTTTAGTATTCAGAGCATGTTGAAGACTCTTCCAAAACATAGAGGTGAATCTTGGATCTCGGTCAGACACAATAGATAGTGGTACTCCATGAAACCTTACCACTTCCCTGATATATATCTGTGCCAGTTGATCCAAAGAAAAATCCTCCCGAATAGTAATGAAGTGTGCAGTCTTTGTAAGACGATCCATAACAACCTAGATTGCATTGTTGCCTTTGGATGTCCTTGGAAGTCTAGTGACAAAGTCCAAGGTGACATTCTCCCATTTCCATTCTGGAATGGGAAATGGTTGCATCACCCCCTTAGACTTCTACCTCTCTGCCTTCACTTGCTGACACACTAGGCACTTTGATGTATATTTAGCGATCTCCTTCTTCATATTATCCCACCAAAAGTTTTCTCGGAGATCTCGATACATCTTTGTGCTCCCTCGGTGAATAGAGAAATTTGATCTATGTGCACCATCCAAAAGTTCCTTCTTCATCTCCGGAATTGATGGAACACATAGTCTTTTCCCAAACCACACAATTATTTCTTCATTAACATTAAACTCTGAGGATTTCCATTTTTTGATAGCTTACACTTTTTCTTGAATTCCCTCATCATCCTTTTGATCATCCTTTAACCTTTCCAAAATAGATGGTTGAGAAATCATTTGTGGAAGGATTGATGATGTTCCCTTCTTTATGATTCCCACGTCTATCTTCATCAAGTCTAATAAGATTGGATCCTTCTCAATTCTCGTCATTGATAAAATTGCTGGGTCCTTTATTCTTAGGGCATCTGCCACCTTGTTCGCTTTCCCAGGGTGGTAATGTATTGAATAGTCATAATCCTAGATGAGCTCTATCCATATTCTCTGGTGCATATTATGATCTTTCTGTGTGAATATATATTTAGGCTCTTGTGGTAAGTATATATCTCACAATTCTCTCCAGAGAGAAAATGCCGCCAGATTTTCAAGGCAAAGATCACCGCCGCCAACTCCAGATCATGCATTGGATAGTTTCACTCATTTATATTCAACTGCCTTGAGGAATAGGACATAACTTTATCATTCTGCATCAACACACAACCTAATAACTTCTTTGAATCATCACTGAAAACAACAAAAAGTTCCCCACTTGTGGGTAAAGTGAGCACGGGTGCAGTGATAAGCCTCCTTTTCAACTCCTTGAAGCTTTCTTCGCTTTCATCACTCCAAGAAAATATTACTCCCTTTAAAGTTATCTTGGTAAGAGGGTTGGAAAATCGTGAAAAATTTCTCACAAATCGTTGATAATATCCATCTAACCCCAAGAATCTACGGATATCCATTACCGATGTTGGACTCGGCCATCCCTCAATTGCATCTGTTTCGGAGGGGTCCACCAATATCCCATTGCTTGTGATGATATGGCCCATGAATGAGACCTCCTTCAACCAGAACTCACACTTTCTGTACTTTGCATAGATCTTCATTCTTGCGCAAAGTCTCTAGTACATTTTTTAAATGAACCTCATGATCCTCCTTGGTTTTGGAGTATATTAGAATATCATCTATAAAGACTACCACAATTTTTTCAAGGTAATATCTAAAGACTCCATTCATCAAGTCAATGAATATTTCTGGAGCATTGGTGAGTCTGAAAGGCATTACTATGAATTCATAGTACCCATACCTTGTACGAAAAGCAGTCTTGGGGACATCTTCCTTCTTCACCCTTACTTGATAATATCCCGACCGTAAATCCAACTTGGAGAAGTATTGTTCTCCACGCAGCTGATCAAACAAGTCATCGATTCTTGGGAGAGGATAATTGTTCTTTATCGTGATTTTTTTAAGTTCACGATAATCGATGCAAATCCGCATTGAACCATCCTTCTTCTTGACGAAGAGGATTGGTGCACCCCATGGTGAAGCACTTGGGCGTATAAACCCTTTATCCAGATTCTCCTATAGTTGTTTCTTCAGCTCTTCAAGCTCAACAACAGCCATTATATATGGAGTCTTGGATATTGGTAGCGCCCCAGGTATATGTTCAATTGAGAACTAAACATATCTTCTAGGAGGAAGACCAGGAAGTTCCTCGGGAAACACTTCAGCGAATTCCCTCACAATAAGCATTCCTTCGAGGATGGTTTCTTCCTCGGACTCAATCATCTGAGCCAGATACACGTTCTCATAAGGAAGTAATATCCATCCAAGAGATGATGGAGCTAAAGGATATTCATCTTCCTCCTTACACTTGTAAATAATTGGGGGTGGATTCTCCATATGGAGTGTGATTTCCCTCTCCTGACAATTTATGTTGGATCTATATAAGGAAATCCAATCCATGCCAAGAATTGCATCAAATTCAACCAGAGGGAGTATGACGAGGTTCTCAAAGAAATTCAATCCACAGACCATAACAGGGGAGGACTTATATTCATGGGATGCAATGATTGCCCTATTTTTCGTACTCACCGACATCTTTACATCCATGATTTGTGGTGGTGCTGGGATTGTTATACTAAAATTCCGAGATATAAAAGAATGCATAGAACCTGAATAAAAAGGTACATTCACTATTCTTGAATGAATAACTAGTATACCTATCACCACTTCATTGTCAGGGGTTCACTTCAGCATAAGTGATGGAAAAAGCTCTTCCCTGCTGCCTTGGATGTTGTTGGTTGTCTCCGAAAAACCGTGGATTAGGGAACTGATTTGAAAAATGAACCGGTTCTTTGCATTTGTAGCATTGAACAATGCGTTGAGGTTCGAACAGAGCGTTCCTTTCCTCTGCCGCAGCCTCAGATCTTTCTTTCCGACAGTTAATAGCTAGGTGCTCTTCTTTTTCACACTTGAAGCCCTTTCTTGTCCCCTTAAGGCAATTTCCAGGGTGCTTCTTTCCGCACTTTTGGCAAGTGGGGTGCTGGATCTTCTTAGCACCGTTGGATTTATCCATCAGACCACCATAATTGAATTCCACCTTACTCTTCTTGTCCCCATCATACCCCTGTGATTCCCCAATCTCCATTTCGACCTTGAAGTCACATCAGACAATTTCCTCATAGCTGTCGAAGTCATGGATTGCTAATTCTTTCTGCAATATAGGCTTCATCCCACCAAAGAAGCGGTCAACTTTGCATTATGGGGTAACGAGAAAGCCGAAAGTGTATCGTGAAAGCCTTGTGAAGTTTGCCTCATACTCTCTAACAGATTCTTCACCTTTTTTCTTTAGGGAAAGGAAGTCCCAATCCATCTTAAGCCAGAGGGTGCGCCGAAAAAATTTATCGAAAAACATCTTCCAGAAATCCTTCCATTCCAACGCCTCGATCTCCTCCTCTGGCTTCGTATTTTTGATCAACATCCACCATTGATCAGCTTCACCCTCCATACGATATGCCACCAAGAGAACTTTCTCTTGTTCAGAACATTAGAGGATGGAGAATATGTTTTCAATGGAGTTGATCCATTGTTCAGTGATCGTGGGATCGATTGATCCACTAAAAGTAGGTGGCCTTTGTCTCATGAAGCTCTCGATAGCGACTTGTTCTTTCTTTGAGGGGGTTGAACATTCCTATTGACCCGTGTTTCTTTTCAAAACTTGTGTTATCTGAGAGAGAAGCGTGACAAAGTTCGCGATTCCCGCTCCCATTAGATTGGGCATCTCATTAGTACAGTCATCACACTGATCTTCACAACGGTTGTTAGCCTGAGTCCTCCTATTACCGGCCATTGGATGGAATAAAAGGAAACTTAGTGGTATCACACAAAGGGTAATCCAAAGAAAAAAGTTTATGACTTATAAATAAACTATTATTTCCTTACTCAAGAGTCTATAGGCTTCAATCTAGGCTTTTCATGATCTACTTTCTAACATATATTTGTAGGGGCATTTTTTTAATTCCCTTAATAAGGGTTCATACTAATCTTTTGAATTTATCAAAACATATCCCCTAGGAGTGTCGTAACCCAAATTGCAGCAAGGCCCATTATCGTGCACTAGTTCTCGTTCGAGTCTAGCTCAAAGCGGTGTTTTTAGGTTTTACCCCTAGGATACATCTGTGCCAGAGTGGCCTCTACCTGCTCATATCCAGACAGGGATGTATTTGTTTGATAAACCACTTACTCAGAACTTACCAAAACTTAGGGATGTTTTTATTATACTTAGTATTGTATCTAAGGCTTTACTAGGGTTTATTAATCCCAAACATAACTAAACCTATCCTCTGATACCAACTATGACAGCCCTGCTTTTATTACAAACTTAAATATGATTTATTACATAAAACATCACATGATACAACAAAGAAGATCGAGAGGTTTAGTGTCTTTGGGGCTTAGGATTATTACATAAAAACTTAAAATATGAAATACAACATCTTTATTGAAAACTTCCTTTACATGACCACCACATTCCCTTGTACTTAGCATTGCATGGGATAACCTGAGGACATGCATAAGAAAAGGGTGAGCTATAAAGCCCAGTAAGTGAGTAAACATGGAATAACATGATGAGTACAATACATGTTAGACAATAGGCATATCAATAGAGCATAAAAGAAACATGAACATAAATTCATGATAAAGCATGATAATCATAACATGGAAACGTGGCAACAACACTTAACATGGAACAAGCATGAGCCAAGGCTCATTGCACATAGAGCATGAGTAAATCCTCATTGGACATGAAGCACAAGTAAAACCTAGTAGTACTTGAATTAGAATGAGTCAACAATAATTGCACATGACTTATCATGATACTATACCTTACCCAATGCATTGGAGCGCTATAAGGGTGCACCCTTCTTATACATTTCATTTCATGCATAAGTGTGCCACATGGATTATAAAACATGGATTCATAAAACATAATAATTTATTCCAAGATAAAGTAATGTGGAATTCATACATGAAACTTTGTAATCAATAATTAAAGGTGAATAAAGGTGGATACCCTTGATGGATAAATGGGCATGGTATCCACTACAAAATGGCATTGGCTTAGAAAATCAGTGTGATTTCGACAGCGTAACGACGTGACATAAGAATTCCTAAAAAATGGTTGATGAGAGAGAAAGGGGTTCCTCATCATATTTACATGTAATGGAAAGTAAGTAGGTCATATAGATACATGTCCCAACAATTTTAATGGAATTTATATTCATGATACAAAATTATTTCTTGAATGTAAAAGAAGAGAGAGAAGTTCCTTTCTGAATTTCGGCATAATAATGGGTGTACATGAGAGGCATTTAATGAGAGAGAAAGGGGTATCCCATCATTAAAAAAAATATGAGGGAAGTATGGGGGAGTTGAGAAACCATACCCCAACATTCATAATTGAAATTAAAAGAGTAATACAACTTAAAGAAAATTGACAAAAATGAGAAAGGAAGAAAAAACTATTACTTGGAATTGTGCTTCCAAAGGCTAGAGAGAGGCTGTTGAGAGGCTTCTTGGGAGCTTCAGGCACCTTAGGAGGATTCTAGAGATATTAGGGAAGGGCTTGGACGAACTACAAGTTCTTTGAGTGAGGAGGAAGTGGGATCTTGGGAGGGTTTATATAGGAAAGGTGAGGGAATTCTTTATTATTTAGGTTTGGGTCCCCTTACATTAAATTAATCCAAACCACAAACCATACCATGGTTTTTTGCCATGGTTTTTGGAAAAGGGAAGAGGAAAAAAATATTTTATAAGTACAAAGTCCTAACTTCTTAAAATATTAGGGTTGATTATTTGGAGGTGAGTCACACTCCCATGGAAATTAATTTAAAAAGGCAAGGTGTTGAATAAGTCTTGAGGGGTCCATTAATGCTTTGAAAAGTAAGTCAAACAAACCCAAAATCACATTATTTTAATGGTAAAACATATATTGGCCGAACATAAAGATTATCGTATTTTATTACATCACTATTGTGTCCTTATGATGTCATAAAACACATTATATATTTAAACGGTATTTAATTTTTACCCAAAAATTTGACTGTCTCAGAAAATTATGAAAAATTCACCATTGGTAATTTTGACGTCCTGATTCCAAAAATATAATTTATTTTATCTAAATAATTTTCTAAAGATGTTAATTTTCACTTTTAAAATAAAAACCGACATTTATTAAAAATTCACAGGTTTTGACAGAAATGCCTTCAAAACCTTAATAAAATTCTAATGGCATTCATAAAATTATAAGATCATTTATATTTTATTAAAATTAATTTAATAATAATTTTATTATTTTATTAAAATATTATTTAATTCAAAAATCCCTTAATTTAATAAAATATATTTCTTAATTAAATAATAACTAAAAACACCATTTGTACTTTAAAAACTATTTACAATGTATCAAAAATGACTAGAAATTATATTCATTATTATATACAAAAATAATTAACATGAACATAGTAATACTTATTTGTTACATAACCCCTAAAAATAGCCGCATAAGACATAAGGGTAAGGTGTGCGATGGTGACAGACTCTTGGGGTGGCTTGGATAACATCGCTCGAGTGGTACTTTCAATTAACTTCAAATTTTCCCGTAGACAATCACATTCGAGCCTGAAATGATGAAGCTCAGCTTGGGCTTGGTCAAGGGCGAAGCCCAAAGGTGCCAAATCTTTTCCGAGCTCTGACAAATGGGCTTCGTATGGGGAAATTCTACTGGATGAGGCCATCGCTTCCTTTGTCTGAGTAAATTGGATTTGTTAAAGTCCAATATTTATACTAATCATGTGATCACTGTTCAATGACCATATTAGCAACGATCAAAATTCTTAACATAAAACCAAAGAAGATGAAATTTTATATAAACATAAAAAGACATTTAATTAGATCAAGAGGGATTTCCATTAATGAATCTTTGGGTCGTTACATGAACAGCACCTCTACTGAAACTTAGAACTCTCAACCCAAACCAAAAAACCCCAAACACTAGAGAAAAACCTCCGAGAAGAATGTAATTATAGCTGTAAACCTAAGTATAACATTCGAACTTGACTCCTCCACATGCAATTAAATCTCTAAATGAACACTGCTAAACCAAGATCAACCCATACAAGGGAAAAACACACTTTTAAGTTAAACAAATGATTCAGAAACCCCTAATCACACAGACAAAACTATTTGGATTACAATTAAACATATCCGTCATAACACCATGATGAAACAATGAACTTAAATAAATGTCAAAAATTTAACAGAAGAAAATAATAATAGAAAGACATTAAATTTTCAACTACCACCAAAGAACACAAAACCCAAGTCGAGGCTTCATACCCCCCTGCAACTCCTAACTACGTGCGAGCTTCACCCCAAGGCCTGCGGTTGGGGCTCTAATAGATGAAGCATCTCCTTCCTCATAGTCATGCACTAGAATTCCTCCAGTCACAACATCTTCATCAGGTTATGCTTCCTATAAAACTTCTCCAAGTGACCCCGATATTCGTAATGATGACACATCATTGGTGGGATGCAATATGACGGTTTCATGTGCCCAAACCGGCCAAACTGGTGGCACACCACTGAACATTTTGATGAACTAGAATCCAACACAACTACATAAAACTCTTTAGAAACAGGTCCCTCTGGAATACCCTACTCACCAAATGGGGAACCTTCACAAGCAACTAGATACACTGGTTTTCCAACCATCTGTGCTTCAGAGACTAACTCAGCTAGGAATGCCTCATCCACCAGCTTCTCGAAATGATAGTCTTTAGAAAGGAGGACTCACTCATTGATATCTAGATGAAGATCCCTAAATAAGAGGGAAGTCTTTATCAAATCCTATGATGATGCTTCTGGAGAAAATTAAACAAGTTCCATGAAATGGTCAACATATTATTTCACCATCTTTTGTCTTTTTTGATTACACATTATCTCTTCTCTTTTCTTTGTCTTTACCTCCTTAAGTATAAACCATAGGACAGAGATGAATTTAATGAAATCCCACTTCTTCCCAACTTGGATTGATGGATGGGAGAACAAATCTCATTCATCCAGTACCAAACCTTCAAAAAGACTCAAAATGAAATGCACTCTGATAACATCAGGATTTCACAATACCTTCAAGATGCATTCGACCTATTCAATCCACTCTGCTACCTCTAACAGGACCCAATCACTATGAAGGATGGGAAACATCTGAAGAGGACAAAAAATTGGGCATGAATTATTAAAAACTTTGGGGACCTTTCTACACATAATTTTTTTGAACAACTTATAAAACATAGATCCAAAACCAATATCAAGCCAAAGTAATATCATTGAAAGTGCATTCATCAAAAAACAGCCAGCTCAAAAACCAAACAAATACAAACACAACACAAAATCCCCTTTTTAATTTTAGATTTCAAAACTGCCTTCTTTCAAGGCCACTTTCAAAATACCAAACCACCTTTTCAAACCAAATTCACCCACATGGGCCACTACACCATGTAAAATCACGATGTTACATCTACTTGCCTTCGTTTTCATCCGTTAATATAAAACAAACCAGAATGGGACAATGAGCCAATTCCTATACTACCCCTAGAAACTTGATGTTTGGAATGGGTAAGGGTTCATGACATCCTTCTTGTACCTACCTCTCATGTCTCGAAAGTCCTAATATTTATCTACCAAACCACCCAAATATCAAGGGCCTCCTTTGATACCATTTTGTCACAAACCAACCTGGGTCACCCCTGAACTGGTCACCCGAGCTGGTCTAAGACATGGCCTGAAGGGTGTTCCCAATCCCCATGGGATGGAAACTAGCATCGGGTACCAATATTTAATCGTTGGGAATTATTTGTCCCATAAAGATAAATAAATAATCAAGAATAAACATAAGAATAAAACTAAACACTAGTAGCAGAAAATAAATAAATAGAATGGCTCAACATACCTCCATGCGAACCTCTAGGTAAACACCCAACGAATGTCCAACCTTTCTCTCATAATGAGAAATCTAGCCAAGAGAACGTAAAACTAAAATGATGAAAAAGGCATGAGCATTAAAAATGATCAGTAGGGTTTCAATGATAAACCACAGAATCCAATGTCTCCTTTCCCAAAACAATCCACTAACAAAATAATGAAATACAAATATAATGGCAAGTCTTTCACATTTTAAAATAAGAAACCTGATTTTCCAATTTAAAAATCCAACACACATGACATACCATTTCCAAAATAATTTTTAATTGTATAAACTAAACCCAAAACAAAGTATACCAATGTTGGGATAAAGTAGAATAGGTAAAAAATGCACGCTGGAAATAAACTAGAATAACAAAAAGTAAAAAATTAATAAAAATAAAATAGTAAACATGGGTGATCCTAAAAATCCATAGTAAACTACTGGACATACTCAGTTTTGGAACCACCTGTCAGCGTATGGTGAATCTCCTAAGTCTACAACCAACTAGTCACCCTATAACTGAAAAATATAGTGGCAAAGAATGACATGCTTAACAACCATTCCAGGGTGTACCAAACCATCTAATCAGGGTTGATTGGAGACTGTCACTCAATCATCTAAAAGAAACCTTGGAATCCCTGGTCGTTATAATAATAATGTGTAAGTAAGAATTTCTTCATATGCGTGACTCATCTCACCACACTTGCCTTCCCCAAACATGGAAACTTCCTATGAATTCACCCATAAAGGGTTACCCTAAACATGATAGCCCCTAAGTACAAATTCAATATTTTCATATTAACAAAGTTCCAATCAGTTTGTCACACCATTTAGCATTTTAAAAGTTTTATAAAATGTTCAAAGTTTCCAATCAGTCATATACTTTTCCCAAAACACAATCTCGTTTAATGGTTAGTACAAACAGTACCCTTAGGGTAAAAGTTCCAAATAGTCCTTTAACTCAACATGTCTAAAATTATTACACAAAACATCACACAAACAACACTTTTTCCATTACAAATCCAAACAAGAATATGATCAAATATTTTATTTCAAACCATTTCAGAAATCACACAAAGAATCAAAAGTCATTTAGAAAGCAAGAATCATTTTCACAGAATTAGAACTCCCTTTCAAATAAAACCCAAACGCACACCAAAACACTTTGAAATCATGATTCACATGTTAAAAATCATTTAATAAATAATTCACTCATTTTGTAATTTTTTTTAAAAGGACCAAACAAAGCCTTATAATGTGATATCACCATGTTCACTTGAGAATTTAATTTTAAAATAAAATGCATACCCAAACGCTTATGAAAACTACTTTTTCAACTTTAAAAAACTAAATCTCACCACTTAAACAACCAAAAGAACCATTTTTACAATTAATGAAAACAATTTCACCATTAAATAAACTAATATTAAAAATCATTAAACAATTTTAAGAAGAAAACCATGGCCTAAAATAGAAAAACACACTGAAATATTCTTTTTTGAGAAAATACACATCAATGACACACCAAAACAAAGTTCTCAGTCTTTTCATAGTTATATAAAGTAGTTTCACAATTAATAAAAACACTAGTAGAGGAAAAACTATGGGTTTTCATAAAATAATTAACTTCATATCACACAACATTCTATTAGGATAAATCATGCATATTAAACTTCCTTAAAAACTAAGTCCACACTAGAGAAATTTACAAAATAACATGTTAAATTAATTAGATAGGAAAAATCATTTATCATTAATGTTTATTTTTAAAACTACATACACATAATAATATAATTATTTCAAGTGCTATCTTTAACACTTTTCAAATAATAGAAACACTATAATGAATTATCAACAACACTTATAAAGGTGATAATGGTATTTGTAAATTAATTTGAAACACAAAAGTGACATAGATCTTGTGGGAAATGAAAAGTTTGGAAAACACCTACCTCAATGTAAAATCAGACAAAAATGACACTTCAATGGGAGGAATAACACCACCCCGCAGAATAACCACACACCTAAAATAGTGAGAAAAACATGTGGAACCCAACTCACAGTATTAGAATTTAGCCAAAAACCAATAACCCCAAAGATGAAATATACTATAAAAACCCAACCGAAGCAAGGAGGGGGTTGGTGTGCTGATGGATAGAGAAAAGGAGTGCAGGGGTTTCAGGATTTTGGTGCGCTGCAAGATAGAGGGGAGAGAGAAAGTTGGAGCATGGAGGCCAGAGCGTGGCCTGGCTGGAGAGGGCCCACCTGGAGCATTGGAAGCCAGAGGCATCACTGAATGGTTGCGGACTTGAAGAGTGAGGCCAACACTGGTGGGTTTTGTGGTCGGCTATCGACCGGAGGGAAGATTCCGAGTATGATGAGAGTGCGAGGCCTAGGGACTTGGTGAGGACAGACGAGGAATGAGGGTGGAGGTCAATGTGTCTTAGATGTGTCCTATAGGGGACGAGAGATGTGGAGGGGCCAGAGGCATGGTGTAGTGCCACAGAAGGAGTGCCTTTCACTACTGGAAGGAGGCTCCTCACACCATGGGGAAGGGAAATAGGGGGCAGGTATAACTAGGGGTTTATTTAATTTATAACAATAAAAATAAAAATATTAATAATAAAATGAAAGAAATAATAATAATAATAATAATAAATATAATAATAATAAAAATTTGATAACAATAAAAATAATAATTATAAAAATAATAATTTTAATAATACCATTAATATAATAATAATAAAATTTATAATTATTTATAATTATTTTTCTTAAATACAATTATAATAATAATATTGATATCATTAATAATAATCATAATAATAATAATAGTAATAAAATAATATTATTATAATTATTGAAAATTGTTTTTTAAATTTTAATCTATTTATTTATCTTATTTTGAAAACTGGGTAACCGCGCACTCATTGCACTGCTTAATAAACTGTGTGCAAGTTAAAAAACTCATCAGAGGCCACATGGGATCCCAAAAAAGCACAAGGGGAGACATCACAGTTAGCGCTAACTATACGGTTCCTGTGCACCAGTCTAAAACCCAAAAAAAATAATTAAACGTCACAATTTTTAAAAAGGGACCCAACCGAAACCTTAGCGTGATAACCCGAAGCCAAGATATAATAAAATAAAAATTAATTTAAAAAGTCAATGTGTGACATACCATGGATTAATAAATACTATAGAATATTACATGCCTCAAAAGATTATACAAAGTTGAAAAATAAATAAAAAGGAATAATATTTTTATTACTAGTAAATTCCCTAGATCATCTTCACCCTTTTGAATCACTATTAGTAACACTAAATCTATAAAAATAAATAACATCTTGAATTGAGATTTGTTATTGTAAAATACTAAATCAAAATCATAGTAATGATAATTTTTATTTGTGAAGTTATAATGGAATAAATTTATAGAATGTTTTGGGGGTAATATAACCATTCTTTGATTGTTATAATGGGGTATATAGGCATTGGGTATAATATCAAGAAGCACAGTATTGGTTCATAATTATAAGTATATATTTGACATAAAAAAAGTTTATTTAAATGTTAAAAATATAAATTTTCCTTATATATAATATATTTTATACAAAATAAATGATTTTGGAATACAATAATAAGATAGTAATCCATTTGTTAAAATAAATTTTATTCTAAAGAAACTTTTTTAAAAAAATATTAATTTTTTAAAAATTAATTACTTCTAAATAATGGTTTTAATAAAATGTATTGATAAAATTTGATGAATTATATTTAAAATAAACTAATAATATACATTAAATAATTATATAAGTATAAAGGATACAAAGTTAATTATTTATGGTCAAAAATATATTTTTTCATTTTAAAATATAACATTTATATATTATATGTTATTAAATTTATCAAATTTGGGTCATGAAATTGAATGAAATATATATAGATATATAATGAATAGAAATTCATACAATTATTATTAATTTATTTGAAAATTTTGATAAAATCACTTAATGTTAAAAAGCTATATATTTTCAAAGATATATTTATAATTCTTGTAATGTGTTTTTATATTACTAAATTTGAATAATCACTATTAAAAAATAATTTTAATAAAATTTATTAATTTTATTTGCGAAATTGAATTCTCATTCACCATATTATTATTCATTTGAATGGAATAAGAATTAATTCATTTTTATACTTAAAAATACATTTTTCTAAAAATTGGTATTATGAATTTTATGTTATTATATTAAAATCATTTTCTATTACTTTTAGAAATTGAATCAAATAAAATGGATTCCATATTTATAATCATAATTTTTCAATTAGGGAATAAATTTAATTTCATTTTTAGTAATAAAAATAAATTTACGAGGAAAAAGTTAACATGGTAAATTGTATAAATGGGGAAAATGTGTAAAATTAATGGGTAAAGACCTAAAATATCAAATAACCCATAAATGTGTGGATTATAGAATTATATACCTCCCCTTATTTATTTTCTAATTTTTTCTACATTTTACCCACTTTCCCTAAGAAATTACATTTCTTATTCATTATAAATGATTATTTATGAAAATGCCACTCAAGCCAACCAATAAAAGGATGCCTATTCTACCTACATAAACCCAAACATTTAATTTGAATTTATCTTGATTACCTACCCAAATTACCCCTAATAATCCTCTATCATGTTGTGAATCTTATTTTCCCATTGGAATACTCTAATTCCTTCAAAGTTAAAAGGGTTCTAATAGAGGATATGATCTCTTCTTTGCATGTAATTACTTCTTATAACTATTTTTCATTTATATTATTTCTATAACTCTTCTAAATTATGATTTATCACATTAATAAAATATAAATAATATTATGATAGTATATTAATAAATATATTATAAAAAATCACTTCATAATCATACTCATTAATTTATTATAGTGCATTCTTGTTTGGACCGGTTTAACAAAATACATGGACGATGCTATCAATTTTTAACATTGATGGTCATGAAAAATTATTTATTGTATGGATATGATATTAATAAGGAAATAATGTTTTATTTATGGTTCTGGAATCATCATATTAATATCTAACCCATTTTTATTAAATTACTATATGTCTATTAAAAATTATTAAAACAAGATCATTATGGATTTCATCTTTACAAATCATATTTGAAATTCCCATGGAATGAACCTGAAAATTCATAAATAATAATGGAACTAATACTATAGTGTTTTTATTATTCTATATATTTTTAACTCATGAACACATAATAATGATATAGATTTTCATATCAAAATAGACGAGGAATGATTGAAATCACTAACAACTGATGATAAATAAAAAAATATGTAATAACTACGAAAAAAATTAAAAAGATTAATATAAAAGGTAATAAATATTAATAAGGTAATGAAATATATTATTAATCTGTATTAACTTATTATGCATAAAGTTAGATTATGTTCAAGCATGCAGAAATCTATGGTAAGAGTTTTGGTTGACTAAATCTTCCTTCATTGCATCATATACTTTCTTCTTTGAATATGTTATTCTATGTTTCGTTTATTTTATTAGAATATTTTATATTATATTATTTATTTATTATTATCTAAGTGTTTATGTATATTTTTTGTAAAATCATTTTCAAATTATTCTTACATCTTAAATTATAATGTTTGTAAGGGTTTTAGTCGACATACTATCCTTTCATTGAGTCATGCACTATATTATTTTAAACTGTACTTATAATTTTGATTTATTATAACCTATTATTGTATAATTTATTATTTCCTATTCATTTTCAGGTTATTTTCTTTTATTTATCACAATATCCTTTATGAATTATTCTTACATCATAAAATATAAAATTGTAAATGTTGTCATCTCAATTTCATATCATTGAGGTATGTTTCAAATTATGAACCTATATCAATTTATATGATGCATATACAACCAAATTTTCATATTTTTACCCTAAAACACTTTTTATTCATGGGATTTGCAATTCCATTTCATGATCTCTTTTCTATTGCCTTTTGATTCACACAAGACCAAACTTGTAAGGGTTTTTGAAAACTCAATATCCTTTATTTATTTAAAATAATTATTGTTCTACTATATTGTTATAAGTCTTATATATTTTTACATTTTTATATTATATGTGATATTTTCTATTTATTTATATGGATAATACATTTCATTATAATAATAAAATATTTCATTGACTCACACTTCATAAAAATGCACTGTTATAATGGAAATACTTTAGCATTTTAGTCTAGGTATTTTTATTCAATGTCCATGTTCTTTCATACCAAATATGGTCGATATGATTATTTTTAAATCCATTTTCTTTTATTTTATATAAATATCAAATCTAAATTTTACTCTATTCAAAATTATTTTTATACCATTTTTATCAATGCAGGATCCATTTAAAAAATATAAATATTTAAAAATGATTTATTTCACTTCTATAAATTTCATATATTCCACACTATATTTCTAATTATTCACTATTATATATTTCAATATCCCATTGCTGAGAAATTTATTAGTAAAATAATATTTTTATTTTTTATTTTCACCTTTATAAAAATGATTTTGAAAGTCACTTTTAACTTTTTTTATAATAACTTTACCAAAATGTATAGGAATCAAATTTAAAGATTTATTTTCCATTTTATATTTTTTATTATTAATTTTAATTTGAAGAAAATTATTTCTAATATATATTTTAAATTTTTTTACTGAAATATTATTATTTTAGGTAATTTTATGAAAAATATGTTTAAGTTAGTTATTTACTTATTTTATGTTATTTCAATGTTGTATAAAGGATTAGGAATTGATTTCTCAAACTCTCTATAATGTATTCTATTCACTTAAACAATTATTCATCTATTTTAGTAATATTATATTTTTATACTCTGAATGTTCCTTATAGTATATTTTCTCTCATCATACCTTTTTTACAAGCATCTCCTCTTTTGAAATAATCATTTGAGTCATTATCAAAATTTCCTTGGTGATGAGGAAATGAAATCACTATGAGATGATTTATTCATCACAACATTTCTCTTTCCTAATCAAAATTGTTCTATAAATATATCCTTTATCCAATTTCATTCCCTTGTGAGTACCCTATACCTTTATCTTCTAATTTAAGTGTTCACCTACATAATCATGAAATTTAACTGACATGGGAAATATATTTTCATAACCTTAAAATTTTTATTCTATACTATGTAAATACTCTATAATTTATTATTTTTTTGAAGGGTATTTACCTAGGTATCCTATTTCATTTTTTGGATAAGTTTTACCTGATCAATTTTTATATTTAACCATTTTATTCCCACAAGTTAATCATGTGATAAATTTTGATTGTTTTATTTTGAACAAATATTTATTTTTTATAATTTTATGATGTGTGGGTCAAATATATATTGAATAAGAGATTGTTTGTAAAATATTTTTTATGATTATGTTACTGATGGTGATGGATCTCACATCATTCCTAGGGTTTACATCCCAACTAGAACCCTCTAGACCTTCCATCCCCTCTCCCGTTCGAAGGGGAGGGTGAATCGAAGTAGTTGATATGTATCAAGTCATACCATCCTAAATATTCATTACCTTCACTAATACAAAATTACTTATTACATTCCCCTGTATCATGTTTAGATTAAAGGTCCCTTATTTTGAAAATATATCTCATTTGTTATCAATATTCTTCATGGAATTAACCAAATCATCATCCCTACATGAACTCACACTAAATTCCTATTTTTTGTAGAGTAAAACTTCTATTGAGGTATTTGACAGGTTCATCAGTAAATATTTGGGGATAAAAATCAGGTAGATGTTGACCTCTTATATGGTCGAGAAATGTTGATTATCTTCACCCTTGAAGATGGTCTAGTTTGATGCAAGGTCTAGAACACCCCATTCCTTCAAATATTCCCACCTATTCATACATAGATTATATTTCATGATAAATATAAACCCTGAATCCATGAATACATTAGTTTGGATATATATTCTAGGTTTACCACATCCTTTCCAAAATCACTCCATTTTTAAAATTATTGGTAATATGTATGAACACTTAATTTGTTTGTATCTCAGGACCTAAGTGATCAATAATCCAATTAAGCTCAAATCCATGTCAAGGTTGATGTTTCTAAAACCTAATTGGATTTTTTCTGGTTCAAAATTAAGGTATAGTATCATTAAAAACAAAATATTAACTATTAATCAGGGTTTTATTTTTATTCCATCATTAATTTTCAATGTCTCAATGTGTAGGATTATTGTATTAGGAGCAATAAAGCCCATCCAGTTTATCCTCATGTGAATATTTACCTCAATATAGAAAATTAATTTTAGGAAGTATGTGAAGATAGGATGATACCCATGCATATAATAGTTACAAATATAACTTCAACTAGTGTGTAATGGGAGACAATTATTACTAAAATATCATTTATTATGGTTGAGGCTTAATTTGAGGGAATCATATATTTATATACTAAAGTAGTGAATTAGTCTCTACACACATAAATATTTTCATGTACTAAATCTTACACTGTTGATGCTAGGAATAAAAGGACTATAGATAACTCCCCTACAACTAGATTAAATTCATCATTTTGGTGAGGAGTGTGGAGTTGAGGGACAAGAAGGGAAATTATCTTTGGAGTTTGAAAAATTTTAGATATGAAATATTTAATAGAAGAAATCATTTAGTGTTGAAATTCATAATAATTTTATGAATTTTGGTGATGGTTCAATAAAAATATATGAGGGGTGTAAAATTATAGAGTCCAATATGAATAAATAAAAAGTTCGGGCTACTAACATAGACGTTGTAATAGAAGTGAAGATTCATATGGAGGGAGTATGGGTGATAATTATCTATATAAGGTATTTGAAATGTGTTCTGTTATGACCCATCCCATAAGGTACCATTCTTTGACTACCCAAATCCCACCTCCAATAGGATAGGTGTCAGTGACTTGCACCTAGTAGGTATATCACAAAAATGGGAGGAATTATCCCAATGTACCTATATTCACACAGACATCTCCAAGACAAAAATGATGAAATATAAAAACACTAAGAAAAAAATGCATGAAACCACTATAACTCACAACATGATTACTGGAGTTTTGGTGATGGAATGTAAACAGGGCTAGAATACAAGCCCACCAAAAGAAGTCTACAACCAAGTTCCTAAAACTCATCTAAATCAAAACCTATCTGATCCAACCTGAAGGCAAGGTGCTAGAACTGCAATCTAAAGCCATAAGAACACCATGACCTACCTAATTTCACAAGGCTCCATCCGGTCTGGGTCTACCCTGGACTCTGGCAAAAGGTCACTAATCTACATAAGACATGACACATGTGGGAAAATATCATGTATGGGTGAATATAAAGATACCCATTAGGACACCCTAAAACCACAAATCAACACACAAAGAAGAGTCACATTCATCTCTACACAAGTATTTGTCAATAGAACATATAATTAGAATATCCAGATATACTCAAACCATACCACATAATCTAGGGTAAGTTATAACAACTGCATACCAAAAATAGGGATTTAGATCAATGATTCCACAAAGAACACATCCAAGGGAACACACTCTTAAGTCTAATAGCATTGATGATGTCCACCCGATAAGTATTGTTCATCAGGAACTGTTATGAGAGAGAGAGATAATGAATGCTATGAAGATATATATGATATATAAGAGGAGGACCACAACCAGGGTCATAGGGTGATACCAAAAACAACATCTGTATTAACCCGCTCTGTGGAGGATTGATTCCCAATGAAATCGGTCATGTAAATACTGAAGAATATTCATAGGTAATGAAGAAGGAATAGAGGATCTGCTCTGGGCCTCTCAAGGGATTCCAACAACTCTATCCTGGAATTCCTACTAAAGGGATCATACTATTCTGAGTAGGAAATGATACCAAAAAACCTTCAGGTAAATGTTTAAGGGAAAAACCCCAACAAAACACATCTAATGTACGGTGGACAAGAGAATAAACCTACATAGAAAAGGAGGGTTCATAATGAGCAGTGGTCACACTCATTGTGTCCCTTTACCCCGAGTACTTCCCATCTAAATATCCCATGTCACTAGAATAATTTACATGATAAACCCACCACAGGTATAAAAAGTATCATCTCATTTCCACTATCCCAACACCATAGTTTATTCTTCAAACAGATGCACCTCTTGAAAGTTACGGGGTTTGATGGTTTAGGGGGGGTTACTGGGTTGTGGACAGACCCAGGTCCGACCCATTCAACTCGAGCCCATCCACCCATCCTGGCACGCTCTGGCCCAACCTGCTCTGGAGAACTCCAACCTATCTTTCCCACTAACCCTCTTTGGTCTTCTCGAGCCTGGTTACACCCCAATGTCCCACTCCGACCTGTTGACCTGCTCCATCCGGCTTGGCCCACTAGCCAGCCTGGTTGCACCCCGTGGCCCACTCTGGCCCATTGACCCACTCTGGCCTGCTTCAGCCTGCTTCCCTCACTGGCCTTCCGGGTTTCACCCAACTGTCCCACTTAAACCCTCCACTCGGTCCACCATCCTACCACCACCTCAATATATGACATCCATGAGGACCATCACCTCTACGTCTGACGACTCCCACGCAGCCCACCATCGCATCATGTGGCACCCACGTGACCTGCCGCCACATCCCGTAGCTCCCACGTGGCCCTTCGTGGTATCCCACAACTCTCGCATAGCCCGACTCCCTCTCCCATGACTCCCATGTGAGTCACCACCATGTACCATGGCTTATACATAGCCTACCACTGTGTCGATGTTGCTCTGCCACCCTCGACACCGGCCGCCACCTTCAGTTGTTGCCGCGAATCCACAACTCCACACAACGCATTTAGCCACCGCACCACTGTCACCACGCCTCTCCAGGCCACCAAGTAGGACTTGCACTAGGGGTGCCTTCCACGAACCATTGATCCACCTTTGGTGTCCCGAATTCAACACGATTGCATATTTGAGTTCCTTGGGAATCGATCAACATAGATCCGGCCTCTATTGTTGGATTTCCATAACTCCAAGGGTCTGATCATGTTCAAAACCACCTATAAAGTTGATCTATGACCATGTGGTTCTAACAGTGAAATTAAAATGAATGGGTGTGATAAAAACACAAATAACACCATGAGTAATGAACCTGGTCATTTGTTCGTGTTGGCCTCGATTCATTCATGTTAGAACAGATAATGAAGAGAAAACAATTCCATCTAATTTAATCCTACCAACAACACAAGAATAAATTATTATACTATGAATTGATCCATGTTTTTCCCTAATTAATAACATGATGTAAAATCATAAAAAAAATGTCCTACATGGTGTTTGTATCTATTTTTGATGAAGAATAGTTACTTAGCCTTCGTTGAAAAGATCCTCCAACTCCACTGGCATGACGATCCACGATCTACTCAATATTTCATCATTGTTTTCTGAGGGGATTCCTTTCAACATGATTTAGAAGAAATATTGGGTTATAGAGATGACCATAAATTCTGTAAAAACGTTGAATAAAAATAAAACACGTCATTGTGTCACTATGTAATGTTAAAATAAAATAAATCATTAATTTATTTTATTCATTATAATTTCCAAAAACTATTTTCATAGATAACCCATTATGGAAGATTTTAGGACTCGCATAGGGTATAGTCATTGCTTTGAATGCAACAATGACCTTATATTTCTAATCCTTACACCCATTTAGAAGTTATTCCATTTTTTCATGGAAACCACTCACATGTTATATTTAAAGTTTAATATTTTTCAAAAATTTATTATAGAAACACTAGGACTTGGAATCACACACTATCTAAGTGCCTATTCTTGAAATAATTCCATATAAAATTAAAAAAATACATAGAAAAATACAGGACAATACATTATCCCCACCATAGGGATTTACATCCCAAAAAAACCAATAAAAAAGGCTACTAAAATTTATGTGTCTACTACGCATGAATCTGAGCATCACCCTCCCATGTGATCTTATAGAGATTCCCATTATTCCACCAAATAGTAAGGAATGGAATCACTCACCCATGATGTATCACCTCTTACTGATCCTTGATCTCCACTGGGTATTTTTAAAAATTCACCCCATTCTCAATATCCAGCTCTCTGCAGTTTATGATGTGTGATGGGTCCTGTACATAACTACTTAGTTGTGAAACATGGAATAAATCATGTAACCGATGAAATTAAAAGGGTAGATATAGGTGGTACTCCACTTCACCAACTCTATAAGTATTTGGAAAGGGCCAATGGACCTCCGAGATAACTTGCCTCCCTAACCAAATCTCCACAACCCATGTCAATGCGAGACCAGAAGAAACACATGGTATCCCTCCTTGAACTCCAAAGGTACCCATATTCTATCAGAATATGACTTCTTATGGATCTAAGTAGTCTTCACTTTCTATTGTATGATCTTAAAATTCTCATTAGTATCTCACACCAACTCTGGGGCCATGAGTGCTGACTCTCCTGGGTTAGTCTAGAAAAGTGGTGACGTACAGGGTCTCCTGTATAGAGGCTTGAATGGGTCCAGACCAATGGTAGATTGGTATCTATTGTATTAAGAATATACCACCAATGGTACGTGATCCTAACAACTACGAATACAGTCCAACATTCATTCCCACGATATGTACTGTAGAAATTGAATGGTTCTCTCATTCTGGAAATCTGTTAGGGGATGAAACACCATGATCAAGTGTAACTGAGTTTCAAACTCCTTCTACAATCCCTTAAACAACCAATATGTGAAATGAGCATCATTATATGAAAAAGATCATTGATGGAACTCAGTGAAGCCTAAATATCTTCTTCACATAGAGGATAACTATGCTCTCCATTGAACTCTACTACCATATATGTATGAAGTGTGCACACTTGGTGAGTCAGTAAATGATCACCAAGATTGCATTGTGTCCCTTGGAAGTACTTGGTAAAACCATCATGAATTCATTTGATATCCTACCCCAAATCCACTCTTACTGGTCAAGGGGTTGATCCAAATTTTCTAGAACCTAGTACTCAACCTTCGCTTGATGACAAGTGAGGAACTAAGAAACAAACTCTGCAACTCCTTTCTTTATTCAGGGCCACTAAAGTTGACGTTAGAGGTCTTGGAACATCTTCACCACACTTGTATACAACTCTAAATGAGGTTTATGAAACTCCCTCAAAACCTCCTCCTACTACACCACAAGTACAACTATGCATGCTCTGAAAAGAACAACATGCTCCTCACCTTTCGAATAACCATTAGAAGCATGTACTGTGGATAACTAAGCACATAGAGTCTTGAAGTAGGTAACCCCCAGATGTGGCTCCCTAACTCATTGTAAAAGTGTAGGGGTAACAACCATAGAATAGAGTTAAGCTACCCCATCTCCATCCATAAAGGATAACTACAATGAGACTAACTACTCTGACACATTTTTGAGAAACTGCAAACTTGATCTCCTACTAAGAGAATCTTCCACCATGTTCCCTTTGAAAGGAGTATATATGATTTCAAAGTCATAATCTTAGAGGAACTCTAGAAACCACCTACATCTCATGTTTAAATAATTTAGATAGAATATATACATTAGACTCTTGTGATCCTATTAGATGATAAATCACTCGGCCATCAGGTAGTGTCACCACATCTTCAATGCGAAGACTTCCACTGCCAACTCAAGATCATGGGTCGTGTAGTTCTACTCAAGTGTTCTCAGTTTACATGAACCATAGTAAATCACCACTTGCCTTTGCATCAGTATGGTACCAAGCCTGGTTCCTCATGCATCATAGAACACTACGTACTTACCACCCTTGTATGAAAATCTCAAGATCGGGGTGCTCATCAAACTCTACCTCAACTGCTGGAAAGCATGCTGGAACTTCCTTGTCCACACAAAATGCTTCCCATTTCATGTCAAAGATTTCATAGGTGATGATATCTTAGAGAAATCATGTATGAATATCTGGAAGTACATATCCATCACAAGGAAGCTTCGCACCTCCATCACGCTCCTACGTGGCTCCAATGCTAACACTACCTCAACCTTGACTGTGTCCACTTCCACTCCGTCTGATGAGATTACATATCCCAAAAAGTGGACCTCTTGAATCCAAAACTGGAACTTCAAGAGTTTTCCATAATGTTGGCTCTCTCAGAAAATTTCTAGAACAATCCTTAAGTGTCTCACGTTCTCCTCCTTGGACGTTGAGTACACAAGGATATCGTCGATGTAGGATACCATGAACCAGTCGATGTAGGGATGGAATATTTGATTAATGAGTCTTAGGAACACTGATGGGGAGTTAGTCATGCCAAAGGGAATCACTAAGTATTCATAATAACTTTAGCAGCATCTGAAAGACTTCTTCAGTATATAATCATCCCATACCCGCAGCTGGTGTGATCCTGGTCAAAGGTCACCGTTAAAGAATCATTGTTCCCCTCTCAACTAGTCAAAGAGTTCCTAGATCCTTGGTAGTGGATAAGTTTTATTCATGGCCACCTTGATTAGGCAATGGTAATCCAAGAATAACCACAAGTTCCCTTATTCCTTTAGGCTTAACAATACTTGGGCTTCCTAGGGTGAAACACTGGTTCTCACAAATCCATTCCTCTGAAAATCCTCTAACTACACCCTCAGTTTATGAAGCTCTATGGGAGCCATATGATATGCCGGTGGGGATATTGGTGCCATATTGTGGTGTAAGTTGAGGAGTAATTCAGTCTTCCGGTGGGAAGTTAATCATGGGATATCTTCTAGTAAGACATACTTATACTCCACCACACTGAGGGTAAAACCAACCAAGTGATGAGTTATCGGTTGCACCCTCCTATGCATGATTCCATCATCTGCTGCCCGGGTTTCCTTTCCACCGACAAAGGAAAATATCCTTCAATATATACAAGAACACTACACCCTTTACATAAAATAGTTAATATGGTCATCAAACTAAGATAACAAATCCATAACAAGAATGATTTCGTAAGGCCTTGACGCTACCACCAAAATGATCCAACCGAAACTATCACCTCCAAGGGTAAGGAAACAATATCCAAATAGACATGTGACCATGGAGTTTCTTCCAATAGTTTTCTCCAAGTGTAAGGGTCTATTCAATAGTTCTACTCGAATCTCAATGTATCATAAAATATATGTGGTGAGGATGGAATGAAAAGAACCTATGTTTATCATTATAGTATCTATTGTAGGAAAGACATAGATTGTACCTTGAAACATCCCTAGAGCCCCTAGGTCATAAGTATAATGAACCTTCACATACATTGATATAAAATTAATATAAAATTATATTCATTACAACATATAATAATTCCATTATAATACTATATAGGTATAGTGTCTTTAAAAACTGAGAAACATAAACAACTAGTTCATAAAACATCTAAATTGTCTCTTGCTTATTTCTTCATAATTAGACTGCTTTTTGACAAATCTTACTCAATACCCTTATTTATGACATGGGGAAAAGAAACATATGAAAGGGTGAGCTCAAATTCTCAGTAGGGGTAAAAAAGGTAAATATCAATCATAACATAATCATAAGACATAAGAACAGAACATTTAAAAGTCTTATCATGAATATGAAAGATCATGATATCATGTCATGGGATAAAAGTTCATAAGAATTAATGAAAATAATCCCAAAAGTTATATCATAAGACATAAATTTTAATGACTTACACATAATCATATAAAATCATTTCATATTAGTCAAGGCTCATTTCCAAGACCATCATAGCAGACAAAGTCCATTACTGAACCGGGTTTACTTTCTATTCCAGCCCCTGTATTACTAAACATGATTTACTTATTGTTCTAGTCATGTGTATCTCATTAGATATATATATATTTACCCAATGCATTTAAGGGATATATTTGTGCCACACATCTTATAATGAAATCATTCTTACATGTTCCACAAAAAAATAAATCAAAGCATAACCCAAGGAATTAAATGGGTTTCTTAAACATCATTCCATCATAATCCATATAAAACAAATAGAATTAATAAATAGAATTCCATCATACACACAAATCAAATAATAGTGGTAATAGGGATAGAAACATAACCCATTTTAAATAATTTAATATTAGAAGGAAAATAAATTTGATAGAACAATTGAAATTAATTCTTGAGGAAAATAACCTTTCTTCTTCAAAAACGTTTTATTTTCTCAAAATGATAAGAAATTTTAAAAGAAAATAATTTATTTGAAGACAAACTTGAAATAATATAGAGAATTATTCATGTAAGTAAGGTTTTATGAAGATGTAAAACTCTGTTCATATCATATAAGTTAAATAAACATTCTCATCGTACATTTTCCAAAAAATTCAAAAAGTAACTTGTATCGAGTGACAAGAACAAATTCCTTTCATTACATTCAATAAAAATTCACTAAAGGGTAAAATTAACTTTAAAATTTTTTAGAAGAATATAAATAATATTACATACTTAGGAAAAGTTGATGTGGATGATAAATATACCCCTATGAATACTTATGTATAAACAATCTCAGATAATAATGTGATTTCAAAATTATCCCTCACCATAGGTACGATATCTATCATATGTATACAAAAATCCTATATAATTATTTAAATAATTTTATTTACTTATTACAGTATCATAGTAATTTTTATGATATCATATATGATTATATTATTATCCATTTGTTAGTAGTATTTCAATTTCTCTCGTTATTCGAATATTAACTACTTTATGTTCTTATGCAAGTTTTGTCAGATAATTTCATGTTCCACTTCTTAAGTTATAGTTATATAATTTAAATAATGATATTAGTATATTATATATCATATTTATTCATTCCATTAATGTATATAATTGCGGTTAAATGAATATCATGTAGAATGAATCGCATTGCATTGTGGATACGGCATGCTGCACATACGCACAAGCAATAATATCATTCCCATAATTGTTGAATGATATTAAAGTGGATGGTTTACAATATTTAAGAAAATTATCATGTTATAATAATCATATATAGTTATTATTCCCATCATTATACTCATCCAATTAAGGTGGTGGTGAAAATCATATTACACCACGACGTGGAGATGGTAAGACGTACATACGCATGTGTGGTGATTTCATTTTTCGTAGGATGGATAAAAGGTGGAATATGTTTTTTTCATAATTATAATAAAATAGTAGTATTTGAGTGATAATTATTTTGTTAATTTATAATGAAATAAATAATTAATAGTTAGTAGAATAATAAATAAGTTAGAATGAATCAGTATAAGAGATTACCTCTTTCTCGACGTCCTTCCTCTAAATCTCTTGTTAGAGCACTAGACTTGGTCTTTAAAGATGAAAAAACCCTGATATGTAAATAAAGAAGTTGATAAGAAAAAATGTTAGGTTATGGCCAAGATTGAAGTCTCAAATTGAAGTGAATAGGTGAGGTGGGAAGTTCCCTTTTATAATTGAGATGTGGGGAACTTCTGGAAACTCCATAAATAATAATTTTTTATAAAATAAAAACCTACCCAAGAAACTTTAAAATGTCCCAATTTAAGATATGATATGATATAGGGTTGTAACATAATAAAAAAAATAAAGTTATTATAAGTATTTCTATCAATTTGAACCTTATCTTTTAATTAACACTTAGTTATTCTATTTAATTTTTAACTAGGGTAACAAATAATTCAATATTAAAGGGGTGAAATATTTACTTATTTGTTGTAAAATAGGACATAAATAGATATATTAGATCACCTTATACAATATAATAATTATAAATGTTTTAAAAAATGTTTAATTATTTTTAAGTAATTTTAAAAATATTATATTAATAAAAAATCAATAATATCTTCTTTGACACTATTCAATTCATTAATTTTTAAAAATATTAAAATAACAAGATAACATTGAACCAAAAAATTTATTATATTACTAGGATGTCAAGGGAATCTAGAAAAATTATTATAGATGTTAATTATCTAAAATTATATTTACTTTAATATTTTTAATATCATTTATTTGATATTACTCTTAATAAATTAATTACTACATCAATACTTTTTAATTATTTAATATGATTATTTTTTGAATAAAAATTTAAAATAAAATTATATGATGAAGATAAATATACTATATTTTCTCTGAATATTTTTAGTCTAATTTATCTTCTTTAGAATACAATATTTAAAATGTTATACTTATTAAATTAAGAAGGTGACAACTTTAACATCACTTCAAATAAAATAATATAAGTATCATAATCTCTTCTATAAAGATCCAAATGGACCATAAATCGACTCTTGGATGATTGTGGTCGTTATATACTAAAAAAATAATATTATCTCAAGTGTTTATATATTATAATGGGTAATATTATTTTAATAAAAACTATATTATTGATTTTTCATCAATTACATAATTTATACATTATTAATGTATAATTTATTAAGGTAATTATTTATTTTCAAACAATTAAAAATAAATTATCATGATAAAAAAATTGTTAGATGTAAAATGAGTATTTATAATCCAAATTATATTCAGTATAAACTTATATTAAAAATGATTTAGTTATTAAAATTTGAGTGAGACATATTTAACTTTTCTTTAAATAAAATAAATTATATGTCTTAATCTCATACAAGTGGATTCAGATGGATACCATTTTGAACCAAAGATGATTTAGCTTAAAAAACTCATACAATGACATTAAGACAATTGTTAGGGTAATTTTATGAGAGTATTCCTACATTTAATTACCTATTTTACCAGTTTACCTTATTAATAAAAATTATCAAAGTTACAATTCATAATGCACCAAAATAGAACAAATATATTTACATAATTTAGACCTATTTATTCCAAATATATATTCCATTTTTCAAAATTTAAAACATTTAAGTTTCATTAATTAATTTATAATCTATCCCATTTTCGGAATGAGAGAACGATGTTTTAAAAGTTAAAACATTGCAACAGATTGAATTTTTTTACATATAAATTCAATGTAAAATTAATTTTAATGATATAAATTATATTTAATGATAAAAATATATTCTATTTATACTTTAAAACCATTAAATATTATAATTTAACCATATAAAATATTCGACGAAAAAAATATTTTCACTTAAAATTTATTGTATTTTTACTATTTATTAAAACATGAAAGTTATCAGAAAAATATCAGAAATTATTCCAAAGAAAATTTTTATATCTCTATTAAAAATAACATTTTTATTTTTTCATATAAAAATTATTAATGTGTTAAAATATTAATTGAAAAGGGGTTCACCATTAAAAGGTGGAAAATTGTCTTTTTGAAAAATATAGGTTTTTATACATCAAATAGGGTTTATTCATATCCTATCACAAAAATATCCATTAGTTGAATATAAAAATATATTCTATTAATTATATAACATATATATCTCATTAATTTCATTAATAATAGTTATTCACTCAAAAATAAAAATATCTAATTGATTTATATTTTTCATAAGTAATTGATAGCCAATGAATTCACAATGAATTTTCATAAGTTAGTCATACTTATTACCACAACATAAAAGCTAGGATATAATATTAATTTTATTCTATGGTCATCTCACAGTTCATTTAAACTCATTATTTCATGCAATGCAAGATACTAAATAATTAAAATTATTTAATGAAAATATTTCAAAAAACATCCATGTGTTACATTCTACCCCCCCTAAACCGAATTTCTCCCTCAAAATTGGTCACTTGGAAAGAAAAATATGAGGATACCTCTCCCTTATTATATCCTCATGTTCTTAAATAGAATCTTCAAATTGGTGTTTCCTCCATAAAACTTTAAACGAGCGAGTGGTCTTGTTTCGTTGAAAAATTTCATTATGATATAGAATCTCTAGCAGTTGATCTTCATAAAAAAGATATTGCTCTAGTGGTACTACTTTTGAGTTTAGTACATGTGAAGGATAAGATATGTACTTTTTCAGGAGAGATACATGAAACACATCAAAAACTCTAGAGATATTTGGTGGAATCACCAATCGGTAAGCTACCTTCCCAACACGATCGAAAATTTCAAAAGGACTAGTATACGTAGGGCATAGATTTAACTTCTATTAAAATTTCATTACTATATTCCAGGGTAATATTCATAGAAACACCTTTTCACACACTTAAAACTGTAAAAATTTTCTCTGGTTGTCAGCATAAGTTTTTTTGACTCTGAGCTGCTCTTATGTGTTATTGAATAGATCTCAAATTTTCTTCCACTTAATCAACAAGATCTGGTCCAAATAAATTTCTTTCCAAAACATTATCCTAATAAGTTGGAGTTCATTAATTATTTACATAAATGTCTCTATAATGTTTGATCTAAATAGTAGTGTAAAATTTTTTATTGTACAAAAAATTTACCAAAGGTAGATGTTGATCCAAACTACCTTTGAAATTCATAGAGTTAGCTCTTAAAATGTCTTCCAGAGTTTGAATTATCCTCTCAGGCTGACTGTCTTTCTGAGGAGGAAAAACAGTGATAAAAAATAACTCCGTATCCAAAGACTACTAAAAACTTTTCTAGAACTTCTATGTAAACCTCAAATCCTCATCAGATATAATGGAAAGTTGTACTACCTGAAATATTACTTCATTATTTACTTATATCCTGGAAATATGATCAAGATAGATATCCTCTCTATTATAAATAATGTGTGTAGAAATTTTATGAAGAACAACTATAACCCATATATAATTATTTCCTTTGGATGTTTTGGAAAGTCCAACAACAAAGTCCATAGTGATGTTTTCCCATTTTCATTCTGGTGTGGGTTATGGTTGTAACATCCCCTTATACTTCTATCACTGAGCCCTAACTTTCTGACAAACCAAGCATCAAGGGACATATTCAACAAAATCTCTTTTAATTCCAACCCTCCATAAATAAACATTTGGGTTTATGTTCATCTTTTTTATTCCATGTTTTATAAAAATGAATAACTATGAGCCTCATCCAATATCCCCTTCATTAATTTTGGTTTGAGAGGAATAAAAACCCAATTCTTAACCCTTATTATACCACCACCATCAAGGTTTAATTTAGGAACATTTCTCACCTTCTTTTATAGCTCTACATCTTTCTTCTATGCCTATTAAATATTCACTTGTATAGATGGTTGAACATTAATTTGAGAAAGATAATATTTTACCACTTCCTTTAAAATATCAAGATCCATCCTTTGAAAATATATAAATATTGGATCTTTTTTTATCCTCATCACGGATAGGCTATCATGTTCTCATCAACTCAAAGAATCTTCCACCTTGTTCACTTTACCAGGGTGGTAATGTATTGAGCACTCGTAATCTTTAATCATCTTCAACCATATTATTTGGTGCATATTCATCTCCTTTTGTATGAAAATATAATTTAAACTTTTATGATCAATATAAATATCACACCTTTCACCATGAAGATATGCCACCATATATTTAATGAAAATATTACCACATCTAACTCCAAATCATGAGTTGGGTAATTTTTCTCATGTATTTTCAACTATAGTGAGTAATATGCTATCACCATATAATGTTTCATTAGATCACATCCTAGAACCTTCTTGAATGCATCACTGTAGATCAAAAACGTTTCTCCACTATAAGGTAGTTTGAGCTTAGGTGCACTGCCTAACCTTCTTTTTAGATTTTTGAAATTCTCATCACATTTCTTTGTACATAAGAACATAACCCCTTTTCAAGTCAACATGAATATTGGATTAGATAATTGTGAAAAAAAATTTCACAAAATGTCGATAATATCTAGCCAAACCAAGAAAACATCGGATCTCAGTTGTCGTTTTTGGCCTTGTACAAAATTCAACAATCTATATTTTAATGGATCCACAAAAATCTCTTCTCTTGAGATTATATGACCCAAAAAATAAAACTTTATGAAGCCAAAATTCACACTTGGAAACTTTTTTATAATGATTCTCCTCTATCAGGGTCTTCAGTTCAATTTTAAAGTGATATTCATGTTCTTATTTTCTCTTCAAATTGACAACAATATTCTCTATAATGATTACCAAAAACTGATCAAGATAATCTCTACAGACTCTATTCATTATATCCATGAAGATAGTAGGGGAATTAGTAAGAACAAAAGTCATAACTATAAATTCATAGTGTACATACCTTATATATAATGCCTTATTTGGTATATCCTTCTCTTTGACCCTTAATTATTGATATCTTGAACGATGATCAATCTTGAAAAATTATTGAGCTCTGTATAGTAGGCTGAATAAGTCATCAATGCAGGGAAGATGAAATTTTTTCTTGATAGTTATCTTTTTAAGTTATCTATAATCAATGCAGAGTCTCATTTATCCATCTTTCTTCTTAACAAATAGAAATGGTGCTCCCCAAGTTGATGCACTAGGGATTATGGATCCCTTATCAAGATTCTCTTGGAGTTTCTTCTTACATTCCTCCAACTCAATTGGAGAAATTATATAAGGTTTCCTTGTTATATGAATAACACCAAGTAATAGTTCAATTGAAAAATCACCTACATGATTTTGTGGATGACCTGAAAATTCCTTTGAAAAGACATCTCAAAACTCCCATAAAATGGTAGTATTATTAATTGTGAGGTTCTCCCCAACCATTTTAGATAAATAAACTTCATCTATAGGAATCAAGACCCATAAGACGGAGGTAATTTATATTTTAAGGTTATATTCATCCTTGCATCCATATGTGATCATAGATTGTTCTGGAATATGAAATTTGACTTCTATTACTTAGAAATTGATATGAGATTCATATAGAGAAAGCCAATACATACCATGAATCACACCAAATTATACTATAGGATGGATCACATGATTTCAAGGAATCACTTTACCACAAAAATCAACCGAAGAATAATTATAAACTTTTGATATGACCATTGTGCCACTAAGTGTTGTCATAACTAACTCAACATCTAATTGTTGAGGTAATATGATGATACCATTAGAGAATTATTCCTAAATAAATGATTGGGTGGATCCATAATCAAATAAAACATTTTCTACTTTAGAATTTATGGTTAGTTTACCTTTCACCACATCATTATCATAATACACATCGCCTATAGTGATTTCATGTGACTTTATTTTGTCTTTTTCCTTAAGAGTTTTCTAACATCGATCATCATAAATAATCCTTGAATTAGGGAATTGATTGTCATAATTCCTCATTTCATTTCACTCGTATAATTGAAGTGTAGGAGGTTCATTCTATGTATCCTTTTCTATGATCGCATCATTAGACATTAGTTTCCCATCACTTCGGTATTCAACAACCTGATGACCTTATTTTACACACTTAAAAAATTTAATATTCCCTTTATGATAATTTCCTCTATTCTTCTTTCCACACATTAAGTGTAAGGGAAGACTCATCTTCTTTTCATTGTGGTCTTTATATTTTCCTTTGACTTCCATTTTTCTCTTCTTATTAGAGCCATAGGACTGATGGGTTATTCCAATATCCATATAAACCTTTTGAGCACATTGAACAATTTCCTCATAGATAATAAAGTCCATTAAGGCTAATTCCCTATGAAGACTTGGTTTTAAACCACTAAATAATTGATAAATTTCACTCTCAGGTTGGATAATATTTCTAGAAGAATACCTTGAATGTTTTGAAGATTTTTCTATGTATTTACCAAAAGATTCATCATCATTATTATTAAGTTCAAGTAACTCCTTCTCTATCTTTATTCAAAGAATATGATAAATATACTTATTGAAAAAATAATTTCTTGAACTCATCCCATTCCATGAACTAAATTTCATCTATTTCCATTATATTATTGATAAGATTTCACCATTGATCAGATTAACCTTACAAATGATAGACAAATAAGATTAATTTGTCATGTCCAGAACATTGTAGCACTGAAAATGTCTTTTCAGTGGTATTGATCCATTTTTTAGACACTAATGGATCATAAGACCCACTGAAAGAAGGTGGAAACTGCCTTATGAAGGACTCAATAGAGTGATGATTTCTCCTTTGATCATTTGGAAGTTCTTTATGATTTATGTCCTGAGAAAGTTATGTGATATTAGATAAAATATTTTCATTCCATCTCCCATAAAATTTGGTTTCCCAGGAGGACAATCATTGCATTTTCCATCACATTAAGCATTAAAGAATTTCCTTTGGGTTCTATCCATTAACTAAAACTAAGAATAATTGTGTGAGAAACAATAATCCTAATCATAAAACTAGATAGTAAAGAATAAAATTTTAATTTAGGAAACATTAGGTTTTATCTTAGGTTATTCATGGTCATTTCTATAATACTAGGATTGTTACCTATACTTAGACATATAAATAGGGTAATTACTAAGGATTTCACATCCTAGTTTCCAAAGGATAACCATACATTTCATATGATAAATAATATAACAATAAAAACTATAAATACATTGATATGGCTTCAATATTTAAGTATATTCATCACAACATATAATAAATCCACAACAAGATCATATAGGTATAGTGTCTTTAGAAACTAGAAAACATAAAAAACTAGTTCATAAAATATATACATTGTCTCCCACTTATTTCTTTATAACTAGACTCCTTTTTTACATATCTTACTTAATACATTTTTTCATGACCTAGGGAAAACAATCATATGAAAGGGTGAGCTCAAATTCTTAGTAAGGGTAAAAAAGAGAAATATCAGTCATATCATAATTATAATACGCAATAACATAACATTTAAAAATTCTTATCCTGCATATAAAAGATCATGATATCATTTCATGGGATAAAACTTCATAAAAATTAATAAACATACTCCCAAAATTCATAACATAGGACATCAAGTTTTTTGTAATAATCATAAAAAATCATTTCATAATAGTCAAGGCTCTTTTCCAAGACCATCATAGCGGACAAAGTCCACTACTGAACCGAGTTTAGTTGTCGTTCCATCCTTGTATTACTGAACCAGATTTAAATTCCATTATAGACATGTATATCTCATGAGATATAAATATTTAAAAAATTAATTGGAGGGAGATATAGTTCTCACCCATCTCATAATGAAATCATTCTTACGTGTGGCATAAAAACATAAATCATTGCATAACCCATGGAATACAATGGTTTTCTTAATCATCATTCCATAATAATCTATATAAAAAAATAGAGTTCATAAATATCATTACATCATAAACATGACTCAAAAAATAGTGATAATCTTGATAGAAATATGACCCTATTTAATGAATGTCATCTTAGATGAAAAATAATTTTGATAAAACACTTGAAATTAATTCTTGAAGAAAATATAATTTCTTCTTCAAAAACGTTTTATTTTCTCAAAATATCAAAAAACAATTTTAAAAAAATCTTTTATGATAAACTTGAGATCATTTAGGGGATGATTCATGAAAATAAGGTGTTATGAATTCGTAAAAATTTGTTCATTCCATATAAGTTAAAAAAAATTTCTCATACTTTTGACAGATTAGTTAAAAAGTACCTCGTATTAAGTAACGACAAAAGATTTTTTTTTCATTCCATTTAATAAAAATTAACTAATGGATAAAATTAACTTTAAAAAATTTTATAAGAATAAAAATAATATTACATACTTAGAAAAAATGGGCTTGGAGTATAAATATACCCCATTAAATACATATGTATAAACAATCTTGGATAATAATAAGATTGCAAAATTATCCCTTACCTTAGGTCTGATATCTTACGTATGTATCCAAAACTCTTGTATAATTATTTAAATAAGTTTATTGACTTATTAGAGGATCATATTAATTTTTATGTTATCATATATGATTTTATTATCATTTGTTTATTGGTAACATTTCATTGTTACTAGTTATTCAGATATTAATTGCTTTATGTTCTTATGAAAGTTTTGTCAAATATGTTCCTAATCCACTTATAAGGTTATAATTATATCATTAAAAAAATTATATTAGTATAATATATATCATATTTATTCAATCCATTCATGTATATAATAGTTTTTTAATTCAGATCATGTATAATGAATCGCATCGCATCGTGGAGACGGTATGTCGTACGTACACATGAGCAATGATATCTTCCCATAATTGTTCAATAGTATTGAAGTGGATGGTTTATAATATTTAATAATCAGTATAATGTTATAATAATAGTATATAGTTATAATTTCCATAATTATACCCATCCAAATAAGGTGGTGGTGAAAAACAGATTACTCCACGGCGTGGTGATGGTAAGTCGTACGTATGCACACGTGGTGACTTTGTTTTTTATAGGATTGATTGATTGTGGAATATAGTTGTTTCCTAATTATAAGAAAATATCAATATTTGAGTGAAACTTATGTTTTTAATTTATAATGAAATAAATATGAAGATTAATTAGAAGAAGAAATAAGTTTAAAAGAATCGGTAGAAGAGATTACCTCTTCCTCGACGTGCTTAATCTAAATCTTTTCATACAGAACTAGTGTTGGTCTGTGAAAGATGACCAGAACATATAGAATTTAAATAGAAAAGTTTATAAGGAAAAATTTCAAAGGATGTACAATATGTAAGGATTAATTTTAAGTGAATAGGTGAGGGAGGAGGTTCCCTTTTATAATTTAGGTGAGAGGAACTTTTGGAAAATCCATAAATAATAAGTTATAATAAAATCAAAATCGACCCCAAAACCTCCAAAATAGCCCAATTTTCAATTTTTTATGAAATTGGGATGTAATATCAACAACTAAATTATTTTTACAAATATTTATACCAATTTAATCCTTATCTTTTTAACAAACACTTTTCTATTTAATTTTTAACTAGGGTAACAAATAATTCAATATAAAAATGGAAAAATATTTAATTATTTGAGGTAAAATAGACCATAAATAAATATATTATATCTTTTTATACCATATAATAATTATTATATATATTTAAAAAATAATTAATGATATTTAAATAATGTAATAAAAAATTATTTTGATAAACAATCAATAGTAACAATTTTGACACTATTAAATTCACTAATTTTTCAAAATATTAATTTATCAAATAAAATTGAAGAAAAAATTTTATAATATTAAAATAAGGTAATGGTTATATATAAAATTAACTATACATGTTAATTATCGAAAATTATAATTAATTTCATATTTTTAATAACTGTTGGTCGGAGTGGACACTCAAGAGGGGGGTGAATTGAGTTCCAATTAAAATTTCTGTTAAAAACAATTTCTATTAAAATCCCCCAATTTCAAAAACAAATTAAACTGTAGTGAATTTATATAGATTATAAAGGTTCAATTAGTTTCTCAAAGATTGATTAATTCTCAGTTAACTTAATCTTATGATTAAATTAACTTTTGAAACTAACTTACTGATTTATAACAAATATAAACACTTGCGAATTTAATTATCAAAGTAGCTTTGAAGATAGATTATATTTCAAAGTAATAGCAGCGGAATATGAAATAAATATGTATAGTATGGATATAGAGTATAACTATAAGCACAGAAAATTAACCAAGAGGTTCAGTCTCAAGCGGAGACTTAGTCCTCTCAAAATTTTATATAAAATGATCCACACCCTGGATCGGGGTTAACAACAGTGAACACACTGTCCAGGTCACAAGACCTCTACCACAGTTCTTCGTGGGAAAACAAACAACAGCAGCAAGCTGTCCAGGTCACAAGACCTCTACCACTATCCACAGTGGGAAATGGAGTGCAAAAAGATTTGCTGAGGATTTATAGATCCTCCAATGAAAGTACAGGAGTCAGTGTGTGTGTTTAATACAGCAGATAACACACACTGCTCAAAATGTAGAATAAATCACAGAACAAGAGATGTAGAGTTTAGAAGTGGTTCTGGTGATCTCAGTGTAGCTCTTGTATTCGATCAGAAGAGAGTTTGAGTCCTCTTCTCGTTTCTGTTTGAGAAACAGAGTGTCGTATGCTTCAGGTTCACAGGTAGTGAGAATGTAGTCGATGAAGTTCTTCAGGGTTCTTCTTGTATGCACAGAACACTTCTCGAGTATACTTGATTGTCTATATGCTTCTCTGTGTTCTTGATGGAACTCGTTTTTATCTTCTTTTGTTTCTGGTATATTTCGTCCACCACGCACTTCTCTGGTTCGCATTCGCATTCATTCTATTTTTGGGCAGCGTAGTCTTCTCGTATTTAACTCCCGACAGGGGACAGAAAAGATTTATTTTCAGCAGGTACGAGGTACGGGTTCCTGACATCCGACAACCTTTATCAGATATTTGACAAATCATCAAAATGTATGATATGACCGTTAGATAGATTAAATGTAGGAAATAAAGAAATTAAAACAGTGAGTCGAGAATGTATGTCACTGTTGACTTCAACTGTGGTCTTCCAACTGTGGACTTCCTTCTGTGGACTTCCTTCTGACTGCTGACTTCAACAAAGGGCTTGCTCTCTGTAGGCTTGCAATGGTAGCTTTTACTCCATGTAACTGTAGCCTCTCTAACTGTAGACTTGTAATATCAAATTTGTTACAACTGTATCCTTTGTCAACTGTAGACCTCGATCATCAGTAGACTTAGTCGACAGAAGCTGTCTAACTGTAACCTTGACTGTAGGCTTATGACTGTGAACTTGTTCCAACTGTAGACTTGTTCGTCTGTGAACTTGTTCCAACTGTAGACTTGTTCGTCTGTGAGCTTGAGCAGAGAAAACTTTGAGCAGAAGTCTTGTAACTGTAACCTTCGTCTGTGAGCTTTGACAATAGATAGCAGTAGACTCGTAACTGTAAGCTTGTATTAGTCTTCGACTGTAACCTTGTAACTGTGAACTTATTGCAACAGTAACTTAAGGTGACAGTTAACTGTAACTGTGACTTTGAAAAGAAAGCTCTGACTGTTAGCTAACAATACCAAACTTATGTAAATACTACTGTAAGCTGTTACAGTAAAGTTATGAGAGTAAGAATATGAACTGTTTAGAATACAATACATTTAAGCATAGAATAATAAGATTAATGCAAGGTTTAATACATCATAATTAATGTTTAAGCATGATTTGGGATTATCAAAACAGGTGATTCCAACAATCTCCCCCTTTTTGATAATCACAAATTATGTCAGTATGAAATATAGAAGTATCAGAGAGAAGTGTGAAAAACACAGTATTAGCAATATGAGCACAAAAATTAGGTATAATCCGCAAGGATTTCTCCTCTTTGTATAGGTTCATTTCTCCCTTTGTATAGGTTCATTTCTCCCTTGAGTTTCCCTATTTCTCCCCATTTCTCCCCCTATCTATTTCTCTTTATTTCTCCCCCTTTGTGATTAACAAAAAGAAAGACAGAGAGAGAGAAGATAAACATTGTATTAATAAGGAGTACAATACGTGAATACATGATCCCTATCAAAAAAAAACATAAACAGACTCAATCTTCTTCATTTGGAGGTAAGGGATCTTTTCCTTTGGAGGAAGAAGATGGAGCAGGAGGTGAAGGATCAACAGGCTGAGGAATGGCAGCAGGAATGTCTGGAGGGGCAGCAACAGAGGCTCCTGAAGGCCTGTAGTGAGTAGCTTGCCGAGGTATCAGTGGTCTAAGGCTTCTGAGGGCATCAGCAGGAGACATTATGGAAGAACCACTGGGGTTAGAGACAGGTAGGGCAGGAGGAACTATAACAGGTGTGCAGTCCACATGAAGAAAAGGTAGGAGCAGATTCCTGAAATCCATTATGATGTTTCCTCCTCTGTCCATGGAAGATAAGAAGTCATCTTTGTTTTCCAAGAATTTATCCAAATCCGGGGTCAACTCTCGTAGCTTGCTAAGTTGTTCTTTGAAGGCTTGAGTTACAGGAGGCAGCTTCATAGTTTCTAGCATGAGCTTGAAGTGATTGTTCAACTGATGCTTGGTGAAAATCCGATCAAAGTAATAATCCACTTTACTTTTGATGGCCTCCTGAGAAGCAGTAGCAGCCTGCAGGTGCTCACGAACAAAGCCACTGACTTCTCTTATAGTAGCAAGGATCTGTAGGTCTGATGTGTCATTTGCACGGGCCTGAGTAAGCTCCTCTCTGAGCAGGCTTCTAAACAGCTCAAGGTCTACAGGAGAGCTAGATGAAGGAAGGGACTTGACTGAGAATGCCACTGTCTCCTTGAAAGACTGAGTCAGATTTCCAATCACTTTCTGAATGATAGCATCCTGATTGCTAAAGTGTTCTTTTACTGATTTCTTGAAAGCCTCAAATACTTCCACAAACTGTTTGACCACTTCTTTGATGTATCGAATCTCACTAGCCACTAGTGTCTGAGAACTGCTCAGGGCAGTTAAAGAAGCAACTGATTGTCTGAGAGCCACTACTGCTCCAGTCCAGCTTTCAATTTGAGTGTGGCACACTTTCATTTCATCCATCACTTCTTTGATTGGACTTCCCACAACACATCCTAGAGATAATTCTAAGGATTGTTCCACATTTTTTAGCTCATCAAAAAGACTGGTTTTCAATTCAGCAACAGACTGTCTGATGGTCTCCTTCATTTCATTCTTTAAGGATTCAAGGTCTTCCTTGGTGGCCAATCTTTCAGTTTCTAACACTGGAGAGCTGTTAGGCAGGATGACTGGATTTCTTGGTGGTTGGTTTTCCTCATCTGAATCCTCATAATTGAGTCCTAACACCATGTATCCTGGATCTGAGGTCCATCCTTCTATATCATACAGTACAGAGACTGAACCAACACGCTCCCCCTCACTTGGAGGTCCTTCCTGAACACTTTCTACTATCTTCTCAACTCTGGGTAACTCTAAGTTCTCTTCTGTAGCTCTAGCAGGTTCCATACTTGCTTCCTCTGTAGGTTCAGCAGTGAGGTTAGCCTCCTTCTCTGTTGGGTCATCAACCACTTCCATGACAACAGTAGTAGAGACCACTCCTGCTTCCTGGTCAGACACTGACTTGTCTATATACCCTATCAGAGGGCTCATACTAAGTTCTTCTGCAACAATTTCTTGTTTTTCATTTAAAGCTCCAGCCTCTTCTGCTTCGACTGTATCACCCTCATCAGAGGTGTCCTTGACAAAATATTGAGATTCTTCTTCTTCTTCTGTAGTCTCAGTCTCACTGTCTCTTAGAACAGGTTCTCTACTAGGTAGTTCTTTTGGAGGGCTTGCTGCCCCAAACGTCACTGTCCTGACAGGACTGTGAGTAGTATCAGGATCACTCCCTTCATCAATTGGGGTGTTCTCTCTTGCAGAGTTACCAACTACTGCAGTCTGTTCATCATCTGAGTATACAGGTTCAGGCTCATCAGGCTTTAAGCCTGGATCTCTCCTATCTCTCGGTCTAGAGGGATGAGTAGAAGGGCTAAATTTCTCGTAGATTCTCTCCTCATCATTCACCCATGATTTCTTCCAGGGATTCCAACTGATCTTCATGAATTTGCAGATTACTTTCGAGATACATACACTGTTCTTTGCCACTATCAACTCTTCCTGACTTCCAGCTGCACCTTTCACTTTCAACATAACCGAAATGAGTTTAGCATGGAACAAGGCACTTGATTTTGAGCTTGCCTTTATCATGTCCTCCATCTGAGCCATCAGCCACCTACAAAGGTTGACCTTCCTTCCATGTTTTAATAAGTACATCAAGTAAATATCCTGATGCTTCAGAGTTGCAAAATCTCCTCTTCTAGGACTCAGTACATGCTGAATAAACTTAAACAGAAGCCTGTCCTCTCCACACATTTCAGTAGCAACAATCTTCCTTACAGTGCCATTGCCTGTCAATTCTTCCAGAGCCGTCTCATGATCAAAGATTCTACTATTTGGAGGAGCCGCTCTAGAATAGTAGTTGTAAATACCCTCATGAGGAACTCTTAAACAAGCAGCCCATTCAACGGATGAAAAACTGACTTCATTGCCGTTTACTCTGGATACCAGTCTATGCAGATCATCCTCTTCCTCGAACTGTAGATATTCATAGAATTCCTTCACCAGCTTCGGGTAGTACGGTCCATTATTGTTTGCGAAGCATTCGGTCCATCCTTGATCATTAAGCACTGCCAGCACTAATGATCTGCTCGATAGAATCCACTCTTCACTTAGCTCCTTCTCAGCAACTATTTCTCTCTTAGTCAGATGTGGATTGACAGGTCTTATCGAGGCGTTCCCGGTGCCACTGGATTCGACTTGAGTCCTCTTTGGTATTGGTGCATCTTCGTTGACAGTCGGGGGTCGCTTTTTTCTGGCCATTGGAACTGAATGAGGTTTCGAGGTTCGGTTGAAGGTTTAGGGTTTAGGACTTGAGAGAGAAAGGGTCGAGATGAGTGGATTGAGATATGTTCGATGTTCTCAATTTTATCATTTAGGGATTTAGAAATAAAAGTATAAAGAAAAGAAACGGTTCGAATTCCCGCAAAAATAAAATAAGATTAAACAGCGAAACAGCCTACAGAGAGATGTAACAGTGAGGTACACCGGTGAGGTCTAACTGTGAGGTTTCAACTGTGAGGTCTAACTGTGAGGTTTCAACTGTGAGGTTTCAACTGTGAGGTCTAACTGTGAGGTTTCAACTGTGAGGTTTCAACTGTGAGGTCTAACTGTGAGGTTTCAACTGTGAGGCTTCAACTGTGCTATAGTTAATCATACCTAACTCATGTTTGATGTAACTTAATCTCTCAGAATTCAAAGGCTTTGTAAAAATGTCAGCTAACTGATGTTCAGTGCCAATGAACTCAAGAGTGATATCACCTTTTTGATAATGATCCCTCAGAAAGTGATGTCTCACATCAATATGTTTTGTCCTAGCATGAGATACTGGATTTTTTGAAATGTTAATAGCACTTGTATTGTCACACCTTATAGAGACATGTTTGAATTGATATCCATAGTCTAGTAAAGTGTGTTTCATCCACAAGATTTGTGCACAACAGCTACCAGCAGCTATATACTCAGCTTCGGCAGTAGATAATGCAATAGAATTCTGCTTCTTACTACACCAAGATACTAGTGACTTGCCTAAAATGTTACATATTCCAGAGGTGCTCTTTCTATCTAACTTGCAGCCAGCAAAATCAGCATCAGAATAACTTAATAAATCAAGTGATTGTCCTTTTGGATAAAATAAACCCAAATTGGGAGTATGTTTTAGATATTTGAAAATCCTTTTAACAGCAGTCAAATGAGACTCTTTTGGATTGGCTTGAAACCGAGCACACATGCATACACTGAACATGATGTCAGGTCTACTGGAAGTAAGGTACAGTAGACTACCTATCATACATCTGTAATTGGTTTGATCCACTGGTTCACCAGTTTCATCACTGTCCAACTTGCAAGTGGTGCTCATAGGTGTGTCACTGCCTTTGGTTCCATCTAAAGAAAAACATTTTAGAAGATCTTTAATATATTTACTTTGGTTCAAAATAATACCATTTTTATTTTGAAAGATCTGAAATCCAAGGAAAAATTTGAGTTCTCCCATTAAACTCATTTCAAACTCATTTTGCATTATTTTTGAAAAATCAACACATAAAGAATTTTTAGAAGATCCAAAAATAATATCATCCACATAGATTTGTACTATTAAGACATCTTTAGAAATCCATTTAATAAAAAGAGTAGGATCAGCTATCCCTTTAGTAAATCCTTTTGAAATAAGAAAAGAGCTGAGCCTATCATACCAAGCTCTTGGAGCTTGCTTTAAACCATATAAAGCTTTAGATAGTTTAAAAACATGATTAGAAAAATGGGGATTTGTAAAACCAGGAGGTTGTTCCACAAATACATCCTCAATTATATATCCATTTAGAAAAGCACTTTTAATATCCATTTGATATAGTTTGAAATTCAGATGAGCAGCATAAGCAAGTAATATCCTAATGGCCTCTAGTCTAGCCACGGGTGCAAAGGTTTCCTCATAGTCTATTCCTTCTTCCTGACTATACCCTTGTGCAACTAGCCTAGCTTTGTTTCTGATTATGTTACCAAACTCATCAACTTTGTTTCTAAACACCCATTTAGTTCCTATGGTAAGAGTGTCTTTAGGTCTTTCCACTAATTCCCAAACTTTGTTTCTTTCAAACTGATTTAGTTCTTCTTGCATAGCTATTACCCAGAATTCATCACTGATAGCATCATTGACATTTTTGGGTTCAAGCTGTGAAAGAAAAGCTTTATGTTCAACCTGATTTCTTAGAGAAGCTCTAGTTTGTGTTCCTCTATCAAGATTACCAACAACAGCATCTAAAGGATGATTCTTTAGAATCCTAGTTGATTTGGTAAAGGTTGGACTAGAGATTTCAGGTTCATCTATAGGTTCGGGTTCCACAGAGGAAGATTCTGGAAAAAGTCCAGAACTGGATGTTTTTATTACAGGTTCTTTAGATTTTTCATTTAGGTCTAGAACAGATAAGTCTTCTTCAACATCTTCAAGAGAAGTTTTAGATTCATGTGGATCAGTCTCATCAAACTTGATGTGAACAGATTCTTCCACACATTTGGTTTTCTTATTGAACACTCTATAGGCTTTACTAGACATAGAGTAACCTAGGAAAATTCCTTCATCACTTTTTGGAGCAAATTTATCAAGATTATCTTTAGTATTCAGAATAAAGACTTTGCAAACAAAAACTCTAAAGTAATTAACCTTAGGCTTCCTATTATTCCACAACTCATAAGGGGTTTTCTTAAGAATCGGTTTGATCAAGACTCTATTAATGACATAACAAGATGTATTAACAGCTTCAGCCCAAAAGTAAATTGGCAGGTCATATTCATTGAGCATGGTTCTAGCAATTTCTTGCAGGGTTCTGTTTCTTCTTTCTACTACACCATTCTGTTGAGGTGTCCTAGGAGCAGAAAAATTGTGAGCATAGCCATTGTGTGAGCAGTAAGATTCAAATTCTCGATTCTCAAACTCACGGCCATGATCACTCCTCAAGGTCTTAATCTTAAGTCCACTAAGATTTTCTACAGACTTAGAGTATTTAACAAAGGAAGAGCAGGCTTCACTTTTGTGAGCTAGAAAGTATACCCAAGTATATCTAGAAAAGTCATCTACAAGAACATAAACATAGTGCTTCCCATTTAGACTTGAAATTCTTGATGGTCCAAACAAATCCATGTGAACCAGTTCAAGTGGTTGAGAAGTTGAAACTTATTTCTTTGGTTTAAAAGAAACTTTGTGTTGTTTTCCCTTTTGACAGGGATTACACACTTTGTCATTTGGGAATTCAAGCTTAGGTAAGTCTCTAACTAGGTGTTTCTTAGAGATTTTTCTAAGTGAGTGAATGTTGCAGTGTCCTAATCTCCTATGCCACAGCCAAGACTCTTTATGAAAAGCATTTAAGCAAGTAACGTTATGTTTAGCTAAGGTTTTTAAGTCAACAGCATAAACATTTTCATTTCTTAAGGCAGAAAATATTAAAGCATTTTTGGAATTATAAACATCACAAGAATTGTTTTCAAACTTGACATTAAACCCATCATCACACAATTGAGAAATGCTAAGTAGGTTGTACTTAAGTCCATCAACAAATAAAACTTTGGAAATTAATACTGAGTCAGTGTTACCAATCTGGCCTAGGCCGATGATTTTTCCTTTTGAGTTATCACCAAAAGTGACATATCCTCCATCAACCTTTATTAAGATTTTGAAGCACGAATAGTCTCCAGACATGTGTCTTGAACATCCACTGTCTAAGTACCATACCTTCTTGTAATTTCTTTTCAAACAGATTTCCTACAAAATAGATTAGACAAGAAATGACTTTGGTACCCAGATTTTCTTGGGTCCAGATATGTTAGTAATCAAGGATTTAGGTACCCAGATTTGTCTTATGGGTCCCATACAATTAATAGATGCAACAGATTTAGAGAGATATACTTTATTTGATCTACAACTATTTAAATAACCAGTTGAGGCATATGAATTTCCAAAACTGGAACTAGCAGGATTTTTTTCAGACTTGGAAATAAATCGGGTTTTAGTAAACTGTCTTTGTCCAGGTTGGTATCCCAATCCAGTAGCATACTTAGGTGCAACTTGCTTTCCTAGAAGTTGGGTTAGATTATCTTTTCCATTTGTGAATGTTTCTAAGTCCTTTCTAAGTTGTTCATTAGATAGTTTCAGTTCTGTATTCTCCTTTAATAATTGAACATTTTTCTCTTTTTCTACATCAAGTGCAGACTTGACACTTGCAGTAAGAGCATGCTGTTTCTTTAAAGACTTATATTTATCCTTTAGTTCATTACACGTTTCTTCCAGCATATTACAGTATTCAGTCAATTCATCTTTAGACATATTTTCAGAATCAGAACCAGATTCTGCTTCACCTTCAGAATAATAAGAGTTTAGAGTGGGAGTGTCTAAGGTTACCTCAGATGTGTTTGTCATGAAACACATATTAGCACGATTTCTTTCAGAATCACTGGACTCTGATTCACTTGTGCTGTCTTCTGAAGCACTCCAGGTGGCCTTCATAGCTTTCTTATAATTCTTGTCCTTGTACTCATATTTCTTCTTGAATTTTAACTTAGGACAGTCAGCTTTGATGTGTCCTTTCCTTTTACATTCATAGCAAACTATGTCTTCTTCTTTATCAGTTTTCTTCCAATCTTTCTTCCACTTACCTTGTCTATCATACTTACCCTTGTAGTTTGATTTTCTGAAGAACTTCTTCTTCCTATAGAACTTCTTGAATCTCCTTGCTATTTGTGCCATCTCGGCATCACTGTCAGAATCTAAGTCTTCACTAGATGAGCTTTCAGTTGGTATATGCACTTTCTCCTTGTCTTTGCTCTTTGATGCAGTAGACTTAAAAGCTACAGATTTTCGTTTTGGTTCCTCATCTTCCTCTTTATTCACCTTTAGCTCTTCTTCGTACATCATCAGCTTACCAATTAGCTCCTTGACAGGCAAAGTTCCAATATCACAGGATTCTCTAATTGAAACGGATGTGCCTCTCCATCTGTCAGGCAGACATCTCAATAATCTCATGATTTGCTCCTTTGCTGGAACAATCATTCCGAGTGAGCTCATTGTGTTGACTATCTCATTAAACCTGAGATACATATCAGAAATAGTTTCATCAGCTTTCATATTAAAGTTATCATATTTGATAGTATAAGTATTTAACCGCATTTCCTTGACATTAGTTGTTCCTTCATGAGAAACAGCTAAGGTGTCCCAGATTTCAAAAGCAGTTTTACATGCAGAAATTCTATTGAATTCCTCATCTCCTAGAGCACAGTAGAGAGCATTCATAACCTTACAATTATTATTGTAAGCTACTTTAGTAGGTTCATCCCAAGTTATTCTTTCAGTTTCTGGAATCTTGTATTGAGACTCTATAGCAGTCCAAATATCAAAACCCATACTTTCCAAATGAATTTTCATTTTGAGCTTCCATTGGGCATAATTCACACCATTAAAGAAGGGTGGCCTGTTAGTAGCAGCACCTTCTAGTCTATTATCCATAAGGAAATTCTAGAAAATATTTTAAAGAGATAAAATTTAGAACTAACAGAAATTTAAGATCTTTCAGATAAAACTACAATCACAGTTTAAAAACAGAGAGTTAAAATAAAACTTTGAGAAAGTATAACAGAGCTAAACACAACCTTTGATACCAAATGTTGGTCGGAGTGGACACTCAAGAGGGGGGTGAATTGAGTTCCAATTAAAATTTCTGTTAAAAACAATTTCTATTAAAATCCCCCAATTTCAAAAACAAATTAAACTGTAGTGAATTTATATAGATTATAAAGGTTCAATTAGTTTCTCAAAGATTGATTAATTCTCAGTTAACTTAATCTTATGATTAAATTAACTTTTGAAACTAACTTACTGATTTATAACAAATATAAACACTTGCGAATTTAATTATCAAAGTATCTTTGAAGATAGATTATATTTCAAAGTAATAGCAGTGGAATATGAAATAAATATGTATAGTATGGATATAGAGTATAACTATAAGCACAGAAAATTAACCAAGAGGTTCAGTCTCAAGCCGAGACTTAGTCCTCTCAAAATTTTATATAAAATGATCCACACCCTGGATCAGGGTTAACAACAGTGAACACACTGTCCAGGTCACAAGACCTCTACCACAGTTCTTCGTGGGAAAACAAACAACAGCAGCAAGCTGTCCAGGTCACAAGACCTCTACCACTATCCACAGTGTGAAATGGAGTGCAAAAAGATTTGCTGAGGATTTACAGATCCTCCAGTGAAAGTACATGAGTCAGTGTGTGTGTTTAATACAGCAGATAACACACACTGCTCAAAATGTAGAATAAATCACAGAACAAGAGATGTAGAGTTTAGAAGTGGTTCTGGTGATCTCAGTGTAGCTCTTGTATTCGATCAGAAGAGAGTTTGAGTCCTCTTCTCGTTTCTGTTTGAGAAACAGAGTGTCGTATTCTTCAGGTTCACAGGTAGTGAGAATGTAGTCGATGAAGTTCTTCAGGGTTCTTCTTGTATGCACAGAACACTTCTCGAGTATACTTGATTGTCTATATGCTTCTCTGTGTTCTTGATGGAACTCATTTTTATCTTCTTGTGTTTCTGGTATATTTCGTCCACCACGCACTTCTCTGGTTCGCATTCGCATTCATTCTATTTTTGGGCAGCGTAGTCTTCTCGTATTTAACTCCCGACAGGGGACAGAAAAGATTTCTTTTCAGCAGGTACGAGGTACGGGTTCCTGACATCCGACAACCTTTATCAGATATTTGACAAATCTTCAAAATGTATGATATGACCGTTAGATAGATTAAATGTAGGAAATAAAGAAATTAAAACAGTGAGTCGAGAATGTATGTCACTGTTGACTTCAACTGTGGTCTTCCAACTGTGGACTTCCTTCTGTGGACTTCCTTCTGACTGCTGACTTCAACAAAGGGCTTGCTGTCTGTAGGCTTGCAATGGTAGCTTTTACTCCATGTAACTGTAGCCTCTCTAACTGTAGACTTGTAATATCAAATTTGTTAGAACTGTATCCTTTGTAAACTGTAGACCTCGATCATCAGTAGACTTAGTCGACAGAAGCTGTCTAACTGTAACCTTGACTGTAGGCTTATGACTGTGAACTTGTTCCAACTGTAGACTTGTTCGTTTGTGAACTTGTTCCAACTGTAGACTTGTTCGTCTGTGAACTTGAGCAGAGAAAACTTTGAGCAGAAGTCTTGTAACTGTAACCTTCGTCTGTGAGCTTTGACAATAGATAGCAGTAGACTCGTAACTGTAAGCTTGTATTAGTCTTCGACTGTAACCTTGTAACTGTGAACTTATTGCAACAGTAACTTAAGGTGACAGTTAACTGTAACTGTGACTTTGAAAAGAAAGCTCTGACTGTTAGCTAACAATACCAAACTTATGTAAATACTACTGTAAGCTGTTACAGTAAAGTTATGAGAGTAAGAATATGAACTGTTTAGAATACAATACGTTTAAGCATAGAATAATAAGATTAATGCAAGGTTTAATACATCATAATTAATGTTTAACCATGATTTGGGATTATCAAAACAGGTGATTCCAACAATAACATTTATTTGATATTTCTCATAATAAAATAATTACTACAACAGGTTTGTGTAATTATTTAATATGCTTATTTATTGAAAAATAAATAAAAAAATAAATTCTATTATGAAGAAAAATATACTAAATTTTAGATTAACACTTTTACTGGAATTTATATTTTTTAAAATCTAATATTAAAAATGTTATATTTTTTAAATTATGAAGGTGACAACTTTAACAACACTTTAAATAAAAAAATATAAGTGTCATAATACCTTCTATAAGGTTCAAAATGGTCCATAACTCGACCCTTGGATGATTATAGTCAATATATACTCTACCAATAGGATTTGGTAATGTTTTTGGATATTTTAATGGGTAATATAATTATAATAAAAACTATATTATTGAATTTTAGTCAATTAAATATTTTTTACATCATTAATGTATAAGTTATTAGGGAAATTATTTATTTCCTAAAAATTACAAATAAATTACCATAATAAAAGAAGCATTTTTATTTAAAATGATTATTTATAATTCAAAATATCTCTTGTATAACCTTATATTAAATATTATTTATTTATTAAAATTTGAGTGAGGCATATTTACCTTTTCTTTATATAAATTAAATTAAATGTCCTAATCTCATCCAAGTGGATTCAAATGGATACATTTTCGGCCCAAGGATGATTTAGGTAAAAAAAGCATCCAATGAAATTGATAAAAGTTTTAGGATAATTTTATAATAGTATTCTTACCCTTAATTACCTGGTTTACCCTTTTACCGTATTAATAAACATCACTGAAGTTACTATACATAATGCCCAAAAATAAAAGAAATAAATATAAATAATTTATAAGTAATTATTCCAAATACGAAGTCCATTTTTTATAAATTCATAATATATAAGTTATATTAATTAATTTAAAATCAGCCTTATTTTCAGAATGATATAATGAGTTTTTAAAAGTTAAAACATTGCAAAAGATTGAAAAGTTTTTACATATTAATTCAATGTACAATTAATGATAATTACATAAATTATGTTGAATGATAAAAATATATTCTATTTATACTTTAAAACAATTCAATATTATAATTTAACCATAAAAATTATTTCGATGAAAAAAGTTGTTTTCACATAAAATTTAGTGTATTTTTATTATTCATAAAAAATTATATGTTATCATAAAAATATCATAAATTCATCCAAATACATTTTTTATATCTTGATATAAAATAAAATGTTTATATTGTCATATAAAAATTATTAATGTGTCAAAATATTAATTTAAAAGCGGTTCTACATTAAAATGTGGAAAATTTCCCTTTTGAAAAAATAGCTTTTTATACATCAAATAGGGTTTATTCATATCCTGTGACAAAAATATTTATTGGATGAATATAAAAAATACTTTATTAAGAATTTAACATATATATCTCATTAATTTCATTTCTAATAGTAATTCACTCAAAAATAAAAATATCTAATTGATATATATTTTTCATAAATAGTTGATAGCCAATGAATTCACAATGCATTTTCATAAATTTGTTATACTTGTTATCGCTAACCTAATGGAAAGGATATAATGGTAATTTTATGCTAAGGGCATGTTATAGTTCAATTTAATTCATGATTACGTGCAATGAAAGATACTGAAGAATTAATATTATTTAAAGAAAATATTCCATAAAAACATCTTGTTGTTACAATAAGCCTAGAATTCATGAAGTTATCCCCACCCATGTCCTATATCTCTATGATCCTAACAAGAACCTATAGGGGGTGGTGGTGGCAACATGTTGAAATTTTTACCACCTCCCATTACTCTCCCAACTTTTCTGCCACATATGTCTCCCTTTGGATTTTCCTTCTCCTACCTCTCCCTCAGTGTGGAATCCAATATCTCCCTATCAGTAGCATAGTGGGTTTAAAATATCAAGTGAGATGTCCCCTTAAATCACATCAGTAGAACCAACTATCTCTACATCAACTGGATCCACCCTATTAACCTCGAATAGTATATACTCTATTCTGGGACCACCTCCTGAAACTTATCTGGTGTTCGGATCCTTGAGGCTGATGTCAGCTCCCTACTAACGAGGTATATACACCTTTATGTCCTCTGATAACTCTCATAAAATTTATTTTCATAGCCAAAAAGCTCTCGACCAGTAAAGCCCACTCAACCACCCCAGTATAAGTATGGATGCTCAGAGGGATAATCTTGGATCAGATGTCTTTGTGTAGACCTCACCCAAATGTTTGGTCCTAGAAGTACTGATCTATGACCATATCAATCAAGTACCTAGAAAGGTTTGTGAAGCTAGATGAATAATATGATACTGTCGTACTACCCTACTCGAGCTAAAGAAGCTCTTGTATACGAACAGATTTCAGCATAACCGACAAGAAATCATCTATGAAGAGGAACTCGTACTCTGCTTATGAGAGAATCACCTCATCATGAGTTGGGGTAGCCAAAATCCACCATCACCCCACTAATCCCTATACAATTATCATTTCTAGGAACACAATCTGGTCTGCTGGTGTCCTTACTAAATAGAAAACATAGTACACCACCTCCATCCAGTTCTCATCCACCTTAGGGTCGGGCACTCCTCAGAACCTGAAGGGGCGCTATCTCTAAAACACCTTGAGCACACTTAGCCTATGCTACTCATATGTTGGTACTATAGGTACCACTAGTTTCTCCATAGGTGGTGGTATAACAGGTGAACCACTAAGAGGTAACATCTAGGAAACTAATCCTTGTACAGAAGCCTGGTCACTGAAGGGGTCATCCCCATGAACAAACTACTGAATCATAGCTGGCATGCATCACAAAGGAATCATGTAAAGAAACATGATGTACCATGTTCATTGAGTTTATCTGGACAGTGGACTCAAGAAGGAAATTTAAACCACGACCCATTCTTATATGATTCTTGAACCATTATTTTCTCTGTAACTAGTGTTATCATGTACAAAATCAAAAAATAGGTTATCAGAGTCTGGGTGTATTGATACATTGGTTGTCACACTAACATTGGAGTCCATGGCCCAATTTCCAAACTCAAAAAACTTATCACTATTTACCCAAAAACATCTCATAGACCCTCAGTCTTAATGTAGAAACAACCACCTCTGATACCACTCTATCATGAACCATCCTATAGGGGTCCTTTCGATGACTACCCCAAGCTCGACTCCAATTGTCTAGGGGATGGTTACTAGAACTAAGTAGTAATATCACAAAAATGGGAGCCAATATCCTAAAGTATCTATACACATGCATGCATATACAATCCAAAAATGATGAAATGTAAAAACACTATGTAAATAATGCATGAAAACCACTATAACCCATTACAAGAGTACGATGGTGAAATTACTAGAAAGAAAACTAGACCAGAATACAAGGCCACCAAAATGAAATTATGTATCCATGATTTCTAAAACTATTGTCTAAAGCCATAAGAACACCTCGGCCTACTTGACCTCACAAGGCTCCACCTAGTCCTGGTCTTCTCCAAACTCTTTCAAAAGGTCTCTCTTCTGCACAAGACATGTCACATGTAGTAAAATCCTATGCAAGGATAAGTATAACAACACTTAGTAGGACACCCTAAAACTACAAAGCAGTACACAAATAAGTGGTATAGTCATCTCTACACAACTATGTCTCTAAAGAACATTTAAGAAGAATATACAGAGATAATCAAAATAGACCACACAGTCTAGGTAAGTCATAACCACTGCATACCAACACTGGGGACTTAGTTCAAAAATTCTATGAAGAACACATCTAAGATAACACACTCCTAAGTAAGATAGAACTAATGATGTCCATATAATAAGTACCATTCGTCGGTAACCATCATGAGAGAGAGATATTCACGAAATGAACTGAAGAGAGATATGATACATCAATAGAGGATCACATATAGTTCTATGGGGTGATACCAACAACTCCATATGGATTAAACCACTAAGTAGATTATTGATGCATGGTGAATTTTTTCACTTCAATGCCAAAGAATCAGCCTCGGGAATGAAGAAGAAATTGAGGATATTTTCTGGGATCTTGGGTGATTCTAACAACTCTATCCTATAAGTCATTATAATGGGATCATTCTTCTAGGAGTAGGAAACAATACCAAAAAATATTTAGGGAAATGACAAAGAGAATTAACCCGAATAAAATTCATCTAAGATATGGTGGATGAGAGAATCAACCCGTGTATAAAAGGAGGGTGCATGGTGAGTAGTGGTTGCACTCGGCATGTCCCTTGACCCTAGGTGCTTCCTAAGTAAATAGATAGTGTCTCTAGAATCATGTCCAAGATAAAACCGACCACAGGCCTCAAAATAACCATCTCATTTCCTGGTTCCCAATTCCATATACGGTTTGTCAAACAAATGCACCATTTTAATGTTATGGGGGTTTGAAGGTTCATGGGGGGGGGGGGGGGTTACTGGCCTATAGAAAGACCCGGGTCCGATCTTTTCAGCATGGAATAGTGTACCTATCCCAACCCTCTCTATCCCCACTCACTATATCCCACTTCAGCCTTGCCCACTATGGATCAATCACTCACTCCAGCCTACTCCGATGGACTTGGCCCACCTGGTCGCACTCCGCTAGCCCGCCTTGGCCCACTGCATCTTCTCTGCCCACCATCCATCCACCATTGCATCTCATGGCTTCCACATAGCCTTCCACCTTCATTTCTTGTAGCTCACACATGGCCCTCTACCACGTCTCATGGATCCCATGCGGCCCACCACCACTTCTGGTTGTCGTTTCCCTCCAGCTATCAATCCACGTTGCCACATGCCTCATTTGGCCACCACACTACTACCACCTCCCCTCACTAGATCGCCATTATAAAACCACACTAGTGGTCCCTTTCGAGGACCACTGGGACTCCTCTGGTATAAGTCCCCAGCCTTAAACCTTACTTAATCTTGAGTTATTACAAGATTACACATTGAGGATCTTTTCAGGTTTAGAGTTTTAGATAATTAGATTATAAAACTTTCATTACATTCCACATTTAAACAAAGTGGTTACATAAAGATAGTATTCATTTTTTCCCATCAACGTAAACATATTTAAAATAAAACATGGATTCTTTCTTGACACTTCCTTGAGACTATCATCATATCATGTACCTTTCCCTTGACCTGTGAAAAACCTTTCAAAAAAACTTGGGATGAGCATAAAAAGCTCAGTAAGGGTTATAAAAAATATGGAAAGGAAACATGAGTTCATATATACATAAGAATGAAATCATACTTTACCCATAAAACATAGGAACCTTAACATACCTCATCAAATCATGAATAAATCATAGGAATCATAAGACATAAAAGGTAACTTGAGGCATTCATAACATTCTTACATAGGGAGTAACCCTCTTGGTTATGTTTGGAATACCCACCACAGTATACTCCCTAAATCTCTTCGGAGAAACCTTAACGTTTCACTCCTTCGCGTTACCCAATGCATTGGAGAGCTATATCGGGCTCACCCGCCCTTAGTTTATCATGGAACCACCCGTTTTCATAACAATGACCAAGAACCATAACATAAACGTATCACATAAAACACGCATAAAGTAAACATAACATTTCCACATCACAATATAACATTTTAGGATATTGGAATAACGAATCCATTCAAAAAACACATTTTCAAACCATTTAAAACATTTAATAAAGAGATTTTTGAATCAAAGTGTCCCATACCACCTTGAAGCTTTTAAAAATTTAAACCATTAATATCCATATAAATAAATCCTTAAAACCATTTTGAAAACATGGATATCAATAAGAACAAATCCTTAAAACATTTAAAGAGATATTTTGGTTAAAGGGTTTTTACCAAAATTAGAGACACTTGAATACAATAATTGAGGAATAACACTTAGTCAGAACTTTATAATATCATGAGAATAAATGTATTCATGATATAATATTCCAATGGATAGTATATACACCATATAAGAGTTAATTGGTGCATAACAACAATGAAGTCTCAGTAGAAATGTAAAATGTGATGAAATCCCTTATAAAGAAGGTATCCTTAAATTAAGGATAAATCAATCTCAAAATTATGTGTGACAAATATAAATACACCCAATATAAGTGGATATTAAGTGTAAAACAATAAAAATTCATTCACAGATATTCAAATGATGACATATTAAATAACTACATGTTGAACCCAAAGAAATCAAAATTGGGTTAAAAAGTTCCCTTGGTAAAATTCGACAGCCTAACGGCGTCACTTCAAAATTCAGAAAATGAGTTGATGAGAAATAAAAAGGGTATCTCATCACTTGGAAATAAAATTTAAATCAATAAGGATATAGAAGAACATATCCCAACATAATAGTATTTGAATTAAAAGACATAACAAAATAAGTCTTTTAAAAAGAGGAGGGTGAAAATTTCCCTTACCGACATGGGTATCTTTCGAAACATACGCCCCGTGAAAGAAGGACAATAAAAAATTGATGTAAATACTTATAAATGAAATTATATTACACAATGAGTAAAATAATGGGCAGTGCATACACCACTCAACGGAAATTGTGGCAAATGTAGCATAAATCTCATAGGAATAAAAGTTAGATGAAAAATCCCTTACGAAAACTCGGCAGCCTAACGGCGCCACTTAAAATTTCCAAAATGGATTGATGAGAGGAAATAGGGTCTCTCATAATATCAACATAATGTTTATAGAAAGAGGAATATTAAATAACATCCACCATCATAACAAATAGGAGCTTAAAAGAAGTGACATAAAGGAGAGTACTTAAAAAGAAAGAGAGAGGTTGGATCTCTTACGAAATTTCAACAGCCTAACGACGGCACTCAAAACTTAAAAAATGGTTTTATGAGAGAGAATATGGTCTCTCATCATGTTAACATAAAAATTAAAGTAAGATTAATATAAAAAATATCCCAGTAACAAGAAAAATGAGCTTTAATGGAATGACATAAAAGAGTGTACTTTAAAAGAAAGAGAGGAGTTGGATACCTTACCTCAAGACCAACTTGTCTTGTTCGTTTCTTTATATTCCTGAATAATAAACATTGGTCAATTTATAATTTCCTAAGGACCTCCTTTAAATATTATTATTCAGTTCATATAACATATTATAATGTTATAATAATTTTTTAATAATGTTAGTTCATATTAGACGTTTTTGCCGATTTTGGTACATGAGTCAAAAATGAACTTGTTTGAAAAATGATTGTACATGTAGTTATAAGTAAATAATTTCTAGAATAGTATTAATGATTAAAATATCATATATTTCCAGTACATATTCATTTTATTCTATTCCATATCATTTGGAGATAAAAAACGAAAAGCACCGTTCATGGAGACGGTAGGCCGTACGTACGCATTAACGCTACTTTAATTTTTTCTTTGTCATATTAATGGAATTAACAATAAATGATATATATATATATTTTAATTCCAGTATAATATATATGTGATATAGGTCACATATGTTCATTAATTTCATTCTTTATACGTTCCATTTATTGCATGTACGAGTCACATCACTTGAGGGGGCGGTAGTTTGCACTTCCTCATATGAAATTATCGCATTTACACAACATGAAAAAAATAAAGGTATGTATTAAATATAAAATACAGAAGCATTTAGTAAACATAAATACCATATATATCATATATAAAATATAGTGACATCATAATGGACACCTTTAAAGGTGTTAAAAGAATATTGAACAATCATCGTTTCATGAGGCAAAAAATCACCAACCACAGAAACAGTATTTTCTATAACCATTAGACGAAGGTTTGTGTAAGTGTAGCTCGAATACTTCTTATAAAAACATCCTATTATATTTAAGATACTTTATTTGATACAAAATAAATGAATAAAAATAGTTTAGGGGGTTGGAGAAGCAAAATAAAACAAAAGGACACAAGTGAAGACATTACCTTAAAATCGGGTAACTCCCTTTGGTTTGAGCTAAAAGGATTCCTTGGGACGACTAATGCCCAAATTGAGGCTTCAAGGAGTTAGAGAGGGATGTGTATAGACAAAATGGCCAGGGGTTGGCCGAGCCAAAGGCTTTGGATGTGTGGTTATGGAGGTATAGGTGGAGGCCTTTTATAAGAGGAGAGGAGGAGAACTCTTGGAACGTAAAGAAATGTTACTTTATTTTAGAACGAGTTTCAGATTTTAATGGTCCCACATTGATTTGTTTCTAGGATAAGGTGATAAGGGTTCTAAATCCACCCATACAATAGGTTTTGGACATGTGTAGGTCTTAGATTTTACATTATCTTTCCATTTTATTTAAATTGTTTAATAATGAGGTCATCGCTGCATCATCATTATGTCATAAATAATTTAATTTATTTAATGTCTAAAAATTATAAAAAAATAATATGATGTAGGAAAGATTTTTAGATTTCCATTTATTATTTATAGTCAAAAATATGACTTGTATAACCCCATGTAAAATATTTTTTAGTAAAACACCTCATGTTTGTGTCATTCTTACTTTAACATTAAATAAAAAGGTATTTATGTCATTTTCCAACCATAGTGGATCCATGGGGTCCCCAAGTTGACCCATGGATTGTCTTGGTCGGAAATGACTCATCCAATGAGGGTAGGACATATGTCTAGGTCATTTCATTTTATTAAAACATTATTCATACTTTAAACTACACTAATTACCTCTAATCGCGATTAAAAACTTAATAATTTTCTATTCACCAAAAAATTATTTTAATCCCATTGAACCACATTTTACTTCTTAGTGAAAACCATGTATGTCGGATTTTTGAAATTCAGAACACAAAGATGGAAAATTTTCATTTAAACAGAAAATCAGTTTTTATAAGTACCACTTAGTGTTTCACTATTCATAAAAAATTGAAGTTTTTCAGAAAAATACCAAAACATCACCCTAATCTATATTTGATATTCTGAATTCAAAAAGGATGTCTATTTTACAAAATTCAAAACATATTAGTTGCATTAATTAATTTAATAATTAATTCCCGCTGTCAGAGCAAATAGCGTGTTTTTTTGAAACAATAAGTATCAAAAGATTGACACTAGTTTATGTCCGATTTCAAAGTGAAATTAATTACAAAGACCACTATTGGATTAAATGGTAAAAATATATTCTAATTTCACTTTAAAAACAATTAAAAAGATAATATAATCATATAAATAAATTATATTAAAAGAGGTTTTGAATTAAAATACAATATTTTTCACTATTCATTAAAAATTGAACTTTTTCGGAAAAATACCAAAAATGTACACAAAGTAAATTTTGATGTCCCGATTCTAAAGAAGAATTTTATTTTTTCAAATATAAAACATAAAATTGTCCAAAAGTGGATTTAAAGAGGTTCTCCATCAAAAGGCGGTTAATCGACCTTTTAAAGAATATTAGAATGTTTACGCTTAAAATTTGATTCATTTTCATTTTTAATCCTCTAACATTTATTGAAAAAAGTAAAAATATTTGACAAACATATATAATCATTTTTTAGTTAGTTCTGTTCATTCCTATCATTACAACGACTAGGCGTTAACTACTATTTAAAATAATATTATTTTATTATTAGAGTGGAACGTAAGATTCACAAGAAACTCGTTGTTGCGTGTTGGGTACGCCATCGAGCATAGCATCCCCTTTAAAGTAATATTAATATTTTATTCACAAATATGGATAAATATAAAAATTTCATATTCTTTATTTACCTGGGGTGTTACATGCTTCCCCCCTTTTGGGAATTGCATCCTCACAATTTTAAAATTGAGCTTGGAAACATCCTTGAAAGTCCCACATTGGAACAAGAGTCAGTAAAACAATCACTTTAAAATAAAGAAAGATAAGTACAGAGGTCACCCGAGTTAACCCATACTAAGATTCCATGTAGGAAAACATGGAAATGGAGGAGAAAACAGAGGGCCATGTTTTGATGGAGAGTGATAGAAAACATGTTTAGGAGAAAGTTAACCACAAGAAAATCACAAATTTGTGATGGGTTAAACGGTATTCGATTCCCCAGTATAAAAAGTTAATAGACAACATTTTTGTTTTAAGTTACTTTTTATTGAGGAATTTATTCATAAGGAAACATAATCACTTATCATGTTGACTTTCAACTTTTATTAGATTCCTTACACAAACTCATATTTTTTCCAAAAGACGAGTATTTAGGAAGACTTGTTCACATTAAGAGTACTATAATCAAATTCTAGAGAATCACCTAATCCACAAAAGAGAACTATATACTTCCCATGTCTTTAGACTTTAACCAAAACCGAAACCAAAAAGGTTAGTACAAGATCAGATAATCCAGAAAAGGATAACCCTTTATAAAAAGAAAATCTATTCTTAATGTCCAAAATTTGTCCAACAAAACCCAAAGTTAAACGAGGACCATTCGATAAACAATTTGTCCATAAAATTCTTCAATGTAAACCAAACTAATATTAAAACCCAAATATTTGAAGGATTCAGTCACATAGTCTTCCAAGTTAAAGCGTAACATTTAACTCCAAACAACATCAGTTGCTCTTAAATTCTCATATTGAAAAATAATTAACCTAATCACATATCCTCCATTATAGGTTAATAATTTCCATAGATAACCCAAAATTAACTTACTCTTGATTCCTAAAATCATCTAACTAAAAAAAATTAGTCAAACTAACCAGGGAATTCACATAGTCTAGTGGTAGGCGATAAATACCAGTCGCACATTGATTGTGGGTTCGATTCCCGCAGCTTTGTCTGACGAGACGGGTTGTCACACGGTCTGCGTGTTGTCCTTTTTCCAAAACTATATAGTTCTCAAATCATTCCCCAAAAAGAGATAATATCATCAAAAATAACCACAACATAATTTAACCTTAATTTTATCTCATGCCTTTCACTTCCATCATAACATATAGTAACCCATAATTACCTCAAAAGTAAGGATCATATAAACCCAAATGGTTCTTTATAACTATGTCCACAAAAGAACAGATACCTATTCCTTGAATAAAATTTTCATATATTAAACATCAGGGTTACACATACTATAAAAAGTCTTCTAATGTAATCCCCATCATCAAAAGAGACTTAATACTCTTAAGAATTTCACTATAACTCTTGAAGCCCTTATATGTTGACTTCTTACTCACTCAACATTCTTTATGATCCATTAACCATTACTTTCCAACTTATTCTAAAATACTTCTTTCCTACAAACAAAATCATGAATCATATCCTAAGATTCCAAAATTGGAAAACAAAAGTTATGAAATAATCCATACCTTTGATTGGTCATTGTCAGTTTCTTCATCCTCAATTTGAATGGCATTAGGTATTGGTAAACGAATATTTGTACGATCCTGGTGATCCCATTCACGAAACTTCTTCATAGGATATGTGTTTTCATAATGACCATGCACCCCACATTTAAAACATTCAATTGATCCCTCAGAAAGAACTTCTTTCCCTTTCCTCGAGTCAACTGGATGCTTCCTTTTTCCATGGCAGGTTTTTTCTTTATGACCTTCATTTCCACATCTATAGCATATTTCTGTCCCTTTGAAACATTTTCCTAGGTGTTTCTTTCCACATCTTTGACACATAGGTTTTTTAACACACTTACCTTTATGATTATTACCTGTAGTTCCATAGGGATTTGTTCCACACATATATGATGCCTTAGAGAAATCACCAAGGTTTAGGTGGTCAATCATGACTCCAGATAGTAGGTTGAGGATAAACACAAAAGTTCTCATTACAACTCCCATATCATTCATTTTCTTTCTCAAAAAACTGTCAAATTTTCCTTCACATCCATTGTTACTTTGGTGCCTGCCAGATCCAGCCTTTTACTAAAACCAAAAAGGTCAGTGTGAGTATATCAACAAAACCATCTTGTACTAATGAGGAAGATAAACACTAAGATATACTTACTCATTCACTTTATCTAAAACTAGGACTCTTTTTGAAATCCTAACCATTATGGTAATGTCACTTATGCTTAAAGAGTACCCTAACCTCTAATGTTATCTAAACCGACCTCTGATACCAACTATAAGGCCCCAGCCTTAATCCTCACTTAATCTTGAGTTATTACAAGATTCCACATTGAGGATCCTTTCAGGTTTAAAGTTTTAGAGAATTAGATCATAAAACTTTCATTACATTCCACATTTAAAAAAGTGGTTACATAAAGATAGTATTCATTTTTTCCCATCAATAGAAACATATTCAAAATAAAACATGGCTTCTTTCTTGACACTTCCTTGACACTATCATCATATCTTGTACCTTTACCTTGACCTGTGAAAAAAAATTCAAAAAAACATGGGATGATCATAAAAATCTCAGTAAGTGTTATAAAAAATATGGAAAGGAAACATGAGTTCATATATACATAAGAATGAAATCATACTTTAACCATAAAACATAGGCACTTTAACATACCTCATCAAATCATGAATAAATCATAGGAATCATAAGACATAAAAGGTAACTTGAGGCATTCATAACATTCTTACGTAGGGAGTAACCATCTTGGTTACATTTGGAATACCCACCACAGTATATCCCTTAAATCTATTCGTAGAAACCTTAACGTTTCACTCCTTCTCATTACCCAATGCATTGGAGAGCTATATCGGGCTCACCCGCCCTTAGTTTATCACGGAACCAACCGTTTTCATAAAAATAACCAAGAACCATAACATAAACGTATCACATAAAACACGCATAAAGGAAACATAACATTTAAACATCACAATATAACATTTTAGGATATTGGAATAATGAATCCATTCAAAAAAACCATTTTCAAAACCATTCAAAACATTTAATAAAGAGATTTTTGAATCAAAGTGTCCCATACCACCTTGAAGCTTTTAACATTTTAAACCATTAATATCCATATAAATAAATACTTAAAAATATTTTGAAAACATGGATATTAATAAGAACAAATCCTTAAAACATTTAAAGCGATATTTTTGTTAAAGGGTTTTTACCAAAATTAGAGACACTTGAATACAATAATTGAGGAATAACATTTAGTCAGAACTTTATAATATCATGAGAATAAATGTATTCATGATATAATATTCCAAAAGACATTATATACACCATATAAGATTTAATTGGTGCATAACAACAATGAAGTCTCAGTTGAAATGTAAAATGTGATGAAATGCCTTGTAAAGAAGGTATCCTTAAATTAAGGATAAATCTATCTCAAAGTTATGTGTGAAAAATATAAATACACCCAATATAAGTGGATATTAAGTGTAAAACAATAAAATTTCATTAAAACATATTCAAAGGATGACATATTCAATAACTACATGTTGAACCCAAAGAAATCAAAATTGGGTTAAAAAGTTCCGTTGGTAAAATTTGACAGCCTAACGGCCTCACTTCAAAATTCAGAAAATGAGTTGATGAGAGATAAAAATGGTATCTCATCACTTGGACATAAAATTTACATCAATAAGTATATATAATAACATATCCTGACATAATGGTATGTGAATTAAAAGACATAACAAAAGAAGTCTTTTAAAAAGAGGAGGGTGAAAGGCTCCCTTACCGACATGGGTATCTTTCGAAACATATGCCCCGTGAAATAAGGACAATACAAAATTGATGTAAATACTCATAAATGAAATTATATTACACAATGAGTAAAATAATGGGCAGTACATACACCACTCAAAGGAAATTGTGGTAAATGTAGCATAAATCTCACGGGAATAAAAGTGAGATGAAAAATCCCTTACGAAAACTCGGCAGCCTAACGACGCCACTTAAAATTTCCAAAATGAATTGATGAGAGGAAATAGGGTATCTCATCATATCAACAAAAAGTTTACAGAAATAGGAATATAAAAGAACATCCCCCAACATAACAAAGAGGAGCTTAAAAGAAGTGACATAAAGAAGAATACTTAAAAAGAAAGAGAGAGGTTGGATCTCTTACGAAAATTCGGTAGCCTAACGACGCCACTCAAAACTTCCAAAATGGATTGATGAGAGAGAATAGGGTCTCTCATCATATGAAAAAAAAATTAAAGTAAGATTAATATAAAATATTATCCCAATAACAAGAAAAATGAGCTTTAAAAGTAATGACATAAATGAGTGCACTTTAAAAGAAAGAGAGGAGTCAGATCCCTTACCTCATGTCCAACTTGTCTTGTTCGTTTCTTTATATTCCTGAATAATAAACTTTGTTCAATTTATAATTTCCTAAGGAACTCCTTTAAAGATTATTATTCAGTTCATATCACATATTATAATGTTATAATAATTGTTTAATAATGTTAGTTCATATCAGACGTTTTTGCCGATTTTGGTACATGAGTCAAAAATAAACATGTTTGAAAAATGATTGTCCATGTAGTTATAAGTAAATAATTTATAGAATAGTATTAATGATTAAAATATGATATATTTCCATTACATATTCATTTTATACAATTCCATACCATTTGGAGATAAAAAACGAAAAGCACCGTTCATAGAGACGGTAAGCCGTACGTACGCATGAACGCTACTTTCATTTTTTATTTGTCATATTAACGGAATTAAAAATAAATGATATATATATATATATATTATAATTACTGTATAATATATATGTGATATAGGTCACATAGGTTCATTAATTTCATTCTTTATATGTTCCATGTATTGCATGTACGAGTCGCATCACTTGAGGGGGCGGTAGTCCGCACTTCCTCATATGAAATTAACGCATTTACACAACATGAAAAGAATAAAGGTATGTTTTAAATATTAAATAAAGAATAATATAGTAAAAATAAATACCATATATATCATATATAAAAAACAATGACATCATAATGGCCACCTTTAAAGGTGTTAAAAGAATATTGAACAATCATCGTTTCATGAGGAAGAAAATCGCCAACCACAGAAACAGTATGTTCTTTAAGCATTAGGCGAAGGTGTGTGTAAGTGTAGCTCGAATAATTATTATAAAAACATCCTAGTATATTGAAGATACTGTATTTGTTACAAAAGAAATGAATAAAAAGAGTTTAGGGGGTTGGAGAAGCAAAATAAAACAAAAGGACACAAGTGAATACATTACCTTAAAATCGGGTAACTCCCTTTAGTTTGAGCTCAAAGGCTTCCTTGGGAAGACTTCTGCCAAAAGTGAGGCTTCAAGGAGTTAGAGAGGGATGTGGAGAGAAAAAATGGGCAGGGTTTGGCTTAGACAAAGGCTTTTTAATTGTGGGTAAAGATGTAGAGGTGGGGGCCTTTTATAAGAGGGGAGGAGGGGCACTCTTTGAAAGTAAAGAAATGTTACTATATTTTAGAATGAGTTTCGGATTTTAATGGTCCCAAATTGATGTGTTTCTTGGATAAGGTGATAAGGGTTATAAATCCAACCATACAATAGGTTTTGGACAATTTAGGTCTTAGATTTTACATTATATTTCCATTTTATTTAAATAGTTAAATAATAAGGTCATCGCTGCATCATCATGATGTCATAAATAATTTAATTTATTTAATTTCTAAAAATTATAAACAGAATAATATGATGTAGGAAAGTGTTTTAGATTTCCATTGATTATTTATAGTCAAAAATATGACTTGTATAACCCCATGTAAAAATTGTTTTAGTAAAACATCTCATGTTTGTGTCATTTTTACTTTAACATTAAATAAAAAGGTATTTATGTCATTTTCCAACCAAAGTGGCTCCATGGGGTCCCCAAGTTGACCCATGGATTTTCTTGGTTGGCCATGAAACATCCAATGAGGGTAGGAAATGTGTCTAGGTCATTTCATTTTAATAAAACATTATTCTTACCTTAAACTACACTAATTACCTCTAATCGCGATTAAAAACTTAATAAGTTACTATTCACCAAAAAATTATTTTAATCCCATTGAACCAAATTTTACTTCTTAATGAAAACCATGTATGTAGGATTTTAGAAATTCAAAACACATAGATGGAAAATTTTCATTTAAACAAAAAATCATTTTTTATAAGTACCACTTAGTGGTTTCACTATTCATCAAAAATTGAAGTTTTTCAGAAAAATACCAAAACTTCACCCTAAGTTATATTTGATATTCCAAATTAAAAAATGATGTCTATTTTAAAAAATTAAAAACATATTAGTTGAATTAATTAATTTAATAATCAATTCCCGCTGTCAGAGCAAATAGCATGTTTTTATGAAACAATAAGTATCAAAAGATTGACACTAGTTTAAGTCTGATTTCAAAGTGAAATTAATTCCAATGACCACTATTGGATTAAATGGTAAAAATATATTCTAATTTAACTTTAAAACCAATTCAAAAGATAATATAATCATATAAATAAATTATATTAAAAGAGGTTTTGAATTAAAATACAACATTTTTCACTATTCATTAAAAATTGATCTTTTTCGGAAAAATGCCAAAAATTTACACAAAGTAAATTTTGATGTCCCGATTATAAAGAAGAATTTTATTTTGTCAAATATAACACATAAAATTGTCAAAAAGTGGATTTAAAAGAGGTTCGCCATCAAAAGGCTGTTAATCGACCTTTTAAAGAATATTAGAATGTTTACGCTTAAAATTGGATTCATTTGCATTTTTAATACTCTATCATTTATTGTAAAAAGTAAAAATATTTGACAAACATATATAATCATTTTGTAGTTATTTATGTTCATTCCCACCATTACAATGGCTAGGCGTTGACTACTATTTAAAATAATATTATTTTATTATTAGAGTGCAACGTAAGATTCCCAAGAAACTCGTTGTTGCGTGTTGGGTACGCCATCGAGCTTAGCATCCCCTTTAATGTAATATTAATATTTTATTAAAAAATATTGATAAATATAAAAATTTCATATTCTTTATTTACCTGGGGTGTTACATCTGGTGTCCTGGATTCAACACGGTTGCTGATATGAGTTCCTTGGGACCCAATCTACACAGATTCATCCCCTGCTATTGGCTTTCCACCACTCCGAGGGTCTGATTGCATATGGAACAACCCAAAAATTCAAGCCGTAACCATAATGGTATAACTATTAAAGAGTGAAGAAAGAGGGAGATAAAAACACAAATAAATCCCTAAGGAATGAACCTCAGCCTTTGTTTGTGTTGGCCTTGATTCATTCATGATAGAAAGAAGTACAAAGGGAAATCAATTCCATATAATTTAATCTTACCAATGAGTGTGTATCAATTCTTGTTGGTTTAATTGATCCACATACTTCTTAGATTTTAAAATGGATATAAATTCATAAAAATATCATCCTACATAGAGTTTGGATCGATCATTTATGAAGAACAGTTGCGTCACATACATTGATGGGATCCTCCAACTTTGTTGGTGTGACGATCAACGATCTGCTCGATCCATCATCAATATTTTTTATAGGGTTAATTTTCCATGATTTAGAGGAATTAGAGGGTTATGGTGAAAACTATAAAGTATTTTACATGGTTTAATAAAGAGAAAACATGTCACTGTTTCACCACGTAACGTTAAAATAAAATAAATCTTTAATTTATTTTATTATTTAAAATGTTTAACAACTATCCTTCACAACTGACCCATGATGGCCAATGTTAGGCCTCACCTAGGGTAAATTCGTTGCTCTTAAAGAAATTATATCCTCATATTTCTGATCTGGGCATCTATTTAGAAGTTATTCCACTTTTTTAGGGAAACTTCTCTTGTGTGCTATTTAATGTTTAATATTTTTTAAATAATTATTCTTGGAACACTAGGCCTCAAAATCACATTCCATCTCAACTCCTAGTCTCAAAATAATTCCATATAATATTTAAAATAATACATAGGAAAATATGTGACATTACATGTTAATATTACAGTAAATAGGTCACACATAACATTAGACCATGAAATTCCCTACCCACAACCAAATATTATATCATTTGAACTCATGCTCTAACCTAAACCTATTAATATTGGGTAACACACACACCAGACACATATAGTATCCATATACTCAATCACACTAAGAACTACGTATTCACTATTTTTGAATATAATACGAGCAAAAATATGTATTAAAAAATTACTATATAAGTTTTTTCTATCAATTTAAATAGCTAAAACCCTTTCTATTCAAAAATTATAACCAAATGAAACAATAGGTAGATACAAACACATCATGTGAGACCTATGATCCTATATTTATGCATGTGTACCACCACTTTCCTCTAAGTACCAAGTGTCTAGAACAAAAATCAATAACATCAAATATAAATTTATCCATATAAAATTTCTCAATATTAATCAAGAAAACTAAAACATTAATCTTAGTTCCACAATAAAATTAGACATTATCCTATAATTAAGTTATATTGTCAAATGATCAGATGTTTTTCCTTAGTTCTAAAACATTTATAAATCTATATCTAGCATAAACTAAATAACCAAAACTCACCTAGAATCATTTACAACAAAAAATTTGATACAAATTTGTAGAATTATAAAATCAAATAACTTTAATGGAACATGATCTAGAGACCCAATAGGCTTCAAGTGCATCTTCCCATATTCAAATGTCTAATGAAAAGAAGTAATGGTGAAAAGAGTGATAGTTGGTGTATTGTACTACAACATTATATGTTAAATTTACCGAGAGATATTTAAACCTTTCATTATATGAATGTTTATTTATGAGGAAAACGAATCATAATGAGCTTTTAATGTTTGAACATCCCATAAGGGTGTCTTGGGATGACATTAAAGGTTCTGGTGATGATCCAAAGATATTTGAGGCCTCTAGAGGGGTGGATAGGGACCCAAGACTACTAATAAGTGTTGTAGTGGACCATTCACATCATGAATAGGGAATTCAGGATGTGATGAGGGTTCATGGTGTGTATTGAGATGTTATAAGATGTGAAAATAGTGTCAATATGTATTTCTTAATAAATCATGGCTTGACATATATTTTCACACCTTCTAACCTAGTTTCCTGGCCTAGAGAATGTTGTTTTCCCAAAACCCCATAATGTGAAACCATGTTTCACACCATGAACTTTTCCTCGGTAGTTTTATAGATGATTTAAAGTGGAATTATTTATAAATAACCCCTAATTTTCATTAACTTGAGCCCCTTATGTGAATTGGTATGGGATTGTGAGGTTTTGGCCTCTGGGAGGTCCTCCAATCTTATTCCTTCACCGATTGAAGTTCCGTTCATTATGATAAATACCTCTTGATATGTCTTATCCCTTGAAAAAATTTAATATCTATTTACACTTTAAATTATTTTTGATTTAGATTCGGTTATGATTAGAGAAATTATATGGTAATAACACCACATGTTAATGGAATATTTGAAGGATGATGAGGTTGTTGTTTAGTATGGAAAGTGAATTTCATGTAGCGATGAATGCATTTGATGATGGGTATTTTACTGAAGGTAAATAACTAGTTTAATTATTATAGAGTTTAAAATTTTATTATATTAAATTGGTTGTTGTTAGGTTTCCATGTGATAGGTATTTTTCCCAGTTTTGTGTTAGATGAATGTGACATACCTTTCGTGGGTGGTTGGTCATGGTTGCAGCTATTCAATGACATATTATAAGTATTATGATATTTTTGTATTTCTACCTCAATTATGGGTTTTTATTATATTAATTAATTTATAATAATTTAATTATAATAAATTAAATAGTATGATTTGGAATGAGTTAGAAACCTATTGAGATTGATGGAGGCTGAATTTACTTGGACATACTAGAACAATGCCATTGTATTATTCTTGGCATGAATTTGACTTTGTTTGGGGTAGGTGGTCTGGTGTACTCTACCCTTTGGTATTTATTCATTTTCATGGGCATGTGGTATGGGGTTATACACATTGGGAGAATGAACCAAATTATCATAATGAGATATGAATAATAATAAAGATTAATTAATTAATGAGGATTGAGTATTAATTAATTAAAATAATTTTTCCTAAAGTAATTGGATAATGTGCCTATGGCCTTGGTGGAACCTTGTGGATTGGATTGATACCAGCCACCGATGGATGATGCTTTATCACAAATGAGTTACTTAGACTACATTGACACCTTAAAGTTTGTGGTTATTCTAAATAAGACCTAGATCCCATGAGAGTATGTTTGATTCCTAGGTCCTATGTGTGTGGTATGTGTATCTCTATGAGACCATGCATGTTGATTATTCCATGAGTATTTTTAGATATCTAAATAGATAATTTATTCCTTGATCACATGTATACCTTCTAAAACTCATGATCATACACCATTGTCTATTTATATGTCCACTCTTTTTTCCTTAATGCGATTCATTTATTATCTTAACTTGTTGACCATGATGATTGAGATTTCATGTGAGTGCGTGTGTAGCCCTTGAGACCCTTTATTATGTTTTATGCCATGAGTATGCATGTGAAAATTGTTGGGACAAGTTATTTGATGATCACTTGTATCTATATGTTATGAAAATACTCATGAGGTCATTTTGTTCTATTATTTCATATATACTATAGCCTATTATGTTTGTTACTATGGATTGTAGATTTTTATTGGTACTTGATACAAGTGTACTATTGTGTAATGTTTATCCTTTAGATGGAAAGTGTGAATGGATTGTGATTATGATGACAATAGACCTCAAAATAGGGTAGGGACATTACAGTCGATAGGCCAAAACTAAGTAAGCTTATAGGGGTGTGATAGTATAGGGGTCTGACCTGAGATATTGCGTTAGGGGCCTGATGGCCTAGAGGATTGACCCGATGCATAGATAGGGAATGGCAGTTTCAAATCACGACCTATGTTGGAGTAGCGGTACAGAGGTTTGGGGGATTAATCTGACTTGATACCTTGAAAATTTTTATAGATGTCTGATGATACTAGTGACATGTTCTTGTTCACTTATATTGTCTTAAGATTATATAACTACCATGGAGCTGAAGCAGGTCTGAACGAGGATTGTGGTGGTTTGGTAAGTGAATGACCGCTCGATATATTGATGTTATTGATTATGGGTTCTTTATGATTATGCTATTATTTTTTATTTATGTATTTCATACTTAATGTTTTTTGATATTATCATATGCACATACAATGTATATTACTAGTTTGGTACTGGCCAATATTGGTGGGGTCCTACTTAGTTGTAATCACACCCTGTTCGAGTAGACATGGAACTTTTATACCCAATAAATCATCAATTATTGAAAGTTGAGGTTGGGATAAATCCCAGTTTTATTATATAAAAGGATTTATATATATAATTTTAAGGCTTATATGAGTTGATACTTGGTGTTTCAATGCCTCCTATTGGTATACACGATCAGCCCATGGGGAAATCAACTATTGTATCTTTTCTTGGATTTCAAGTCTATTTTCTAAATATTTATTCATACTTTTGGTATATTTTTGGTATCTATATACTAAATATATATATTTTTACACAATTGGTTATTTAATTTTCATTTTTTAATCCAATTTAGGGTATAGTGTCCCCATAGTTCCACTCAAAACCCTCAAAGCTAGTCGGTAGCCTCTGATATACTAGGTGGTATATTTGAGTTTTAGAGAATTTCGGATCAGACCTGGTGATTCATGTTGGGATATTAAAAAATGGTATTATAGAATATTATATATTTTTTTACTATTTTAGGTGAGTCATTAGAAATGTGACATAGAAATTTGTCAAAGGTATTGATTAAACATCAACTCGTGTTTCGTGAAGAACATTTTTGAGGGAATTTTTGGTTACTAGGGAATGTGACTAATGTTCTTGGTTTTCACTATTAACATATGTTTTCACCTCTAGTAATGCACATATATTTTTTGAGGTTGTTATTTCATATGGGTATGACTATTTATAGTGTTTTAAAGTGGTGTCACAAGCATCATATTTTCTATATAGGTTTCTCATGACCTATATAATATTTTTATGCGATTTTTATTGTCTCCTATGCATGACTAATTCTAATATATGATTATGTAAACAATGATGTGGTGCACTTGGGTTATGATGTTGATGGAAATGATAAAAATGATGATGACGTAGTCCCTTTGTGAACAGATGGTTTCTTGTATTTATTTTTTTATTTCAGGCATTAATTGACTTAGTGAAGAACCTTTTTCAGTTAGCTAGTTGATAGGTCTAGTTAGTAAAGGTTACAACTATAGTCTATGTGTATTTATCCATCTAACATCTAGTGGAATCGGGTATAACCTAACTCAGTATCTACATACTCTCAACACGGTTAGTCTAAGGGTGACATTATCTGGCAATGTCCTTAGAGATGTTCCAAGATGATGTTATGTGGGTTGTAACCCTTAATAAAATGTTGTGTGGGTTTTGTGTAAGAATTATTGCACTTATAAATATTTATCTAGTATCTAGAATGTCTATTCCTTATACTACATATATTTAACCAGAGTGAGAACATTTCTTGTGAAAGAATAGTCAAATTTAATTACTACGGGAAATTATTATTAAAGGAAATTCTCTTTTAATGCGATTAACCTTTTTATGGAATATGGGAAGTATTTTAATATATTTTATATCCTTAGAGTATTAAGAACCCTGAGTTCTAGTAATTGAGTATCTAGGTTGTGTTTTAGGAGTGTGGTGAGCATAACATATATTGAGATGACACCCATGAGATGGGTGGTGCATGGTGAAAACTAGTAGAAAAGAGTTTTCTTCCTTATAAAGGAGAAATATGAGTACTCAATTTTGGTTGAGATGGAACCTTGTGATGCATGGATAACTATAAAGTAAAGTTATTTCTGATTGTAGGTATGTGACCTGTAAAATAATCACTCTTTTATGGATTAAGAGTTATTTTCTATGCATTTATAAGAAATATTTAATTTATGAGCATTAATGTGGTAGTTTCATAAGAAAAATTGATTCATTGGTAGTATGGTGGTGAGATGACGAATGATAATAATCTTGGTTCTGTGGATGAACACAATGTAGGCAGTGAAGGCTAGTCACATACAAATTTAGTTCAAGGTCACCCTCAGTGTTGGAAACCAATGAATTTGGTGTGAATCTCACAGGGTTTGGTAGCCCAGTGGTTAATGATTAAGTATTTGTCTATATAGAATAATATAAAATGAAAAATATATCATGGTATTTTTAAGTGGTAAACAATTGTTTGATTTTGATGGTGATGTTTTGGTATGGTGTAGCGGCTTGTATGAGGGTAAGAGACCAATTGGATGTGGATCATAACATATTTATATGTTGTTAGATAATGTTAAACATGTTTTAAATGGATCATTGAATTCATTTTGAGCAATCCATTTTTGTATAGTTCTTAGTGTGTTTCTTGTCTTTCGAATGAATGGATGACCATTCTTATTCATCACATTAGATAATTCGGGTAGGGGTTGGGTAAAATGATGTAATAACTATAGGGTGAAAGATATGGATAATCATATGGTAGGAATTATTGACATATTTCAAGTGTAAATAATCTATATTGTTGGAATGGTTGTGTTTTTTACACTACTGATTTTTGGATGATCATGGGGACTCTTAGAGACCAATGTGTAGTGGACCTAAGAGTGTATGGCTTCATGTTGAATCATTAATATTTGTCTTGGATGTTGAATTGAATGGATAATAGACATTTTATTAAAAATTAGTTTAGTATCAATGTGATACTTGATTAATTTATATCATTGGTGTGTTTATGTACATTTTAGAGCCTTGTGGATGGTGAAAGTAGTTGATGAATCAATAAGAGAAATTTCATTAGATTTGGTTCAGACATCAACAAGGATGTTGAACTGATTTAATAATGACTTTTATTCTTAAGGAATCAGGATAATTGGCTTCATGGGAGCCAGTTACATAGGATGGTAACCTTTGTAGGTAGATGGCTGAAAAAGAAGTGACTAGTGTTCCACATGAACCGTAATATGGTTGGTTGGAACCATATCATGCTTTTCATATCGAGTACAACAAATGTGGTTGATAATTGATTCGGAAATTTTATGGAAGGTCATATTTCATTGGGTTACATAGGTTATTTATACTCGTTGACTTGGTTTGGAATTAGGAATGAGTTGTTGGTATTATATTATATCTCATGTTTAGACAGACATATTTTTTGTGGTGAAACAATGTTTTTTTGTGTGGTTAAAGGGACAAATCATGTATTGAAAATTTTCATAACATGTTTTAGGGGGAGAACCATGTGATGAAATTTATTTATGGTTCCTTTGGGGGAAAGATTCTTGGAAATAATGACAAAGTGGTGTTATGGTGCATGGAACAATAGAGGCCCTATATGTCTGTTTATAGTGGATATCATGGGTTGAAGGTAGACATTAATTTGAGGAAGCGTTAGTGGTGGTACTGAGCGTTTCAAGAAATTTGGATAGAGGAGTCCTAATTAGAATTATTTATTAACATTAGAAATGGTAGAGGTTAACCATGATGGGAGTGTAATTAGGTACATTAATTGGTCAGTGTACAACTGATTGGCATATTCGATAGGTGATTACTGAGGTCAAGAGCACCATAGTTTGAAATATTTTTTAAAACACTATAAGTTTCAAGTAAAGTTTTTGAAACCATGAATACCAGGAGATATGGGAGCAATTAGTTCCTTTCCATTGTTCATGTGGATGTGAAAAAAATTAACTTAGCTTCTGGTATTTTTCTTTGGAGGTGCGTTGTGAGAGAGCAATGTACTTTTAGGCATTGTTATGGACTTGAGGTGTGGAATTGGTGTTCAAGGTTAGAACAGAGATAAATCCTTATAGTTTATGATAATTACATATCAAAAGGTGTGATTCATGTACTACCATTACTTTTAGAGTATAATAAATGTTATGGTGGGGATATTGTAAGGATCTCCATCGTTACATGTTATAATTTCCCAAGGATGTTTGAATATTTCATTTGATGAATTGTTATTTTTGGGAACTTGAAATCAGAACAGGGTTCTTAGTGTATGAACGTCCCATAAGGTTGTTTTGGGATGGGGTTTAAAAACATGTGATGAATAAGGGTTTAAGAGGCCACTAAAATAGAATTTGGGGACCTAAGACAACTGAGAAGTACTAAAGTAGACCATTCACATCATTAATAGTGTATTCATGATATGAATAGGTTTCATGGGGTGGACTAAGAGGGTTTAAGATGTGAAAATGGATCTGGGAGTTATATCCTAAGAAATCATGGATGACATATATTATCACACCCATACAAATGGTGTCCAGACCTTGAGAAGGATTGTTTCCCAAAATATCACGATGTAAAATCATGTTTAACAGTGTAAAAAAATATTAGGTAGTTTTAAAAATGATTTAAAGTGATGAGATTCATCTATAATCCAAAATTTTCATTCCCTTGAATCTCTCATGATAATTGGGATATGAATGGGATGATTTAGACTTTGGGGGATCCTCTGATCTCATTCCTTAACCGATTGAAGTGTATTTCATTACAATTGATCCCACTTGGAAATTCTATGACCTTGAAATTAATTTATTTATCTTTCCTCGTTAAATAATTATTGATAATGGGTGGGTTCCAATTAGAGAAATCATATATAAATACAACTATATCTTGAGAGAATTTTATGAATATGATGAGTCTATTTATTGGCATTGAAATATGATTTCATGTAGTGAATAACATATACTTTTCATGGGGGTTTCAGAAAAGTTTTGTCATGGGGTGAATTCTTCCAAAGTTTCCACTTTAATTATATAAAATTGGTAGTTTTTGTGTTACTATATGATAGAGTTTTTTCTTGGATTGGTGTTGGATTAACATGATGGACCATACATGGCAGGTTGTTTGTGTTTTAGGCTAGGTGATGAAATCCACTAAGTCTATCGACATGAATGAAAATTTACCCTAATTTTGGGTTTTTATTATATTTATTTAATTAGTTAAAATTCAATTATTATTTAATATCTATTATTCTTTGGCATGATTTAAAAACATGTGGAAATGCATAGAGGCTTAATTGACTTATATGGACTCAGATAAAGTCATTAGGATTTTATTGTGTTTGATTTGACTTTGTTAAAGGTAGGTGATCTCAGGTACTCTAACCTTTGATATTTATGCATATTTATTGGCATGTGGTATGAGGTTCTCTACCTTGGGTGAATTACCTTTATTATTATAATTATTTATAAATAATAATAATGATTAATTAATTAACGAGGCTTCATTATTAATGAGCATTAGATTGATATTGATCATCGATGGATGAGGTTTGATCACATATGAGTTCCTTAGACTATATGGATACCTTAAAGAGTGTTGTAGTAATAAATGAGACTTAGAGCCCATGATATCATGTTTTATTCCTTGATCACATTCGTGTGGTGTGTCTATCCCTATGAGACCACACATGTTGATTATGCCAAGTTTATTCTTAGGTATCCTAATATACAATGTTGTCCTTGATCACATTTTTAGTTTCTATGACTCATGAGGATATTCCTTTCTATTTATATATGTGAACACTTTTTCATTAATGAGATACCTATATTGGCATAACTTATTGATAATGAATGTTTATGATCATATATGGGTTTATGCGTAGCTTATGAAACCGTTTACAATGTTTTATCACAGGAGTATGAATGTGTAGAATTTTGTTCCATATTCACTAATGATCAAATAAATGTATATATTTCTATTACTACTCATGATGTTATTCCATTCTATGATTTATTTGTATTCTTTACCCTATTATGAGTGTTACCATGACTTGGATATTGTTATTGGTACTTGAGATTGTTGGAACATCATGTGATGTTTATCCCTTAGAGGGGGGGTGTGCATGGTTTATGACAAATATGAATATGGACATAAGAACAGGGTTGGAAAATATTGGTATGAATTTCTGTCCCATGGTATCATGTTAGGGGTGTTATGGTCTAGGGGATTGAACCAAGATATCATATAAGGGGAATTATGGCTTGGTGGATTGACCTGGGGCATAGATGGGGTATGATGGTTTGGAGGCCTAACTCATGATGAAGTAGAGATATGATGGTTTGGGGGTCTGATCCAACTAGATTCCTTGATACTATTGATAAACAAGCTATGAGACTAGTGGATTTTTTCAATAACACTTTTCATATAAAATGATTATCCTACTAGTATGGAGTTGAAGTAGGTACGGTCATGGTTCATGGCAGATTTAGTAATCACACAACCTATTAGTACATGAATGTTATTGCTTGTGTGTGTTTAGTGATTATGTTATCCTCGTACAGTTATGTACTGAAAGTCTAATTTATTCTTAGATTATCACATTCACAAAAAATTAATTCTATTTACTGGGTATTGGATCAAAATTTTAATGTCCTACTAAGTTTTACTCACACCCAACTTGGGCACCCATGACACTTGGGTACCTAAGAATACCTCACTTTTTATAGTTTTAGGTGAGGCTGAAGCCTAGGTAGATCATATAGAAGGATAAATTGTGATGATTTTGAGACTATGATGAGTTGAATATTGTGTTTTTAGAGAGTAATTATTCTTTTTTACCTATCTTTATTTATAAACATGATTGGCCCAGTGGGCGATCATTTATTTTATATTTTCTTGAATTGTGAGTCTTTTTTTTGCATTCATTTATACTATTGGTATATTGATGGTATATTTGTATTATGATTATATATTTTTATATGTTAGGTTGTTTATTATTATCGTACACTCTAATTGAGGATATAGACTCCCCATGGTTCTACTTTAAACCCTCACTTATAGTTTGCATCCTCTTGTGTAAAAGTGTGGGTGCTTAAGGTTTTGTGGCATTCTCACTCATACCAGGTGATTTAGGCTGTAATGTTATAATGGGGAGACTATACAATATTGATTTAAATGAAAAAAATAATAGAACAATAGTGGTATAATATCATTAAATAGTCAATAAAAATAGAAAACATATATAAAAATAAACATATAATATGCCATGAAATTCATACAGTTGATAATAGGATCAACTACAAGATGATCATATACAAAAATAAAAAAAATGATAAACCCCTCCCTTATCCCCAATTATCCACTTTTTCTAACCATAACCTTCTACATACATCCCATATTTCAATACCCCTTCCATTATTATACTCTAGACATTTATCCCTTAATCTTGCTTGTATTATTTGTCATGATATCTACATGCATCTTAGATATCCCATGTATGGTGTGAGTATGAAGCACTTATGCCACAACCAATAGATTCCATAGTTAATATCCATACATATATGATTGTATGTAATGTGAAATATAAAAAAACCAATGTAAATAATTTAAATCAATCCACCTATATCGGGCCATCCATGAGTGAGACTTTACCTACCTCAGTTAGTGATGAGTGGGATAAGATACCCATGTTCTGTTATACCAGAAGAAACCCTAGACTACAAACCCAGATCATATCACATTGATTTACATACCAATCACAGACCTATGGAACCATTCTTAACCATTCACAATTCCCAAATCATCCACCATGTCTTGTCACAAGTTCTACGGTGATCTGATTCGTTTTCAATCATAAGATCAATAGCTCAACAAATCCTAAGTCACAAAAGAGCATGTATTTAATCACATTTGAAATATTTTACCCAACATATCCTTGTAAAAAATGACAATACATCTCTAATATAGTGATATCAATCACCCCCATGATCCTATTGCCACCTACGATGTATCCCTCCTCTGAAATGATGATCAACACCATCACCCCTAAGTCGTTCAAACTATTGAGGATAACATCAAAAATCACAGGTATAAAACACCTATTGATACCAATATTATGTGTACATAACCCTAATGACCTTATAACCACAATGAAAAATAATGAACAACGTCCTATAACAAAAATATGTCTTCCATACCTCCATCGCCTAACCAATGACAAAGATCATCAATAAATGTCTCCTCACACCACATAAAGAATAAGAAACCAAATATTATCCAAGCCCCTCAAATAATTATTTATATTAAAAAAAATATGTTTAAAGACCACCAAATTACTTCCTATAAATATTGATCATCCAAAATCTACACAAAACTACCTTATACCACCCTTGGACAATACCTGAGTACCCGAGAGACCATGATTGATTCTGATTCTAGACTCTCATATGACCCTACTCACACTTTCATTTCACACTAAGAATAAAAATTTTATAACATAGGAAATAAATAAGAACCACATTACATTTACTAACATAGTACAAATTATCTAATCTGAAGGTCTGATTAAACCAATGGAGGAAGAAACATAAGATCTATAGAAAAGATATAAAATAAAAAAATTAGATAAAACATTTTTTAGCTAAGAAAAATCCATAAATATATGATAAATTATTTTTAACCTTAGATGTAGTTACTCATAGGGACCAAACACTATGAGTACCATTGAAAAATGTTGAATATCCCAATAATGGATGGAGAGGATGAAGGAAGAGGGGGGAATGGGTTGAGTCCCTTGTATTTCTAGGTGAAATGAAGGTTTCCATATTTTTTAAAAAAAATACAATATTAACTTAAAAAAACACATATGAAACCCATCAGGTACCTTGTCACTGAACATTTGGTACCTGGTACCCATCGATTACTTGGTACCCATCAGGTCCCACTTTGGGTTCTTCGGGTGTCCAATGGACCTCATAGAGCCACATACACCCATGTCATGGAAAAAAAACCTCCCGATCCCTACCCAATTTGCACCAAATTCCATTTTTATTCAAAATAATTTTCATAACACAATGTATACCATCATGAAACTTACCTTTTTGACTTCTACAACTTCTTTGAAACCTAAAACACCTCTAAAAACACATGTTATGCCACTTTGGTGCTCAAATTTCCTCAACCAAGAACGTAGGCCATTGCATAACTGAAGGAAAATATAATATAAATTTTTTTAATATGATTTACCTTCATCTGAGAAGTCATATTTATTTATTATCAATTTAAATAATGAGGCTACGTTGCATAAAAATTTATTTCGTTATGTTTTTTTGAATTGACATGTCAAACTCTGGAATGGGTAAAGTTTTTTGAATCAGTATGTCAAAACCTCTAAAAATAGTAAAATAATAAGGTGAATAATAAATGTGATAAAATATAATAATTTTTATAATAATTTGAATGCATGGAAAATAAAATAACCAATATGGTAATTAAACACCATGTTTAATTAACATGACCAAAATAGATTTAATTTACATATAAATAAATATTATTCTAAATTTGAGCTAAATAATTCACCTTTTTATTTAGAAATAAATTATCCTTCATAAATAAATTTCCCCATACACCACTAATTCTCCATTATTTTAAAAACTCAATAATTTTCTTACTATGTCTAGATTTATTCTTATAATCCTCTTTAATAGAACAATTTTTTTAATGGAAGAATTCAACTAATGATTTAAGAAGATTAATAAATTTTCAAAGGGTAGAGATGAATGGGAATTTAGATATGTCCTGCTCAGTTTTATAAGGAATCAACATGAATTTTATGTATGGAACCCATAGATCTTACCTTTCAAATCATCACACTTTATTGTGTACCCATCCTTTCTCATGCCCACATCTCTCACCACATTTAAAGGAGTTGGGTTCCCTAAGTAGTTATTCATGGTTACTTAGGAACCCAATTTAGAATACCAATATAAGAACCCATGCCCCCAAATTTTGACACCACATGTTAGAGGAGAATCCATGAATGTATCTAAGCATAAGAAACCCATGAATAGGCCTTTAAGGCTTCCCATTTTAGTCATTTTCAAATACAAACTATAGAGAAAAAATGGAAGTGAAGGGTATTTGTATAATTTGGTTATTTTGGTCATTATAATACCACATAACATAGGTCATAATCAATATCAGGGTGAATTAACTTTTTTAAGAGGTTATCCTTTGTGAATAGTGTTTTATCCAAGAACCCTATCCATCCTGAAGGGATTAGTCCTTGTGTGTCCTTAAAGGACCGTACCTTGTAATATCAGGATGCCCAATTGAGAATCCATTCACCCAGGTATATAATTCATAATGGTGTTCTATATATGAGATATCCACTATATTATGCATATGTATTCATCATTAAAGCCTTTCTTAGTTTACCTTACTGGGTTACAGCTGCACCTAGTTCACTTTACTGGGAATCTAGTCACCCATTCAACCGAACAGAGTGCACATCCACCCAATTAACTTATCATGGATCCCCCTCATCCGGATCTTCTTCCATGTTCCATGCCCAGTACCTAGTGTTTTCCTAGAATGAAACCAACATGAGTGTCCCATTTTTTCAGGTCCTTTAATTTAGAATAAATAATTTCTCTAAAATACCAAATGAAATCTCCATAGTTGAAACCAACCCATATGTGAGTCCCAAATACCATGGAACTCATACTAGGATTAATCCTTGGTCATGTTATCATTAATTATTTGATCCAAATGACCCATAAATGAGCCATACATATAAAAATAATACTTTTATTTGTAATCCCTGACTATCCTTCCTCATATTCATCCACAAGAAGAAAATATGAACTAGGAAGATCTAATCATGAGTAAGTACCACACAAACCACTACTAGTCTACTTTCAAAATGTAGCACATTTTTAATTTTATTAAAATAGCTAGAATAGGTCCTAATTGTACAACCATAAACTAAAAGATATCATTGTCCTAGTTTCATGACCTCAAAATATGTATCATTGGTCCCTGTCATACAACATTAAAATGAAAATTATTGGTCTTGGATGCATGACCATAAAATGCACCACAATAGTCCTTGTGACTCAACAATAAAAGTTAGGGTGTGTTCTATTAAGTGGCATCTAACTATTTAGGTTCTAGTTCTTCTCATAGGGATATATAGTAATCCCTCTCATGGTACTGATCCCAACTTCAAAATACCCACGACCTCCCTAGATGGTGATAAATTTCAATGTAATTGGATGTGTGGAATTAAAACATAGTTTAATCAACCAAAAAGTGAAATAAACAGAAAATTGTATACATGAAGATGTTCACATAGATTCATGGTAATAATAAATCACACTCATGACCAAGGTAACCATTATTGTTTTCTATAATTATTTCATAACTATTTCATAAATATTCAAGAGAATCTAAAACTAGGAAAAATGAACAATTAACGGATAAGACAACTCCCATCATCTTGACCTAGATTTGAAATTTTAAGAATCATTTTTAAATCCCAATAACTTACCACCTTTGGAAATCAAGTCCATATAAAAAATAAAATGTGTGTAAGACACACAAGGGACCGTTATAGTGAACCACATGTGAAATACTTCACCCATGAAAGTGACCGATTGATCGTGCAATTTTTCTTATAAATATACACTAATGGGTGTATTTTTTATGGATTTAACCTTTAGGTTCTACTATTACATCCAAATGGAGTAATTTAATGCACCATTACAGGTCAATATTTGTAGATAGGATAAATGCAAATATATGACACCTCTGGCTACCACACACCACTGGTTAATTTACCAAACATACACTTCAATTGTGATGAATTTATTAACCCAAATGTCTCAACATAAATTATCACCAAACGTATAACACCCCAATATTACATGTATGCTTCTCTTTGAATAATAAAATAGCTTGCGTTGTATGCAACTTTGAGTTCTAACACACCACGACCAATCAAACTAGCCAATATGAATTGTAATACCCAATTTTTGAAATTTTATAAATTCTATTTTTCAAAATGGACATCATTTTTTGATTCTGAATATAAAAATTATCTTAGGGTGAATTTTTGGTACTTCTCTGAAAACATTCAATTTATGATGAATAGCAGAAAATAATGCATTATTGTTTAAAACCAAATTTATATTTAAATAATTATTTATTTTATTTAAATTTATTTTAAGTCTAAATAGATACATAATACATATATAAGTTCAATGTAATTCATTGGAGTAATTTTATAATAAAATTATATGTGTAATATTTTGTTGAACATTTTAACGTCTTTTACCCACCTTCTAGGCACATTTACAAATTTGCATAAAACATTATTTTACCACTTCTGTGAATTTAATTTCAAAAATAAAAGATACACGATTGACATTAGTAAGTAAAATGTGGTTCAATAGGATGAAAATAATTTTTGGTGAATAGTAACTTTTCAATTTTATTTACCATGGTTAAAAGAAAATAGGATAATTAAAGGTAAAAATGATATTATAATTATCCTAACACATGTCCTAATTCTATTGGATAAGATTTTTCTACCTAAATCAAAATTTAGAATAAAATATAATCCTATTTGATCCTCTTGGATTAGATTATTACATTTATTATTATTTTATTTAAAGAAGAGTTAAAAGTGTTAAATTCAAATTTTGATAACTAAAATTTTTTTAATATAGGGATATACGAAGGATAAATTCGACTATAAATATTCATTATAAATCTAAAAATATTTCCTATATAACAGTATTTCATTTATAATTTTTAGACATTAAATAATTAAATTTACTTATGACACAATGATGATGTAGTAATTACCGTATTAATGAAAGATTAAAATAATTGATATTATAAATATCAAAATAAATATTAGTTGAGACTTTTGATGAATTATAAAAATTTAATAGGATAACATTACATTTTATAATTTAATTAATTTATTTTTTTCTAATTAATCATTTTTTGATTACTTTTACAAAAATAAAATACTAAATAGAGTCAGAAATGACATAAATGAGTTTTTAAAACAAATACTATATTATTAATTGATATAATATTCCTAAAAATATAAGGTTTGTTGAAAGGACTTAGATAAAGTTATATATGTCAATAATGTACCACTTGGGGTTTTATTATCTTTTAATAGTAAACCCTTTTGGAGCCGTTATAAACTGAATATGATTGTATTATAAATTAATATTTCAAGATTTTCCAAAAGTGACCCTCACCTCTCTTATAAATGGGTACTTTCCCTTCTCTCAAAATCACACCTCCAAAGACTTTTGGCTCAGCCAAAACCTGGTAAAATATCCTCCCAACAACCATAAATTCAACCTAGATTCCTTACTTAGATCTGAAATCCCACCCAAAAGCCCTTTCGATCAAAGAAAAAAAAGCACCAGAAAAGAGGTAATTATTTCATCACCTCTTGAAAAGTTATTTTCTTCATCCACTTCATCTTTATTTTTTGTTTACATAACAAAACAATAAATCAAGTACCTTATACATAATGTGATGTTATTATAAATATGGTACAACCATATTCATTATTATATCCATGCAATGAATGACAAAGTCACCATACGTGTGTACGTACGACTTACAATCACCATGTCATGGTGTAGTTTGTTATTCAACACTTCATTATTTGGATGGGTATAATAATGAGTATAATTGATGTAAATAATAAATATAATATGTTACTTATTATTTATATATGATATGACATCCAATTACATACTATTTCACCGTCAATAGAATGATATTGTTGCTCGTCTGTACGTATGAATTACCGTCTCCACAAATGTGATGAGATTCCTTCCACGTTCTAAACATTCAAGAATAAATTTCATTTTATGATTAAACAATAATGTTTAAGAACTTAATATCATTCTGGATATGTGTCAAATACATCCTGTCCATAACAAATATGACTTACAAAAAAACATATAAGGGAAACAAATCAGTTAACACCCAAAACAATAATACTAATGCAATATTATTAACAAAGAAATATTTAAGGATCATATATGATATCATATTTATGTATGAGGTTATTTAATAATTTAATAACAATGATTTTACTATTATATTGGTTGTTAATGTACCCTTGACCAAATAGAATTATAAGGAAAGGTTTAATTTTACAATCTCTTTATTATCTGAGGTTGTTTACACGTAAGTATCTACTGGAACTCCTTTATCATCCAAATCCGTGTTTCATAAAAATATATTTCAAAACATTTTAAATATTTCCTAGAATATGGGTTAAAATCATTTGAACATTTTTTTAAATTTTTTTTGAATTTTTTTGAAATTAATATTTCTGTCATTTTCCAAACAAGGTACTTTATGACCTTTTCGACAAATTAAGGTAAGAATTTTTTGTTTAACTTATATAGAGGGTAACACTATTTTCCACCATTATAACACCTTCAAAGCTTCCCTTACAAGATTATAACAATATTTTAAAAATAAATGTTTTCTTTTATAATTATGTGACTTTTCAATTATTTCAAAATAAGAAGAGATATTTCTATCAAATAGTTTGGATTTAATCTATATCAACATTCTTTGATGGATTTTACACTTGTCTGAATTAGATTTATTATGATAAAATCTTACATATTGTATTGAAGGTTTTTTGATATGTTTGAATGTGGATGTGTTATTTTTATACCATTCATGGTTTATGGTTAAAGTATTATAATTTCATATGCTATTTTTAATATGAATGTTTTTGTTATGTTTCACCCTTTTCATATGAGGAATGCATTGGAATTAGTAAGTGATAGGTGGAGCCCGTGATAGATCCTCGATGCATCGATAGGTATCATTAGAAAAAATATTTTCTTAGAACAAGACCTTGACAAAATCTTATTGGAGTCTTGGAATGAGACCTTGAATATATGGTTTTGATGTCCATAATTATGCATTCCATTATTATAAAATTGGATATTGATATTAGATGTGATTATTCAACTAGTAGAATATCCAAGAGAATAATTAAATGTAATTATTTGATTTATCTTTTCCATATTATGATGAAGATTATGTTTAAAAGTATTGTGTTTTGGTCTTATACATTTCCATAAATGTTTAAGATTATTTATGAACGTTTCTGCTATATTGTTATCATTACTGATCATATGTGATCATCCCTTTATATGTTTTATTTTTACTAGGATGTGAATAAGTATATTATGATTGGCCTGCAAGGATAGTCTAAGGGAGATGAATTTGTTCAAAGGAGACCCAATGTTGTTGTTTTTTATTTCATAATGTAATGTAAAACTTATGTATGTATCTAGTACTTACAAGGCTACTAAACTGATTGGTATTTCCAGATTTGATCACTTGTGATCACGCCAATGTTATGTACTAATGCCCCAACTCTGTGTAAATAGGGTTGAGGTGTTACAGTTTGTATTAGAATAAGTTTATTACAAACCATGGAAAGTAGATGTAGACAAAATCTTGATTAAATAATATTACACTTAGATAGGTCTTGAGGATTAATATAAAAGAAATTTCTTGATTTTTGGTAATGTAGAGATATTTTGTATTTTCCAAACAATACATCCCTAGATGGATACAATAAGATAGTGGAATCTCTATCACATATGTACCTAGTAGTGAAAAATATGACCAGGAGATTCTGGCTTGACTCGGTGAATCCTGGTACCTGACAACGAGCCTTGTTGCACTCTTGGTTACAACACTCCCAGGGGATATTCTTTGGATAATTCACATTTTCTTTAAAATACATTATAATGGATTTATGACTGAATACTTCCTAAAAGAAATCTTTTTTATGATTACGGATTATATGAATAAAATTTTCAATATATGTTAGGTATTTTACTAGTTTGAAATTATGTATTGCAATTCATAAACTAATCTATTATATGCCATTATTTAGAAATGGAACCCATTGGAAGGAATGGAAACTATATCAACGCATGTAATCCATGTAGGGATTACCCTCCTAATCAATATAATTATAGTGGAGATGGTGATGCAACTGGTACTGAATATCTTATAACCATTCTGTGATAACTCACCCAGGTTATGAATAATAACCTTACCCATATGGAGCATCTTGATCTACTATGCGGAGGATCAATGTTAGACTGATTCATAAGGTTACAACCAAAAACATTCAATGGGACTAAAAATCAATTTGTAGATGAGCAATGGATAAGAGAAAATATTTAATGCTTTGGGGAGTAGCGAAATGAAAAATGTTTTCCTAGAAGTTTATCAACTCATGGGAGATGCATATCAATGGTGGTCATTAATTAAAAACAATAAGTAGGATAAATAAGTATCAAATATGAAATGTTGGGAGTATAAAGAGATTTTCATAGAAACATACTTTCCTCGTGACCATCAATTGGATATGGAAAGAAAATTTCTGAGTCTAAGGAAAAATGAGGATTATAATGTCTCAAAGTATGAGGATAACTTTACAAGGTTAGAAAAGTATGCAAAAGATTATATAGATAACCCAAGGGGTTAGATTGATTGATTATTTAATGGGTTAAAACCATTTCTCTATCGAGCATTAGTCTCATAATCTTTCTCATCGTACAAATATATTGTCTCGTGTGCTAGATGAATTATCAAAGTCTTACAACATTAAAGAAAAGAAAGAGAACAAGAGATCTTCTGAACACTCTAGAAATAGATATAAGGGGAAGAATGGAAAAGTTGAATTTCCATCCTATAGTAAATGTTGGAAGAAACACCCTAGTACTTTCCTAAAGGGATTGAGAGTCTGTTACAAGTGTGGTGAAAAAGGCCACCAAGCTCGTGATTGTAACTTAATGAAATAGGATGTCAATTTTTAATGCTAAAATTGTAGAGAAATGGGGAACTATGAAAATAAATTTCCTAAGCACCAAGGAAACTTACCTCAGAAAAGTCCAAGGGAGTAAGGACAAGTTTATGGAATCACTACTACTGAGGTTGAATCTCCAAAATATGTGTTGAAAGGTATTATAATGGTTTCCTCAAATTTAGAAAATGATTTTTTTGATTCTAGATCATCTCACTATTTCATATCATCCAAGTTTTTTTTATGACAAGTAGATATTTAAAATTTTATTTGACAAGGGAGTTGTCAGTCAAAACTCCTATGGGAAGTATCATTACAACAATGTTTAGTGAATCACTTCCCATTAGGGAATATAAACGTGCTTTATCTACTAATATCATCATTATTCCCATGATTTAATTGGATATAATCCTAAATATGGATTTACTTTCAGACCATGATGTGAAAAATTTATAGTAAGAAGAAGGAGGTAACAATTTTAGATGATGAAAATAAGTACCATATCTTTAGAGCAGAAACATCACCATCTGATTTTTTTCAAGATCCACCCCCAATATCTCTAGTATATTCAATTGTTGGGAAAAAAGATAATGAAATAACTATGTGTGAGGAAAATAATTTTTAAATATAGGATGTACCTATTGTGCAAGAATATGTTGATGTGTTTCTTGAGGATTTACCTAGACACACTCCAGAATGAGAAATTGAGTTTTCCATTGATTTAATTTTTGGTTCAAGGCTCATATCAAAGACCCCTTGTAGAATAGCCACTATGGAATTAGTGGAAATAAAGAAACGACTAGAGGAATTGAGTAATAAAGGATTTATTTTCCCTAGTGTTTCTCTATGGGGAGCCCCTGCTCTTTTTGTTAAAAAGAAAGATGGATCTATCTGTTTGTGCATTGAATATAGGAAGATAAATGCTAAAACAATAAATAACTAGTATCCCTTACCTCGAATTGATTATTTATTCGAAAAACTTCATGGAGATCAATATTTTTCAATGATTGATCTTCGATATGGATATCATCAGTTGTGTGTGAAGAAGGAAGACATTATGAAGACAAAATTTTGTACCAGGTATGGACATTACGAGTTTACAGTAATGCCTTTTGGACTAACTAATACACCCTATGTATTCGAAAATCTAATAAATATATTTTTAAAGGAATATCATGATGAATTTTTAGTGGTATTTATTAATGATATCTTGGTATACTCTAAAAGTTACAAAGATCATGAAAATTACATGCGCACTATTCTAAATACTCTTAGAAGAAATGAATTATATGGGATGTTTAGAAAGTGTGAATTATGGAATTAGAAGATTTCTTTTCATGGCTCTATTGTCTCTAAGGATGGAATCTCTATTGACCCTTATAAAACAAGAGCAATACAAGAATTCCCATCACTGATGAGTATAACTGAGGTATGTAGTTTTATTGGTTTAGTAGGTTATTATCAGCATTTCATCTAGAATTTTTCTTGATTGGATGACCCAGTAACCAAGATCACACTTAAAGGGGTTAAATTTGATTAGAAAAAAGATTGTGAAGAATGTTTTGAAGAACTTAAGGGAAGATTATTCAATGCTCTTATCTTGACTCTACCATCGGGGAATGATGAGTTTGTTATTTGTAGTGATGCTTCAAATAAAGGACATGGTTGTGTCCTAATGCAAAATGACAGGGTTATTTCTTATGCATCACGGTAGATAAAAATTCATGAACAAAATATACCACTCATGATCTTTAGTTAGAAGCTGTAATCATTGCTTTAAAGATATGGAGACACTATCTCTATAGTGATAAATGTGAGATTTATACTGATCACAAGATTTTGAAGTATATTTTCTCATAAAAAGAAATAAAAATGAGGAAAAGAAGATGGCTCGAACAAATCAATGATTGTGATGGAACTATACACTACCACTAGGGGAAGGCAAGTAATGTAGAATATGCTTTGAGTAGAAAGGATCATGGATTTTTGAACCAGATGAGAGTTGAAAGAGATTTTATATTCATGGATCTAGTAAATATGGATATGGTAATACTCATGGAAGGTGAAACATCAATTATTTTTCAAATGTTTTCCAAACCATATTTACTAGAAAGGATAACAAGTTCTCAGACTAATGACGAGGAGTATGAGAAGAGAATTAAAGCTGTGAATGATGGGAAATTGATTGACTTCATATATGAAGATGAAATTTTGAAATTTGGGAAGAGACATTTTCCTCCTAGAATAACTAATCTAAAAAGGGAATTGTTGGACGATTCTCATACCTCCAATTAATCTACACACCCTGGTAGTACTAATATGCATAACGATTTGAAGGAACATTTTTGGTTGGACACCATGAAGAGGGAGATTACTAATTATGTGTCAAGATGTATGGTTTGTCAACAGGTGAAGGTTTGAAGACAACATCCTGTAGGATTCATGCAACCTATTCTCATTCCTGAGTGGATATGGGATGATATTACTATGGACTTTGTCACAGGGCTACCAAAGTCTCCTTAAAGGAATGATGAAATATGGGTCATTGTTGATCATCTTACCAAGTCATCACATTTTATTGCTATAAGAGAATATTTACCACTTCAAAGTTTAGAAAGACAATATATTAAAGAAGTTGTAAGACTTCATGGGGTAAACCTATCGATTGTTTCTGATCGTGATCCCTATTTTACATCAAAATTCTAGAAAAGTCTTCAGAAATCCCTTGATACTGAACTTCATTTGAGCATTGTATACCACCCTCAAACTGATGGACAATCAGAACAGACAATTAAAACCATATAAATAATGTTTAGATCTTAATCACTTGACGTTCAAGGTATGTGGGATAAATATTTACCTCGAGTATAATTTTCCTATAACAATAGACTCCATTCAAGTATTTAGATGACACCACATGAAGCGTTATATGGAAAGAGATGTTGCGCACCGACTTATTGGGATGGTGTTGGTGAAAGAAAACTCGTGAGCCTAGAACTTATTAAGGAAACAATGGAAAAGTTAAAGATTATACAAACTCACATCAAATCATCTAAAATTAGGAAAAAGAGCTATGCTGATAACCGAAGTAAGGATTTGAAATTTCAAGTAAGAGATCATGTTTTCTTGAATGTATCTCCATGGAAGGGTGTTATATGATTCAATAAGAAGGGTAAATTAAGTACCAGGTGAATAGGACCTTTATACATTCTAGAATGAGTTGGAGTTGTATCTTACCATTTAGAAATGCCTCCAACTCTCTTCAATGTTTCTTGACATGTTCCACATGTCACTGCTGAGAAAATACATGCCTGACCCAGCCCATGTACTCATATAAGAAGAAATAGAACTGGAACATGATCTATCCTATTGTGAAGATCCTATCAGGATTCTTGCTACCAGGGAACATGTTTTGAGAAACCGGATGTCTAGTCTAGAAAATGTTCAATAGAGAAACCATAAGATGGAAGAGGCAACATGGGAATCTGAGGAACTTATGATGAAGAACCTCCCGATTCTTTTTATGCAGTAATATTATAGAAATTTCCGGGAAGAAGTTATTTGACGGAGGGAAGAATGTAACACCCTAAGATTCAATGGTATGCTTCTCTTTGAATAATACAATAGATCGCGCTGTATGCAACTTCAAATTCTTACATACCACGACCAATCAAACTAGCCGTAAGGAATAGTAATACCCACTTTTTGAAATTTTATAAATTTTATTTTTTAAAATTGACTTCATTTTTGGATTAAAAATATCAAAATTATTTTTGTCTGAATTTTTGGTATTTTTCTGAAAACATTCAATTTTTGATGAATAGTGAATAACACTATTATTGTTTAAAACCAAATTTTATTTAAATAATTATTTAATTTATTTAAATTTATTTTATATCAAAATAGATAAATAATACCTATATATTTTAAATGTAATTTAGTAGAGTCATTTTATAACAAAATTATACGTATAAAATTTTATTGAACTTTTAAACCTCTTTTTCCCACCTTCTAGGCACATTTGAAAATATGAATAAAATGTAATTTTAATGCTTCTATGAGTTGAATTTAAAAAATCTAAGAGAAATGGTTGGAATCATTAAGTAAAATTTTAATTAATAGGATGAAAATAATTTTTGGTAAATTGTATCTTTTATATTTTATTGACCATGGTTAAAAGTAAATATGGCAATTAATAGTAAAAATGATATTATAATTAGCCTAAAACAGGTCCTAATTATTTTGGAAAAGTTTTTTTAGACCAAAATAATCCTTAGGAATAAAATATTTTCCAATTTGATCTACATGGATTAGATTAGGACATTTATTATTATTTTATTTAAAAAAGAGTTAAAGGAGTTAAATTCAAATTTTCATGACTAAAACATTTTTAATATAGGGTTATACATAAGATAAATTCAAGTATAAATGTTAATTAGAAAGATAAAAATATTTCCTACATAATATTATTTTATTTATAATTTTTATACATTAAATAATTAAATTTATTTATGATAGAATGATGAGGCAGTAATTACCTTATTCATGAATATTAAAATAATTGATATTATAAATATCCCAAAAAATGTAAATTGATATTTTTTATGCATTCAACTAATTTTAAATCTTATTATTACATGTTATGATTTATTTAATTTTTTTATGTAATAACGTTTTTTTTACTTTTACAAAAACCAAATATTGAATAGTGTTAAAATTGACATAAATGAGTTTTTAAAACAAATACTATATTATTAATTGATATAATATTCTTAAAAATATAAGGTTCAGAAAAAGGACTTATGTAAGGTTATATATAAAAATAATTAACCACTTGGGGTTCTTTTGGATTTTTATTGTAAGCTTATTAACCATTTATTATAATAATACAAGAATACAGGGAAAAAGTTAAACTATTTAACTAAGAGTTAAATCTAAATAATAATGTTAATATAGTGACCTAAACCTATATAAAACCTATTTATTGAGGGTTGTTCGACCCATAACCACTTTATAATCTCAATAAACCCTTTTTAAGCCATTATAAACCGAATATGATTGTATAATAAAATAATATTTCAATATTTTCCTAAAGTGACCCTCACCTCTCATATAAAAGGGTACTTACCCTTCTCTCAAAATCACACCTCAAAAACCAATTGTATTAGTCAAAACCTACTCCAACATCTTTCAAACTACCCTAAAATAAACTTAGGTACCTTACTTTTATCAGAAGTCCTACCTATGGAGCCCTTTTGATCAAATCAAAAAGAAGCACCTGAAGATTAGGTAATTATTTCATCACCTCTTTCAAAGATATTTTCTTCTTCCACTTCCTCTTTATTTGTTGTTTCCATACAAGAATAATAACTCCAATGCCTTATATATACTGTGATACTATTATAAATATGGTACAACTATATTCATTATTCTATCCAACCTATGAATGACAAAGTCACCATACATGCATACATACAACTTACCGTCTCCACGTCATGGTGTAGTTTGTTATTAAACTCATCACTTTTAGGATGAGTATAACAATGAGTATAATTGATATAAATAATAAATATAATTTTTTAATTATTTTATATATATGATATACCATCCAATTACATAAAAATTCACCATCAATAGAATGATATTGTCGCTCAGACGTACGTACAGATTACTGTCTCCACAAACGGGATGAGATTCATTCCCCACTGTAACCATTCAAGAATAATTTTTATTTTATGATTGAAAAATAATATTTAAGAACATAATATCATTCTTTAAATATAAAAAAACAACACATAACTAAAAAAATTACTAACATAACAAAACATATAAAGGAAAACGAATTAGTTAACACCCGAAACAATAATACTAATGAAATATTATTAACAAAGAAGTATTAAAGGTTCATATATGATAGCATATTTATGTATATGGGTTTTTTATATTTAATAACAATTATTTAAATATTATATAAAAGTTTAATATACCCTCTACCAAGGAAAATTACAAGGTAAGAGTTAATTTTACAATCTCTTTATTATCAGAGGTTGTTTATACGTAAGTATCTACTAGGACTCCTTTATCATCCATATCTATGTTTCTTATAAATGTATTTCAAAACATTTTTACTATTTCCTAGAATATGGGTTGAAGTCATTTATAAACTTGTTTGAATTTTTATAAAATTATTTGAAATGAATCTTTCCATCTTTTTCCAAACAAGGTACATTATGATGTTTTCGACAAATTAAGGTAAGAATGTTTTTTAACTTATATGGAGGTTACAACTATTTCCACTGTTATAACACCTTGGAAGATTCTATTAAAATATAATAAGAATATTTTCAAAATAAATGTTTTATTTTATAATTATGTGACTTCTAAATGATTCCAAAATAGAAAAATATATTTCTCTCAAGTAGTTTGGATTTCATCTATGTCAACATCCTTTGATGGATTTTAAACTTATTTGAAGTAGATTTATTATGATATAATATTCCATATTGTATTTAAGATTTTTAGATATCTTTGAATGTGTATATGTTATTTTTATACCATTCATGGTTTATGGTTAAATTATTAACATTTAGAATGCTACTTTTAATATTAATTTTTATGTTTTGTTTCTTCCTTTTCATTTGAGGAATTCATTGGTCATAATAAGTGACAGATGGATCCCTCTATAGCTCCTCAATGCATCTGTTGGTGTCATCATACATACTAGTGTCTTGGCAGAAGGCCTTGACAAAATCATATTGTAGTCTTGAGATGAGACCATGACTATGTGGTTATGATGCCTGACATTATGTATTGCATCATTATGAAATTGGCTATTGATATTATATGTGATTATTCGACTAGTAGAATATCAATATGAATAAGTAAATGGAATTATTTTATTTATGTTTTACATATTATGCTGAATTTTATTTTTAAAAGGATTTTGTTTTATTCATATACATTTCCTTTAATGTTTATACTTATTTATGAATGTTTCCTCTTTATTGTTATCCTTACTGAGCAAATGAGATCACCCCTTTCTATGTTTTATTTTTCCCAGGATACAAAGAAGTATATTATGACTGACCTGTAGGGATAGTCTAAGGGAAATTGATGTGTTCAAAATAGACACAATGTCATATTTTTTATTTCATAATGTAACGTAAAACTTTTGTATGTATCTAGTAATTAAATGCCACTAAACTGATCAGTCTTTCACAATTTGATCCCTTGTGATCATGCTAATGTTATTTAATAATGCACCAACTCTAGGTAACTAGGGTTGGGGCATTACAAAACCAAAACATCATGTTCTAGGTGGTTAATTCACTAGTGTGGTAATATCAAATTAATGTCTCAATCTCAAACTTGGAGTCCTATTATAGATTTATCCAAGAGATTAATTGTCATAGATCATCCTACCAATGATTGGATAATGGGAAGCAAATGGCCCATATTTCTAAACCTAATCACTTTGTGACTCTATCACTAGAATACATTGACACATATTTGTCATATATAAGGGTGTTTTAAAAATACATATATGACATACCCATCATTGTTTGGTTGTATGCTATGAGGAATCCCAACAATCACTAATTTCACCAATTTCATACAACTGCAGACCCTCAAGAGTATTCTAAATAGGACATCTTAGAGGTACTAACTTTAGAAATCTACATGCAGAAACCTAATAGGATGGATATCTTGGGGATATTGTCTATTGAAGCATGGGAGTAGGTTAACACCATTATTCACATCCATACACTTGAAGCCTATTTTCATTTCTCGATGCTTACTGAGGCAATACCTAGGAGTTCTCTAACTAATGAAGGTAACTTATCAAATTGTTAAATTTCAATTATGATTCTGGTTTTATCCCTTTTCTCCCTAACAAATTTAACTATTATAAGGTATCTTGGAGGGTAATCCAAAATCTTGGAACAAGTCCCTAACCCCGTGGAATCTGAAATCCTCCTAGCTTATCAATATAACTCAATCATATCCCGAGGTGATGTTAATCCTGACTGTAAAGGTCTTCTACATGGTTCTGTAACATAAAACTATATAAATCATTTCATTAGTACTAAATAAATTGAATTTGGAGGTTATCTATAATGTATCTTTCATATAAGTCCTCTATGAAACACTTAACCTATCAATAATAAAGGTACTTAAGATAATAATAAAAAAATTTCATCCATGGAGAACCTCCCCATGATTAGGATAAACAAAGATGTTTTGAAGGTACTTCTTAGAGAACCTTCCATGGAGGTTCTCCCCATAAAAATGTTGTAACAAATAATGAAGGCCCTCATAAAGAAAGTATCTATAATGGTTCTACTCTTAGAAAAAATATCGAATGATAATATTTCCCTCACATACTTGAAAAATCAGAAAAGGGTAACCATGGTGTCCCTCCCCATTGAAATCCAACTAATAAATTTTGAGCCCCTCCATTGGGAATATGTTACAAATATCATCTCTATGAAAAACAAAATAACTTACATGAAGTTTCTACCCATGAAGGAAAAAATACACCATTAACCATAGAGGTCCTCCTTATATAAATAATGTTGATAAATCTATATGTCCTCCCTAGGGTTTATGTGGTAGAGGTCCTCCCATTGTAAACAATCCATCCAGAATGGACTTCCTCCCCATAATGTTGAATCAAAAACCAACCATGGAGGCTCTCCCCATAGTCCTCATTGAAAAATAACTCTCTTAAATGACACATATTTTTTGTGTTATGGTCCTACATGTTTCAAAGCTACTCTAGATTTTCCCTCAAATCGAGAGGAAGTCAAGAAACCAGTTCTAGCTGCACAGGGTTCCTCATCGCCGATCAATGGTGTATCTTCCAAGTTAAGGTGAAATTAGATTAAAAAATAATAATCTATACCTCCTCATACAATACAAAAATTTATGCAACTAGGTAGGTTCAGAATGATCTAAACCTATTAATAAAATAGTTTATAAATGACCTTTATGGTTACACTAGGTCAAACCCTCTACATTTTGTTGTGGAAACAATTAGTTGAAGAACAAAAACCAGTCATGCTCTAGACCATGAACACTCTTCAATATTATATTCAAAAGAAATCAAGGGATAATTAATACCTTACCATTGAGAAAACCTATGTGATAATCTCCACCATATTAAGACTAGATACTTGTATTATGGGGAGTACATTAACCATTTCAAGGCACTAGATAGACTATGCTACTATGTGGACTTGTAAACCCATTTAGTGGCCTATAATCCTAATTTTTGAAGATAGTGAGAGTGTTTCTATTGTTAATACCTCATTAGTTTGAATTTTAACTATACAATAGACATATACACCCCAACTAATTTGTGTATTATGGGGTTGGGAAACTACAAAGATTTATATTTTACTATACTCATAAACCAATAAGGATCATTTGATAAGGAATATTGAAACATTATCAATTGATGAAAAGTATTGGGTACTAGATCTGTGTATACAAGTTATTATATTAAGAAAAAATTATATGATTCCAAAACATTAAAAATGGAATATTTGACGGGAATAAGCTGTTGATAGACTTTTACATCAGTCTACCAGGAAGGTAAAGCATGCATGTCATTTGAGAAAAGTAATACCCATAGTCATAGTGAAACCCTCAATCATGAGAACCTTTCACCCAAAAAATATAAATAATCTATCCCAAAATAATATAGAATCTTTAAATGATAATAAATCTACAAAAACATTCTCCAGGGAAGTATAAGAGAATCCATTAGAGATAGGGATACGATCATTTTTACCACCAAATCCTCCCTTAGAATCATAAAATCCACAATTAAGCATATTCATGATGGTTGTAGAGTAAATTAATCACCATCCCATAGAGATGGGGATATTTTCACCCCATCCTCCATAGAAGTCATCCTTTTCAAGTTTTGGAGTAACATTATAATAAATTCACATATAGTTTATTCATTTAACCTTCCACAATTCATCTCATTCATCATCAAGAAATTTTGTGAATTTTATCAGGATTTCCTTAATATTACCATTAATAAAACACTTTTGATGGAGTATCAATTAGAGAGGGAGAGAAAATCCTTACAGGGGTCTCAAGAAAAAACATTCCCCCAAGAAACTATATATCTAATAGGATTATGAAATATCCCCTAAATGATATTTAGTGGATGACAAATCACCTTACTACTGTAACATGAGTTAGGAAATATTCTCATTTATTGATTAAAATAAGTGAATATTATTTATTCTAATCTTATATATTTAAAAAAAACATGATTCAAAAGCTTACGAAATTAACGAGGACACATATGTTCGAAATATGGTATATATAGAAATGTGTGAGGAGGGAATGAACACTCAAAATTTGAGTAAAGATCATGATTTGGGCGATCCTTTTAATATCTAGCTACCTCCTAATTGGAAATATTTAGATATAGATAAAGGTAAAGGTGTAGATACATCCACAACCCACCCACCACCCAAATAAATTGATCCTATTTTTTCTATGGGGAAAATTTCCTAGTTTGATTTCAATCAAGAGAATTTGAGATGACTAAATGCTAAATTAATTTGAGTTAATATACCCAATAAGTGAAAATCCTAGTATAAGGCCAATATCTCTACTTTAATGAATAAACTTCAACAAAAAAGAACTAATTTACCCATAAGAGATGATTCTAGTCATCTAATTGATGTGGTGTTTTGAAAACCATTTTATATAACCCTAGAAACCATGAAATACTAATAATTATTTCTATTTTCGAAACAATATCCTTTATTTCAAGATATTGAATCTATGATAACTTAATATGGTAATCAATAGATGTAAAATATAAGCCAGTCACACTAGGTATTTCCCATTGCATCCACTCGGGCATCGAATCAGGAAATAATTCCACCAAAACTCCTTATATCCATTGAGTCCCATATTTCATGAATGGAACCCATAGAGGGGTGACACATAACATTCAAGTTAGAGAGGAAACTAAATTCTTTCTGGGTATATTTTAATCATCCTCAACCAAACATTAATTATTCCACATTTATGGTATTTAATGATATGATAGATTTGGGTCATCACCTCAGGCAATTTATATCTCAACATGACCTAATTATAGGAACACTAGATTAGGAGGAAGTTGAAATTGTATGGTGCTTCATACAAGAAATTAAAAGAGATAATTTTTTTAGGAATAATAATCTACTGGATACTTCTCCTTCCATCTAATAATATATCCAATGGAATTCAGTTTATAATTATACTCCACTATGAGAAAAAATACTATTCCCATCCTCTCAAATTATAAACAATGTTAAAACAAATGGTTTTACAAATTTATATCTTGGTAGAAAGGCTTAACCTATTCCCCAAATATAAAGAATCCATAGGTGAATATATTAGAGTTATGGATATAGAATATTTAAAAATAATTATAGATGTCACTCATTGCCTTGGAATATCCTAGTGGTTTCTGAGAGTATGAAAATTAGCACCTTAGTTGTATGATTCCATTAGAAATTATAAACCCATGTTCCGACCAATATAATTGACATTAGGGAATAAATATATTAGATTATAAACACCAATGTTTACACTAAAACCAACATCAATGTTAGCTTTAACCCTTGTTCCCACTCATTTTCATGTAGTGCCTTCTCTTGGACAACAAACCCAACAAAAACACCTTTCCAAGATGGAAATAATGATAAAAATAAATAATAATTTTAAAAACGTGATGAGAAAATTATATTACTTATAAAAATATATGATTTTGATATTTTTCATCACCACCTTTGAGAAAAAATTAGTTAAAATACAAGAGATTAAAGGACCAAATGAAGTTGGTCTAAATAATTGACATAATTTTTATATATTCCATTGAATTTTAGGTCAAAAAATCCAATAATATTTTATCCTTAAGGTCCTACACATAATGATGATTTAAATTTGTAATGTAAAGTTGGTTAAACCCCAAACACAAGTGACTTGAATCTTTTCTATTCTACTAGAAAAATGAGGAGTGTGGAAAAAATTCTTAAACAGATATGTGTATAAATTTGATGAATGTATAAACAAAAAATCATTCAGTTGGGTGCGTGAAATCATCATAATAGGACTAAATCAATAAAATTTGAACCCAATTCCCTCTATGGTACCTAATAAAACATATCCATCATCACATTCATCTAGTATTCAATGTAATAGTCATCGAAAAAATAACTCATTGGATTAATAGTCCTTAGAAGTTCTCAATATGATCCTAACTCTATTAGATTTATTACGCCCATCATTGGGAGTATGAAAACTACATGAACTATTATTATTTTCCTTTGATGAGGATTCACGATACAACTCGGTCAATTTCATCCACTTAACAGACCCCTTCCATAATGATGGAGAGTCATATGAACCCAAGTTCTCCGTTAACAATTAACAAAGAGGCTACATAGTTTGGGGAAGATGAAATCATGTTAGAACTTTATGTCTATGTTTAATATACTATATTTATATATATGAAGCTGAGATAAGAAGATGTGAGATTTAATGAGCACACATGAAAAATCAGTTTGATTTTAAATCCTCATATCTTACCAACTCTATCATACTTATAGAATTATTTTAAGACAAACAATAAATTTATTGATATAGATAAATGGGTAATTCAATCTAATATAACCCATAGACAATAAATACATCCCCTAATTACAATAAGTTAAGGACTCACAGACATATCCCACTTCAACCCCTAATCCTCAAGATATAGAGAAACCACAAGATAAGAAGTAAAAGACCTTGGATTAGACGTATAAAATTTTAAAATATATCTTTATCATCTTGAAGAGAATCTCAATATTGCATTCCATTCATATTTCAAAATAACTCAAGGAATCCCTTATTTAGGCTCTTTTATGTCCTCAAGTGTTTGATTATTAGAACCTAAGTACCACATAAGTGTGAAATATCGGTATTTTAAAATTTTATATGTTCAGATTTGTAAAGACACGTAAAATTCAAGGGAAATTTTTTCTTAATTTTCTTTGGAATTTTACAAGAACACGGTTTCTGACGGCACCTGATTCTGAGGCCCTGAGTGCCTGGAATCAATTTCCGAAGCCCGGCTCGGGTACGTTCAGTGAACGAACGAGCGGGAATTTCTAACTTTTGACCCGGTGCTCGGAATTGAAATCCGAGGACACCGATGAACTCGCAGTGCCGATATTCGCTTAAGGAGACCTTTTCTGAGGTTGCGTTTTATGCGGGACAAAAGTTAGTTTTGGGATAATTATAAGAAGTTAAATAAAAATGTGGAAACACTTTTTATTTTTTTTACTTGTTGGTTAACTTCTCTCAAAGGAAGTTAGGGGTGGGACCCACACCCACTTAACCTCCCTTGAGAGGATTAAGTGTGGTGGGGCCCACACGAACCTAACTTTTCATCTTCTCTTTTAAAAACTCCCTTTAACCCCTCTTTAAATGACATAACAACTTTGTTAATTAATTTGGAGTTATTTTATTTGAATTTCAAACCTTTGAAATTCAATTTGTTAAGTGTGTGAATAAAATAAGACTCTAGATTATTTTATTTGGTTAGATTTCTCTAGCCTTCTTGAGAGGATTTGGGAACTCCTTCTTCTTCTTCTTCAAATTTGACGAAGAACGCGAAGAACCTTCGAGCTCCGACGAAGAACGCCGCTCCTCTCTTCTTCGTAGCCGGTTGTTTCCGAAGATCGACGACGCCTTCCGTGTCAACGAAAGGGAACGCCGCTTCCTCCTCGGACTTCCTTCGTCTGCTTACAAAGATTCACCAACGACGTACCTCTTCGTACGTACCTCTTCGTCAACAGAATTGACGAACGATTACCGCGACGCCCGACCTCCGCGACGTTGTCTTCTGCGGGTCGTTGACGATCATCGATCTTGAAACCAAGGTAGGGGTTGTTGTTGATTATTTATTTACTATCGTTCATGGTTCTAGCATGATAATCTTGTGGATAAATATTGACGTGTCATCGTCTAACGAGAGGGAAGGGGTCGGACCGCACAAACACGGCCGAATTCCCCCTCCCTTGTCCTGGATTATTATGATTTTCTTGTGGATGAACGAGATGGTGTGGTGCCGTCGCACCACACGGAAATTCGCACGGTTGTATTGTGCGGCGCCGTCGCGCCGCGCCGTGGAAGGATTATCATGAACGCAACGCCGTCACGCCGCGTCGAAGGGAACCGAAGGCGCCGCGGCCGGAGCGGGGCCGCGACGGAGGGGCGCGGTGCCGTCGCACCGTGCCGGACGACGAACACAGCGGCCGGTTTCGGGCCGCTGTGAAACGGGAATACCGGAGGCTAGCCGGGCCGCCGGCGTCGGAAGCCGGAAAGGGGACCGGATTTTCCGGTCCCGTTGAAGAAAAACCGGCCGGCCAGGTGGGTCGGCCGAAAGGGGAAACACCGGGGGAATTTATTTCTCCCGGCCAGCTTGAATGCCCCCCTTTAAGAGGGGGGCCCATTCCATTAAGGGGGGCAGGCGCCCCCCTATTTTTCCAAAAGGCAGGCCCCCATGAAGGGGGGTCGTTGATTGACAAAGGCACGGCTTAAGCCACGCCGCCAGCTAAAGAAGCGGGGGCCTTGCCCCCCGCACGTGGCACCGAGCGACGCCAGGCCGCGCCGCCGGCCGGGCCGCGCCGCCGCGCCAGACCGTGCCGCCGCGCCGGCCGGGCCGGGTCGGACCCGGGTCGGGTCAACCTGGTTCGGGCCGACCCAGGGGGGGGGGGGGGGGGGGGTCGGGCCGGGTCGGCCCGGACCCGGACCCCCCGTTTTTGAGATGACTTCGGTCTTTTGGCCATAACATGAGATACAGACCTCCGATTGACGAACCGTCAGCGGCGATGCGATCCTTGGATCGAGATGGTCGATTCGGTATATCGCGCTCAAAGTTTCGGAATACTTTGAGTTCGGCCTGGTTGGTTCATACACGAAACCAACCGGGCCCTCGGAGCGGAAACACTCATATCTTGAAATACGGACGTCCGATTGACGTGCTGTCAGCTTTGTTGTGTTCCTCTTAGTGAGACGGATCTTTTGGCATACTCCGCCCGAGGTTTGGACGTAGGTGGAGTACGGTTGGGTTGGTTTTGCCTTAAAAACCAACCGGGCCCCTAGGACGAAAAAGCCAATAACTCTCAGACCGGGCGTCCGATCGACGCGCCGTCTGTTGCGTTGAGTTCCTGTTGACGATACGGAACTTTTGGATACATCAACTCTGGACTTTGTGACAGTTGATGTATCAGCCTCTCGGCTCGTGGAGCGGACCCTCCCGTACGAGCTTTCTGTGTGCGGGAACCCTAGTGCTGGCTGCGACTGTGACTGATACTGCTACTGCTACTGCTACTGTGACTGCGACGACGACAGTACTGAGATCCTTAGTGGATTCGATGACGATGACTACAACACTCAGCGATCCTACGTGGATCAGTGCTACAAGTCCTGTGTGGGCCCGATCCGGTGTGGGTCCGATCCTGTGTGGGTATGCGCTCAGCGGTCCTGTGTGAACCAGCACCTACAGGTCCTGTGTGGGCCCGATCCTGTGTGGTTCATTGCGGGGGTTAGTTACCTATCGATCCTTCGTGGGTCCGACGAGTTAGATGGATTAGAGATCATATTTATCGTCTTTCGAAGAAGTATACCTGTGTGAGATGAATCTTGTTGCTTTCCTATGTGGATTGAGTTGAGTTATCCTGTGTGGATTTCGTTTTTCTTTCCTGTGTGGAATACGTTTACTTTCCTGTGTGGACTGAGTTGTACTTAGACTCGGGGGTTGGAGCGTATTGGAATTGATGACTTAGGTATATGTATGGGCATATACCTAAGCAGTGTCGGTTGTTACTTCGTGTTTGTATCTTCCTTTGTGGTTTATCCTTTGTGGATTTTGGGAGACCTTCAGGGGTCTCGGGGTCCCTACTGAGTAGCTTATACTCACCCCTGCACGGGCTATGCCCGCACTACGTTGTGTTGGTTGCAGACGACGGACAACGTTGATCGTGGCTGAGGCTTGCAGAGCAGAACGGTACCTAGAGGTGGACTACTGGGTGGGACGTACCCGGAGCAGACGGCGGGACCCGAGGAACAGTGGAGCTATTTGTACCCACCCTTCAGGTGGGATTTCCAGTGGACAGCTCGGTGTAGCGGTTTACCTTACAGTTGCTGTTTTTCCCTTTCGAGTTGTACTTTACTTTCAGTTTGGGTTTGTATACTGGCCCATTTACTTTTCCGCACTTCAGTTGTACTCTGTTTTTACTTAGTGTTTACTTTTCTGCTTGCTTACTCTGTGGTGGTTGTTTTCTTTTCAAAGGCAATGCCTTCCGTTTTTGGAATTTACGCCTTGGTTCTAGTCGCCAGCCCCTGACCTATGGAAGGCGGGCTTGGGGTAGTCACGACACGAGTCCCGAGGGCGGGTCGTGACAAATTGGTATCAGAGGCGTTCGGTTCTACCGCGAACTCTGATCTTTCTATGTGAAGCAATAATGTTTAGCGTATTGAGTGTGGTTATCAGTCCAGGGAGTCCAGTGTTGGTGCGGCGGCCGACGTATCCGTACACCAGGACCCTGACTTCTGATTTCCGACTTAATGCACGAAAACATTGATTACGTGTGTGTTTCAAAGTTTTCTTTGTGATTACATTATATCAGATCACCAGGTATACTGTTCTGACTGTGGCGCACCTATTTCCTTTTCAGGATGGCCCCACGACGGCAGCCAGCTAGGGTTCCGAGAGTTGAGTGTGACGACAGCCCACCGAGCGACGAGGCCTCGGTGCAGGGCCCTTTGTCAGCAGTGCACCGGCGGTAGCTCTACCCGCCGAGTCCCTGATGCTTCCAGCACCAGCCGCTGATGATGCATGTCGCCTCAGCGCACTACATGAGTTTCAGCGCCAGTGACCACCTAGGTTCCGTGGGGAGACGGACCCCCAGGCAGGAGAGGACTAGCTAGAGGCCGTGGTACATGTGTTTAGGCTAGTGAGGACACCAACAGACCTCATGGTGATCCTCGCTGCGAGCCTACTACACGCAGTAGCAGGACGATGGTGGAGCTTGATGCTCCAGGTGCCCGATGAGGCATCTCTACTTTGGACGGACTTTGAGAGCATCTTCCGCTCGGACTTCGTCTCAGCCACCCTTCGTGCGGTGCGTATCCAGGAGCTTCTTCAGCTGCGGCAGGGCAGCATGACGGTCGCTCAGTACTCGGTGAGATTTACTGATCTCTCACGCTACTCGACCGACATGGTACGTGACCCATTCTTCCGGGCCCGGACCTTCGAGCAGGGTTTGAGACACGAGATCAGGGCATCATTGATCTCCCTCAGCATACCGACTCAGACAGGAGTACTGGAGTGAGCCCTTTTGATCAAGAGCTTCCTTGCTGAGTCTACACCAGCGCCGAGACCCACCGCAGGGCGGCACGTGGCAGAGTCATCTGCAGCAGGTAGTCGACGGATGACTCAGGGGTCCAGGCAGACCGGACCTTCAGGCAGACGACCTCAGGACACTGGCTCAGCAGTGCGGGGCACACAACGAGGAGTCAGTCTTTCGAGAGGCAGGCAATGCTACTCGTGCGGCGGGCAGGGCCACATGGCTGGTGACTGCCCGACCCGCAGTGCCGAGGAGCAATAGACGGTTGAGGGACCACCGAGGGAGAGGCAGAGGGTCAACCGTGGCGGTCCGCAGGGAGGAGGAGGACGAGGAAGAGGAGATTTCCAAGCAGCAGGTGGTGGGAGACGCTTCGAGGCTCTGCCACCACCACCACCAGGAGGTCCACCCCGACCACAAGGAGCTGGCGGGCAGAGACAGGCACAACTCCAGGCAGCAGAGGCCTACGACCACGGCGCACCCGAGATGATTTGAGGTACTATCTGTGTCTATTCCACCCTTGCTGCAGTTCTTGTAGACACAGGAGCGAGTCACTCTTTCATAGCCGCTGCCCTTGTTTGGAGCTCGGAGATTCCGACAGAGCCGTTGGCTCGATCCTTACGGATAGAGACTCCCACGGGAGCAGACTCAACAATTACGCACTGGTGCCGGCAGTGTGAGCTTACACTAGGAGGCGAGAGCTTCAGCTGGGATCTTCTTGTAGCAGCGTCGAGGCCTTACGACGTCATCTTGGGCATGGATTGGCTATCTATGGTCCATGCACAGATTGACTGTTTTAGGCGCAAGGTGCGATGTGTACGCACCGATGGGAGCAGGTTCACCTTCACCGGCGAGAAGGGAGCCTTAGCAGCATAGGATGGACTTCCGCGGAGGAGAGGACAGCCCATCACTCATCAGTTGGCTAGCCTCATCCTTGGAGCAGTTGAGGTGCGGAGTCCTGGTTTTCATGCAGTGGTGGATCAGTTTGCGGACGTTTTTCCTGACGACGTCCCAGGGCTACCTCCTCACAGAGAGGTAGACTTTTATATTGACTTGTACCCTGGGACAGCCCCGATATCCACTCTAGAATATCGGATGGCCCCCGCCAAGCTTCGAGAGCTACGGGTACAGTTGGAGGACTTGCAGGGCAAGGGGTTCATCCAACCCAGTGTTTCACCCTGGGCTTCCCCGATATTGTTCGCCAAGAAGGCGGACGGGAGTTTGCGACTTTGTGTTGACTATCGTCACCTGAACCAGGTGACAGTGAGGAACAATTATCCGCTACCAAGGATTGATGACCTCTTTGATCAGCTCAAGGGAGAACGGTGGTTCTCGAAGATAGACCTCATGTCAGGCTATCATCGGCTCAGAGTCAGAGACGAGGATGTGCAGAAGACGACCTTCAGATGTCGGTATGGCCACTATGAGTTCTTGGTTATGCCTTTCGGCATAACCAATGCTCCAGCAGTGTTCATGGCCCTCATGAACAGGATCTTTTAGCCATACCTTGATCGGTTTGTCGTGGTCTTCATCGACGACATACTGATTTACTCGACGACTGAGGAGGAGCACGCCTATCACTTGCGAGTTATACTAGACACACTCTGAGAGCACCAGCTTTATGGTAATCTCTCGAAGTGCCAGTTCTGGATACGTGAGGTCCACTTCTTGGGACACGTTATCTCGGAGGCGGGAGTTGCAGTGGATCCTGCGAAGATCGAGGCTGTGTTAGCATGGGAGCCACCCAAGAGCGTGACTGAGGTTCGGAGTTTCTTAGGACTAGCTGGATACTATCGGATATTTGTGTCAGACTTCTCCAGAGTTGCGGCCCTACTCACAGCTTTGACGAAGAAGGGGAAACCCTTCGTGTGGTCAGACAGATGTCAGCAGAGCTTCCAGGAGCTGAGAAAGAGATTGACCAGCGCACCTATCTTGAGGTTGCCTGAGGAGGGAGTAGGGTACGTAGTCTACTGCGATGCATCAGGGACCGGACTCGGATGTGTTCTGATGCAGGAGCGGGCCGTGATCGCCTATGGATCACGTCGGTTGAGGCCGCATGAGCAGAACTACGCTACCCATGACCTAGAGTTAGCAGCAGTGGTCTTCACTCTGAAGACATGACAACACTATCTAATGGGAGAGCGCTTTACAGTCTTTTCCGATCATCAGAGTCTCAGGTATATCTTCTCGTAGATGGACCTGAACCTGAGACAGCGGCGATGGCTCGAGTTCCTCCAGGACTATGACTTTGAGGTAGTCTATACTCCTGGGAAGGGGAACGTAGTAGCCGATGCCCTCAGCTGGAGGATGGGCATTCAACTACTCGAGGAGGCAACAGAGCAGCTAGCCTCTTTGTAGTTTTCCTTCGTGGATAGAGATGGAGCAGCCTTCCTCCAGTCTCTCACAGTCACCCCTCCTCTACTGCAGCAGGTCAGAGAGGCACAGCGTGAGGACGCTGACTGTGAGACACGGCGTGCACAGATATCCTCGGGACAGGCACCTGATGGTTTCTCCCATGGAGCAGAGCACAACATCCTTTTCAGAGGACGTACCATGGTACCAGTCGCTTTGCGAGAGGAGGTGCTGAGAGAGTTTCACACTTCTCATTTGGCGGTACATCCAGGAGTGGCGAAGATGTACCAGGATCTCAGACGACAGCACTGTTGGCCGGGCATGAAGAAGGCTGTGGCAGAGTTCGTTTCTCGATGCCTCACCTGCCAGCAGGTGAAGGCAGAGCATTAGGTACCAGCAGGCTTGGTACAGCCCTTGGAGGTCCCGGAGTGGAAGTGGTACAACATAACTATGGACTTCGTGACTGGACTTCCACGCACTTCCAGAGGTCACGACTAGATCTGGGTGATTGTTGACTGAATCACCAAGTCGGCACACTTCTTACCCATCAGAGAGTAGGGTTCAGTGGAGATCTTGGGATGTCTCTACGTTCATGAGATTGTGCGGCTCCACGGCGTGCCATCATCTATCGTCTCCGATCGAGATGCTCGCTTACTTCTCGGCTTTGGAAAGGGTTACAGGAGGCGTTCGGGACGCAGCTACGTCTGAGTACAGCCTTTCACCCTCAGACGGATGGTCAGACGGAGAGGACCATTCAGACTCTCGAGGACATGCTCCGCGCATGTTTCCTTGACTTTGGTCATAGTTGGGAGGACCACCTACCCTTGGTGGAGTTTGCGTACAACAACAGCTACCACTCCACCATCGGGATGGCACGATACGAGGTGTTGTACGACCGACCTTGTAGATCTCCTTTGTGCTGGACAGACCCTGGGGAGTCAGTACTTGTGGGACTGGAGATGGTCCAGGCCATGACAGAGAAGGTCCAGGTCATCCAGGAGCGGATGAGGACAGCTCAGAGCCGGCAGAAGTCATACGCTGACAGGAGGCGGAGGCCACTAGAGTTCGAGGATGGGGACTACGTCTTCTTGCGGGTCTCACCTCGACATGGTATTCGGAGATTTGGCCGTGGCGGCAAGTTATCTCCGTGCTTCATCGGACCCTTTCAGGTCCTCAGCAGGGTTGGCGAGGTGGCTTATCGCCTGGCTCTACCACCTCAGTTGCACCGGATGCACGACGTCTTCCACGTATCTCAGCTGAGGAGATACGTGCATGACCCGACGCACATCATTGACCATGGGGAGATTGACGTTGATGATGGGGAGATTTTTACGGAGGTCCCGGTGGAGATAGGGGATCGATAGAAGCGGGTCCTACGTGGGCGATCGATTCCTCTTGTGCGCATCAGATGGCAGTACGGAAACCTCCATGAGAGCACATGGGAGCGGGAGACTCAGATGCGTGCTCAGTACCCTCATTTGTTTCCCTAGTTTTTTATGTATCTTTACGGGGACGTAAAGCCCTGAGGTGGGAGTAATGTAAAGACCCATAAAATTCAAGTGAAATTTTTTCTTAATTTTCTTTGAAATTTTACAAGAACGCGGTTTCGGACAGCACCTGATTCCGAGGCCCGGAGTGCCCGGAATCAATTTCCGATGTTCGGCTTGGGTACGTTCAGTGAACGAACGAGCGGGAATTTCTAACTTTTGACCCGGTGCTCAGAATTTAAATACGAGGACACCGATGAACTCGTATCTCCGATATTCTCTTAAGGAGACCTTTTCCGAGGTTGCGTTTTATACGGGACGAAATTTAGTTTTGGGATAATTATAAGAAGTTAAATAAAAATGTGGAAACACTTTTTATTTTTTTTACTTGTTGGTTAGATTCTCTCAAATGAAGTTAGGGGTGGGACCCACACCCACTTAACCTCCCTTGAGAGGATTAAGTGTGGTGGGGCCCACACAAACCCTAACTTTTCATCTTCTCTTTTAAAAACTCCCTTTAACCCCTCTTTAAATGACATAACAACTTTGTTAATTAATTTGGAGTTATTTTATTTGAATTTCAAACCTTTGAAATTCAATTTGCTAAGTGTGTGAATAAAATAAGACTCTAGCTTATTTTATTTGGTTAGATTTCTCTAGCCTTCTTGAGAGGATTTCAGAACTCATTCTTCTTCTTCAACTTTGACGAAGAACGCGAAGAACCTTCGAGCTCCGACGAAGAACGCCGCTCCTCTCTTCTTTGTAGCCGGCTGTTTCCGAAGATCGAGGACGCCTTCCGTGTCAATGAAAGGGAACGCCGCTTCCTCCTCGGACTTCCTTTGTCGGCTTACAAAGATTCACCAACGACGTACCTCTTCGGACGTACCTCTTCGTCAATAGAATTGACGAACGATTACCGCGACGCCCGACCTCCGCGACGTTGTCTTCCACGGGTCGTTGACGATCATCAATCTTGAAACCAAGGTAGGGGTTGTTGTTGATTATTTATTTACTCTCATTCTTGGTTATAGCATGATAATATTGTGGATAAATATTGACATGTAATCGTCTAACGAGAGGGAAGGGGTCGGACCGCACAAACACGGTCGAATTCCCCCTCCGTTGTCCTGGATTATTATGATTTTCTTGTGGATGAACGAGATAGCGTGGTGCCGTCGCACCACGCGGCAATTCACACGGTTGTATTGCGAGGCGCCGTCGCGGCATGCCGTGGAAGGATTATCATGAACGCGACGCCGTCGCGCCGCGTCGAAGGGAACCGAAGGCGCCGCGGCCGGAGCGGGGCCGCTGTGGAGGGGCGCGGTGCCATCGCACCGTGCCGGACGACGAACACCGCGGCCGGTTCCGGGCCGCTGCCAAACGGGAAGACCGGCGGCTAGCCGGGCCGCCGGCGTCGGAAGCCGGAAAGGGGACCGGCTTTGCCGGTCCCGTTGAAGAAAAACCGGCCGGCCAGGTGGGCCGGCCGGAAGGGGAAAAACCGTGGGAATTTATTTCCCCCGGCCAGCTTGAATGCCCCCCTTTAAGAGGGGGGCCGGTTCCATTAAGGGGGGGGGGCAGGCGCCCCCCCCCCCCTTTTTCCAAATGGCAGGCCCCCACGAAGGGGGGCCGTTGATTGACAAAGGCGCGGCTTAAGCCGCGCCGCCAGCTGAAGAAGCGGGGGCCTTGCCCCCCGTGCGTGGCACCGAGCCGCGCCAGGCCGCGCCGCCGCGCCGGACCGTGCCGCCGCGCCGGCCCGCGCCACCACGCTAGACCAAGTCGGACCCGGGTCGGGTCGACCTAGTTCGGTTCGACCCGGACCCGGACCCCCCGTTTTCGAGACGACTTCGGTCTTTTGGCCATAACATGAGCTACGGACCTCCGATTGACAAACCGTCAGCGGCGATGCGATCCTTGGATCCAGACGGCCGATTCGGTATATTTCATTCACAGTTTAGGAATACTTTGAGTTCGGCCGGGTTGGTTTGTACACGAAACCAACCGGGCCCTCGGAGCGGAAACGCTCATATCTTGAGCTACGGACGTCCGATTGACGTGCCGTCAGCTTTTTTGTGTTCCTCTTAGTGAGACGGATCTTTTTGAATACTCCGCCCGAGGTTTGGACGCAGGTGGAGAACGGTCGGGTTGGTTTTTCCTTAAAAACCAACCGGGCCCCTGGGACGAAAAAGCCAATAACTCTCAGACCGGACGTCCGATCGACGCGCTCTCTGTTGTGTTGAGTTTCTGTTGACGATACGGAACTTTTGGATACATCAACTCTGGACTTTGTGACAGTTGATGTATCAGCATCTCGGCTCGTGGAGCAGACCCTCCCATAGGAGCTTGCTGTGTGCGGGAACCCTAGTGCTGGCTACGATTGTGACTGATACTGCTACTGCTACTGCTACTGTGACTGCGACGACGACAGTACTGAGATCCTTAGTGGATTCGACGACGACGACTACAAAACTCAGCGATCCTACGTGGATCAGTGCTATAGGTCTTGTGTGGGCCCGATTCTGTGTGGGTCCGATCCTGTGTGGGTCTGCGCTCAGCGGTCCTGTGTGAACCAGCGCCTACAGGTCCTGTGTGGGCCCGATCCTGTGTGGGTCATTGCAGGGGTTAGTTACCTATCGATCCTTTGTGGGTCCGACGACTTAGATGGATCAGAGATCATCTTTATCGTCTTTCTAAGAAGTATACCTGTGTGAGCTGAATCCTGTTGCTTTCCTGTGTGGATTGAGTTGAGCTATCCTGTGTGGATTTCGTTTTTCTTTCTTGTGTGGAATACGTTTACTTTCCTGTGTGGACTGAGTTGTACTTGGGCTCGGGGGTTGGAGCGTATTTGAATTGATGACTTAGGTATATGTATGGGCACATACCTAAGCAGTGTCGGTTGTTATTTCGTGTTTGTATCTTCCTTTGTGGTTTATCCTTTGTGGATTTTGGGAGACCTTCAGGGGTCTCGGGGTCCCTACTGAGTATCTTATACTCACCCTTGCACGGGCTATGCCCACACTACGTTGTGTTCGTTGCAGACGACAGACAGCGTTGATCATGGCTGAGGCTTGCAGAGCAGAACGGTACCTGGAGGTGGACTACTGGGCGGGACGTACCCGTAGCGGACGGCGGGACCCGAGGAACAATGGAGCTGTTTGTACCCACCCTTCAGGTGGGATTTTCAGTGGATAGCTCGGTGTAGCGGTTTACCTTACAGTTTTTGTTTTTCCCTTTCGAGTTGTACTTTACTTTCAGTTTGGGTTTGTATACTGTCCCATTTACTTTTCCACACTTCAGTTGTACTCTGTTTTTACTTAGTGTTTACTTTTCCTCTTGCTTACTCTGTGGTGGTTGTTTTCTTTTCAAAGGAAATGCCTTCCCTTATTGGAATTTACGCCTTGGTGCTAGTCGCCAGCCCCTGGCCTATGGAAGGCGGGCTTGGGGTAGTCACGACACGAGTCCCGAGGGCGGGTCGTGACAAGATTCATGTAAAAGAATAACATAAAACATACCCATGCCTAAATTATTCCATGGATCAGATTAAATTTAATTTAATATTAAATAATAAAAATAAAATTAAACTTGAAATTGTAATTTATTCATTCATCAACACCAATATGATCTTCTCCTTGTTCATGTACTATATCTTGAAGGCACCAAGTGAGATTTCCTTAAGATCATCTACATATACACCATAGCTTATGGGTTATTGTTCTTCGATACTCAAGTGTTATAATTGAAAATCAAGGTGCCTCATGATATCCTTTTTATTGTGTGAAGAACAATGGATTTATCCAAAGAAGCGGGTTGGATTCCGAATTTTTTTCTCTCAGTTTCACTCTTTGAAACATGAGATATGGGAGGAGAGAAGATAAGATATGTATAAATTCATGAAATTGAGTAGGGATACTATTCGTGAGTATAAATTCATTTTTATTCTTATTTCATAGCTTCTAAAATTTCAATTTGGTCCTTGGAAGGTTATAACCTTAGTTTTAGACCCTTATACACACTTATGACTTAATTAACCTTGTTATAAATGTAAATAATTTTGTATAAATCACCTGAAAAAGTTTTAATGATTCACGTGATAAAATAAAAACAATTGTTTATTCTCATAAGATACCTTAATTAGATAACTATCCTTGAACATGTTATGTTCATTTGATATTTTTTTTCATATTCTCTTTTATTATTATCTAAAGTTTGAATAACATGAGTAATAAATTCAATAATAATTATTCCAAACTTTAATAATATAATTTAATTTCTTTACATGTTATTGTTAATGCTTGGATGTTCATTGACCCCCACACATGGGGCCCAATTTATCTTAAAATCATATTAATTTTATAGATGGAACTTATGGATACAAATTTTCTATGATATTGTAGTACCTTATTTTGATAGTGATGAATCATACTAACGGGCCAAAATTAGTATCTTAAAACACATCATTTACCATAAATAGATAAGGATTATTCCAAACCAAAACTACCTTTTATAAAATTTTAGTATGTAATACAATATATTTGGTTCATGATATCCCATAAAGTATGATGAACACTCTGTGTTATCATACTTATGATGATCTATTTATTTATTGACCTTTATAGACATACTTACCTTCTTATATGATGGTAATGGATTTATTATAGGTAATATTATCCCGGTCAATAAGTCTTGAGATATCTGTTCCTTTCAGAAGTAAAAAATCCTATCTTGATTATTCAATAAATTCCATACCAATATTGATGCCCCCAACACAGATTACCCCACCATGATATAAATTGTATGATTTTAGTCTTCAATAAAGTACATGATCGAATGGTACACATTGATAATGATATCAAGTTAAGTGACCAATAAACATGTTCATATAATAGGAAAAACCAATGACACCTAAAATATGTAGTGTTCCTATTAGAGGTCAAGTCTTCATGATATCCTCTAATCATGATCACCAAGTATGAAATTCATGAGAATAAGTCTCAATGATTATTATCCTCCAACAATTAATATCCGGATATCATATGTTTCCCATTTGTATGATTTATATAGACTATATGACATGTATTTATGATTATTATCATAGTATCTCGAGGTTATCATTATAGTTATAACTGCTATTACCTTTTCATATGAAAAACAATATAATGACATTACCATATAATTAGTGGGTCTAGAAGTATCAACACAATTATAGAAAGAATACATAATGCATAGCCTTCTATATATATGATATGGTAATATAATAGTACTTCTCAAATTTGGTCCATGGATACCACTTTTGAAACAATACCACTTTCACTAGAGACAAATTTATAACCACCATATTTTTGTCTCTCACATGATATGATAATTATTTTTCTAAGATATGGATTTAGTCATTAGTCCAAAAACATTTTCTATATGGCTACTCTATTATCTATTACTTCACCACCTTGAAAAAAAATTCCTAAGAGATGAAATCCCTAAGTTTATCCCTTTTGGAATCTATAATAAGCTTTTAAGATTGGTTAGTAAAATTATCGAAAACTCATGATAATTTATATTATGATAACAATTTATATACTATGTATTATTACAAAAAATAGTACAAATATTTGGGTGTTTTATTCAATTTATTTATCTAAATTATAATACCCAATAATCTTGATATTAGTATATTTAGACGGAAATAGATTTAACGATATTATATTACATATTTATTTATGTAAACTATTATACTAGATCACTTTAACCATAGGAATACAAGTTTTCCACCTTGATAACTAGTGTTCCTTCCTATCTATGTAACACTTTTATATCCTTTTTACTTTCTTTAGTGTAATTGGAAAACTCTGACAGCTTCATATATATTTTTTCCAATAAATATATGATATTTTACAATGATAATATACTTATTGAAAATATAATATCTAGTACATAGAGTTCCATATTTCATGGATCCATCTCTGAAGCATGTGGACTTCCACTCAAAATTTTAATATCCGCCTATTTCTCAGACATACCTTCTTGGAGAGATTTATGCCTCATAAAATTGGAGACATTCTAGTATTGAATTATTACAACTTGTAGTTTTAATACTTTTTTAGTATATGTACTTGAACTAGGTCTAATCAACACATAGAACTAACTCGATAAATATTTTTCCCTAGAACCTAGTTTTACCCCTTAATTCAATCTTTGGAGTGTTTTATTTAAAATCTTAGACATGTGTAAGAATAAAAAATGTTTTACATATACTATAGATATATTTCACTTGAAAAACTATATCACTCCCACTAACCTCTTATATACACTTGAATTACGTTGTAACAACTCAAATATTATAGCTCATTACCTGGAGTGCCCTTGGGTGTTGGGGGTTGTTGAAGGACGTTTGAGGAGATACTAGAAGTGTTAAGATGGAATATGTTGGTTATTTTATAGTGTTTTGAGATGTGGTCTGGTGGAGGCCCTTTTAGTGTGGTGTATGTTTTGGGATATAGAGAATTGAGATGTTAGTTTTTAGTGGATAAACTAATTATAGAACGACTACAACATATAGGTGATCTATAAGGTTGTGTGGTTTTAGATATGGGTCTTGTGGTGTGAAGTTTTTATTATTTCATAAAAGCTATAAGTGTTGGGTTTCCTTTATCTCCGCATCAAGAGAGGTGGTGAAAGTGTGGGGGAGAGCTAGGATGTGGAGTCTTGAAGAGTCGAGTTTGGTGTCTTGGTCAATTTAGAGGTAGCTACGATATACTGTGTTAGTTTCAATGTCGAATTAACATGGATAAATATGATCTGAGTACTGACTACACCATGGATTCCAAAGGAGGTTTGACTAAGGGTTATTATTTAATAATATGTGGTGTTTCACCATAGTCAAAGGTGAGAAACTAATGATTATGGTATAGATAGAGATACAATGTTGCAATATTTTAATTTATCTACTTGGTATAAATTGGAAACCCCCTAAAAAATCATCATTATTATAAATCATCTCTTGGATAATAGGAGAATTAGGTGAATTATTTATAGTTATTTCACCCAATTTTTAGTTTCTTTAATCCCCAAATTCAAGGGATTTATTCATCTAAATATAAGGTGTTTTCCCTTTATTCTCAACTCTTTTCATTCTTGTTTCTTTCCTAATGAATCTTGTGGTTTGGGGAGTTACTAGTTTGGGAGGTGTTATAAAAAGTGTTTGATGGGGATAATCATATTAGAGGTTCCTTGTACCTATTTAGTGTGGCTCTAGTGTTATGGTATTTTCCTATTCGTATTGTCTATACACAACGACTGAACAAGTTCTTTATTGTTGTTAGGGGTCCTTGTTCTCTCCATAAATCAGTGCATATATGATATTAACATGATTTTTTCTTCCCTTTTGGGGGATGGTAGAACTATGGAAAAGAATATAATCAACTTGAACTAATGAAATAAAATGGTAAGGGATGTATTTGTATGTGTTTACCTGTTTAATGCTTTATTAGTGATGTTCCATACCTGGAACATGAATTCAGAAGTGACATGCACATTGTGGATTCTATGAATTATAATCCCTTTCTATGATTTATTATATGAACTCACTTTTATAAAATTTTAAGAAATTATATGTGTCCATAAACTATTTGTGTGTAAATCTAAAAATTATGTAAAATAACCTATGTAAGAGATGATGTAATATTGTGAAAGACCTCTTAAAATTGGAATTCTGATAATTATAAAAGCTAAAAAATACAATTATGTGTACTATTTTTCTTTTTTAAATTCCACTACATTTGAGTGGATCTTATGGAATTATGGTAAGATGGTTGTTGTAATGGAAATAAGTTTCACTATGAATTTTCCTTAAATAAATATTATGTTAACAACTTGTTTTATATGTAAAAATAAACTAAAACAAGCCAAAACACATTATAGAAACATTATTATGTAATTATAAGTTTAATAAAACTTTTATAAAATAAAAATATATTAATAAATTAACATTTCTTAGTTTTAATGTATATGTAATTAGCAATATATAAAATTTAGTAATGATTGTTCTTTCTTAAATAACTTTTTAAAGTGTTACTAAATTAAATCAGACACTTTTAAGTGACTATTATGATAATATATGATATTAAAATATATAAACTAATATATTCACATTAATAAAATTATAAGTTGGAATGAAATAATATCAATAACACTTAATATTTAAAAATATATTTTTTTAAAAAGAATCTTTTATTTATATTTTCTATTTCTTTAAAAAGATAAATTTTATAATTTTATAATTTGAATTAGATAAAATGTATATCATTTTTAAATTTATAATTTTAAAATTATACTAGCAAACATATTTTTTGGGTTTTTCTAAAATAGTTGATTTTCAAGTGAATAATGAAAAATACAGATTTTTCTATTACCATCAGTATTTCTGAATTATGATGATACAAGAATGAATTAAATTTTTTTATAACATTTATATAAAATAAATATTTATATTTTAAACTAAATCTTTTAAAAATACAATATTAAATTTATAAAACTGATGTTTAAAATTTTGGAAACCTATGAAATATTTTACTATAGAAACTGTTTTTATACAGTTTTATTAGAGTTTTATTTCCAAAAACTATAGAATTAAAATCTAAAAAAATAATTTACTATTTTATATAAACATGAAAATATTATTTAATAAGTTAAATTTCATTATTATTTATTAAAATAATATTGTTGGGTCTAATATTAATTACTGGATAATGAAAAATTTGTTATTTTCATAGAATTGTTTTATTAACATTGTATAATTTCTATCTACAAAGATAAATTAATAAATTTCAAAAAATTAGTATAATATAATGTTTATATATATATTTATATATATTAAAACTCATTCAATTGGTAATCAACACTAAATAATATTTTGCAACACTTAATGGTAAATAAATTATTTTTCTTCAAAAGAATTTATCTTTATATTAAATATTTTCATTAAAGAGTTAATTTTAAATAATATAGATATTTAATTGGATTGTATGGAGAATAAATTTAGGTTATTAACATTAGAATTATTAAACATGGCTTATATTATTATTTTCATAAAATATATATTACTTGGGTAAAAACAAGTTATCAAGGTAAAAACCAAAGTGGTTAAATATGAAAATTATGTTGTAAATGAATTGAAACTTGTTTAAAAATGAGTGGTGGAGTTTTTATCAACCTTATATCACTCCAAAATCCATTATTACTCACTTTTTGATCTATTTACCCTTGAATAGTTTTATTCCATCATTGAAAATTATTGAGTATTTGCAAAAGGGCATTTTTCTTCACATATAAAAGGGGACCACTCACACCCTTTCAATGAAACATTTTCTATTAAACATTTATTTGAAACCATACCCAATTTTCATATCCTAGAAGAAATATTCACTTATTAAATGACATATTCATAGTAGTTTATCTTAATCCCTTCATTTACAAAGATTCTTTGAAGAGAATGTTCAAGGTCCCAATGCGATTATTACTTAATCCTTAACATTTTTTTAGTATTTCCCTTAAAAACTATAATAAAAATAGTAATATAATAAAATAAATATCATTAGTATAATAAAGTTTTATTATTATATTATAAAAACCACTATTTATTCTTCCTATCCACTTAGAAAAACAAAAGAACAATGATCATGCATCTGTGCGAACGACCACCTCCATGATGTGTCATGTTCCATTTTTCCCATATTTGGCCCTCAATAGTTATAAAGATGGAAATAAATAATAAATTTGACTTATATAATATACTTACGATTATGAAGAATGAAATTATAATCCTTCTACATACCCTATCATTCAGTCGGAAATGAAAACGCTAACCATGTGTTTTGCGGACTACTGCCTCCATAAAGTTATGTGTCAATTTTTTCATATAGTTTCCTTATTATTTGTCAAAATATGTTAAAATTTTATTATAAAGAATAAAAATATGTAAATTATATCATTATTATCTTGAAATAATGATATTATTTAAAATGAAACCACTTTCATAACCATAATCATCCATTCATTATTGTATGTTCATGTTTGGGTTGACCTTACCACCTACTTGAACAATTTTATAAACTATATAATGGATGAATAAGAGATCTTAAAAAATTATATTATTATCATTTAATAATAAAATATTTATTTTTATTGTGTTCGGTAAAGTGTATATTATTTATTTAACTGATTTTTGAAATGTCACCTTTGATTACTAAAATTACCAATATAAGTCAGTACTAATTCTTTTTTAATATAAAATAACAAAAAAAATTATGGAATGAGAAAAGAGATTTATAAATAATTATAATTTTTATATTATAATATATTTAATTATCTTTGATTTATGAACTTGATATCAAATAATTTTTTACGTAAATATATATTAAAAATAGTGCATGAGACAATAAATGTTACCAATATATAATGGTAAAAATAATCTGTAACAAAATAATATATTCATACTAAATGATCATAAATGAAGTATATAAAAGTTAATTTATATTAATAATGCTATAAAATATAATATTAAGATATTTAATTTTTTTAATTGGAGGTTAGAGTGCATTCGACTAAGTAGGAAAATAAGGAAAATGATTTTTTGTGAAAAATGTCTTTTCTTGAGACATTTTTCTTATTGTACATGTTGATTTCTATAATATGGTGTGATTACATCCAAATGAGTTTATTTTACCATATTCATGTAATTTATGAGGTTTAAACAGATATATTGTGTTTTTTCTTCAAATATATTTCGATTTAAAACGTACCAAAGTTGAAAGGGTTTTTTGTTAACTCAACTCCCTTTGTTGAGTTTTAATGAATCTTCTTGAAATTATTTCGTAAAGGATTGGTTTATTACACCTTAATATTTTATTTCATGGTAATTTATATTCCTCAATATTATTAAATTTTTTTTTGTTCAAAAGTTTTAACTTGATACATTTCTTTACCAAAAAGTATACTCACGTTGAGAATAATTCTCATACTCTTTAATAATAATTTCACCACTTTGTACAAAATTTCATCCCCACAAATGTTATCAATTATATTTAGAAAACCTAAAATGCCTTATCTCATGTGAAACTCATCTTTTCATTGACATATTTTAAAAAATATGTTATATTACCCTTTTTATGATGTTGGTTTTTGTTAAAGCTATTTAAAAAAATTAAAAAGTTTTTTCATCCTTTCATAATAAAATGTTTTATCTTCCACCCAATGTTTCCTTTTTTAAAATTTTATATATATCCAAGGATACTTTTTTTAATCCTTTTAAAAAATTTATTTTTTACACTTTTTTAACTTCACCTTTTCAAAAATGAAATTTGAATGTGATCTGTAACTTCTTCTTTTATGGCGAAATTATAAAAATTTTCGAAAAATTATCTTATAGTTTCACATATATTTTCTTATTTATCTCAAAAATATGTTTTTCTCTAGAAATTTTGTTTCATTAATTAACCTATAAATTTTATTATACTAACACGGGGGATCAAACTGATAGAAATCCATTTCTACCTTTTTTGTTCTTATCCATTGAATGTTTATGTTTTTTCTTCCAATGTCTTTCCTCTGTGAATGATTTTATTTTCCTTGAATTTATTGAAGGGTGTTCACATAGATTCCATACATATATTCACTAGGGAAATTATTGACTTAAACCAACCCCATTTATCTATAAATTTTAATTATTGTATGTTATATTATATTTATTGAGGGGTATTTACCTATAAATTTACTTAATATCTTTAGATACCCATTAAATTTACATAGGGATGTCATGTTAGGATTATTGAAGGAAATATTAATTATTTCATTATGTGAATCCATTTTAAATGAATATAACACCCATTTTATTTCTATGGTTTCTTTATGATACGATGAATGGTTGATTTCATGTTTCCTTCATTTGTATGGATGGATGATGGGTGGGTTCCTATATCACTCTCCCATGCATTTGTAAAAAATTTATGTCTCAAGAGATGTGTATATGTGGTCGTAATTTAGTTTCTTACAAGATTGGGTGAAATTTTTTCACTCATGAATGTGATTTATACATGGGTAGAATGATGTTTTCTTTAATGCATTAGTGAAAGTATGTGACTCACAAAGGTGATATGTTCTTATGATTATGGTTGATTCATAGTTCTCTAGCATGAATTTTTTCTATGACATGCAGTAGCTCCATGTTAGGTTCTTATGTTGATCCATGTCTTATTCCATGATTTATAATCTATGATTTTTTGGATATAACATTTTTTATTTATCCTAATTATAACCATATTATTATATTATTATCACTTATAGTCTTCGAATGTTCTTACTAATAATCTAATCTCACATCCTTATTATGTTTCAATTTCCCAATATTATGAATAAAAGTATTACTTGTGATGTTTATAGCAGTTTATTTTTCTAGAATTTTGGGGATATGATTAATACTTATGATGAATTAAACTGTTGTAAATATAATCAGAAAAATTTATTTTAGTCAAAAATAAATGGGTTTTTTAGTTGATGTTTTCCCTTAATTCTCTAAAAAACTATACCTAAAATATTACATGAGTTTATGGTAATAAAATGTTTTATTTTAAGTCATGTAATTATGATACAATCATGGTCATGGGTGAACATTGTTGGTATTAGAGAAGGGTTAAGAAAACTATATTGATTATGATGTTATGAGTTGTAGATGTAAATTCCACTAAATGGTGATAAGTTAAGGTTAATCATAATTTCAGAGTTATAGGTAAACTTTTAGGTTAGTTGAGGTAATATTGAATATTTTAGGTATTAGTATAAAATAACATTAGTGAATATCCCAGTAATAATTCCAAGGGATAATTCTAAGTATAGGATTACATCCTAAAGTTTTGGTAATGTAGATATTTTATTGCACACCTAGAAATTATATTAATGTCTAGATACTAAAAGGTGATTTTTTTGTGATACAAATTAACATTGGTGTAATCATCCTAAAAAATTATGGTTGAGTATCAACTCAGTCTTTACTCTGGTGTGCGATGAGTGGGTGTAAGATTATACACCTGGATATACAAACCTGGAGGATATGATTTGGTTAATCACATTTTATTTACAACCTTTATGACTAATTTATAATGTTAAATAATTTTATTAATGAATATAAAATAAAATAACCTAAATAAACTTATATTGAACCAAGAATTATTTTTGTTGAACTGAAATCTAATATAATAATTTTGAAGAGTATTGATTTTTGAGGTTGATTTTTGCATCTAATTATTTTATAATAAGTCTTTTACAGTGTTTATAACTCATGTTAACTTATTTTTATTTTAGTAATAGATGAATCTTGAAATAATAATGTTTAAAAGGGTTTCCAGGGATAATTATGATATTATCCCAATAAGTAACCTAACAGGATAATATCTAGAGGAAAAATCCAATGGGTTTTCTAAACTAGATATCGATAATTATGATTAAAATTATGAACATAGTTATGTTTTTTTAAAAATAAAATAAGATAAGGATGAAGTCTTATGGAAATTAGGATGATGAAGATGATTAAGGAAAGAGGATTCAATTTTTTTATAAAAATAATTTTTTATGAATCAAAAAGTGGAATGTATTAAAGAAACTAGCATATGTTTTATTCATTGAAAATTAGGGAATATAGAAACTAATTACTAAGGAAAATTTAAGAGTTCAGTGGACATGGTGAAAAAAAATAGTTCATCTTTAGATAACACTAATAGTTCAATGTATTAAAATTTGAAAACATGAGAATTACCTAATTGAATGACCTAATACAATGTCTAACAAGGATGACAGTCATAAAAATTTCAAATATTAAGGGAATAAAGAAAATCTTATGTAACAAAAAGAACTATAGATAGCTCTAAAATTGGAATAGAATGATGGAAATTAATCACCCACTCAAGAACCGTAAGTGTTGTATTCGTATTATGTAAGACCTACACCTCTACCCCCATGAACATAAAATTTAAACCATCATGATTAGTTGTAATTTTTTTAATAAATATTTTATTGGTATAATTATATTATCCCATGTAAATATATCCTCTGAAATAAATTTTTATAGGAATGTTATTCATCTAAAATCCTAATATTCTTCCTTTAGTAAAATTTTATGTGATATTAGGCATGTATTGGGTCTGTTTAAAAAAGCCACGATATTTTATATGATATGAAATTCACATTTAAAATTTAACCACTAACAACCAATTAATCAAGGATAACTAAAAACTCCCTATTAAAAATAACTCCCATTATATTGGGGTATCTAGTTCAAATTGTTAAATGAAAAACTAAACATTATTTTTTTCCTATTTCAAGGGAAAAGATGATTTCACTAATCATACTAAGGATAATGATGATGAAACCGAATTAGAAATTAAATCTTGAGTAATTTATATCTTATGGATACATCTAACTGTTTTATTAGTTACGATCAATTAAAATTGCAAGGAATCAATTTGTTTAAAGGGTGATAATGTAATGACCAGATATTTTACTATGTATTTTCCTTAAATTAATATGATAATAGATTGTTCTATAAGAAAAAATGAACTAAAATGAGTCATTAAATATTTAATTAACATTAATAATAAATTATAATATTAACAGAACATCTATTATACCAAAATATAGTAATTAATTAAAAGAATCTTCTGAAGGATAAATAATTTTTTTGATTTAGTATTAAAAAAGGATTATTCTTTCTAAATAACTATTTAGATTGTTAATAAATAAAATCAACCACTTTTAAAATATTATTAACATAATATGTGATATTAAAATATGTAAAATAAAATATTAACATTTTTTAAATTATAAATCTTTATGGAATAATATTAAGAACAATTAATGTTCAAAAGGACTTTTAAAAAAAGCATATTTTCTTAATATTTTTTATTTCCATTAGAAAACTAAATTTAAAATTTTTATAATTTTAGTTACATAAAAATAATTTTTATATTTAATTTATAATTAAAAAAATATAATTATGTATTTTTTGGGATTTTTCTAAAATAATTGATTTTATGTGAATAGTGAAAGATTATGATTATTCTAATACAGTCACTTTTATAAAATTATCAAGATAAAATAATGACTTTAAAAAATTTCAAACATTTTTATATAAAATTATTTATTTATTAATTAAAATAAATCTTTTTAAAACACTTTTCTGATGTTATAAAACACATGTTTAACATTTTGGAAACTTGTCTAATATTTTTCTCTAACAATGGTTTTTATTCACTAATATTAAAATTTATTTTCATCATGTATAGAAATTAAATCTAAAAAATGGATTTCATATTTTATATCAACATGTTCATATTATTTAATATGTTTAATTTAATTTTTAGACCTAAAAATATGGTCACTTGGATTAAAGTTAATTACCATGATAATGGTCAAACTATTATTTTAAAAGAATTGTTTTATTCACATTATGTAATTTATATCTAATAAAATAAATTAAAATATTATAGAAAATAAATTTAATATATTTTTTAAAACATTATATAAATATATTAATACCCACTCAATTTTTAATTAATGCTAAATAAGATTAAAAACTCTTAATTGTAAAGGAATCATTTTTCTACAAACAATTTTTTAAATATAATAAATAATTTACGTTAAAAGATAATTTTATTTTATAGATAAACTAAATTATATATTATGAATCCTCAATTTAGAATATTAATATCTAATTTTGTAATGAAGCATTATATTATATATTTAATGAAATATTGATTACTTGGTTAAAAAGTAGTTGCCAAGGAAAAAAAATTGAAAACATAAACATCAAGTAGTAAAAGGCTCAACAATTTATTAAAATAAACATGAAAATTAGTTATATAGAATTAATCGACATTATATCACTACTATTTTAATTTTCCCTCACTTTTTGCATCATGGAACCTTTAATAGTGTCATTTCATTATTGAGAAATAAAGGGTATTCAGAAAAATTCCATTTTCATCAATTTTAAAGGGAGATCACTTAAACCCCTTCAATACCCCAATTTACCTTATAAATTTCTTTAAAACCCTGACCAATGTTTCTCTCCTAGAAGTTTCTGGACTTTTCTAAATCCCCTTATTACTATACGTTTTCCTAATCCCTTTATTTCTAAGGATTCTTTTAAGAGAATGTTCAAGGTCCTAATGTGAATATTTCTTAATCTTTAGCCTTTTATTTTTAATATTTCGATTCAAAACATATCTTAAAAATATTAATATAATTAAATCAATTTCATTATTATAATTACGTGTTATTATATTAATATAAAAACTATTATTTATTCCTTCACATCTACTTAGAAATAAAACAGCATAAATCATGCATATGGGAAAACTACCACCACCTTTAATAGATGTCTTCTGTTTTTCACCACCACTTATCTTAACTATTTATATGATTTAATTAAATAATAACTGTGACATATATAATATAATTATGAATATTAATATAAAAATTATAATCCATATTCATTCCCTATCATTCAATTGAAAATGAAAATGTTAACTGTGTGTCATGTTGACTACTACCTCCATGAAGTAACATATCTCATTTTTCATCTAGTTTATTTATTATTTATTTAAATATATTAAAATATGATTAATTACCTTAAAAATATATAAATAATATAATTTGTATTCTATAATAATGTTATAATTCAAAAAGAAACCATGTTCATAACCATAATCATCCATTTACTATGACATGTTCCTATTTAGGTTGTTCTAACCACCCACTTGAAAATAATACAAAAATATATGATCTATTAATATGGGAACTTAAATAAGGACATTATTATACGTAAATAATAAAATAATTATGGTATTATTTTTTTTAAAGTATATATTAAGTATTTAACTTATTATTAAAATAACAAATTTGATGGCTAAAATTAATGGAATTAGCCAACAAAGATTCAATTTTCATGAAAAATAACTAAATGACTTATAAAATTAGGTAAGAGTTTTTAAAATCAATAAAAATATATATTATATCACCTCAAGTGATCTAGTATTGATAAAATTGGAATTTAAGAACGGGTACCAAAATCGACATCAATAAGACTTCTCTGAACAATTAATGCCATCAATACCCGATGGTAAAAATAAGATATAAATAACTAATATTTTCATAATAAATGTTATTAAATTAAATATATAAAAGATAATATAAATGAATAAGGTTATTTAATATTTAAAATAGTTTGAGGGGGAGAAATACAATAAAAAATCTATACTACCAACAATAAATAACTTAGTGAGACTGGAAACCATAACACCACCAAGACCAAATGATAGATGCTTCCATTGAGTTTGTTAAGGTTATTAAATAGAATATTAATATGGTTATGTTTTTGAAAGTATTTTAGATCACATTCGACTAAGAGGATAAATAAGGTAAGGGGTTCTTTATCTCAAATTTAATTTTTTGAGACATTTTTCATATTATGCCCCATGATCTATCTATTGGGTTTTGATTATTTCCTATTGAATGAATATTTCCATATTTATTTATTTTATGGTGTTTGAATATAAATATAATTTTATTTATTCAAATGTAATTTTATTCAAAATATACTAATGTTTAATGGGTTTTTGTTAATTAAACTCTCTTCTTTGATTTATAATTCTTATTCTTTAACATATTTCTTCCAATATAGGCTTATTATGCCATAAAATTTTATTTTATGGTATTTTATATTACTATATAGTGGAAAATAACCTTTTAATTAAAATATTTTACCTTGAAAATTTTATTTCTCAGAAAGTATACCATTTTTTAGAATAATCTTCATTCTCTTTAAAGACAATTTCCCCTCATTGTCCATATTTTCCTGCATAAAATGTTATCCTTTATACATAGAAACCTAAATATGTATTATCTCATTTAACTTTAATATTTAACTTACCCTAAT